>CM028384.1:53480394-53575276 GCA_013146195.2 Codonopsis lanceolata | reverse complement strand
AGTGGACACTTCTTTAGAACATTCCAAACACTTTTTCAGGATTTTGAGGAAGCTTGTTCTGCCAACTATAAGAATGCACGTCATAACTTCAAAGATACTTCACTCCAAGATAAGTGATACTATATAGATTACCTTAACCCACATGAACTTTGGCATTGCAATGAACAAGGTCAAGATTGTACATCCAGGACGAATATATCCCTCCAACTCAACAGGCATGCTTGCCAACCACTGAAATATCTGCAGAAAGTCAGAAACATTCACCCGGTGTTACTTGACCCCTGGTATAAGACAAGAAAATAGGCATTTATTCCACTTTTAATACTAAACTGTAATCATAATCCTTATAGTACTTGGTGCCAAGTCGGCGAGGAACTCTGCCGATTCCAATCATAAAGCTTGAATGAGATTCGACCCGTTGGACACTACAAAACATTTTTTTTTTTTGGTTAATACAACTGATGCATAAAAGTACCTCACAAGAATCGAAGTAGAGGAAATGCAGCAAACCTAGCATTTATGGCAAACCTACCACAGAGGAAAAGCACTTTTTCATCACAATAGGATGGAGAATTGGCATATCTTTCCTTCTCTTCATCAATTTGGGTTTCACCAGAACCAATGCTATCACTTTGGATATTTGGAGCATTAGCAGAGCAAGGTATGGAATTACGCCCATCAGCCTCCATCAATATTTCCCCTTCCACTGCCTGGCTGCTCGTGCACCTAATATCTGTGGCACAAAATGATTCAAGATTAACTTCAACATTGCAAAAAGGATTCACAAGTGAATACTCAATCTATTTTACAGTGACAACGCTCCTCCTACCCCTTTCCCCATGAGCAAAAAAAAAGGATGGAAAGAGCACACACATTTGAAAACTATGCTCCCATTTAGCCAGTATAGGGTTTGATGGTGAACATTATTTAAGCCAAAGACTGGACAGGTTACCTTCCTAATTAACATCTCGAGTAATGAAACAGTAGGGGAATGGGGTGAGAGCTCTTCTTTCACCTTTCCTTCATTCTCTTTTTCTATTTCCTTTTCTTCTTTTCGTTTTAGATTTCTTCTTTGGTGTGCCATTTGTTCTGTGTGTGTGTGTGTGTGCATAACTTGTTTTTTGGGAGGAGGAAGTTCGGCCTGGGGAGGGTTATGAATGTCTTGCATAACAATTGATTCAAGTGCCATGTACCTTTACCAGTTTCATCATCACAACAAGCCTCTTCAGCTGATACTGCCTGTTGCAGTTCTCTATCAACAGAGCCCTTCGAGTCTGAGGGTTTTCTTCGACGTCGGTTGTTGTGACGCTCTAATTTCCTTCGACAACTACGTTTACCTTCGTCAAAATCTGACAGTATATGAAACCTGCAACAGGATTAGTGTATCAGCATATGTTTCAAAATAAACCAGTCACAATTTAATAATTTGGTCGGTGGATATGGACATTCATCACTAGAAAATAGAAATGGTTCATTCATACATTTGGCATAACTCTTCTATCAATTAATCAGAGAAACGAGTAATATTTTCACTTCCTCTTTGTAATGTCAGCACTGCAAGAAAGCAACATTCATACGCTCCAAATGATAGTATTTGGCTTCAGCACTTACTCTTTTGAACCTCATCATTCGGACGTCGTGATCTTAATAATACTCACTCCACCACTTTCCAAGAATTGTTTTTGACTTACTGAATATCTGATTTCGAGAGTAAGTTTTTAAAATTCAAGCTTAAAACTTATGTTACCAAGTTTCACCCTCATTTATCAAAATGACAAGCTAGGAAATGAATGGTATGTTTCCTTATGATGATCATTCGAGAGGGATAATGATGTATTCCTTCACATGTTTGACTTCTCAAGATAAGACTCTTTAATGGGGCTGACAGAGTAACACATCAACATTCAAATTAAAACTTAAATCAATCTCAGGGTTTGTAAAAACAGTTAAAGCACAGTACAGAGTCACTCAAGGAGGATATTCTCTTTTCTTTCCTTTTCCACCAAAAAAATAGGGAAGGATATTTCTCATTTCCACAATTTGGAACATTATTCAATTAAATATCCAGCTAATAAACCCTTTAATCTGTCTATTTGAACTATATGATTTCTAACTATTCTGATTTGAGGATTGTTTGGGTGGTTCATGGTTGTACTACCTCTGTCCCATTTAGACTTTCAAGAATCCCTCTTCTAGAATCAGACTTCTTACACATCTTAGCAATATTGCCCTTGAGAATGATCAATATATCATAATTTCCATTTAATATCATAACTTCTTTCTTGGATAAATGGAGGTTAAAGTTACAATATCATGAAAGGTAAGCTTAATTCCGGAAAATAAACTTTCCCAATGGGACATGAAAAATAAGGAAAGGGACTATAAAGGGGACACACGGATAACTTTCGCCCTCAACACCTGAAAGATGGTTTCAAACTTCACTGAATTTGAGTAAATTAATACCAACCACACTAAGGAAATCCTACCATAAGTTCTAACAGCCACCAACAATTGAAAAGCATTTAATTAGGAAACATCACACCCAACCTAGTTCAAATTAACTTCACATGAGCCATTCAATACTGGAAAACGCGATGGATCCTAAATGAATTACCAACTTTGACTCTCATCTGATGATCAGGCCCGTGACTTGCATGCGTCGATGATTAGGCTAACCGCATACTTGTGTAGCCACCAACATATTTGACACACTGGTTGAAGTAACAGGGGACATTTTCTTTTTGGGCCCTTAACGTTACTCTTTGAGATAACTGTAGACATCTTAAAGAGCTGAATTTCAAAAACATGTTCTTTCAGCAATTAATGCAACTAATGTGCAATACCATAAAGCTAAATAGTCAATTGAGCTTACTTGCCACACTGCTGACAATATCTCTTGCTCTGCCCCTCAAGCAACACAGCACTCGAATTCGCGCAACGGAGACAAACCCGGTGCCGCTTATGATACCCTTTCAACTCACTAATATCAGCCTCACAACCCGGTACCTGACACCTCAAGGTACCCGACCCAGCAGCCCTCGCAGTCCTGGCCCGCTTCTTAGCGGCCACACCGCCTTCTTCCTCCTCTTTCGCGGCAAGAATTGCATCTATCTCCGGACAAGCACAGGGATCCGACCCGCCATGAAATTCTCGCAACTCATCCGCGGGTCGCGTTTCCGAATCTTGTCGGGATTGACAGTGGAAGACTTTAAAATTGGAGTCTGGAGGGAGGGAGCGGGGGAGTGACGGAGGAGAGTGATCGGGCTCGAGAGGGAGTGTGGATAGTTGGAATTGATCGTCGAGATTGAAGTCGAGGAAGTCGGACCAATCCCATGGAAAAGTTGAGGGCTCGTCATTGACTATAAATGTTTCCATTTCCGAAACCCTTGGTTGTGTCGACGGCGACGACGACGGCGGCGGTTGTGAAGGAATATTGTGCATTTGGATTAGTTGTACGGCTGGCGGTAAAGGTGGTTAGAGGGGAGGGGGGAGGGTTTGCGACGGTTGGTTATGAGGTGAAAAGGGAATACGCTGTATGCGAGTGTGTTAATCACCCTGTAAAAAGTCAGCACGTGGTTGGTGGCGTTAGGTGGTGACACGAAGTCGTTTGATTCTTTACGCTATAATAAAGTTCACTACGACCGTCCTTGGTGCTTCCAGACCATGATGTAAATCGAAACCATCGAGAAACACAGAAATGAATCCAGCCAAATTAAATTCATTAATTTTGTTTCGGTTTTAGTGGAAGACAGTTCAGTTTTATTTAAAAATGGCTTAGTTTTGATTTTAAAAATTAGAAAATCATTTGGTTTAATTTATTTTACAGTTTTTTATATCGAACCAAATCAAATCAAATATTAACTTATATATTTTTATTTATTTATTAGATAATGTATATTATATATTATTTATTAACTATTTTAATTTTTTAGATTATTTTGATTTAGTCATAATATATATATATGTGGAGAGACTACTTCCACTATAATTATTGTTTATCCATTGCATACTTAATTATTACATTAAATAAATACATGTCTAGACAAAATTATCCCGTAAATATTTGTGAATTTTAAATTTACTAATCAAATTACTTTCCTAATTACAAATAACATTATTTTTTGTTCAAACATGAGAAAACAACATAATTATTCTATTTTTAATTTTAGATTTTAATTCTAAAAAATGTGGTTATTCTCTTTTTTTCGTAATAAATATGTTTAGTTAATTTTTCTAATTACTCTCGTCTCATATTCCATTATCATAAAAATAATATAATTAATGTATTTTCTACCAAAATTTTAGAAAATATTGAATTTCTTATTATCCAAACTAAAATAAGTTAACTTAGTTTTAAAAAAATATTTAAAAAGATCAATTCAATAAAAATAATATGGTAGGTAATAAACTGAATATTGATTTCAATCAACTCAAGAATTAAAACTCTGAATCAATTTTAAATGTAAGCAAAAAAAAAAATTTACAATATTATGTCATACTATGATTTTACTATTGGGTTAAATTTTTACTATTACTTTATTTAAATTTCACTTTTAGTTTTTTTTTCCATAATCTTATAATACATATTTATTCAAAGTTTGGTTGAAAAAAAATGTTCATATGATTTATTTTTTTTATTATACAATATAACTTTAGTCATAAGATTAATTAATAAAGTCATTAAATAAAGTAAAAATACTATTAGAATATTTATGTTTTTAATTGATGTTTGAACTAAAAAATAATGTTAAAAGACAATTAGGAAAAAAACTTGATTAGTCAACTTAAAATGGACAAGTACTTAATAGGCAGTTTTGTCTAAACATGTATTTATTTAATACAATAAATAAACATGTAGGGGATAAGCAATAATTGTAGTGGAAATAGCATATATATATATATATATAGACACACACACACACAATCGACTCCAAAAATTTCAAAACGAAACGAACCGAATAAGGATTGTGACCGAACCGAACCATTGGTTTGGTTTGGTTCGGTTTTGTGTTTTATGTAAATTGCTTTTAATCAACTTAACCATCATTAAAAATAAGAATAAAAATAAGATTTTAATATGAAATTAACATCAAAATTAGATAATAACCTAGTAAAATAAAATTATCATAAATATTACAATACAAGTTCCAAAATAAACACAAACAATGAAAGAAATAATAGTTTTCCAACAATCAAGATTTTGTTTTGTTTAATACTGGAAGAAATGAACATCTTTTGGTAATCAATTAAAACAATATGATCATCCAACAGTGGAAAAAAATTTAACCCTTGAGGGGGACAACCAGTCTTGTTTGTCTTTGAGAGACACGGGCACAAAATCCAGTACTAAACAAAACAAAATCTTGATTGTTAGAAAACTATTATTTCTTCTATTGTTTGTGTTTATTTTGGAACTTGTATTGTAATATTTATGATAATTTTATTTTACTAGGTTATTATCTAATTTTGATGTTAATTTCATATTAAAATCTTATTTTTATTCTTATTCTTAATGATGGTTAAGTTGATTAAAAGCAATTTACATAAAACACAAAACCGAACCAAACCAAACCAAACCAATGGTTCGGTTCGGTTCGTTTTGAAATTTTTGGAGTCGATTGGGACAGTTTGGTTTGGTTTGTGTCAAAACCACAACCCGAACCGGACCGAGAAAGTTTTGGAAATGAACCTTAGTGGTTCGGTTCGATTTTGTGGTTTATATAAATTATTTTTAATCAAATTAACCAACATTCAAAATAATAAAAAAATAATTTGGAATTAACATCAAAATTAGGAAATAACCTACTAACAACAAACTATCATGAATAAAACAATACAGATTCTAAAATAAACACATACAATGGAATAAATAATAGTTCTACAACAATCAAGATTTTGTTTTGTTTAGTATGTGTGTGTGTGTGTGTGTGTGTGTGTGTGTATAATGATTAAATCATATGTCTAGATTATGCATATAAATTGATCAAAGGGTTCAAAATAGTTAATAAATATAATATAATATATATTATATAATTAATAAATAAATAAAATTATATAGATTGGTTATGTTCGATTCGATATAAAAAATCGTTAACCGAACCGAACCGGATGGTTTTATAATCTTTAAAACCGAAACCGAACCAAATTGACCGATTTGATTCGATTCGATTTGGTTTTATGGTTCAGTAGTTCCGATTTACACCCTACCAACTTCCAATCATGTTTGATATCACGTGTGTAAATGTGTGATAAATGGTCCAACCTTCCCAAAAAAGAAAGTGCACGATTGTTGAAAAATCTTCACTATTCTATTTTGGGACGTTTAGACTTTACTTTAAAAAATAATTAGTACTAATATTTTATATCTACTTTCTACTTGTATCGTAAGCATATTTATAACCAAATTTAATAATATTAATATGTTTCATTCGTTTCAGACAAAAAAATCTATTATATCATTTTCAAATGTTTCATTTAAAGAGTTCACTTTCAAAAATCGAACTCTAAATTATATATAACATTTTAATTTTACCATCCATATTAGATATTAACATTTTGATTATGTTTAATTATTACTATAATTATAACCAATTATAATCATAGTTATGTTTTCCTTGATTATTAAACTTTTCAAAAAAGGGCTCTTTTGGTGGGCGAGTATTCTTTAATTACTCAATTTGTCCAAAAATTATTATCATGTTTTTTTTTTCGTCCGTCCTTAAAAAATTGTCTAGTTTAAACGTTTAATTTTCTTACTACACTTTTATAATTTTACCCTCACTTTTTATTCTCACTTTAATTATGTATCACATACATTAGAACTTTAAAGAAAATTATACATGTTACAAATATTAATAATCAAGTCAATTAGTTTTTTAATGTGTGTGTTGGGTCAAATATGATAATAATTTTGAGACTTGGAAAGTATTAAACTTTTTAAACGTGAACTTTTGAATGGAACGAATAGATTATTATCTTGACATTATTTTAAGTTGACATAATAAAAATTATAGTATTTTTAAAAATATAATAGATAAAAATTTAATCGTTGTAGAAATATAGACAAGACCGTTGTTGTTATGAACTTAGTGTGATCGTCCAAACATGCTCGTGGTGAACTTGTTGTGACTCATAATCAACGTGTTTAGAGAGTTCTCGCTAAAATATTTAATAAAAATTAATGAATTACGTTTAATTTTAAGTACAATTACAAGTACGATGGTAGCATTTTTTTAAAGTACGATGATCAAAACAATAATTTTTCTTTTAAATTTATGACATACAATATTTGTATGCAGTTGTATGGTTGTTTTTTTTTCTTTTGTTACTACAATAATATTTCCTCAAATCGTCCATTCTATTTTATATTCTAAAAATCATTAGGTGAGCGCTAGACACCAAACTAGTAACTAACACTTATGCGGGTTCTAGGCACGGCCTAGCATTGAGAGGTAATTAGCATGTTTTTTATATTTTTCTTACTATAACCTAATTAAAAAGTATTAAACCTCCATATATATACTAATAGTAAATATCACAAAATAATTTAAAAATAATGATTACATTATGTTATTAAATTTTAAAAGTAATACTAGCAATTTAATATCATTCCAATTCCATTGTTCAAAATATTACAAAATTAGTCAATAGTTCAATACTTCATAAGTCCATTAACAAATTACAGAATTAGAATACATAATTCAATAATTATAAATTGATATTTACTATTGCTTTTTTAAGAGACCCAAAATAACATTATTTTGAACCAAAAAAATTAAAAATAAATAAAATTAGCATTTGGGCGCCTAGACCGCCTAGACGGTGCCTAGAGAGCTGGGCGATATTTTGACTAATTTGCCAAATTTTTAGATGTCTAGACCCATTTTTTAAAAAATGATTTTATAAAGGTCACTTTAATAAGGCATATTTACGAATATTTTAGTGTTACTCCTTAATTGGCAAGTGCACGTTGTATATAGTAGATAGTGAAGGTGGGTTCAAAAAAATTATACAATGCACCCATTTTTGGGTCAACAAGTTTTTAATAAAGGAACACTCGATTAGGACAGAAAAAGAATATAATAAATTTAGAAACAACGTACCAATTTTGGTATTGCTTATGATTTCTTAAAAGTTTCAAGAATTAATTTTGATAGAAGTGATTCTTTAAATATAAACTTTGTAATTTTAGATATATTTGGCTACCTTCACCTCAAAATTGACTATGAGAGGAAAATATTCAAAAAACCATGGCTGTATCAATCTAAAACAAGACAAAATATAAGGAAAATTATAGTCAATTTGATTTAAAATAATCATCATCCTTTTTTTTTATCTATTCCAAAATAATTGTCTTATTTTAAAACTTTATTTTTTAGAAAAATACTTTTATCACTTTACTTTTACTATTTCTATTTACTTTAATTATAGCCGTCTGTTCAAGAGCATTAAAGAAAATCACATATTGCATCAATATTTATAACACAATAAATTACTTTTTTAAACGATATATCGGGTTAAAAAGGACGATTATTTAAAATCAGAGGGAATACTATTTTTACAACTAAGCTTTATTGAAGGACACATTTGTCTTTCACCGAAACATATTCGACCCTAGTTGTAACAATAGTTAAAGGAGTAGTTAAAGCTTTATTGAAGGACACATTTGTCTTTCACCAAAACATAATTGATCCTCATCAAAACTTATTTGTAGCAATACCTGAAGGAATCGTTCTCACGGGCGTAGCTCAGTTGGTTAAGAGCTAGTAGATTTGGAACAGGATCAAGGATCAAGTCCTAGCAACCGCAGTGTGGGGGTTTCATCCTCTTGTGGGGGTTGCTCCTTGTAGGTACTAGGCACGGGTCTTTCTAGCTACTTAATCGTTGAGTCACCGTAATTTTCCCTCTCAAATTCTCATGAGGCTGGGGTGTAGGAGCTCTCGAGGGGGGAGTTTCCCTATTTGGAATAGTTGAAGGAATAGCTAATACTTCATTTGTTTTCAAATTATCGTCATATTTGACATAACGCACCATTTAAAGAAAATTAATTGATTGTATTATAAATATTGGTGATATGTGTGATTTTTTTAAATTCTTTTAAGCATGTAATTATAATTAAAAATATATAAAAAAAAATAAAGATAAAATTAAAAAAATATTTTTTTTAAAAAGAAAAATTTTGAAAGATGACAAGACAACGAAAAAAGAAATGATGATCATAATTTAAAAACGGGGGAGCAGTAAAGTTGTTGTTCTTTTTTAATTTGGCAAAACACACAAACGGGCCACCCAACTTTGGACCATATTGCAATTCGGCCACCGAAAGTTTGGTTCATCTATTTTGGCCACCTTACTTTTGTTATGTTGCAAGCGTGCCCATTTTTTGGATGGCCGTTAGATTTAACCGTTAAATTAAACTCAAAGGGGTCTAAGTGTCTAACTGAAAAATAATAATCACATATGTCATTTGTACAAAGAGACATTCTCTTTGTACAAAGATTAGGGGTCAAAGTGTAATACAAAATAAAACTAAAAAGGGAGTACATTATTATTATTCAATAAAAATAAGGGATTCCTGAATTCCTCCTTCTTCTCCCTGAAGCTTCACCCCTCATCGCCCCATGGCGTGGACCTCTCACCATGTCCGCCAAATCCCAACAATCCACAACCGATCCCTTCACCTTTTCCCGCCCATAAAAATCTCCACCGCGATCTTCATCGCCTTTTCAAGTTTACATCCACCCTCGATCCGGGCGAAGTATTCTTCTCGCCGGCCATCTATCACCGCCGTCTCCTTTCTCATGATCCGACAATCACGAACAAAGCTTCCACACCCCGCCATGTCCGAAGCAATTCCCAATCCGCTCGTTTCTCCCTCTCTTCGTTCAAACACAACAGCCATCCCTCCCATCTCCATCCCACCTATTGGCAAGTTTGTGTTCAAATATGTACGTACACTCTTTCTCTATCATTTGCAATTAATCTTCTTGGTTTCTTAAAGCATGTCTTCGTTTCAAAGACTAAAATCTGCTTTGGAATTTTTGGTTTTTCGGTTTGTTGGATCAAACATGGATCCGGATAGTCCGGAGGAAGTCGATCGGCTCCGCGAGTCGACTTGGGTCTCCCCGCTCCCGAAAGAGGTGGTGGAGCGATTTCTCTCCCTCATGAACTCCCACAAAGACCGTAACTCACTTTCATTAGTCTCGCAAAGATCGGTACAATACCGATAAGCGCCGCACTCCACGCCTTCATCTAAACCGCTACTGCGCGCCGAGATGGTGGTCATGCGGTTCCCGAACATTCGGCGTGACATTGGGAAGTCGCGCTTTCTGGACTTCAATTTGGTTCCGGAGGATTGGGGGCCGATATGTGGTCGTGGTGGAGGCATTTTCGGCCAGCGTATCCGTTTTGGAGGAGTTGAGATTGAAGAGAATGACGGTGAGTGATGAGAGCTTGGAGTATTTAGCCACAAATTTTACGGGTTTAAGGTATTGTCATTTGTTGGTCTGCGTGTTGGTGCAAAGTATTCCAACAGGCGGGTTCCTTTCTGACGTATTGATTTTTGGTGGCTTGGCCATGGCGCTTCCGGCGATCTCGGGTTCTCATCAAAGAGACGGAGCGAAAATTAAGAAACAGAGGAAACATAGGAAAAGGAAGTGAAAGAATTAAGAAACAAAGGAAACATAGGAAGAGGAAGAGAGATGGCAATGGTAATGGCGGTATTGAGAACCAGAACGGTAAATCGGTAAAGTTTGGGTCGTGAGAAATAAATCGGTAAAGATACCTTCCAAAACCCATTAAGTTTAAATATTGAATAACGTAGTCCCTTTTTTTTTAGTTAGACACTTAGACCCCTTTGAGTTTAACTTAACGGTTAAATCTAACGGTCATCCAAAAAATGGGCACGCTTGCAACATAACAAAAGTAGGGTGGCCAAAATAGATGAACTAAACTTTCGGTTACAATATGGTCCATGCTTTGTGTGTTTTTGCTTTTAATTTTTATGGTTTGGTTGTTGGCCGCATCCGAGCTAGCTGGATCGTGACCTCGCAACGAACGGGGGGAAATGTAGCGCTAATATGTTGGGCAGGTATACGTGAATTTTCTAGGAAATTTTTACTTTGAACCATAATAATTGATGTAGGTTGCCCTGCTAGTCTGCTCCCAATATTGAGGAATTCATGCTACTTTTGTACTGGAATTATTGCCAACAAACAAATTGGCTATAACGGAATTGAAGGTGGAAAAATGAGGAGGATAGAGAATCTCCGATGTTAATGTGAATGCAAAATAAATTATACTTCTTCCGTATCTAAATAATCGTCTGGGTTGATCCGGTGCACAGTTTAAGAAAAAGTAATTGATTTGATTATTTATATTGGTTTAATGTGTAGTTTCCTTTAATGTCCATGTATATGTGGCCCATAATTAAAGTAGAGTGAAAAAGTAAGGGTAAAGTGGTAAAAGTGATGTTCTAAAAAGGTAAGTTTCAAAGTGGACAATTATTTTGGGATAGACGAAAAAGGAAAGGAGGACGATAATTTAGGGACGGGGGGAGTATGTTATATAGGATTTATATTTTTTTAAAAAAATATATTTTTTAATACACATATGGATAATGAGTATTGATATGATGTAACAACCAAATTTATTTACATTGTAAATAACAATGTCAATTATTCACATTCTACTTAAAGGTGTGAATACATCCTAATAATCATTATTCTTTCTTAAAACTCTTTTTATTGGCTGTTTTTTTTTTTTTTTGTTAGTGGTGAGATATATGTCACATAAGATTAACTTCACATTTGCATTGGAAAGACATATTTTGATTAAATGCAAATGTAAAGAGAAAATTAACACATATGATTGAGAGTATAAATTATTCATTATCACATATGATCAAATTTACGATTGTATTGGTGATGTTCTTAACTTTTTATAGCAACATTCTCAGTTTAAAAATATTTATCAACCTTGAAATGTTGGTCGTTGGAGGCAGTGAAGACGTATACAATAGAAATGAAGAAACAAAAAAAATCATTCTCGTTATGTTTTTTGTTTGGCCAAATTACTTCCCCCTCCCTCTAAAATTGTCACCAAATCTTAGTTTGTCACTCGTACTAAGGTTTGTGTCACTTTAGCATTCAAGGTTATCATTTGTCTCATTTAACCTCCTCTCGTTTGTTATCGTTTGAAACTCGGCGTTAAATCACACGTGGTTTTCACGTGCGGGGTTATTTTCGTCTTTTTTCTTGTTGTCTCTCTTCTTGAGCCCCATTCTGACATTCCTCTACACACACACACTTTCTCTCTCTCTCTCTTCCAATTCCAAACTCCTTTACAAGATAGTGATCTCTCCAACCCCCACCCCACCCGCTCCTTTCAATCCTTTCGTACCAACCAACCATTATTTTCTCTTTCTCTCTACCATGATGGTCTTGATTCTCTTCTTCCAAACACTTCCCAAACAACAAATTCGACAACGCATTTAGCCGGGTAGAGCCTTATTTGTTCGGACAAACATCGAGCAGGAAATCTAAAAAACTTTGCTCTTCAAGACAGATCAAAGGTTTCTTTATCCGAGTAGGACACTTGTCATATTTACTCATATATTCACGCGGTCAGTTGTCTATCACGTCTATAATTTAGGGATTTCCTCATAAATTGGCTAGGTAACTATGTAAACCGAATCTTGCAAGGATTTTACGTCATAAGGGGCCTATAAATACCCCTACATAAACCACAAACAAGATACATACTCTTTCTTGAACCTCGAACCTCTGTCAACTTCTCTCTTAACATTACACTTATCTCACTCTCATGCCGGATGAGATTCGCGAGGTCAAACCTTACATTCCTTTATAGATGTTATTGTATTTTTATACAAATTTAAAGAAATAGATCAAATCCAAATATTCTACGCAATAATCTAATGGCTCAAGACTGGTTTTTTGTCGCGTCAGTAATTTTTAACTTTTTTTTTTTTTGAACAAAGAGGCAATGTAATCATAAGATGTACACATAGTTAGTCCAGGATGTTGTCATGCTAAAATTTGGCAGCATGCAGTTGTAGTGAAGCCAAACCGAATATTCCTTTTCTTTCATTTCTTGCTCTATACTCCTATAAAGAATCCATGTTTGAAAATCAATTTTTTAATAAAATCACATTTTTAATAATTTATTAATAATAAATTAATATTTTATATTTTAATTTAAAAAATAAATAAATACAATATCTCAAAATAAAATAATTGATTATTTACCCAAAACGTAGGAGTGCTCCACCGTTGTCATTGTCTTCGACAATGAAGTTTAATTTACATAGGCAATAAACAAGAAATGCAGCAGGTTTAACACATTTTTAAGAGATTTTTCTCCAAAATACCACTTGTAACTATGTAACATCTCTCTTAATTTAAGGTTAGTTGGGTTAATTTGTCAAAAGAAAAACCAACTACAATACTTTTAAACTTTAGTTGTCATATCAAATGTTGTACATACTCGTGACAATTTTTGCCTATATCAACTTATTCACTTAGACCGCGCATTAAAATATAGGTATGATCATATTTAAAATTTTAAATTAGTATAAATGGACATGTCTATTTGAGATCATTAAATATGATGTGTTAAATATGCGTCCACCTAAACACACACGCTAAAATATAACAAATAAATCACCTACCAACGAAAACAAACCAAAGAGTGATAAATTGTTCATTAGTGGCGCTATCCTCGCCGTAGACGTCATCAACATCCTCATCAACGACCAGTTTAGAGTCCAGCTCCATCATTGGCATCGCCGCCAATGCATCATCCTTCCTCTCCATTAGACTAGTCGTCTCCATTACAACACCTACATTGTGTTCACCAGGTCTGCCAACGAAAGAAAAAATAAAAGGAAAAGAAATAAACCTTGGTTTTTGGCATCTCTTATCTCTTTATCCCCCTTTTGGCATCTCCTATCTCTTTATCGATCTCTATCCTACTTGTTTTTGTTTTTGAGCTCGCTATTTATCAGGGGGCATTTATCAGAAAAATTGAGAGACCCAACAACAAAGATGAGTTTTGATTTTCTCTCTCCATTAGTATAATCTTAGAAGTAGTTTTAGTAAGCTGGTTTGTTTATCTTAGCCTACACGTGCTCAACTTAATTAATTTTCACATGTGAGTAATTGATAATTGTATATCAATGAGTTGTATGTTAAGAGTAAATGGGCTTCCATGGACACTCATGCTGATTTAGTGCCCATCTATTTATGTTTATTTATTAAATTGACACTTACTCATCCATATATTTGAGTTCGTTATTTATTTGGGCACGTCCATACCTACGTGCCACCTCTAGTTGTACTATGAAGCTATATAGCTAAACTTTGAAATGCCCATACTTGCCTACCACCTCTAGTTGTACAATTCTTGATTAGAGGTGGTCAATATTTACTGTGAGATGAATTTAATAAAGTGAAAGCCCACGAAATAAATAGTCGTGTTTGAGGAAACTTTGTCACACTTTTTTACCTTTTTAAAATTATCCACTTTTCTATTTACTAATTACACACGTGTTTCATTATGACAGATTAAATAATATTTGTTGTTGGAAATGGTATAAATTTTTGGGTTTATCGTACGAAGACAGTCGCGTCTTGTTTAGATAAGGCAATCGCGTGCGGTCACGTTCTAGGTCAAAATAATCGTATTACTTTAGCAGAAAGTCTTTATCGTTGAAGTGGTCGTTCAGGAAGAAAAAGCGACTGTATTGTGACAAGACAGTCACGTTACTTAGCGTTCGTGCGACATAACAATTCTTAATATTTAAAAAAAAAAATTATATTTTTTTCATCAAACACATCTGATGTTTCTCAAAACACACACACACACACGATGTTGACTAGTTTGGAAGCAACATGGATAAAGACAAATAGAGAAAGGAAACTAATTGGCCTTTGGCTATGCTTTGGAGCTACTACTTCTATTATGTTTGGGTCTCCCTCGTCCAACATATAATTGGGACAACTTTTTATTTTTATTTGGGTTGTTGCCAATAACCACTTCACACACACAAGGGTAGTAGATAACAACACCTATGACCTACCTAACCAACAATGTCAACATTTAAAAAGGAAAACGTAAGTTTATTGTTTATTTTACACCGTCTTTTCTGAACAAAAAGTTCAATATTTTATTTTGATATATTTTATTTAAAGAATGTATTTAAAAAAAATTAAGGCATAAAAGTGTCATTTTATTAATAATGAACTATTGAAAACGTTATTTTCTTAAAATGTTTAACTTTTAAATAGAGGCTTTTACCGATAACTGAGAGTACCTTTTTAGTTTTATGGTAAGAATTTATTGTTTATTTTATAGGAGTATATTTTTTTAGTAAATGTTTTCGAGATATGGTTAGAAATCTTACGGTAAATCAAAAGCATAAGTTAATAAACTAGGAAAATTAAAGAAAAAATTACAAATCGATACATATTTAAAACATGTTTTTAAATAAATCTAACTATTTTTTGGACATATCTTTTAAGTACAATTTTGAGGTAAAAGTACGTCAATGCCCTTTCCAACCCCACCTTCCTCTACCGCCTCCTATCTCTCTCAATTCTCTCCGTTCTCCATCTCTATCCAACAAACACACACCCACGCCTACACAAAATCAACCACGCTCCAGCATATTCTTTTTATGGTTTTTGTTATTCAGGTGCCTTGGTTGTTGAAGCCTTTCCATCTTCTTCTAGCCTTCTTAGGAACTAGGAGGATTCGAGGAGATTGTGCAGTGTTTCAAGAAAATGATTCAAGGTCTCAATGAATATTAAATCTTCATTTTCTGCTATGAAGCACTTCACAACCACAGCCACAACAGAAGTTTCTTCGGTTGAAGAAGTTACTCCTTGCAAATAGTAGAGTAATGGCTCAATTAGGAAACCACTTCTGAGAGAGATATAGTTTAATAATAATACCTTAGTGATAATGATAGGTGAAAAATGAAAATCCACTTCCAGAAGAGTCATTAAACAATTAACAATAACAAAAGTGCAATGAACTCCGTACTCCACCATTGAAGACTGAAGTCTTTCAATTCGGCAAGTCCCTCCCAAGTGGGCCAAGTCAAATCCCTCACACTGATTAAACCGACACGAGGAACGTTTTTGAATTTTTTAAATAGATTCAAACAATCAACCCCCGGTTGTCGTCGGTGATGATCCCCGGCGATTTTCAGATGATACCCATTTGAATAGCTCTCGGGTTTGGGGCTCGGATCACCCTCATCGATGCCCCAGCCGGAAAGAACTTGACAGGCATCAACATTTTTGGCATCAGCAACTTGATATCTGATTGAAAAAATTGTGCGTGAATGAGGAACAACTACATGCATCAGCATTTTTGGCATCAGTAACTTGATGCCTAGTTGAAAAAACTGTAGGTATCAGTATTTTTGGATTATTTTTCACCAGATGCCAAGCCTTGGCATCAAATTTTTGGCATCAGTTTTTTTGAATTTTTTTTTACTTGAATAAACTGTGAAAACAATGCTGATGTCAAACATTAGCATCAGCATTATTGTATTTTTTGTCTTGAACAAACTGTATGCATCAGCATTATTGAATTATTTTTCACCTGATGCCAAGCCTTGACATCAGCTTTTTGGCATCAGCTTTTTTGAATTTTTTTTGCTTTGAATAAACTGTGAAAACAATGTTGATGCCAAACCTTGGCATCAGTTTTTTTGAATTTTTTTTAAGGCCGGATTAGATCTGTCTTCATTAATGACATTTTTGTCATTTGGCAACCAATTTGTTGTTACATGAAATGTCTAAAAAAATGATGGTCCTAGATAAAAACATGTTTCTAAAATTGTACCCACTTGAAATTTGCCCAAAATTAAATGTTAAAAATATAGGCCCAATCAATGTAAGCTCAATTGGGCCAATTTATTTTGTTAGCCCATTTAGTTAGGTTTAGTTAAATAGGTTTGTAATAAATGATTAAATCCTAATCTAATTCATTCAATTGAATAAACAGTTTCTCTATCCTTTCTTCTTGTACAAGAGTTCTTCTCTTTCTCATCTCTGGCCACCACCATCAATGGTGGTGGTCCGGCTACTTTCAACCTTCATTTACTTTTACAGATTTTAACATGGTATCAGAACATCGATTCTGATCCAATTTTCTTCCGCTAAATCTACTATGATCGTTGTGAAAATCAATTATTTTGGACTTTGATTCTAATGACTCTTCATTTTTGTTTTCTTCTGGTAAGCTGTCTATGGCTTCGAACGACGGTGAAGGAGTTCACTTCAAGAAGAAGAAATCGAACGGTGACCTAGGTGTGGTTTTACCCGTGGGATTCCTTGATCCTGTGCCGCCTAGTGAGACGACAACAGCAACCTTCGCGTCGGTGACCTTTCCTACTCATCGATTATTGATTCCTCATTTATCTCGAATCAGGCTAGCCAATTTCTACTCAATGTGCTCATTATCAAATACCAATGTCTTCAACAATGGTGTTACCGAAGCAGAAGTTCATCAAGAACTTTCAACCTCATTCATCTTACATATTTCACCCTTACTAATCAAGATTTTCAGCCTCTGCTTCTAATTGTTCAGTTCCGCTTGTTCATCTTCTAAATCTGATATTTCTTTATCTCTTCTGGGTTTCTTCGCAAATCTAGATTTGGCATTGTTGTGAAATGGGGGGGGGGGCAAGTATGAGAAATGGGTTTCCAACATTGCGGTGATTAAAAATTGGGGGCTTCTTTCTTTAAAAAATTTTAAGCTCTGACATTGAAATTCCTCTTAAAATTTTCACATTCAAAAGTGGTGGTTCATCTGGATATTTTTCTGTATGGGAGAAAATTAATGCCAACTGAACTGGAGTGGTTGTGGCTTCAACTGCGTCATCATCCTGAGGCAACAATATATTTTGAAAGCACATATTAGAAGTGTTCCATTTTCACGGGAGTGAATTTATTTAAATTCATCCATAAGCATGGCTTCTAAAGCTTCAATTTCCATCTCCTGCTCCTGAATGTAGTCGGTCATGTTTAATGATCGAATGGCATCTCTATTTGCACTTCTTCAAGGGGCTTCAATTGGTCCTCTCATTGATTTATAATGACTTGGTTTTTTTCATATCTCTTCGTGGACGGTATTCGATCCACATTATTGGATTAATGATATACTCTTAAGGACAGAAAAAATTGATTTGAGATACTTTTTCTTCTTCTACTAGCCATTTATGGAGTAAGCTTTTCGGGGATTGGCTCCTGCTTGGGCTTCTCAACATCTACTACAAGTGTTCGAGGTGATCCGTTTATGGGCTTCGCACAACTTGCTCATCTTCGTGTTGAAGATTGTTTCTATTAGGCCCAAGAGGCTCGGCCCATTGAGGCACATTTGTTTTTCACCCATTGAGGCCCATTTGCCGTAAAGGCTCATTTGATTTGTATTGACCCAATAGGCCTGGTCCATTGAGGCTTATTTGTTTGTATCTCTCCAACTCGATCATTTCACAATAGTTTAGTGTTCAAGTTGAGGGGGAGTGTTAAAAATATAGGTCAAATCAATGTAGGCGCAATTGGGCCCATTTACTTTGTTAGCCCATTTACTTAGGTTTAGTTAAATAGGTTTGTAATAAAAGATTAAATCATAATCTAATTGATTCAATTGAATAAACAGCTTCTCTATCCTCTCTTCTTGTACACGAGTTCTTCTATCTCTCATCTCCGGCCACCACCGTCAATGGTGGTGGTTCGGCTACCTTCAACCTTCATTTACATTTACAGATTTTAACCTTTTTTTTTTTTTGTACACAATGAGGAATATGAAGAATCTACAAAAGAAGGAACTCAACAACCAACACAAACACATATCGATGAATATGAATCTACTGAAAGTGGGGTCATGGATGGAGATCTCGAGGCTGAAAGTCTCCACAATCAAAGTATTCGTTATGAGATGTCGAATGTGAGAGAGTCGTGATCGTGAACATCGGAATGCGAAGCTGCTGTGATGAATTGGAGAGCATAATTCGTAGTTCGTATTGAGAACGAGGAGTTTAAAACTGACACCATAGTATTGTTCATCGCCGTTCATACCAGAAATATAATTCTTGCAAATAAATCATCATTCTCACCCTAGGTTTTTCGTTCCGACGACTGTGATCTCTTTCAATAGCTCTCAATTTTTCTTACTAAGTTCTCTATTAGATCTATAGATTTGTATTTTGCATATTAAGAATTGGATTTCAAGACAATTGATTGGGAAATTCTTGTAAATCACTGAGTTAGAGCTACTTAGTTGACTCAACTCGTCTGAAACAAAATAAAATCACTGAGTGGGCTCATCGAGTCGACGAGTCACACATATACAAAGTTCAGAAACTCTTGTTCTTGCTGAACTTCTTTGATTATCAAAGTCAGACAGTGACATGACTTGGTTTACATATCTCTTTGTGGACGGTATTCGGTTTATATTCTTGGATTATGGATGCACTTTTTACAGACAGAAAAGTTCGATTTAAGCTACACCTTGTCTTCTACTTGTCAATTATCGAGTAAGCTTTTCAGGGATTGGCTCTTGTTTAAGTTTCTCAGCATTTACTACAAATGTTCATGTTGAAGATTGTTTCTATTAGGCCCAAGGGGCAAATTTGTTTTAGGCCCAAAAGTCACATTTGTTTTACGCCCCGTCCATAAAGGCCCATTTGCCGTAAAGGCTCATTTGTTTGTATCTATCCAACTTGAACACTTCACAAAAGTCGCATGTACGAGTTGAGGGGATTGTTAAAGATAGTATAGGCTCAAGAGGCTCAATTACGATGTAAGCCCAATTCGGCCTTAGTCTTAGATATGTAGATATGTAATAAATGATTAAAGTGATTCAATTAATTAATTCAGATATACATTTTTCTCTCTTTAACTCTCTCGCATTGTTCTCCCTTTAACTCCCTCTTTTTCACCTCCGGCCACCACCGTCAATGATGGTGGTCCGGTAATCATTCACTCACATCAAACATGAAAATTAACATGATTTATAGTTTTAGCTTGTTATTGAACAACACAAACAACTCGGCCAAGTTGATCGCTTAGTTTCTGGTTATGGTTGATTCCCTCAAATTAAATAAGAGGATTATTGATTTTCTTCGAAATAGTAAGTAATGAAACGTTGGATTAACAACTTTGGTGTTAACCGCATCCTTTTCATAGGATCTTGGTCAGGGTCTATGCGCATATGTATAAAGGTTAATAATTTTGGTGGTTGTTGGGAGCTTGGTGGTGACTGGTGATCAGCAATTGTAGGTGTGGTGTGTCTTGCTCGTCCTGATAATTTTTCTTCCTCCTTAGTTTATACTATGGGAAGGGATCGAATATGAGACCTCACACTTTATTAAGCATCATCTCTACGACAGGACCACCCCTTTAGAGCCCCCGATTGCTCAATTGGTTGTCGATCTAATAACCATGCATTTGAGTTCCTCGATTCACTTTTCCTCCTCCCCTCTGAGGCATTGCTTTTAGTGGTGCTTAGATGTCTACGAGATTTGAGATGTTTGTTGGTGACCATTGATTTCGTTGTTTTTAATTAGCTTTGCGGTGTGCTTTTGATTACTTAGATTTTTAAGGTGTGTATTTTAATGTTAAAAATATAGGCCCAATCAATGTAAGCCCAATTGGGCCCATTTACTTTGTTATGTAATTACTGAGAGTATCACCAATGCAATCGTGGATGTGATCCTACGTGGCCGTGGGTAATTCACACCCTCAATCATATGTGTCATTTTTCTCTCTTCATTCACATTAAATCAAAATTGATCTCTCCAATGCAAATGTGAATTTAATCTTATGTGGCATGCATCTCACCACTAAAATAATATTTGACAAAAAAAAAAAAAAAGAAAACAACCAATAGAAAGAAATTTAAAAAGAAATAATAATGACAATGATGTATCCACACTCTCAAGTAGAATGTGATAGATTGACATTGTTATCCACAATGTGAACAAATTTGATTGTCATATCACATCCACACTCATCATCCATATTTGCATTGAAGAAATGTTTATTTCAAAAAGGGTGTAAATTATAGGTGACATCTAAATTATTTCACATCCACATTAACATTGAAGATGCTCTGAGCTACCTCCATTTTGATTACGAGTTTACGACCAATCAAATAAAGCTTTCCAAATCCCCTCATGTTTAGGTCTCGCGACGCACGTGGCAGAAATAAAAAGATAAAGGCATAGGAAAATAGATAAAAGGGTCAATAAAAACCTAATAAAGTTACTACTTACTAGTGCCTACGCCAAAATATTTGGAATGTATAGGGCTAAAATGGAATTAGGTGGTAGGTTTGTAAGTTTGAACATTGAATTGTCAAACCAAACAAAACCAGACCAATCGGTTTGATTCGATTTCGATCGAAGATAGTTTGGCTCGGTTTTGGTCAAAGACGGTTCAATTTTGATTTTATATATTGAAAAACCGTTTGATTATGTTTTTAAGATGCTTCAGTTAAAGGGTTAATCAAAACAAATAAAAGTCACTCCCCCGTTCAAGACAAATAGTCCATATTATTTTGAAACGTTTCACTTTAAGAGTCTAATTTAAAAAATTATACTTACAATTTATGTAAAATTTTATCTTTATCCTTCACTTGTGTTATAAGCATATTACTTGTACTTAAGTATTGTGGACTCTTTGAATGGAACGGAGGGATTACTTTATAGTGCCTCGACCAAAATATTTGGGAAACACAGGGCCTAAGTGATATTCGATGGAGCTTGATCGGATGAAAAAGTAATGAGTCGCGCTATATAGCCTCCTCTTTCCTCCAAGTTGACTCCACATTTACTTTTTTTCTTAATGACAAAAATACCTTAAATTATAAAGGCTCTTATACCCTTCTAACTGATAAGTAGACCTCCTTCCTCTTTTCCTAAACCTAAAAACTTATAACTAAACCCCCCACCCTCAAAGAAATATACCCCTCCTTCCCAACTCTTCTTCCCATAACCCTTACTCTCAACTACATTCTTTTTCTTCTTCTTCCCCCAGAAAATATACCTCCTTATTCTAACTTTTCTTCTTCTCCTTCATCTTCCTTTTTTTTTTCTTCAAAAAACATTCTTCCCTTCCCAAAAACCTTCAATCTTAAAAAAAAAACATAGGGATTCAACATTAGGCTTGAAGAAATCAAACATGAATTAAAAAAAAATGACGTGAAATGTTCAAAAAATTTCGGACTTGGGTTAAAAATTCAACATTGGTTGCGTCGTGGAATGTTCAATTTTTTTTTCTTAAAAAAAGAGGTTTGCGTCGTGGAATGTTTAGACCTAGGTCATCGATTAAATAACATTTGTTCGGTTGGCTTCAACCGAATATGTACAAACTGTTCAGTGGACCGCAGTCGAACATTTGCAATTTTTTCGTCAGTTGGAACAAATTCACATCGTTCGCCCTGAACTGCCGAAAATTGGAGATTTGTTCGGCCTCCCACATCCAAACAATGTGCCCTAGTTTCAAGTTTTAGGCCCAAATTTGTTTCTTTCAAAATTGATAAAAAATAACATTATTTTTTCAAAAGTTTGGCCCTAAAGCTATTCACAATCAATAAAACAATTAATCCTAATTCATATCTCAACCCTAAAGCTGTAGTTTTTTTTTTTTTTGGTAGGTGGGCTGTGTGCGTGGGAAAGGGAGGGGTTATACGGTTTTGATGAGGGTGGATGTAAAGAGAGGTGGTTGTGTAGATAGGGTGAGTTAGGAAGTGGGTTTGTGTAACATATATGTTAAAAAAATATAAAGGGCAAAATTGGTAATCAAGGGGTATACAGAAAAGAGTTTTGAAGTACTTTTAAATTTGGGGGAGGGTATACTTAAAAGGGGGTCAACTTGGAGGAAGGGGGATCTATATAACACGATTCAAAAGTAATATCTATATATATATATATAACAACCGTGATTTTTCCGCCTAAATGTTTTCCATAAATGTAAACACAAATATGCATTGGAAGTTGAAACACTTTGTTTTATTACATTTTTATTAATTTTTATACTAAACATTTAATTAACATGACATTGGAAATTGAAACACTTTGTTTTGTTACATTTCTTATATATAATGACAAATGTAATTAGCACATCCATATATAGCAAGATCCCTTCAAAATGCACTTACTAAAAATAGGAAGATATATATAATGAAAAATGTAATTTGCTTATCTCAAGATTGCTAGATAACCATCGTAACTAATTACAAAGTAATGATTATATTTATATATGAACACATATACAAGTATTGATAAGTAAATAAAAAACATAAAAAACTATTAAGAAATTAAATACCATCAATCCAAGAGGCAATGCCTTTTCTCTTTTTACCAATATGCAAGGGAAACAAGAATAACAATTTAAAAACTTATTATACTATATGATCTTGCTATATTAATATTAATTTACTTGTGAGTTTTGTTAAGACAAATTATATTCATAGAAGCTAAAGAACAAGTACATAGTGAAATATAATTTGATGAACAATTATTGATCCTTAATGTCTGCATGTCTAATTTTATACTCAACAAACATTACTTACTCAGCCATAAATGCTATGTGACCACTTTTGTTGCGTATAACCAAGTAATTTCACCGGCAAAATTAGTAGCATCAACCAACGAGCTCTAGCTCAACTAGTACTGCTCACTTCTCCTAATGGAGATGTCGAGTGTTCAAGTCTCACTATAGACACCTTGGACTTTACAACTTTTAATAGAAAGGTCAGGTGTTCAAGCCTCTTCAGAGGCAACGTTGTTGTTCAAGCCTTACCCAAAGGCCCTATTAGCTGCTCGCTTATCTTAACGGAGAGGTCGAGTGTGCAAGCCCTACCAAAAGCACCCTGGTGCATCACTACTCTCAACCGAGAGGTCGGGTGTTTAAAGCCTCACCAGAGGCACCATTTATACTAGCCACACCAAAGGCATCATACATCTATAATTGTAGTCTTTCAACGCATTAAAATATTAAAAAGTAAGGGTTGGAGTAAGGTCTATGTCCCCTCCAACCTTTAAAAAAAAGTAGTAGCATCAGTTATGGCATGTTGGATGAGTGGATTTTTAAAGATCAACATGATCCTGGTGAGAGGTGACAACATCATTATTATCGGATTCCATTTTCGCTCATTGACATTGTAGAAAAGCGAGGATGAATATGAGCAAGTAAATCGTAGTCTAATTGCTCTGGGAACATGTACAATGACTCTAGAGGGATGTAATTATGTATATGGGCAAGCAGCCGAGTATCATACTATGTGAAATGTACAATGAATTGAGAGCAATCATAGTTTAAATGTCTATTTCATAGTTTATTGAATTGAGCTTAAATATTTGTATATATAGTTGTAATAATTAAGTTCATATATTATCAGTGTCACTTCATTTGGGTGACACTATTAATGAAAGAGTTTTTGAGTAGGGGATATTTTGGTCATTTCGGGGGAGGGATGACCATAGGAAGTATGTAATTTGAGTCGTTTTTCTTTGATTTATCGTCATTTGAATTTGTTGTGCAATTTTTATTTTCTAACAAATATATATTCGTTTAAAGATGTATTCTAATATATATATATATATATATATATATATATATATATATATATATATATATATATATATAGATTTTTCATTCATGTAATAAGCAATAATTAAGTTCACTTATATTTTTATCCTTACATTTTAATTATGTGTTTAATTTTCATAACACACTAACTAAAAGATAAAAAATATATATTAATATTGATTAATACAGATTACGTGCATTTTGTTATGTGATAGATAGTAGTAGTAATTGTACATATTTAATCATAGTGATCGTAGTAGTAATTGCACATATTTAATGACAAATGTTGTATTAAAAAAACTAAATTTATAAAATATTTTATTTATTTATTGTATTCTTTATTAATAATTTTACCTTTTCTTAATCGATGTGTTATGATAATTTTAGTTATGTACATCGAACTCACAATATTTACGTTACAATTATTTGTTTATTTTATTTATTATCGTTAAAGTTTTTAATCATGATATTAGTTTTACAATTATATATATATATATGTGTGTGTGTATATATATATATATATATATTTCAACAGTTCTCTTTAATTTATTTTTTTAATTTTGTTTTTTTCACTTCATGTTGTTTATGTATAATTTAATTGAAAAATATATATGACGTACGTTTAACGCACGGATGTAAAGCTAGTTGGGGTAAATGATTATCGAGGTGTTGGATATTGAATTTTGTGTATACAAATTAAAACATATGTCAAATTACTTGATAATTTGTGAATTTTATCATGCAAAAGTAAAGTCGACAACTAAGACAACACTATTTTTGGTGCACAAAATTCTATACATAATTTGTGACTAATATTGTTCATTGAGTTTATATATATATATATATATATATATATATATATATATATATATATATATATATATAAGCTAGGTAGTCTAAAACATGTAAAATCCCGCTAAAATGCACTTTCCAAAAAATGAAAGTCATCTTTAATAAGTATTATTATAGAATAGGTAGCATACATTGAAACATAAATCTCATTAATTGATTACACAACTCTCAAATAAACATAACTATGCAAATTTATAGATTTGTAAAAATATTTCAAAAAAGTTATTACTAAAAAAATAAAGTATATTATAATTACTCACGATTTATTACAATATATTGACATAACTAATAAAATATCTAGAAAGATGATGAATATCTTAAATATTTATCCATTTCATTACATCTGAAATTTTTAGAACCAACAAAATTTAACTTTATTTTCTTAGCTCTTGAAAATACAAAAAAAATATTATTGAATATACAAATCTCTAATTTAAAAATCAATTTTTTTAGTAGGTTGTTCCCTTTATCATGTTTTTTAAAATATTTTTTAGTTTTGTTTATAATCTTCGTTTTATTTAAATATAATTTAATTAAAAGAGATCTATGCCCGCGCGTTAAACACACGGGTGTAAAACTAGTTTTATTGTAATAATAAAAAAAATCAGTAAAAGTGGGAAAAAAGGTAAAATCAAAGAGATAAAGTTGAAAAGGACATCCTAATCCCCAAAGGCAAAAACTTGGGTAAGATGGTTTTACAGATCTTTTTTGTAAGACATATCCTCTTTATCCGACTCACCATGTGTTGATGAGTTGAGTTGTGAGCGAGTGGAGTTTCGTCTTATGAATAAAAGTTTATAAAGCGGTTTTACATCCACAAAATTGCTAAGGAAAACAAACTAATATCTTACCACTTTGGTATAGTCTATGGCAACTCACATCCAGTAACCAAATTTTGAATTGGTTATGGTTTCTCATTGTGGTATACATCAAATAAAACTTATTGATTCAAAAAGTTTTTTTTTTGGGCTTTGGACAAAAATTAATAGAAACTTTTCAGAAGGCCTCTAAAACCTGACCAGCCTCTTTTCATCCTCACATTCATCCCTCACATTTCAGTACCTCCTCCACTTCTCCATCACATCTTGCATTGTTTCTTTTAGGGTCGACAAAATGGGTGTTATGGATTAGCATGGGTTATGCTATTATACATGTGTAAACACCCTAATTTCGTACCCCTGATATGTAACATGACACGAGATATCAAGGCCTGTTAAAATACTAACAAATGTCAAGTTACATGGTTAAAAATGCAAAAGAAAAAGCAGAATGCGTATACAGTGAAATGCAGGGGGCCTAAGTGCCAAAAAGCCCCCTGGCGCTGCCCATGGACCTTCCAGGTGCCGCGCCAGCCTCTTTCATGGGTGGCGCCCAACAGTGCTCTGTGTACTGTAGCAGTTTGCCTTCGGTGCAATTCTCTCAGCGTGCGGTACAAGCCGATGAAGCACATAAATGATAAAACTTAACCACGAAGGAAGCCTCACTCTCACCTATAAATAAAGGTGCCCGGCTTCAGGAATTCACGCAATGAAAAACACACACCGTTAGCAGTTCATTACCCAGTGAGTTCTCCAGAGCGTTGTGAGATTTCCTTTCCAAGCCCCGAAACTCCACCAAATCTCCCCCAAACACAAAACCAACCGGTTAAAGTGAAACCTAGTTACCATGCTAGGATTTCACCCTATTCCTTCGGTCCAAAAATCCCAAAAAAAGCAATTGCTCTGCCCGAATCCAGATGCCAAATCAGCAAAATGCAAGCAGTTGCTCTGCTTGATTTCCGCCGTCAGCAAGCAAACAACAGCAAAAAAACAAGTAGTTGCTTCGCCGGGATCCCGAGGCCGAAAAGCAATTTTCGGAAGTAGTTACTTTGCCCGAATCTCTGCAACAACAAAACAACAACAAAAAGACTCCCTCTCCCTAAAGGATAGAGCGAGCGCACCCTAAATCTACTAAAAGCTAGTTGGTACGAGATAAATCCCCCACGTTTCAAAAGGTAGACTATTTAAAGTTTTATTTATTAAAAGGTGCTATTTAGGCCGGTCCCATGTAATAAAAATAAGCAGTTGTGCTGCCCGAATTTCTATAAGAAATAACACTCAAAAGAGTCATTATTATAACAAAATGTTTATAAATGTGTTTGTAACTCCCGAAATGAGACTATTGCAAGTTTGTAATAATATAGATACAGATCTATATATTTAAATGTTTTATTTTATCTGTTAAATAAATATAACAAAAGCATATTTTAGCCAAAAACTATTTTGAGACCGAAAGGGCGAGTTGGGTGCCTAACACCTTCCCACCTCGTAACTTAGCCTCCGAACCCTTTACAAATCTAGTTACATTTGGTTTTTCTTTGTTTTTCCTTAAAATAAAGATGACGACTTTGTTTTAACATTTTTAGTCCACAATGAGGCCGGACGTATTTCACGCACCTTAGAACGTTTTGATTTTGTCTTCCTTTTTAAGGGAAGACAAAACGTCGAAAACCGGGGGCACTCACAGTGGCGACTAAGTGCCAAAAAGAAGATCCAAAAAACCCCATGGCGTCACCCATGGACCCTCCAGGCGCTGCGCGAGCCTCCTCCATGGGTGGCGCCCAACAGTGCTTTGTGTACTGTAGCAGTTTGCCTTTGGTGCAATTCCCTCAGTGCGCAGTACAAGCCGATGAAGCACAAAATGATAAAACTTAACCGCGAAGGAAGCCTCACTCTCACCTATAAATAGAGGTGTCCGGCTTTAGGAATTCACACAGTCAAAAACACACACCGTTAGCTCATTACGCAGTGAGTTCTCCAAAGCGTTGTGAGATTTCCTCTCCAAGCCCCGGAACTCTGCCAAATCTCCCCTAAACACAAAATCAACCAGTCAAAGTGAAACCTAGTTACCCTGCTAGGATTCCACCCTATTCCTTCGGTTCAAAAATCATTAAAAAGAAGCGTTCTTGTTGCAGAATCTAGGCCAAATCGGCCAAAAAACAAGCGGTTGCTGCGACTTCCGCCGTCAGCAAGCAAACAACAACAAAAAGCAAGCAGTTGCTTCGCCCGGATCTCGAGGCCAAAAATCAACTTTCGGAAGCAGTTGCTCTGCCCGAATCTCCATAATAGCAAAACAACAACAAAAATACTCTCTATCCCTGAAGGACAAAGTGAGCATACCCTAAATCTACTAGAAGCTAGTTGGTACGGGATAAAGCTCTCACGCTTCAAAAAGTAGGCTATTTAAAGTTTTATTTATTAAAAAGTGATATTTAGGCCGGCCCCATATAATAAAAATAATCAGTTGTGCTACCCGAATTTCTATAAGAAATAACACTAAAAAGAGCCATTATTATGACAAAATGTTTATAAATGTATTTGTGACTCCCGAAAGGAGACTATTGCAAGTTTGTAATAATATAGATATAGATCTATATATTTAAATATTTTATTTTATCTGTTAAGTAAATATAACAAAAGCATATTTTAGCCAAAAACTATTTTGAGACCGAAATGGTGAGTTGGGTGTCTAACACCTTCCCACCTCGTAATTTAGCCTCCGAACCCTGTACAAATCTAGTTACATTTGGTTTTTCTTTGTTTTTCCTTGAAATAAAGATGACGACTCTGTTTTAACATTTTGAGTCCACAATGAGGTCGGACGTATTCCACGCGCCTTAGAACATTTTGATTTTGTCTTCTTTTTTAAGGGAAGACAAAACGTAAAAACCGGGGGCACTCACACCATGGTTATCCATGGATAATAAACTAACCCATGATTATCCATAACCACCCATTTTGCCACCCCTAATTTCCATCATCTCCTCTGCCTCTCTCGCAACGGATCGTCTCTATCACCTCCAGCACGTTGTCGTCATCCTTGCTCGAGGTACATTTTTTATGTATCAAATCCTACTTGGTCTCTTCTCTCATATCCTGATGAGTCTCACCTTGTCTTTCAACCCTACTCAAGAAATGTTGAGTGGTTTAAACTAGTCATGCCCAAATGGTTCCCGGTCCAAACCATGTTAGAGAATCGAACCATATACAAACCGGAACCAACGGTTCATCGATCCAATTCTCGTTCCCCCAAAACTTCCAAAGTGAACCGGCGATTCGAACAGAGAACTGGCGGTTCCAACGGTCATAATTTGAAAAAATTATAATTTTTAGATAAATTTTTTATTTATTGAAAAAATTGTAATTTAGAAGGAAGACTCATTTGGTTTTAATTCATTGGTTATCCCTTCATTGTAATTTTTGATTGTATTAATAAAATTGGTCAGAGTACAATCCTTATTTTTTTTTTACCAAAATACTTTTGTTTATTTTACAAATTTTAAAGACAAAAGCTTAGGTAAGACGTTCTTACGATCATTTTTTGTAAGACAGATTCTCTTTACCCAACCCACCGTGTGTTGGAGGCTCCATCTTACGAAGAATTGTAAGATCGTCTTATAAGAGATTTACTCAAGTTTAAATTATTTTAAAGAAGAGTGGAGCTAATCACACCTCAATTTCTTGTCTCTACATCCCATGTACTGTATTGTACTACGTAGAGTACAATATCTCAATGAGATACATGGGGTGCAGAGATAGAAAATTAAGGTGTGGTTAATCACACTCCTAAAAGAATTACCTTTGATCACTTTAAAAAAATTCAAAAAATATTTTGTGTAAAGTTTACAAAGGTTCAAAGATTGTTTTTTTTTTAAATAACCATAAAATGTTTTAAAAAAACTAAACAAAAATTATAAATAAAATTTGAACCGTGGAATGTGAACCGAACCGCAAACGCAAAGGTTCACGGATCACCGCAAAAGAACATATTTCGTCATTGATAGGGTTTTGCAGGAACCAGGGTTAAAGGTTTTCCATCCCTTCCATAGATTACGGAGAGGGAGAGAGCAATGGGACGGTACCGGAGCCGGAGCCGGAGCCGGAGCCGGAGCAGAAGCTACAGTCCAGTGCAGCGCAAGCGATACGACGATCCTCGTGACCGGAACAGGTCGTATAGAGACCGAAGGTCCCCTGGTCCATCTGGCCTTCTCGTTCGCAACATTTCCCTTGACGCTAGGTTTTTATCTTCTGCTTCTATGCTTTTATTTCCTCCCCCCCTATATTTTGCATCATTCTTCGTTACCACCTATCATGAAATCTAGTGAAGAATTTAAGTTGATATTGATGCAAACCCTAGTGAAAGTTACATAAATGTGATTATATCCTCGGTTATACCAAGCGTGAAATTTTCGAAATCGCATGTTTGTATATCCTCAAGTTAGTTGTATGTAAGCTATGTGCCGCATTGTCCCTGTTCTGTTTTATGTGTGTATACACTTATTTATGATCTCAATGAAAGTGATTGTTGGGGGCGCAGCCTTGAAATGAAAATGGGTGGTGCTAACGTTTTTTCAATGATCTTTACTATACTTTTTGAATGATTTTGCTTGACACTATCCCCTTGAGGTCTAAATGAGCTGGGCTAAGCCCAGTTTGGATTGCCTAGGCCGGATCGGTTTAGCTCAGCTAGGTCTCATATTTGGCTTGGGCTTGATAGAAAATCAGAATACCTAGCTCAAACTCCACTTCATATCCTTCCTCAAGCCAAATACTAGAAAGTAGAATAATGTATTTGGTTTAAATCTCAAGATGACAGATGGCCAAGTAAGATAAAAATTATATGAAAGTAGAGTAATTATTTTGGTGCTGAAATTTCTAACCTGTCATATACCTGATTATGACTCTAGACATGAATATGAGAAGAAGGAAATTGATGACTGTATTGCACATCCAGTAAAGTAAGATATGAATTGTGTAAAAATATACACCATCTGTTGGTTTACCACAATATTAAACTCAGGCATCACAAGCTAGGCCCATCTCAAGCTAAGATCCTAAAAGTATAAGGCTCACGAGTCTACCGAGCGAAGCTCGCACTATCTATATTTGGCTTGATTGGAAAGATTGGCCTCGTTTTAGGTTTGAATTGGTATCAATTTTATTTTTGTTTAACGAACTCATGTCCTGAGCCGATCTTCAATCAAATGCCCGACTGTCCTTGTTCCACGCAAAGTGTCCCTGTTCAGGTAGAACATATATAATTTACACATTACTACCCTTAGAAGTATGACATCAAATGTATTTGATGCGACCATCATCTATCTGTATGTGTACTTTTGAAGTGCGACTCTTTAAGTAGCATGTCCCAAGAAGGAAAGTATGGTTCTTTGATTGTAAACGAGGGAGTCTCATTTAATTGTAATTTCTTCTCAAAGTGAAGGCAGCCTAGGCAGGTCCGCTTTGTGCCCAATGTTATGCGGGTGCCAGCTGGAATTTTGAGGTATTTGGGTAAAGTTGGGGGAACAAAGGCGAATTCCGTAAAACTTTCTTGTGAAATGCTGAAATCAGTGGTCACTTCAAGTGTGTTGATTATGTCAGACACTTGCCAATTGCCATTATATTTGAGGTCTAGTCAGGTTATGTGTTTTCTTATGTTTGCAGTGTGTGTGTGTGTGTATACAATAGGACGGTAGAAGGGAAAGACTAATTAGCTTGGTTGACTTGTGCAGACCTGAAGATCTTAGAATCCCGTTTGAAAGATTTGGTCCTTTGAAGGATGTTTATCTACCAAAGAATTACTACACAGGGTATGCTTTCTCTTGTTGAACAAGTGTATATTGTGGGGTTTGAAATTTATCTATTAGTTTTACTTATTGTAATTGCTTTGTAAAGTATATCTGCCTTTCAGCTCAGCTGCGTCAATTTTTTGTCTAGTGAATCTCAGACTTAATAAACGCTAAAACATAATTTTCCTAGAGGTTACCTAAACTCATTTACAGGGAACCAAGAGGTTTTGGATTTGTTAAGTTTCGTTATGCCGAAGATGCTGCTGAGGCAAAGGAACAATTGAATCGTACGGTTATTGGTGGTCGTGAGATAAGAATTGTGTTTGCTGAGGAGAACAGGAAAACTCCTCAAGAAATGCGCAAGGTGTCACACGTGAGGTTTGAAATTGTTGAACCGTGTTTTACACCTTTCTTTTCCATCTTATGTTTTTCCTTTCTAGGATTTCCAGTCTGGAACATTGAGTCCGCCTTTTCTGCTTCGTTTTGTGCAGTACCCGTGGAAGCTATAGGAAACGAAGTCCTTCAAGGTCCCCAAGACGCAGATATCACTGTTAGTTTTAACTTTCAAACTCTCTGCATGCTTACATATGAGCTAGAATTCCTAATTTTCAGTTCGTGTTATCGACAGTGAAATTAAAGGCAAGAAGTATTTTTATTTGAATTGTGTGGTTCCTTATTTCTTCACTTGAAATACTTATTTTATGGCAGCTTATTCGCGCTCACCATCTCCAGCAAGAGATGACTCTAGGTATGAATTTGTATATGTATTTTGGGAGTTTTTGCTGTGATCTTCTGTTGTTTGTTGGTTATTCGTCGTAATTAATTTTTAAGTGTAACGTGCTGATGTTATTGTGCTATTTTTGTTCAACAACTCTCTCTCCCTTGTTCTACATGCCATTTCAATATTATTGTTCTTTTGCAACTTATCAATAATTTGGAATTGACTGTAATTTCTCGTTTTTGGGAGTTTCCTAACCTTTTTTCAGTAACTCTAATGCTCTTGCCAAAATGAACGATGAATATTTTATTATTATTTTAGATACATCATTTCTTTCTTTCTTTCAAATCCTGAGCTTATAAAATTGGATATATTCATTATTGTTGAGATGTGAGTGAGAATCAGTACTCAATAAAATAATTATTAACTGCATGGTGGTTCAAATATTCATATGAACCTGCAATATTCCAATTACCAGCAAACTTCTATGCTGGTTGGTCACTTAAAAGGAAAAATTTTCTATCCGTGGAGGGTTTTACTCAACTCAGTCTTTCTCTCAAAATATTTGGGTTGAACATCATTTGGAAGAGGTTGATGATTTGAATAGGAAGAAAAGAAAAGAGAGAGTTCTCTCAGTTTCACTTGACTTTATCACACCTTTTCTTTTGCTTCTTGAAGTCATATAGTCTGTGTTGAAGGTTTTACTGATAACGAAAAATATAAATATAATATAAAAGTATAAAAAGTCTGTGTGTAATGGTAAAAGTATATATAGAAAGTTTGCAAGTCTGAATATGATAAAAGGCATACTGGTCATTCATTATAGAAACACTTTTACATAGAGGTTTACCCAATTCTTGGTTATTGTATAATCATTAAAGGTTGTATCCCTGGGACAATGTTTTAGGAGAAGTTACAGACTAGAAGTTACAGACTAGACAAATTTATCCCCTATTTCTGAGATACTTATTCTTAGGTCTCAAACAAGTCACTATGCTAGGCAAAACACGCCATTTCATGACTTCAGGCTCCAGTCTCTGACAAGGATATCCATGTAAACTAATTTATCGTATTTCTAACACTTTATTGGAAATATGCCATTTGAAGTTCAGAAAATTCATAGATTCCAATGTTGGATGTCAGATACGTCTAGTAAACTTTTGTATTTCTGCATTTTACCTTCAAAATCAAATTTATTTGCTCTATGAGGACTTGATATACTCGTTAGCTTTCAGATGAGGAAACTTTTTATATTTCTGCATTTTGCCCTTAAAATCTAATTCATACGATCCACGAGAACTTTGATATACTCGTTACCTTTCAGATGCAGCAAGGATAAAACGTTTCAGTCTTTAAATTTGGTAGTGTGACTTTCTTTGCGACTTTTGCAAAGGGGGAAAAGGGATTGGCTCTTTTGGGTTGAGGGAGTACGAGTATTTATGGACTTTGATTGCCATGATAATGTATAAATTTGTAAAAAAACTTGTTTGGTTTCAACAGGAGTTTCAACGTTTTTCATCTTTCTCTCTCTTTCTCTCTCTCTCACACACACACACTCAAAAATCATGCTCTGCTACCCTTCTATTTTCTTTTTGGTGCCGGGGATGGGGCGGTTCTTTCCTCGTCTTGGCTCATTTGTGCATGCATGTTTTGGTAATGAATCCTTGTCTAATTAGACTATTGAATGAGGAGTAGCTCCTCTTACCTGACATTCCCCTTGTTTATGTGGAGTATCTCTTGTGCTAGGATGATATTATGGCAATTGTGTTGCATGTCTGCTTTGCCACCAACATATAGTTTTCCTTCTTGTTATGTTATTTTTGGGTGTGTAAATGTGTAATGGCATCTATGAGGTATCTTATTTACTATGAGAAGTTCGTGGAGTCCAAGTCTTTGCTGTCGTCGACGTGCTTTATGATGCACATGCTGCAATATGCCCGTATTCTGCTGGATTGGAATTATATCTGTTGATGGTCTTGTTCATGCAGATTGTAAAGTGAAAGAGAGACTTAAAGAATTCAGTATAGTAAAGACAAAAGAGAAAAGGGATCATAAAGTCAAAGACTACTTGCTTAGCATTATACCAAAGCCTCCATCAACTATAAACTGCAAACTTCTCTATTTTATGACCTTTTCGTTTGTAAGGCTTTTCTACCCCCTAATAAGCGAATTAGTTAAACATGGGGTCCAAGTGTTTACAATCATAAGACTCTTATTTAATTCTTAGTTTGATCTCAATTTTGCATAGAATCCAGTTAAAGAACGAATATAAAGCTTATAGTTGGCCAAAGAAGATATCATCTTCAAAGAAACAGAGGCCAGTGAAAGGTTTTACAGTTGAGATTTTCTGAGAAAGGATAGTATGAGGTACATAAAAGTTGAAGGGATAAGAGCTTTGAAGTTATCAGACGCTGATCAACCAGTACATCATTGAGGCTTTAAAGTGTTTGGGTGAAAGTGTTGTGTATTTTTCAGAAACTTTGGAACAGGTAAAGGCCATGTTAATCCTTAGAATCGTGTGACGATCTCTCTGAACTTCTCTTTTCCTAAAACAAATTGTTGATGTTTGAATAGGAAGTTAGTATTTACTCAAATAAACTTAAATCGATGCAGGTTTCTCTTTGAAGGACTAAAGTTTTGTTTTTAGCTTTCCTTTGAGTATGGTTTTTGATATATTCTTACCCTTACGATAGCTAAATTTGTTCACATGTCATGTGTTTCCTTATCTGCTACCATAGGGACCGCAGAGCAAGGGGTGATCACTACTCACCACGTCGACACTCTAGATCCATATCGAGATCCATATCTCCACGCCGCGAGAGAGGTTACAAGTCTAGTCGCAAGTCCTCTAGGCGATCCAGATCTGTCTCCCGGTCACTTTCTCCTGATTTTGAGCAAAATTATAAGTCAAACCAACGATCCACAAGTCAGAGGGAGAGTGGTCAGAGTTCATATGATGAGAAGAATGCTCGCGGCAGGTCGGCAAGTCCTAGGAGGAAAAGAAAAAGCCCACCAAGATCTCGTTCTCGATCTTGCAGGTATGCGTGTTCAGGATAAATTATTCGGTCACACACACATACATGTTAATTAAAACACTTATAAAGTTTAGGGCAATATTATCGTAATTTAGAACATTATTTGTTCATCGAGTGTGAAACATGAGAGCATTTGTATACTTTAGAGTATTATAGGCTCCCTACCTTCCCATATTTGTGGTGAATTTGGCATGGATTTAATAATGAAGCATGTTGGTATAAACTCACCTCACCTCAACCTTTTTTCCAATCACTTGGAGAATGTTAAATCTAATCAAAGTTTTATGCTCGCTGTCATGCTACCTATTGCAACCTTCCTCATTTACCCAGGCTTGGGACCCGCTTTGTAGGGATATATGACTTTAAGCTCGACATAGGCGGAGTTTAAGCTCGATATATATATATATATATATATATAAACTTAGAATTTGTTTATGCCTGTTAGAATAAAGCGAATAAACAAGTACTCCCTCCGTTCCCAAAAAAGTAGTCCGACTTTCCTCTTTGGTTTACCCCAAAAAAGTCTATTGTCTAAAAAAGGACATTTTTTTTTTGATAGGCATGCGTGATACCTTGTTGGTATGAGAATTGAAACCAAGAACCTCGAGGTCATTACTTCTCTCCCACCCCTTGGGATCAAAAAAAGAAAAAGAAAAAAAAGAAGGATATATTTGTAGAGCAATTCAAAGGAAGTAGAAACAAGTAAAGCTGCTAGCTTAAAAAGCCTGACTCATCAGATAGGACTATTTTCTGATTTTTTTTTGGCACGGAGGGAGTTTATCTTCAATCATCTTAAAAACAGAAAGAAAACCAACATATCCTGGATTGTAAATTAACGAAGAAAGTAGTGATCTTTTGGCCTTATGCAGGGGGTGGGGCAATGACAAAGCTGCTCCACAGTGGCAAAATTACTCCATTGTGGCCTGTACATCACGAGTACAATATGGAAACATCCTCTCTGCAGGTTTGGGAAGGCTGTGTAGATCTGACCCTTCCAAGACTGTAGTGCGGGATTAGTGCACTTTTCTTCATTGATATTTTGGCCAAATTTTTACTATTTTAGCTGTCTAACATTTTCATTTGGTAGTTATTGAAAGAGTACATCTCTTATTAAGATATAGAAGAGAAGATTTACACTAGTAATTTCAGGTTATTGAATAGAAATAAATTATAATTGAATGTTGAAGAAGAGAATCATTTGTTGACCACATCTTCATGGAAATGGTTTGATTTCTATGAGATTGTAATAATAATAAATATCTTCCTCAAAGGGAACTTTGATTCTTTTGAACCTCCAAGGTGGAGGCTGTATTGTATGAAATGTACAAGTGGTTCAAATCTAAATGATATTAAAGTTAACCTCTGAAGTTGACTTATGTTAGTTAATAGTTAAAAGGAAAGGAAAGGAAACTGATGGTTGGCAGTATATTTGGGGAGGGAGGGAGTGAGCCCTTGTGTATTTGATAAGTGCAGGAGGTTCATGGATGAGATTGATGGGCAATTTTAAATCAGGCAGATGGAGGAACCAAATTTCAGTTATCACTGGAGTTTGTTTAGAAATCAGACCTCCTTTTCAGCTTCTTTTGTAAGTAACTTGTTATGAAGCAATCATTTGGTCTCAATCAGAGATGTATGGTCTGTACGTTTTGATTAATATGATTCTGCTGTTATATAGAGATATATATGCATGCAACTATTAAGTTGGTATTTGAGGTTGACAATTTATTGGAGTTGCTGATTGTATTTTGAGATACCTTTGATGCTGCCTGGTTTGAAAGAGTTTATCAGGCCTGGACATCTGTGAATTGACTAAGGTAGAAAGGAAGCCCATATGTGCACTCCATGAGGGAGGGGATGTTTTCAAATTTTCCATTTGATTCCTCATCCCACCTGACCATTCTTCAAGTATAAAAAAGATAAAGAAAGAAGAAACAGAGAAAAATGCTATAGCATGTGCCTCGACGAGTGTAATAGATTAATGCAAGGTCTTAACTTGTTTAACCACAAATAAATGTTACCCTTCCTTTTTCACTTTGTAGGTTTCTGTTGCCATTTGAGTTATTAATTAATTGCTTGATGCCTTGCAGTCCTCGCTGATGGAAACTTGAGTTATTGATTCTATGGGATTGTGGAATTGTTCGATTTGTTGGCTCTGGGATCAGTACCCTTCATCCAGTGAGGGTAGAATGTACCTTTCTTATTTTGCATATTAGGAAACATGAAATATGGGAGATCAGAGATGTGACTCACTATGCCAAATACTTGGGGAGATATTTGTTTGGTTGGATTTGAGTATTTCCCTTGTTTGCCATTTGGATGATGTAAATGCTTAAAGGGAGTTCTAGAAGGTTTACTTTTTCAGTTTCTATTTTTATTGGGTTATTTATTTAGAGTTATGCTTCAATCTCCTTGTCATCAAACTGAGATTAGGAAATGACAAACATGATTAGCACTTTCTCTCTCTCACACACACACACACCCAAACACTTTTTTTGTTGTTGCTGAAATGTAAGTGGGATTGGCTGGCAATCTCTCTCTCAGTGGGACTTCCTGTTGAAAATGAAATGGAATTTCGCTCTTCTCTTTGTTTTATTGGGACTGGATAAATGAAGCTAAACAGTTTAGAATCCTCTGCTTGGTGCATTTATGAAATAATGCAAGTGTATAAAAGTCGTATTTTGAAACATGATGCAAGTGCATGAAAGTTTCTCTCTCGTTGGGAGGTCACCCCTATCTTGAAGTTTAGCCAAGCAAACAGCTTCTTATAAACTTGGGAGAAATGGTTAATCTTATGGGTATTTTCTGTAAGATTGATTTCTCGATTTGTTGTATGTTGATAGACTTAGCTGTAAGAGAGTGATATTTTGTCTTACAAACTAAAGACAAGCTTTCACGTGAAATCTACTCAAAAAGGAAGAAAAAATCTTTTCACGTTAACCATCCCATCAATAAACTGTTGTGGGCTGGTGTTTTTTGTTTTTTATCTTTACATCTCCTTACGTTGGTCTCTGTTCAATATCAGGGGAGAGATTGAAAGAGCAGCAATTCGATTGTTGAAGTATAATAGCTAAAATGTGGATATATGTATTACTTAGATGCTATGAACGTATATCTCCACAAATATAAAGATGAATTATAAAAGTACATCTCTACGATTACAAAGATAAAAAGACCTTGTTGGTCTATTTATCAGACAATGAAAGCAATTTCAGACACGACAACTAAATACTTCCTCCGTTTTGGACAAAAAGTCCCAATTTAAAAGTCAATTTTTTTTTAAATGACACTTTTAGTAGCTCATTAATAATAAAATGATAATTTTATGCCTTAATTTTTAAAAGTAAACTCTTTAAGTGAAACATCTCGAAATAGAATAGTTGACTCTTTGCCTGAAACGAAGGGAATAACAAATAACAATCAGCATACTTAACAGTAATTTTGATTGGAAAAGGGTAAATCATCCTTCTTCTTAATTAAAATTTAAAATTATCCAAATACTCGTTCCTCGCCAACACAAACATTGGTGGCAAACTGGCAATAACATGAGAGATATGTTTGCATCAAAAGTGCACTCAATAAAGGATCCGCTCACTGCAGGCTGCCTAAAATTATTATGTGCTCTGAGCTAGGAGTCATTCCGCTCATGCCAATGGACAAGCTTTCTCAAACTCTTTCTGTTCTTTGCGGCACAATTCAAATTCATCGGTATTGTAGTACATGCAACCAGCATAAGAATCCATCTCTTTCGTGCACCTCTGGTGAAGATCCTTCAGCCTGCAGGATGGAAAATATGGCAGGATTCAGAAATACTGCCAAATGTTACATGTATTTCGTCAATTCTTTCAGGATCAGAAACTGAAATTTCATTTGAAAATAAACTACACTAAACAGTGCTTGACCTAGAAAATTTGTTTTCTATGTTTCACTTCTGAACTCTATGTTACTCGGCTGAAAACACGAAAACAGTCTGGTTGTTATTTCCTCCCTTGGGATAGTCTGGATTTCCAATTTTACAAGTGACGGATCTTGAATAGTGCCTAAAACAATGTTTACAACCACACATGGACAACATACATAGAATTGTCAGAAAGATTCCAAAGTGCCAAAACAAAGAGAAGGAAAAAGACTGCCATTTGCTGCAAGAAAAGAGATCTTGATTCTTGATGCATGCCAGAAGGCAACAAATTTCAATAAAAATACCTGGGATGCTAACCGGATCCCAGGAAGTTATGACTCCAAATGAGTCCACAACTTCCTAAAGTAGTTGCTCCAATCAGTGATCTCAAGTGTTTTTGTATTTTTTTTGGTGGGGTGGGGAGAACCAGAGAGAAAACTACCAACCAGCCTAATGGAGGACAGTAAACTTCTCGGCTTCTAAATCAAGGAACCCTGTGTGAAGCAAGATTATCTGATACAGTAAAAGAAATGAAGCTGCCTCCAATTCTACATCCATGAAGTAATTGATCTTGGGTCAGGAGTGAACCATCATCATTTGTCTCCACAGAGCAAGCAAAAAGCACTACTTGTTTAAAAATCTAATCTATCTAGCTCAACAAACATCCAAGAAATTAACTGGTCGACACCAAAGGAATTTCACAATTTTTTCACCTCCATTACCCAACACCATACTTTAATATGATGAGAACCCAATCTACTCTTCCACGAAGCTCCATCATAAACTTACCTAGGCACCCTCTAAGGGGATCTACAAGTGTCTTTGGTAGCCTATGCCCCCACCACCATGGCCATTCTTCATACCGACACTAGCCTCCGAACACTTCCTTTTCCAAGAAAACCTCCACAACCATTCTTCCAAAAGAGACTGACAGAATAGCCAGAAGTTCTTCATACAAACACAGCTTAAAGAGACCCAACAACAAACCATCTCTAATGTAACAAGTGCTTGAACTGCTCTGGACTGGCAACAAGGATACGATGCCAACTTACTCTTCTTCATCAACACACAAATAGTCAAGAGGGGCATAAAGCAAGACACTAGTCTCGACAACTTGATGAGTTAAATAGCAACAGGAGGATACCTATTTTAGAGGATTGGGCTTCGGCACAACCATGGGCCATGGTACGGGTAAGGGGAGGAAAAAAGTACATATGGTTTCCAATGTTTGGTTTGTGATACTAACAAATTAACGACTGGCAGAATGGGTTGCAACAATTGGATAAACAAAGAGCTCATTGGTATGCAACAATCATGATTCTTTTCCATGCTATTTGAACTATCATGAATGAAGTATGAACTATGACGGCATGGAATCGAATGACTATTGTAAAGTACCAAACAAACAAAAACTACTATAAAACTTCAAAAGAGCGAAAAAAAAGAGAAAACTGGTGCAGCATTAGTTAATATTCTCCCTCCATCCCAAGAAAATAGTCTCACATTCCTCTTTGGTTTGTCCCAAAAAAATTAGTTCCAATGCTTAAGGAGGGCATATTCATAGTGCACCTCAAAGACGGGTAAAAACAAGTAAAGCTACAATTTTAAAAAATTGACTTGCCAAATGAGACATTTTTTTTTGGACGGAGGGAGTATATCTTTTTTTTAATAGGTAAGTGTGGCCCCTTGTTGGTATAGGGATTGGAACCAAAGACCTCAAGGTCTTTGGTTCCACATAATTCGATAGGTTGTGAGTGCTTGATATAAACAATTTGAACAATAAAGTGGTATGTTTCTTTTTTGATGAAGTTGACTTTGATAACTAGAAAGTTACCTTATGTTTCAACATTTTAAAATTTCATTTACTTTTAATATATATATATATATATATATATATATATATATATATATATATATATATATACAATCAACAATCACTTCTCCAACCTCCAAAACTGTTTCTTTTTTACTGCAGAAAGCAACTTATTTAGAAACTATATTTCTGAAGGAGAACTATCAGTTATAACTTACAACTTCAAATATTCGTGAAGTTTTCTTATCTAATGCAGCACAGGGGATCCCAGAATGGCAAACAATACTCTATCTGTCCCATTTAGAGGGTCTCCCTTTCTTCCATGGCATGTCCCACAAAGAGAGTCCCCAGCTAATAAAACTTACGAACTCTATGATTCTCAAGTTTACCCCTTGTACACACGACTTACAAGATGTCAACATTTGGCAATTTTGTCATAATCATCAATTCCCCAGGTAAAAATGCCTCATTCAAAAAGTTTCAAATTTCAATAAGGACATTGCAAGTGGGAATGGATCAAATAAAAATTTCCAAGAAGATCTTTTCATAGGTAAGTATGGCCTCTTGGTAATTTGGTATGTGGATAAGTTCCAAGAAGATTTTCATCTCCTAGACAAAATTTGACCGCAACGATCTACTTTGCAAAGCTATTGGCATACACATCTAGATACCACTAAATAGAGCAATTGAACTATGGGATGACATTATAACCTACAATGTTCAATATTCAAAAAATCCAATTTGAGTAAATGAACCGAAAAGAAATTAGCTCCATGTACGCAGTTTTCTTTTATGTTACAATTGGTGCAATACTTAAACTAGTGAGTGAGCTACAACTACACTAGGGTGGCAATGACTGACACGACATGATAGTACGAACCAATACGACACGATAGTACAAACCAATACGACATGATTATAAAACACAATTACAAAGAGAAATGACTAGAACAAGACCAACACAACACACTACGAAACATAACACGAAACACACGAAATTGTTAATTTAGTTAAAATAACATTAATTGTTATATTTATGATGGAATTGTCACTCTAAGCACTAGTGACATCTTTTTTATACTACTATCCCTCTTTGATTCAAAATAATACTACTCAGAAAAACAGAAAACCTACGTTTTCAATTACACAGGGTCATGTTTCATCAATAAGCAACAAACATTGTGACAATTGGTCAAAAGAAAAATCCAAAAATACGTGAAGATATATATATATATATATATATATATATATACTTACAGGCCAAGAACGCAGCGAGTGACTTGCTGTCCTTTCTCGAGACATTTCTCTGGATTCGGATCGGTTTTCTTGCACTTAATAAACGCCACGTTCTCACCTCTGCATTTCGTCGCGATGTGCTTCGACGATGCCATTAGCACCGCCGACGTCGGAATCGGCTCTCCTACCGTGTTTACTGCCGTCGCCATCCTCCCCACTCGCCGATCGATCACCTCCCTATGAGACAAATATCGAACCAAAATCATCAATTTTCAACAAACTCGAACTCATTTTCGGAGAAACCAATAGAAAAAATTCGAATTTTCAAACTCGATTAAGCAAAAATTAAGACAAAATATATAAATTTAGTGAAAAATTCGTAAAATTTGTGGAAAATCCGCACCTTATAACTTCTACTTGATTTGAGCGTTGGGTGGAAATGAATTCTTTGTTTTAGTAATAGGGCTCCAATAGAAGAAGACCAGTAGTTGAGTGACGCTAACGTGCGCCACGGCAACGATAAACCCCCTAGAAGTTTACTGTAAATAATAGCAAATGGTAAGGGCATTTATGTCTTACCAAGTCGAGGTTAAAACTCGCCTGGAAGCTCTCCCCGATTTTCATCTCACGTGACCGATTGGGGTTCTTACCAGGGTTTTGGAAGCTGCTCTACAAAGATTGAATCTGTGAGGTTAGGGAAATCCTTAATCTTGTCAAATGTTTGTTTGAATTTTGTTTGTGTTTATGAAATTTGATTATTGGGATGTTGATGTTGTAGGTTGAGGAATGGGGGGGAAGACGAAGAGTGGGACATTGTTCGTAAAGCTAGTTTCGGCGGCGGGGACTGGGTTTTTCTATGTGAAGAAGAAAAATCCAAAAAAGATTCCGACTAAGCTCGAGTTTCGAAAGTATGATCCTCGAGTGAACAAGCACGTTCTTTTTACGGAGGCCAAAATGAAGTGAGAACTAGAGAGAAAAGATAGGCTCTGATAATGGTAGATCTTTTAATTATGAATTTTTCTTTCTGATGTTATGCCATATTTTATCATCCCCATGTCTGTTCTTGAATTGTTGTGATTTCCAATACATGGGTGGAGGTTGAAATAGTGAGGATTTATGGTTTTTACAAGCATTTCATCTTGTCAATGAATTTGCTCCAATTCATAGCAGATTTTCGGGCTCGATTTTTTTTACTTCTATTCTTGATATCTCTCTATACTTTCTTCGTGTTTATGAGATACACTAGTGTAAAACAAAACCCTCATTGGCTTTCTCCATGTTTGTTGAGCCATTTAACAATTCTGTGGCTTGGCTCTACCCAAGAAAAAAACATCTATAGGCATCTACTTAAATGCTGGGAGATTGGTTGTTATTGCTTCATGTGCAATGGAAGTGATGGGCTTAATATCTTCTATCCCACCCTCAGTCAGTCACACCCCATTGAATCTTAGTCATCTTAGCCGTACACGTGTCCTTGTCAATAGAAGGCTGGGTAAAATAACAAAGACATATATAGGGCTAAGACTCATTGAGACAGACAATGTGACGGGGTGAGATAGAAGATTTGAACCTGAAGTGATGAACCCCATTCAAATGCTTCATTAATTGCTTATGCTCAATGATGAACTGAGCTTTCCGTATTGAAGGTAAAGGATACTGCTTCGTTATAAAGGTTCATCTTATAAGCAACACAAAAGCCCTGAAATCAAGTATATAGAAAGAAAAAAATTTTATGCTTTGTTATTGATCCTCTACCCCTCTATAGGAATGCATTACTAGACTAAGAGGGTTGAACAAAATGTGTCCATAGGAAGTTTAAGTCTCACTCAAAGATATTTGAAGTTACCTTTCCACACCTGACTTTCAGTTGCTATTGTTATCTCTTGACAATCAGTTTTATCCTTTTTAGTTGCATTCTGTTATGTTTTCATCTTATACTCGACACATTTTGTATCATAACTCATGATCTTTTTCTCTTAATGCTGTATCCTATTTATACATGGGAGACAAAGTCCGCAATCTTGTTGTGTAATGGCTTGTGTTTTGCTTAGGGGTTTCATTATACTTTCTTAGTTTGAATAATTTTCTTTCACCTTTAGTTATATGGTTATATGCTTCTCTACCTCTATTATATTGACCCCCATCTATTTCACCTATAGAGAGACGATAACGAAGTCGATTAAGATAAACAACACAAGATTACTTGTAGTTTTGAAATCTTAAGAAATTTATAGTTGATAAAGTAGTTGCAAGCCATGCAACATCTACCGAGTGAGTGTCCTATTGGTTCTTGAGAATTGACTTCCTGCAGTGGTAGACTTTTGTGTGAAGGGTCTTGCATGATAGCAACATGAATTTGCAGCCCTATGTTTTTAATAATTTTTTTAAATGTGTGCATTATGTATTGGTGTCTACATATATGTTGCAAAGATCTACATGTATTTCCTTTCTGTAGCTCCTTAGGGTTCTTGGCAACTTTAGTTGCACTGATTGGCTTGTATTTGTTTGCCTGGGTTAAATTAATTGAGGCATTATCTTTTGATAAATGTGGACCTGGCTACTTAGTGTTCTAAACTTAAAAGAGGCATTGGGATTATTTACTGGACTAGGCGGCTGCTGCTTCGCATTGGTGCTAAGGTGAAAATGGGTATACTAACATATATAAATGGATATCAGGTGGCTACTTGGTGCTCTAAACTTCCCTCGTTTCTTATTGAAAATGAGTTTGATTGAAAAGATTTTTAATTTGATGGTTGGAGTAATGTTCCTTTTCTTTCGGATGAGACTCCACGGCAAGCAGTAATGGATATTATGAGGTGTTTGTTACTTTTGTGGTGAAATAAGCTATGTGGAACTCAAATAAGGATGAAAGAAGGAAAGGGTTAAAGAACCTATTTGTTATTTAAACAAAGCAGAATGAGTTGATTGGTAGTGAATTGAATCTATATGGTGCATGGACTTGCAGACTTTGTGCAACTAGAATCTGAATGAATAGTGAATTCTTTCTTACCAATGTATATTTGTGTCAAAGCACCATAAATTTTATCTGATGTTAAGCAAAACCACATTATGTAAACTTTACAAATTTTTGAAATTCCACAACCTAGAAAAGCACTAAAAAAGTTACCCCCATGTCATGTGTAATTTTCATCTTTCTAAAATATATAAATATTCTAGTACTCCTGTTACAAAAATGCTTGGTAAAATTCTGGCCGGTCATTTTTCAATGTTTTTAATCCCAAAAGTTCATGGTTCTTTTTTTCAACCGTAAAAGGTCATTTTTCGAAATATTGTTCCAAAAACATCATCGTCTCTTTCAACAACTCCGGTAACACACTTCCGGTAACACACTTTGGATTCAAAAATCACCATTGTAGTGCAACAAAACGGGGATATTTAATGAAAATGTGTTGGGTTAGAGGATTTTTACAGTAGGGACGAAGGCGAAGGATGATGAATAAAAAGTCTTGCGACGGAGGAGAAGGAAAAAGAAGACCGAGGACATGGTCTGCTTCATTACGATTTTGAACCGCGGTCCAATTAGACTGGACAGTTAAACTATTTTGAATCATGGTGTAAAAATATCGGATTAAATTGATGAATCTTGGTGCAAATAAACTAGACAATTAAACTATTGAACTGCGGTGCAAAAAATAATACAATAAAATCGATGAATCGTGGTACAAACATTGACGAATCACGGTACAAAAATAAGGACCTCTGAGCGCGTCTACGGTTCATTAAGGGTATCGTAGTTATTTTGCTACCAAAAGTGACTTTTTCCGATTGAAAAAAAAGGAGGTACTTTAGCGATTAGAAACTTCAAAAAGTGAACCGACCTGCAATTTTTCCAAAATGCTTCCTCTGTTCTGGTGAGAGAGTCCACTATACTCTGAGATATTTAAATTAAAGAGTCAACTTTCAAAATTATGCTTATAATCTCCACAACATTTTAACTTTACCATCAACATTTTATATTAACATATTAATTATGTTAAAATATTATGTAATTATTACCAATTTTAATGCTAATATATCTTCCCTCTGATTCGGGCAAATAGTCTATTATTTCATTGTTTGATAATTTACTTAGTGTTAACTTTTAAAAATTAAGGCATAAAAATGTTATTTTATTACTAATGAACTACTAAAAGTTATATTTTCTTAAAATATTTGTCTTTCAAACTGAGGACTATTTACCCAAAACGAAGGTAGTATTGTTTTCGGTCTTTGAGTGCAGTTTCTAGTACATAGTTTGAGTTTGAGGTTGCATTGGTGATTGAAGTTTGAGTTTTCAGCAATTTTTAGAGCATCTTGAACCAAAAAACCTAAATTTGAGGCAGTTTCAGCACCAAAATGATGTAATTTCAGTAACATCCACTATTTCAATTTCGATCGATCACATTAAATCTTACATCAAAAAGAATAATTCTTTAACATATTCTATTTTCATTTTTATTAACCTTTAAAATTATAATTATTAAGATTACACAATTAATAATTTCATTATATTTAATAAACTTATTTTTATGACATTACTTTATAATTAATAATATTTAATAATTAGTAAATAAATATATTTTTGATAACTAACCATTTGATAAATGCAAACTCATACATCATGATAGAGCAAGTAATACATCCATTTAAAATTAGTAATTTAATATATATTTATTTCTTTACTGATAATAAATATTAAATAATTAACATAATAGACCAATTAATTATAAATTATTGAATTTATATTGTTTAATAATTTAAAATAAATCATAACACCAATATTTATTAATTAGATATAATATCTAGTATTAGTTATAATTAGTTTAAAATATTTTTAAATTAATAATTATAATAATTTTCTGTATTGAAAACTAATTTTTTATTAAAATAATGAGTTGGTCCTAATCAACACTATTTATCACACCATTTTGGTTGGAGTTGTTTTGATGTGAAAATCATCATCCCTTGGAGTTGCCCTTACGTAACAAAGCCTTTTCATCCATGACCGTAAGTTGGATTATGTGTTATGCTCTCTGACTAAGATGCTACATTTTTTTGTTAGGACTTAGGAGTCCCAGTCCTTAGGGTATTTCTTTGTGTCCATTATAAGCAAGAAACATGAAGCTACAAAATAATATAATCCCATGCATGGTGTACCATTTTAAGACAACTGTTTTATGAGTATTTTATGGAAAATGAATCTCTTCATGTGCTGAGTTGTGGAGAGTGAGAGCAAACCTACTCTAACATTGGCATAATGTCCTTACGTTTGGTGGATGGGTGTTTGAGTTTTTCTTCAGGCTCCAGCCTTGATAAGGTTTGACATAATGCTTCTGTTCGCTTCTAGCATATGCAATTACGAGTTTGAGATTTATGAGACTACGTTGAAGGATTTTCCTGTATCATTGTGGTTTGAGTGTTGGTGATTTCTTCCCGTATATTGCACAAACAAGTAGCCTCGACGATCATTCGGCTATATACTTACGTTAGTCACTATCAAACCACTGTCCCTTGAATTTTTTTAATGTCCCATTAAATGAAATTCAAGTTTTAGGCAAGTAAATTAAGTTGAATGAACCAATTTTGCTCTATGTAAATATGTAATTTGTCAGAGATTGATCAAAGTGAGGGCCTAGGCTATATTATAATTTTTTTTTCAATTTACAAGTTTACATATATATATTTTTTGTCTCCCATAGTCTATAGTTTAGTTCAAATCCAAATGCTTGAATTAAAAAATAAAAAAAATTAATCTCAAAAAAAAAAAAAAAATAATCCATTATGGATCATAAAAAATTTCAACCAAGTGGTAGTACGGTCTCAAAAGAACAATGATTCCATAAAAAATAGATAAAGGGTGCACTTGAATACACCATCTCTCCCTAAATTATCGATGTTCTTTCTTTTTTCGTCAGTTTTAGAATAATTATTCAGTTTGAAATTAATATTTTGAAAAATTATTTTTATCAATTTTATCTTTACTTTTTCATCATAATTTAATTATGGATCACATACACATATATTTTAAAGGAAACTATACATTAAACCAATATAAATAATCGAGTCAATTGTTTTTTTTAATCCGTGTGCCGGATCAACTAGGGTGATAATTTAGGGACGGAGGGAGTACTAATTAGTTTTTCGATTTGTGATCTTTCTAACTTTATATTTAATTAAATAGATTAAAAAAAATACAAACCAACGAGCTCTAGCTCAACTAGTACCTCTCAATAGAGAGGTCGGATGTTCAAGCTTTTCAGTTTTCAGAGATACAGTTGTTGTTCAAGCCACACCAAAAGCATCTTATATCTATAATTATAGCCTTTCAAGATATTAAAAATAATAAAAATTAAGGGTTAAGATAAAGTTTATATCCCCTTCAACCTTTAGAAAAAAAGAAAAAAAAAAGATAAAAAGTACAAGAGAAATGATAAAATTAAAGAGCGAGAAGAAAGAAAAAAGCAAAAATAAAAATCATGTAAACTCGTCCAACGCTTTAATTCAATGGGTTGGTTGTAGAGCCGTGAAAATGGGTCAAACCCGTTAGGTTGATCCATCCCACCATATTAAAAAGGTGGTGACCCGTTAAAGGTTTTTGGATTAGTCCCAATTGTAAAAAAGGAGTGGGCCGTGCTACTAATATTAAAAATATGACCGTCCCAAAGGCAGTGTTTGGATCAAACGAGGCGTGTTTGTAAAGGTCGTAGGGCAAATTAAACCAATTGCAAACAACAAACCGTAGTTTATTTCCGATTTCTATTGCAAAATAAACCTTAAACATTGCAAGATGAACCTTGCGATCACTCATGTATTATACCCGCACTTCACTCACAAAAAAAATCCACAGTAGCTCACTCATGTATTCCATGTACTCTGGGGATTCCATTTAATTCCCGGATATGAGCGATGGTTCCTGGGAGGTTCGGCATCATTGTGGTATTGATCATCGATCAAATCAATGAAAAACAAAATGCGAAAAATTGGGGAAGATTCAGAAAGGTCGTGGATGTCGTTTGGGAAGTTAAAATAGAAGATGAATGATGAAGAATGAGGATATGTTTACATCGTGAAGATGGTGGAGATTGGGAATCTTAAAATGAATTGATTCGGCACGAAGAATTTGATGATAGGAATTGGATTGAACAGTAGATTGATGAGAAGGAGAGATTCTGAAAGAGAGTGGGTGAGAGAGAAGATTGGTTCACCGGAGAAGGAGGGTCCGACTAGAGTGGAGACGGTGGCAGTTTCGCTTATGATGAAGAGGCTTGAATCGGGTTGTTGGTGGAGAATGGTGGTGGGTTTGGGAAGATGAGATGGGGGGTTTGGGCGAAGGGATTGGGTGTGGAGGATGAAGGGTCCTTCGCGGCGATTGAAGGCAGTTCATCTTGCAAAACAAAAAATGTTTAAGGTTTATTTTGCAATAGAAATGGCATGAAATAAACTACGGTTTGATCAAGGTTGTTTTTGCAATACAAACAAATGTACATGGTTTAATTTGCAATGAAAAAAAAGCGGGAAATAAACTACGGTTTGACTAAGGTTGTTTTTGCAATACAAACAAATGTATAGGGTTTAATTTGCAATGAAAAAAAGCGGGAAATATCTGGAAGTCCACGTCATGCCAACAACCAACTCATCATCACGTTAAAAAAATTAACACCACTTTAACGAAATGTTTGAATTGCAAAAATAAAAATAGGTGGATGTTCAATTTGGTGAAAATCAATACACGAGGTTAATTTTGCAAAACACAAAATAGGTCAAAGTTTTTTTTACAATTATCTCTACTAATATACCATTTCCCATGGTTTCAGTCCCATTGCCTTCTCACACTCTGAGCAATCTCCACCAATTCAAAAGCAGAAATCAAAATGCAATGAAAAGAATCTTCATACAAGATATTGATATTATGTTACAACCTGTAAAATTAGAATACAAGAAGAAAATAAGGAATTGGAAACATGAGAGGCTAAAGCCACGTACTTCCACGGAAACCTTATCTTACAAATCCTTAATTTGTCCAGAAAAAATCATTTGTCTAAACATGCTGTAAGGTACCCAATAACATAGGAGCAGTGCTACTAAAGTTGACATTATCACGTGTTTCTTTTGATAGTCATCTAGATCAGTCATGTCATCTATATTCTTATCTCAATCATTTTGATACAGAAAAATCCTGAAGGCTCTATGCTTACAAAAATTCACGAAGTAACAATATATAAAAAGACAATGGCCGTCTCGCTCTTTGGCGGGTTGGTCCACCCCATCCCGCAACCCAAAGGTGGGTTGGGTTGGATAAAAGAATTTTCAGTCTGCCTGTTTTGCAGATAAGTCTATCCCGTCCCGCCAAGTGGTGGGCCTTGTTATTTTGCGGATTGATCCGTCCCGCTGGTGTGTTTTGATGACTCTAATCGGTTGAGAGGCATTGACTTCCACAATTATTAAATTCCTGAAGTGAATTAAACGTGTTATTCTGGCTCTTTAAATAGGTACAAGTTTTGTTGGGTTAAGTACCATAAGCGATGATCAGTTTGAAACCCACTATAGTTTGAGAATTGAGAATCAGTATAGTATGGAAAAGGATCGGTGAGACAGTGAGTCAAAGTCAAGGCACTGGGAGATGGAGGTGGTACTGGTGGGCCTGGTGGCACTCAATAAAGGAATAGTTAAATAAGTGGAGTACTATATAAAACAAGAGCAAATTACCTTTTACCGACCTCAACTATTTATTGAGTTTCAATTGCTCCCTAAATTACCAATTACAATATTTTAACCAACATGTTCGACTACTACACTTTTAATTCAAATTTGCTCCCTTATTGAAGCGAGAGTTAAAAGTAGAGGTGGCAATTTTTGCTTGCCCATTAAGCGAGTATGTAAAATTTTAAGTGAATGTCGTGATTATGATGATAAAACACATACTAAAAACTCATTAACTTTCTAATTTTGTTTTATCAATTACATACATAATTATAAAATACTTAAGATTAATAATGACATTTAATATAATTAATATATTTATATTGTACACACACTCTTCCAACCACCCCCCACCACACACACACACACACATATATATAGTACATCCACCCTTCCAACCGCCACCCCACCCCAAAATTGCAATGCAAAGCAAAACACACACACACACACACACACACACACACACACACACACACACACACATATATATATATATATATATATATATATATATATATATATATATATATCACCCGCCCTTCCAACCGCCACCCCCACCCCAAAATTTTTCTTTTATTAGTGTCATATGTGTTAAAGAGAAGAGAACATAGAACTCTAATACTAACTACTCCATATGTTCCACCTAAACGTCCACGTTTAAAAAGTTAATTAATAAGAAGTTATATTAATATAATTGGAGTTAGTCTTAATTACAAAAATATATTTTAGCACAAGCAATATGTCGGCTTTTCCAATTATTGTGATTGTAATTACATATATATATGGTTAGTTGTAACCGATAATTTTTGTAAAAAATTTATTTTTTGTAATTTTTATATTTATTTGATAAGTGCATGTTAATGAGTAAATGGCCCATGCCCATTTAGTGCCCATATATGCCCATACTATTAAATGGGCTCGCCCATTTGGTTTTAGGCCCATACCCGCCCATTTGCCACCTCTAGTTAAAAGTAATCGAAAGATATAAAACGGTCACATGATAAGATTGTAATGCTGAAACTCGCTTTTACCCTTAATAATTTTGTTGATTTTCTCGCTTCAATTCACAAGAACCAGAAGCAACATTAATCCTTTCGGGTTCATCTCAATGATGACCTTGCTCTCTCTCTCTCTTCTTTCTCTCTATAAATATATCTATCTATCCATCTATTTATCTATCTCCCTCTCACTCTCTCACACACACATTACAAAGCATTTCCAATTTCACCCATGTTCACATTTAATCAGATGCTATACACATGAATTCGAGTACATATTTACCATTGAAACCAAAACAAAAGAATCGATAGTCCCAAGACACACAAACACATGAGAATTTGAGTCCACGGTGTGTTAAAACATAGATAAGGGTTCTTATCGTTGTGGTTGATTATTTTGATACATATATTATAAGTTATATCTATGTGATTGATTATTATGAGTCAAATAAACTAACATTCTTCAATGCTTCATGGGTTTTGTACTTTTGTCTATGTGCCAGTTCACCAGTCAATTTAGATGGTGATGAAAGATGAATATTGGATGAAGGACTGACCCATGGGAGATGGTAAGAAGTGAAGGTATATGGGTCGTTCATAACGTCCCATCTAGTAGCCCTTCAAATAGTTTTCCTATAGATGATGGGGTACATTTACCTAATTACACCAGTTAAGGAGGGTAATCCGAACTCAAGCAATAGTTGAGGGTGAAGATTGATAAATTTATCCATAAAACAATAATGACAATTATTTTATCAACGTAAGTGTTGATGCCTATCCAGTGATCCATAGATGTGATTTCTAGTGACGTGGCCCAATAGAAAATCGCCTGGCTACCATTTCAGCTCATGTTGCACTTTTTAAATGAAGCATAAGAGAGTCTACATTACACAGATTATGTAACACACACACAAACACACACACACACACACAGTGCAAAAGTACGCCAGCAGTAGCACAAGCTCCGGGCACTTGGAAGTAGGGTTTTGTGAGACTTGGGTTTTTCAATCTCTAATTTGTTTCTTGGTAATTCAGGCAGAAACCATCACCAAACTTGTAGTGGGGCCGTCAACCTTAGCTTCTTGCTCTGTTTGTAGCTCAATCATGGCTGTTTCTGCATTTGCATTCCCTGGGCAGCTGAAGAGAGCAGTGGGTCCAGATTCCCACAATCTCCTCTGCTCTCATTTCTCTTTGGGAACAGCAACAACAACAATAACAGATCTGCTCAGTCAATTCCCACAAAAGCTCAGTCAGGTATCGTTTCTCCTAATTTTTTTTTTTTTGCATGATTAAGCAATTCATACAAACTGCTGAAATTATTAATTTTTAGACTTAGTTATCAATTGGGTGTTTGTTCACTTTTGGTGATACATTCATTGCATTTTAGACTGATCACCTTTTAGACAACTTCTTACTAGTATGTATATTTACTTGCTTCTTGGAAATGTGAGGGTTAAATATTGAAAGAAATTTAATTTGGAAGTTGTTGGCCTAAATTTAGAATTAAATCGACTCTTTAAAAATGGTCCAAAGGGTAGACTACCTCTCTCCCAAAATGAGTTTCTTTATTGGTTAATAAGTGATGTGACTTTCTCTTATGATAATTCTAAATTTGGGTTGGTAAACTTGAACTGGTATTGCTCAAATCTCTTAACGGAGAGGTTGGTTTTTATGTCTCAAAGGCACCCTTGTACTTCACTACTTACAACGGAGTGGTAGGGTGTTCAAAGCCTTATCAGAGGCATCATTGTTGTTCAATCCTCACCAAAGGCTCCATTAAGTACTGCTCACTTCTCTTAACGGAGAGGTTGATGTTCAACCCCCACCAGAGACACCCTAGTACTCATTACTCTCAATGAAGAGGTTGGGTGTTCAAAAGCCTCACCAGAGGCACCATATAACCATAATTGTAGCCTTTCAAGACATTAAATAATAGGAATAAGGGATGAGGTAATGTCTATGTCCCCTCCAAGAACTTGGATTGATTGTCGAGTTCGTTTTTCAGACAATAAAAAACCCAAAATTGAAACTCATCTTGCACTTTTACAAATAAACCCTTTCTATTCTAGGATGAAGGTACGTAGTAGCTTTACGTCGTGTGTGTATTTATCTGCTCATTTAGACTTGTACTTATCAATAGCCGACAATTTGATATTTACTTGGTTATTGTTGTTATTTAACTATTTCTGGACTGATTTTGGTTTCTAGGCGAGGAAAAGGTCAACCGGGGTTTGTGCATCTCTGTCAGAGAGAGGCGAGTATCACTCGCATAGACCGCCAACTCCTCTTTTGGATACTATCAACTATCCAATTCACATGAAAAACCTGTCTGTTAAGGTATACAACTTTTAAAACCATATACTATATCATGACATCGATATGCTACTCCCTTCATCCCAGAATGATTTTCCTGTTTGTGATATTCTCTAAAATTAAGGAAGTTAAAGCAATTTTAGTAGCATATATACATAATTATCCTTAGTGTTCACATTGTAAGTGCACATTGGGGTATGATAGATGACGATGGTGAATATAATATTTTCATTAATAAACAACACTCAGTGGCCAACTTCTTTTAAGGAAATGGAGAGTCATATTGGGATGGAAGGAGTAGTATGGACATGTATCTGATTAGTTGATCTAGAATTGTTTCTTCGTATATAGTAGCTAGGATTTTCTGTTAATAATCTTTGATGCAGGAATTGAAACAACTTGCAGATGAGCTCCGTTCCGACGTGATATTCAATGTTTCCAAGACTGGGGGCCATCTTGGTTCGAGCCTTGGCGTTGTCGAGCTCACGGTGGCTCTTCATTATGTCTTCAATGCTCCTCAAGATAAGATACTATGGGATGTTGGTCATCAGGTAGCAATTTCCCTTTTTAGAACATTTATGGATTTTTATTTTTGATAAGTCGATTATGCATTAAACTAGAAAAAACAGGAAAATGCTTTAAGAAGGGTTGCAATTAATTTGATTGTTTACTGAATTCTTCAGGCCTACCCACACAAAATTTTAACGGGAAGGAGAGATAAGATGCACACGATAAGACAGACAGATGGGTTGGCAGGGTTCACTAAGCGCTCAGAGAGCGAGTACGACTGCTTTGGAACGGGTCACAGTTCCACCACTATCTCAGCAGGCTTAGGTTATTCTTTATTCTACTCCAATTAAGCATTTTATGAGAACTATTAGTTCTTTGTCAGTGTCTTGATCTTTGGTATTGTTGGATGGACAGGAATGGCTGTGGGAAGGGATCTAAAGGGAGGAAAGAACAATGTCATCACCATTATTGGTGATGGTGCCATGACAGCAGGTCAAGCTTATGAAGCTATGAACAATGCTGGGTACCTGGATTCAGACATGATAGTTATTCTTAATGACAATAAACAGGTCTCTTTACCCACTGCTACACTTGATGGACCTGCACCACCTGTCGGAGCTTTGAGCAGTGCTCTTAGTAGATTGCAGTCCAATAGGCCCCTCAGAGAGTTACGAGAAGTTGCTAAGGTTAGTCATATCATACTTCTCTAACAAGGGTACAACATTTTTCTTTTTCTTTTTTCAAAGGCGTCAAGTCTGAGCATGTTGTGGTTGGGATTGTTTCAGGGTGTTACGAAGCAGATTGGTGGAACTATGCATGAACTTGCTGCCAAGGTTGATGAATATGCTCGTGGGATGATCAGTGGTTCTGGATCGACACTGTTTGAAGAGCTTGGTCTATATTACATTGGGCCTGTCGATGGTCACAGCATAGATGATCTTGTTGCTATTCTCAAAGAGGTTAAGAGTACTAAAACAACGGGTCCCGTCCTGATTCATGTTATTACCGAGAAAGGCCGAGGTTACCCATATGCGGAGAAAGCTGCAGACAAGTACCATGGTAAATAAAGAATTACTACAAGTTACTAAATTTTGAGTCAATGTTAGAAAACTCTGATCTCTATTTGCTGTTTTTGCAGGAGTGGTCAAATTTGATCCTGCGACTGGAAAGCAATTCAAATCCAGTGCTCCAACGCAGTCTTACACTACTTACTTTGCAGAGGCTTTGATTGCCGAAGCAGAGGTAGATAAAAGAATTGTTGCTATCCATGCTGCGATGGGAGGTGGTACCGGCTTAAATCTTTTCCATCGTCGCTTCCCAAGCCGATGTTTTGATGTTGGGATAGCAGAACAGCATGCCGTAACCTTTGCTGCAGGATTGGCATGTGAAGGCTTGAAACCTTTTTGTGCAATCTACTCCTCTTTCCTCCAAAGGGCTTATGATCAGGTTGTGCATGACGTAGATTTGCAGAAGCTGCCTGTGAGATTTGCTATGGACAGAGCTGGGCTTGTTGGAGCAGATGGTCCCACACATGCAGGGTCTTTTGATGTCACTTTTATGGCATGCCTCCCAAACATGGTAGTAATGGCTCCTGCCGATGAGGCTGAGCTTTTTGACATGGTTGCTACTGCTTCTGCCATAGACGACAGGCCTAGTTGTTTCCGGTATCCTCGAGGAAACGGAGTGGGTACGCCGCTCCCACCTGGGAACAAAGGCATTCCCCTTGAGGTATAATTCTACTTACTCTACTATTCATACATCAGTGAAAAACCAGCCATGTCTGGATTGTTATGAAGTTGTGATAATTTTTTTTGGATGAAATTAATTTCTAAATTCACAACTTCAAGTAAGATTTTGAGATCAGGACACAAAACAGAATTCTAGCCATATTTTGCCATTTTATGCTCCCTGGGTTGGGTTTTAAGATTAATTTGTTCTTGGTCAGCAATATTTGCAAATCATTCTCAATATGAAAATTACTCACATTTCTGGAAATATTAAGATTCCTGTACATATAATAATTTTGGACGTAGAATAATGTATTCTCTTGTAAAGAGGACCTTCAAATTATTGTTATAAAAGAACAATATCTGAGCCCATTTCCAGCAATGGAAAACAATACTAACCAAATAAGGTTAACTTTTCAAAGGGTATTATGCCTAATTCCTTTTCCTTTCTGGGCAGGTTGGTAAAGGCCGGATATTAGTCGAAGGGGAGAGAGTAGCTCTTTTGGGCTACGGAACAGCGGTTCAGAGCTGTTTTGCTGCAGCTGCTTTAGTAGAACCTCATGGTTTAAAGATAACAGTTGCAGATGCACGCTTCTGCAAGCCATTGGATCATGCTTTAATTCGCAGCCTGGCGAAATCTCATGATGTCTTGATCACGGTAGAAGAAGGATCCATCGGGGGGTTTGGGTCTCATGTTGCCCAGTTCATGGCTTTGGATGGGCTGCTAGATGGTAACACAAAGGTGAGAGTTTGAATCATGGTTCTTATTATGACAAAGCTAGCAGTAGAGCTAACTTCGTGTTATCCATATTCATGTGCAGTGGAGACCGATGGTTCTTCCTGATAGGTACATTGACCATGGATCCCCAGCTGACCAACTTGCTGAAGCGGGTCTTTCCCCATCTCACATTGCAGCAACGGTGTTCAACACACTCGGACAAACTAGACAAGCTCTGGAGATTATGGGTAGCGGTTATGGTCCGCGACTCTGATTTCTGCTAAAAAAAAAAAAGAACTAGAACTAAACAAATACTCCGGTTCTTAAAATATTCAAAATTGGAATCAATCTAACATGTATGATAACTAATACTCCGGTGTTCAAAAACGATCCAAAATTTATGAGAACTAGACCAATACTTCGATTCTTAACTGCATAATACAAACCAATAAGTATTCTTGTCATGTCTTATGTTTCTATGAAGTTTCTTATTTATACTGAAAATAAAAAGTGAAATCGTTGAGAAAGTTTTTCATGAAATTAATGAACTCTCTTCTTAACGCTAAAAATAGAAAGTAAAATGCAAATTTATTTTAAAATGTTTCATTTAAAAAGTTTACTTAAAAAAATTAATGCATGAAAGTATCATTTTATTATTAAATTATTAAAAATATTACTCCCTCCGTCCCTAAATAATCGTCCTAGTTGACCCGGCGCACAGTTTAAGAAAAAATAATTGACTTGATTATTTATATTGGTTTAATGTGTAGTTTCCTTTAATGTTTATGTGTATGTGGCTCATAATTAAAGTAGAGTGAAAAAGTAAGGGTAAAGTTGTAAAAGTGATGTTCTAAAAAGGTAAGTTTCAAAGTGGACAATTATTTTGGGACGGACGAAAAAGGAAAGGAGGACAATAATTTAAGGACGGATGGAGTATTTTCTTAAAAAGTTTTACTTTTAAATCGAGATTTTTTTTGCCTAAAACGAAGGGAGTATATAATTAATTTATTATATTATATATGCATTAAATTCATTGGTCCACTCTGATATCAGAACCAAGATACTATCAAAATCAGGACCAAATCAAACATTCAATTCTATTAAACTACATAACTGAAACCAAAAGTAAATTGGTTAGTTCAGTTTTGAATTTTTTTTATAAGTTTGATTTGACTTACAGATATGTGTGTAATTATTTATTTATAGATGATAATTTATAACCAATGGACCGATGTTGCTTGATTTAGCTATTTTAAAGTGTTGATTAGTTTGTTTTGTGTTTGATTAGCAAGTTAAAAAAGTGCAGAATTAAAATATAAAAATTAAAATAGGCTCATCACAAAATGTCTTATACATTATTATAGTATTTTTTAATTACTATTATTCCTATTCTTATTATATTACTTTTGTCATTATTAATTTTAGGGAAGAACTATTTTTACTATATTTTTTATTTATCCATTATATTACTAATTATTACAATAAATAAGATGTATCACATACATATTTAGAAAAAATTAGTCCTCAATTAATTACTTATCATTTCAAGTTGAGTAATACATTGTATATCCTCTTTCTAAGTTACTTTTTAATTCTTAACATATACTTTTACTTTTGCCTTTTCTATTTATTTTTAATAAATATTTTTTTTGTGAATTTTGCTTATGACTCGTTTATGTTCCATTATAAAAAATTCATAAAAGCTTTTTATTGATCAAAATTTTAGATTTTTTTATATTTTACTATTAAAATAAAATAATAAATTATTTTAAGCAATGGTATTTTTGAAAATTAATTCAATAATAGCCACATGGTATGTGTTTAATTTTTCAATCAATTTAAATTTAAAATTTGGATTGCTTATTATAGGTTCACCAAAGGTATTAAAACTTTACGATACTATATCATTAGAGGTAACAAGTTTTTCTCGCGCCCATTTATTCGTCCAGACTGTGTAACAAATGATGAGTGTGAGCACATCTAACATTTGAAGTAGGCACAAATGGGCATGCTCATTTGAGACCATTATATATGATGGGTTAAATGGACGTCCACTTGGGCACCCATGCTAAAACTTATTCTCTTGTTCTTCAAATTTCATTCCGGTTTTTGCTATCTCTGATCTCTTAATGTCGTATGTTGGATCCCCACCTCTCCCCCTCCCCCCGATCTCAGCTATATATATATATTGCAAAATTCAGTGTTCTAAAACTCCCCGCTTAATTTCGCCTAGGCGCTAGGCGTCTCTCCATCGCCACGAGTTTCTTAGTCGACGCCTAATCGGTCAAGTTGGCGCCTACGCCAAACCTCATCGACCTTAATTTAATTTTGTAGCTTTGATTTTGTAGCGTGCGGTGGCCGAAGAAGGAAGTGGGGCAAATTGGAGAAGGAAGAGGGTGAACTAGAGAAGGAAGGAGAAGTGGTAACGGTGATGAAGAGATGGAGGTAAAAAGAAAAAGATGCTTGATTTTGTGGATATTCAATAGGTTGAGAGAAGAGATATATTAAAGGGTTAGATCTAGGAGGAAAGAGATTGGAGGATGAAAAAATGACGAGAGTCGGTCTGCCGGAGAAAGAGAGAGAGAAGAAAAAAAAGAAAAGAAGAAAAAAAAGTTATCGGTCTGCTAGATAGAGTGAAGAAAGAAGAAGAAAAAAAGATGAAGAAGAAGGGGCTGTCTCGGGACTCAGAATTTAGAATGAGGAGGGACTAAGGTGGATATGTTAGACTATTGGTTGTAGGGAAGTAGATAAATGAAGTAATTTTTGTTTTTGTTTTTAGTTCTAAACTTGACTGGTTTATTGCGTTAGGGTTGTTGGGAATTGAGATTAGTGGTAGGTTTGTATTTTTTTGTTCATTTTACAAATATAGACAAGTGTTTAATAAAAAAAAATAAAAAAAAAATCGTAGTCAATGTGTTTGATCTTTGATGTAAATTATCAAAAAATAGTAATTATGTCTTAATTTTAGGCCCCGCCTAAGCCCCAATTACTCCCCGACTAGTCCCTTAAGCGCTAGTGTGCCACCTTACGATTTTTAGAACTTTGGCAAAATTATGTCGTGTGTTGGATCCCACCTCTCCCCTCGCCCCCAATCTCACTTAGATCCGCTACTATATGCTCTGATTGCTCTCCATTCTCAAAGTAATACCTTCTCAAAATAATTGTTGTAATTTGGTGAACTTGGGGGTTCAAATTATCTGAATTAGTGAAATCATATTTTAACGCCTAATCAATTATTTTATCCATCAACATCAGTCCAACAATTTGGTTAGCATGAAGCATTTAATTTTGGTCACTTTTACAAATTAGAATCTCTAAAAATTACTATATGATTTTTTTTATAGGGCTGGCAAAAGTCTCGTTATTTCCGACCCGTCCCGACGCCTAACCTGATCCCGTCCCGACATTTTCCTATCTCGACAAATCCCGATCTCGACTTTGTCGGGATTTTTCCCGTCCCTACTTATTTCGGGACGGTATTCGGGATAATTATCAATCCCGTCGGAATTCCCGTCCCAACTATCAATCCCGTCGGGATTCCCGAATCCCAACCTGTCCCGACTATGTTTTTTTTATATAAATATCGTGAGTATTAAAAAATGTCTATTTTGTGTTTGCTAAAATTGCTTAATGATGTTTATTAAATTTATTTTCACAATTAATGTTGTTTTTTTTTGTCTATCACGTTTCTACACTTAGTGTAGCTCTTCTCCTACGAGTGAGGGGTGCATTTTGTTCATAATGACAGATTCATCAATATCCACTATTAAGTAAATATTCAAGTATACTTGTAAATATACAGTTTGAAATTTTAATCATGATGAAGACATTTTAAAAATATTTTAGTGTCAGAAAATATTGTTCATAAATATTATAGTCGGGATTACGAGATTTTTATCTCCTGAACTGTTGAGATCCCGATTCGCCGGGTCCTGACACTTATCGGGAACGAGATCGGAAAGAAAATTGAAATCCCAAATTCTATAGGGATGGGATCGGGATGAGGGGTATCGGGACGGGTCCCGTCCCGATTCCACCCCTAATATAATGTAATGTCTTGAGCCCAAATGTCTAGATTCAACGCATGACCCATTAACTGAGTCACTAAGCTTCTAGGTCGATTCAGATTTTAGACCTATCAATCATAATCACGCCTTAAAGTTTATAAATGATATTAGTGTCTAATGTTAGTGAGGTGGTCACTTATAAGCACACACAAAAATACTTATTATTTTTTTTTTTGTGAAATTAATGTTTTTGCAATTTTTGAGTTTTTTTTTTGTTAAAGAATGATTTTTTGTAATTATTGTATTTATTTGATAATTTTGTGTTAATGAGTAGATGGATGCCTATGCCCATTTATTACCCACCCATATATGTCCATAGTATTAAACGGGTACTTACTTGCTCGCCATTTGAGCTCATTGCCCATATGGACACCGCCCATACCCACCCATACCCGTCCGTTTGCTATCTCTATATATCACAATATGATTTTATTATTGAATTGTTTATTAATTATTATTATATCTTATAAATCCAATGGTGAATTTTTTACTTCATTAAATAAAAATCACACGTTTTCTTATGATATTATTTTTCTATTATGCCACATGATTCCAACCATGAACTTCGTTAATAAAAAAAAATTAATTAAAAAAGAAAAATAATTATTATTATGTTCATGCGAACGCTAATCAAAATATCATTTACTATGTTTTGAATTTAAAAATAATAGTGAAAGGTAATTAAAAAAAAGTAACTTTGTTAGTTAACTTAAATGGGCAAGTGATTAGAGGTTAGTTTTGTCCAAACACATATATATTTAATGTAATAATTAGTAATATAGTGGAAAAATAAAAAAAGTGTAGTAGAAATAACATCTACCTTAATTTTATTACTTTTATTATTATTATTATTATTATTATTATTATTATTATTATTATTATTATTATTATTATTATTATTATTATCATCATCATTATTATTTGTAATCTTGAAAGATAGAAAGTTTCATTAAAAAAAAATACCTTACATATTATTGAAAAGTAAAAATAAGCCCAATGTCTAATACGTATGATTTATGGTTAAGTGACTTATCTTGACTTGTGATTTACTACCTCAATTCCAGACAAAGAGTCCGCGTTTGAAAGTCAAACTTTTTTTAAAAAATAAAACTTTTAGTAATCCATAAATAATAAAATCACATTTTTATAGCTTAAATTTCGAAAGTAAACTCTTTAAGTGAAACATCCAAAAATAAGATAATAGACTCTTAGCCCAAAACAAAGGGAATATCTTTTTACAATTCAAATAAAATGTTTCAAAAACAATTTATGATAAATCATACTCAATTAATATACTAATTCGGGGTAAAATCGTATTAGTGTAAAGATAGAGTTAGTTATACAAGGACGAGTTTAAGCCAAAAGAAAGGGAAATTGATAACAAAAATGCTAGGATTACCACTACTTGTACAATTAAACCTTAGTGAATGACAAAGTTGCATTTCACTAAATCACATTTGACATTCACCGAGGCTTAGTTGTAGAATTAATGGTAAATCTAGTATCGTTGATTTGTTATCTTTTAACACATGTTTTACTCCTCCAAATAATCTGCTATTCACAAAATGTGGATAGTAAATGAAAATCTCTCTCAGGAATCAGGATACAATAGAGTTTGTTTGATTCAAAATGTAACTTTTTGATCAAGCCAAAAACACTCTTTGTATAAATCTGGTGATGCTCGAATTTTCAAGTATCAATCATGTTGACCAATCCTTTTATTTTTAGTAAACAAATAAACCTGCACTGATGAACTAAACAACTAGTTTGCCAATTGCAGATGAAGAAGTTAATCTACCAATTTGAAAAGTCAAGAAGTAAACTTTTACAGTGAACTTCAAGAGCGAAACTGCACAGTATTTCCTACTTCAAAACCAAAGGATCTTCATTCTTCAACTTAGATCCTGCAGAATGTGGAAAAGATGAAATATACGTAACACGGGAGCTGGAAGCATAAATAATAGGGTAACAGGACGACAAGAGACAATTGAAAATGAAAACATCAACAGGGGAAAAAAAAACCCGTTAGCTTACTCTTACAAGGTGTTTAAAGGATATATCTGAGATTAATGTTGTGGGCAACTTAAATCAGTTAATCAAGTTCACAACTTCCTATCAGTGGTCTCAAGAGATAACTTGCATATGTACTTAAGAAAGCAGAATAAGCAACAACATGCTTATAGCTAATGACAATAAAAACGAGTCTGAAAGCGTGGTAGGGAATCGAACATACGTAATTCATGAGGCAACTAGTTTAACCATGAAAACCATCACCACAATTGTATAAATGAAGCATTATTGAGTAGATAATTCGATGGCTGTAAGATACAATCATAAGAATGAAACTCTATGAATAAACTACCAAACGAGAGAAATATAGATTATTTTCTACTCCAAAGGTGAGCTTTGAATGTGACTAATTGAAATTCAGAAATGCCATAAGCCCTTTACAAAAACTAGTACATGATAATGATGATTCACTCCAACCCCAACACCCCCCTTCCACCCCAAAACAAAAAAAAAAAACAAAAAACAAAAGAAGGAAAAAAAAGTGAAGGAAAGAAAGAGTAGCAAGTTGCAAAGCATTATGCTCTATATGTTTTAAAACTAGTTCAACAATGTAACAATAAAATCAATCCAAGTGTCTGGAAGAACTTACCAGTTCAAAGTAAAACGAATGGCTGAAAGATCGTTGGGAATCATTGCTCCATCTGCCACACTTTTCCAGTCAAATGGCAGCGGCATTAGCTTCCTATCAATCCATTTCAAATACTCTACTTCCATGTGGTTTAGGTAATGCCGCCAACACATGACCTGATCAGAACTACAGCAGTTTGGACTTCTCCTGTCAATTAGCTCCCTGCAGAGAGACTTTATGAATTGGTTATCCTTCTCGTCGAGCCAATGTACCTCCAGAGTCTCAGGATGGCAACTCCACAACAACTTATGAACAAGTGTTGAAAAGGTCAACGGTTGGGAGCTTGTGGTTATCTTCAATCTACAAATTTTAGGTTGAGGAAAAAGTGGAATCTCTCTTAGATCTTTGATACTGAAGCAATTGTCGTAAAAGAAGATGCCGCCGATCAAATGAAATTCACAGTGATTTAGTTTCATCAACAAGTCCTTAAACCTAACAAAGAATGCTGTGTCAAGAAAGGGTGGTTGGATACAAATCTCAGACTTGAATTGTTCCAAGAGGCTACATTCGAAAGAAAATGAGGGTATTCGGTTGGCAACATATCGCAAGAAAAGTAAATTTGGAGCATCAATCTTGACCTCTACTAGTGCGGCACATTCATATAAGGTCAAGCGCTTTAGTGTCTGACTCGAGAGATGTACTCGGTCCAATGCAAAGCCGTGTCGCAGATTCAAATCTTCAAGAAGAGGACATTGAGATATAAGGACATGAAGAGACACGACTGTGATGGTCGGGTCACTCAGCCACAGCCCCTTTAAAGATTGAGAGGCAGAGATGGTAATTGTAAAACCACGTGACCACAAATAAAGTGATTCAAGACTTGGTGTTTCAGTTATATGAACGATCTGGTCAGGGGTGGCGGTAACACGAAGGTAGACGAGCTTACGGAGGTTAGAAACCTGAATATTTTTCAGCCCCCAACATTCTTTAATGAAAAGTTTCTCAATCAAGAAGCAGCTGGAGCATAATATTTGAAACATCCATTCATCCAAGTAGACCATACGTAGATCTAGGCGTCTTAGATTGCAGCATTTGATAAACGAAGAATTACCAAGAACTGGATTTTTCAGAGGGAAACTAATAAAATTATTTGGTAACAAAATTCTAGAACCCAGTACCTTCAAGTATGTTAATAGGGTTGAGGCAAAGATTATGGGAGGCAAACTGTATGATGCAGACTTTGGGGGATCAAGGCGGAGCACAAGTTGTTTGACACCCATGTTGACAACCATTCCAAGCCATTTGTCTAAAAGAGAAGCCGATTCACAATCGAAAACTGTTAAATTTAGGGAAAACTTGTTGATGGGTAGATTGTGCTTACTGTATCGGAGTAAATTGTCATCGACAAATTTGGCCAACTTTTCTTTTCTTTGTTTCGAATCTGATTTTTCACCGGCCAGTTTTCTGAAAATAATATGTTGACGAAAATCAAAGTTGGGGAAAGTAGACCATGCTCGTAACCATGTCTTGGACAAGACAATAGTTAGGGCTGCTTCTTCCGGCGAAAGGAAGGATAGTATGTGCTGGATCACAACTTCCGGCAATCTATCCATCCTAATACCTATACTATGATCTCTCTCTCTCACTATCTCTCTCTCATGCGCAGTAGAACCCTAAATGATACAAATTGATCTAGATCAAAAGTATTCGTTATTTATCCTTTATATATTTTTATTCAAATGACTTTTTACATTAGTAGAAAAAGTGATTCAGGTAAAACAGTTATTTATTGTTTTGAGTATTAGCACAAAATTACTCCCATTAAATCGGATAAGTTAAGATTTATTATTTAAAGATTGGCATCTCATGTTCCTGGAAAACGGCTTCAAATCTGCTGTCCCCTGTTCCTATCCCATTACCTGTCACACCAATCCATGGCTGTCACGTGTTCAATTGGTTTTTACCCAAACTTCAGCCTCCTAACCCTTCCGTCATCTATCACGTTAGACTACTAATTCTTCATTCCGTTAAATCAGTTAGGGTAAAATTTTTTTTGACAAAAAACCTGTCTAACACTTACGGAGAAAACCAAGTCGGAAGACAAGCCGTTCGACTTTAAAGATTGGGATATACTCGAGCAACTTTTGGGCACGTGGCACTTTCAAGCCCATCGCGCATTAGATGCCCATATTTTGCTTGGCTTCAAATCATCTGTCAGTCATTCATCAATTGAATCTCAGCCTCACATGTTTCCTTATAAAAAAAAGACTGACTAAAATAATAAGGAATGTGTACGGCCGAGATTCAATGGGACACTGAATGTGACAGAGAGTGTGATAGACGATTTGGAGCCATTTTGCTTGGTGTTCCATTCCTAAATGGAAACAATCAAGTTTGAACATTTTTATTTTTAGTAACAAAAAATTTGGAACACAATCTATTGCCTATTGGTTTGAAACAAAATCATTAGGATAAATTACAAATAACCCCCTTAGAGCATCCACAGTGGTTCCCTTTATTAACACCCTAAAACCCTTTTTAGAGTTTTTTTACCACACTTAAGCCCACAGTGGACACCCTATCAATCATCCTATCCCTAAAAAAAGCTAATTCTCCCCCAACTTATTGGGTGAGTTTTAGCCGGCCTCCATTCATCTCTTTCTTCTATCTCCCCCACATATCTCCTCCATTGTTCTTCTTCCTAGTATTTGTTCCCTTTCAAAAAATTTGTTCCAAAATTTAAAGAAGGCGGCAAAAACTGATTTTTTTTTTGACTTGATCAGAGCATCCAATTTTTGGCTAAAATTTTGATGTATTAGAGTGGAGAGTCTATGAATTAAATAAACAACTCAACTCACATCATCACTTTGATGATGGTATGCGTTCCCATTTTTTCCATTTTCTTTTTCAATTAATTTAGTGTATTTTTTGCAGTATCATTTCCCTTTTTTATTATTTATAACTTAAAATTATGGGTATATTGATAATATTAAAAAGTGTGACAAAACTTTATTTAAATAAAAATAATTGATATAATCAAAACATATAATATAATTTTCATAAAATATAAAATTTAAATGTATAAATATTTTATTTCAATTGCGGTAAGAAAATAAAAAATAAAAAATAGAAATATATTAATAGTTAGGTTTGTTAGTTAAGATGTCACCAATTCAAAGGATTATATAGAGGGTGCTCATTGGAGTTGAAACTTTTTTAAAGGGCCTCTAAAAAGGTTTAGGGGGTTATATAAAGAGTGTTTTAGGGTGCAACCATTGTGGATGCTCTTAACTATGGTTTGATGTTGAATTGCCCCCTCAATTACCAATTAAATCAATGTGTTCCCTTCAACTATAATATTTTCTTTAATTGCAACATCTATTTAGGCACTGTCTTTTAAAATAAGGTAAAATATCCACCTAAAACTCATGTGACCATCTTTAGTTTTTTTTTTCTTTACTATAATGTCCCGCTAGTATTTTAATTGATTGGTTTACCTTTGTTGCTCTAATACCGTCTTTACACCTAAAGATGATTTTTTTTTTGCTTATCTTCATTTTGAATTTTATGCCAAAGGTAACTTAAAGATGGTCATGTAAGTCTTAAGTGGACAAATTATGTCAATTCAAACGATACGCCTAAACAAAATGTGCAATTTAAAAGAATGTTGTAGCTGAGGGAACACTTCGCTTCAATTGGTAGTTAAGGATGCAATTCAAATCAAATACATTGTTGAGGGGGTTGTTTACAATTTATATTAGAACACAATTTTCTCCAATCAATGGAGATGCCCTTATTTAAACCCAAAATCCAACTTCACGCACCAGACATGTCACCCGCACGATTCAAGTCTCCATAGAAGAAAGAAAAAAAAAAAAGGAAGAAGGAACAAAGAAACTAAAAAAAAAAATTGCATCACAGCCGTTCACTCCTCCAGCACAATGGAACTTGCTCGTTGGTAGAGATGGTCAGTCGCATAGAGGGAAAAAAATGTTCGAGTGTGTTAATGCATAGGAAAGAAATGTGTAGATTTGATCAAATGTAGTCAAACTTTTAGCTCTGGGGAGCACTAGAATTAGGTCAAACATTCGGGCGCAGGCAAGGAGGGGGGGGGGGCTCAATAAGATGAAGCTTTGATTCTTATAAAGCATAAAAGCAACCCTCTGGGAGACTGACAATGTAAGACAGATGCAATGGAAATAATGCACCATCAAACACACCTTTAAGGAATCATTATGCTCTAAATGCATTTAAAGAGATTCAATTTTCTAAAACAAATTTCTGACCTATGTTTGGGAATCATAGATTCATCGGCAAAACTTTTTAGTTTCTTTGGTCTTGGCAGTCGCATTATAATCTTCAACCTCGCACAAATACACAATTTCCATGTGATTCACTAATGCATAGCGGTTTGGAGTTTGGAATTGTCCTGTTCATTAGCTCGTTGTGGAGGAACGCTACAGAGTCATGATTAATCGGCCTCACAGCTGAAGTCTCAGGACGACAACTCCACAACAACCCATGGAGTGTTGAATATGTATACAAAACTTGTTTGAACTTTGAAGTGTTGCATCAAAATTAACGCCAAAAGTAAACAAATAGTTTACCAATTGCTTTAAAATTTTAAAATAGTATGACGATGAAGTTAATATACCAATATACTACGTCGAGAAGTAAGCTTTTACTGTGAGTTTCATGAGCAAAACTGCACAAGTACTTGCGTCAAAACTGAAGGATCTCCAAACGAGTCTAGCTCACTCATCTTCACTTAGAGGATCCTGCAGAATGTGGAAATTATGAAATATACATAACACAGGAGCATAAATAATACGTAACAAGACTACAAGAAACATATGACCATGAAAGAATCAACAGGAAAAAAAACAAACTCGTTAACTTTCTCTTACAAGGTGTTTAAAGCCTATAACTGAGATAAATGTTTTGGGCACCTTAAATCAGTTAATCCAGCTCACAACTTCTTATCAGTGGTCTTAAGAAACAACTTGCATTTACACTCAAATTAAAACAAGTAAAGTCAAGCAACAACATGCTTATAGTTATCGACCATATAAAATGAGTCTGAAAGTGAGGTCGAAAAATCGAACATACGTAATTGAGGCAACCACTTTAACCATCAAAACCAGCACCACAATTTCTATATATGAAGTGATATTGATTAGAGAATTCATGGCAGTACAGACACAATCATAAAAATGAAACTCTATGATGAATAAACAACCAAACTAGAGAAATAAAGATTATTTTCTTTTTCTTATCCATCACTTCTCCAAAGGAACTCAATGATTTTTATATAGGAGAAATTGGAATCCACGAATGCCGTAAGCCCTTTAAAGAAAGCTAGTATATGATAACGATGGTTCACTACTCCCCCCCTCCCAACCAAAACAAGAAACAATAAATAAAAGGAGGGAATGAGTAACTATTTGCAAAGCATTATGCTCTGCACATTTTAAAACTAGTTCAATAATATAACAATAAAATCAATTCAAGTGCTTGAAAGAACTTACCAGTTCAAATTAAAACGAACGACTGAATAATATTTGAGAGTCATTGATCCATCTACCAAGCTTTTCCAGTCAAATGGCTGCCGCATTAGCTTCCAATCATCAGCCCATTCCAAATACTCTACTTCCACATGGTTTAGGTAATGCCGCCAACACATGACCTCATTAGAACTACAGCAGTTTGGACTTGTCCTGTCAATTAATTCCTTGCAGAGGACTTTTATGAATTCATAATCCATCTTGGAGGGAAAACGAACCTCCAGAGTCTCGGGATGGCAACTCCACAACAACCCATGAACAAGTGTTGAATAGGTCAACGATGGGGAGCTTGTACTTATCTTCAATACATGAATTTTAGGTCGAGGAAGAAGTGAAATATCTCTTAGATCTTCGATATTGAACCAAATGTTTTTAGAGTAGATGTCTACGTCCAAACAATATTCACATCGATTTAGTTTTGTCAGCAAGTCATTAAACTTAACAAAGAATGATGTGTCAATATTGTATCTGGGTTGGATATATATCTTACAGTTTAATTGTTCTGAAAGGCTAAATTTGGTAGAGAACGAGGGTATTCGGTTAGAAACAAATTGCAAGAAAAGTAAATTTGGAGTATCAATCTCAGCCTCAACTAATGAGACACATTGACAGAAAGTCAAAGGCTTTAGTGTCTGACTCGAGAGATGTACCCCCTCCAGTGCATTGCATTCTCTCTGGTTGCTAGTGTTGGTAAGATTGAGGTGCATGAGCTTACGGAGATTAGAAACCTGAATATTTTTCATCCCCCAACATTCCTCAAGTGAAAGATATTCAATCAAGGGGCAGCTAGAGCATAATGTTTGAAATATACAATCATCCAAGTAGATTGATAGTAGAAATAGGCTCTTTAGATTGCAGCATTTGATAATCGAATTACCCAGAACCGGATTTTTCAAAGTGAGACCGATAAACTTATTTGGTAGGAATGTTCTAGAACCCAGTACCTTCAAGGATGTTAATTGGTTTGCAGCAAAGATTATGGGAGGTAAACTGTATGATGCAGTCTTTGGGGGTTCAATGTGGAGCACAAGGTGTTTGACACCCATGTTGACAATCATCACAAGCCATTTGTCTAATTGAGAAGCCAATTTGGTATCGAAAAAGAGTATATCAAGTAAGAAGTTGTTGATGGGTAGATTGTGCTTGCTGTACCTGAGTAAATTGTCATAGACGAACTTGGCAAACTTTTCTTTGCCTTGTTCTGAATTTGATTCTCCAGCGGCCAGCTTTCTGCAAATACTATCTTGACGGAAAACAATGTCAGGGTAAGTAGATCAAGCGCGTAACCATGTCTTGGATAAGATGCTACATTGGGCTGCCTTTTCCGGCGAGAGAAAGGATAGTATGTGCTGGATCACCACTTCCGGCAATCTACAATCCCCCTTTCTCTTTGCCATTCTCTCGGCTGTTCTATCTCTGTGTAAACCCTAGGTCTGAGGTTATGTACGTCTACAAGATTGGGCTCCATTTCCTAGTCCCCTCAGTTTCTTTATCTTTAAATAAAAAAAATAAAAACAATTGACTTGATTATTTATATTGGTTTAATGTGTAGTTTCCTTTAAAGCCCATGTGTATGTGGCTCATAATTAAAGTAGAGTGAAAAAGTAAGGGTAAAGTGGTAAAAGTAATGTTCTAAAAAGGTAAGTTTCAAACTGGACAATTATTTTGGGACGGACGAAAAAGGAAAGGAGGACGATAATTTAGGAACGGAGGGAGTATTTTTTTCTTTTTGGGAGTTATCTTAGTCATTTTACTATTAATTTGATTCATATCTTAAGGTGTAAGTGTATAACTATATATAATTGTAAAAATAAATACACAATTAAATGGTAGTACATTGTTTCAACTTTCTAGTGATAGTTGAGGGGAAAATATAAACTTGACCCATAATCGAGAGAGTTTATTGTAACGGGTTATTTGTTACTGATCCATAGCCATTGGATCTTACGCCGAGATTAATGGAATAGCCTTGGTCAAATCGACCGAGCTTTATTGTATATAAGATTAGTCTACTCTAACATAACTATCTTTGAAATATACACAATATCTTATTTATAATAGTCAATTTTTTTTATTGTGAGTCATGTCAAACACGGTACTCTTTAAAAACGAAAAGATTATATGTTTAGACGGTATATAATACATTTTGTCACTCTTGTATGTCAAAATAATATGTGTCTTTTTATCATTGCCTTTTTATACTTTTAACATGACCAACTATATAAATATTATCGTAGTTATAATAAGCTCTATTATAAATTATATATCCCTTAATTATTATAGTTTTTATACATGGACTCTTTGGGTGGACTAAGAGAGCAACGAGGATAGCTTGACAACTTAAATGCACACTCTAGGAGATAGTTAATGACAAACTATGGGCTTGTTTGGTAGTCAGATAAGGATAAACAATATTATTAATCCCAGTACTATTAGTGCCCTCGCTATTAATCCTCACTTGTATATCGGGGGTAGTTTTGAGATTACAAATGTTAATCATAATTTTTTTTAGTGAGGGTGTTAATAATACCACCCTCCCCCTTGGTATTAATAGTGAGGGGATAATGACTTTATCCGGATAACTCATGCTATTAATCCAGACCACCTATTGTGTACCAAACATCAGGCAACTCAGCTTATTAATCATATCTGACCTTAATCTTGTTTACCAAACGGCTTCGTCTCAATTCCGAGTGTGTAGGAGGATCCAAAATGCGAGCTCAACTTGGAGATTTACTCAATCTAAAGGTTTGATTTTCATAGTGCAATTTTTTTGGGAGACTTGTATAAAGAAAATGAATAAAAACAAACTAAAACAAACTTCGAAACTTCATTAACACTTAAAAAACCATTTTTTATATAAAGAATGTAGCCTAATAATACGTGGAGAAAAAAGACATTTACAACGTTTAAATCCTATTCAAATAGTATTTCGAATGCAAACTATATGAAATAAAATCTTCATTCATTATGTTTGGTTTTAGGTCAAATGTTTTTCATCTAAGAGTAAGTCTCCTGCAGTAAGACGGTCTTACGGATCTAAATTAGTAAGACGAAGCCTTACTCTTTCACAGCTCAATCCAGTAATACACGGTGGGTATAGATAAAGAAGATACGTCTTACAAAAAATATTTGTAAGACCGTTTTTCGTAAGTTTTTATCTTTATCTAAACTAATCCGAATCTATTCACTTATTCATAACTCTAACTAGTAGCCAAGCAGATTTTTTTTTGTCCTAAGGGACATGAGAAGGATTAGGTCATACATTGTGATGCCTCAACTCTACTACAAAGTCATCCATTAGGGGTAGTAGCTAAACAAAAAATTTAGAGGTAATAAAAGATTTTATTGTCACAACATATTTTATAACACTTCATTAATTATATTTCTTAATCTTTTTGTTTTGTCCACTATAAACATTTATCTGGGATGGAAGAAACATTTTTTAAATGTGTAATGGATTAAAGAATGCGTTTATTTAATGTGTAATTTTATTTAATATCCTTATAATTAAATTAAGTAAAATAATAAAAAATAAATTGATAAAATATTTTTTAAAAAATAAGTATTTTGAAAAATCGACAGAGTTATACACGAAAAGATGAAAGATGTACAAGCAGAGTTCCTGCAAGGGTTGAAACCGTGTTATAGGGAGGTTGGTAGGCTGGTGCTGATGCTGAACCTACTGGTACCGGGAGTCTGGGACTATGGATGTGGGCAGCCAGCTGTGTAGGTAATAATTATAGAAAGAGAGAGAGAGAGAGAGAGAGAAAAGGAGAGAGAGATTAGAGACTCCTACATGAAACGGTGAAAATGTGTATGTATGTGCAAGTGGGGGAACAGTGTGTGTTTCCACTTTCGAGTTTGTTTTGTTTTTCTTTTCTTCTTCCTTAATTTGTTTGGGTAACGACGAAGAGAGGTGGAATAAATTTGACAGCCAACGCGACAGACAAGTGTGTACTATATATTTGACTATTGACTTTGCCAGGCAGACAGTTTGGTTTATACAAACGGTATTTTATTTATGTTTTAATCCAAAGAAAGTTGTTTTACCAGACTTTCTTTAAATGTAAAAATATACAGTAAAAATTAAAAGAGGTACACCACGTCAAGACCCTAAAATCGTAAGTCTGCAACCCCAGCCACATGCTAGAATTAGTGGGGTTCAGTGGTTCACTTTCATATTACGATCATCGTCAGACTCATAGATAGAATTAGTGACCCTCTCACTCACTCCCTCCCTCCCCAGCCTCTCCTCTTTTTTTTTTTTTTTGGCAATAGTTGGATCACTTATTTTGTATTAAAATATAAATACCATGTGATGTGACATACTCTTATTAATTAAAGTGATAAAATCCACAAAATGTCCAATCAATAAGAATATATCACATCATCGAATACCCATATTTTGATACAAAATGAGAATGACCCAATCATAACCTTTTTTTTTTTTTTTTTTTCATATTTTAAACCCGATCCTTTATCCGCCCGAAACGTTTTTCTAATCTTTTCCCTCACTTTAGTTCTAGTGTTTCTTTGGACATAACCCAAATACCCATGCATTCTTGCCTTTATTTTATTAGGGGTGTAAGTAGTTTTGTTTTGTTTGGTTTATACCAAAACCACAACTACTTGTTGGTAAAGATGGTCAGGCACAGAGGGAAAAAATGTTATGTGTTAATGCATAGGAAAGAAATGTGAAGATTTGATCAAACGTAGTCAAACTTTTAGCTCTGGGGAGCACTAGAATTCGGTCAAACATTCCGCGGGGGGGCTCAATACTCAATAAGTCATTTGAGATGAAACCTTAAAAAGTAAGATCAACTTGGAAATTTACATTCTTATAACGCAACCCTCTGGGAGACTAACAATGTAAGACAGAGGCAATGGAAATAATACACCATCAAACACACCTTTAAGGAATCATTATGCTCTAAATGCATTTAAAGAGATTCAATTTTCTAAAACAAATTTCTGACCTATGTTTGGGAATCATAGATTCGTCGGCAAAACTTTTTAGTTTCTTTGGTCTTGGCAGTCGCATTATAATCTTCAACCTCGCACAAATACACAGTTTCCATGTGATTCACTAATGCATATCAGTTTGGAGTTTGGAATTGTCCTGTTCATTAGCTTGTTGCGGGGGAACACCACAGAGTCATGATTAATCGGCCTCACAGCTGAAGTCTCAGGACCCCTACAGAGTCATGATTAATCGGCCTCACAGTTGAAGTCTCAGGACGACAACTCCACAACAACCCATGGAGTGTTGAATATGTATACAAAACTTGTTTGAACTTTGAAGTGTTACATCAAAATTAACGCCAAAAGTAAACAAATAGTTTACCAATTGCTTTAAAATTTTAAAATAGTATGACGATGAAGTTAATATACCAATATACTACGTTGAGAAGTAAGCTTTTACTGTGAGTTTCATGAGCAAAACTGCACAAGTACTTGCTTCAAAACTGAAGGATCTCCAAACGAGTCTAGCTCACTCATCTTCACTTAGAGGATCCTGCAGAATGTGGAAATTATGAAATATACATAACACAGGAGCATAAATAATAGGTAACAAGACTACAAGAAACATATGACCATGAAAGAATCAACAGGAAAAAAAACAAACTCGTTAACTTTCTCTTACAAGGTTTTTAAAGCCTATAACTGAGATAAATGTTTTGGGCACCTTAAATCAGTTAATCCAGCTCACAACTTCTTATCAGTGGTCTTAAGAAACAACTTTCATTTACACTCAAATTAAAACAAGTAAAGTCAAGCAACAACATGCTTATAGTTATCGACCATATAAAATGAGTCTGAAAGTGAGGTCGAAAAATCGAACATACGTAATTGAGGCAACCATTTTAACCATCAAAACCAGCACCACAATTTCTATATATGAAGTGATATTGATTAGAGAATTCATGGCAGTACAGACACGATCATAAAAATGAAACTCTATGATGAATAAACAACCAAACTAGAGAAATAAAGATTATTTTCTTTTTCTTATCCATCACTTCTCCAAAGGAACTCAATGATTTTTATATAGGAGAAATTGGAATCCAGGAATGTCGTAAGCCCTTTAAAGAAAGCTAGTATATGATAACGATGGTTCACTACTCCCCCCCTCCCAACCAAAACAAGAAACAATAAATAAAAGGAAGGAAAGAGTAATTATTTGCAAAGCATTATGCTCTGCACGTTTTAAAACTAGTTCAATAATATAACAATAAAATCAATTCAAGTGCTTGAAAGAACTTACCAGTTCAAATTAAAACGAACGACTGAATAATATTTGAGAGTCATTGATCCATCTACCAAGCTTTTCCAGTCAAATGGCTGCCGCATTAGCTTCCAATCATCAGCCCATTCCAAATACTCGACTTCCACATGGTTTAGGTAATGCCGCCAACACATGACCTCATTAGAACTACAGCAGTTTGAACTTGTCCTGTCAATTAGCTCCTTGCAGAGGACTTTTATGAATTCATAATCCATCTTGGAGGGAAAACGAACCTCGAGAGTCTCAGGATGGCAACTCCACAACAACCCATGAACAAGTGTTGGATAGGTCAACGATGGGGAGATTGTACTTATCTTCAATATACGAATTTTAGGTCGAGGAAGAAGTGAAATATCTCTTAGATCTTCGATATTGAACCAAATGTTTTTAGAGTAGATGTCTACGTCCAAACAATATTCACATCGATTTAGTTTTGTCAGCAAGTCATTAAACTTAACAAAGAATGACGTGTCAATATTGTATCTAGGTTGGATATATATCTTACAGTTTAATTGTTCTGAAAGGCTAAATTTGGTAGAGAACGAGGGTATTCGGTTAGAAACAAATTGCAAGAAAAGTAAATTTGGAGTATCAATCTCAGCCTCAACTAATGAGACACATTGACAGAAAGTCAAGCGCTTTAGTGTCTGACTCGAGAGATGTACCCCCTCCAGTGCATTGCATTCTCTCTGGTTGCTAGTGTTGGTAAGATCGAGGTGCATGAGCTTACGGAGATTAGAAACCTGAATATTTTTCATCCCCCAACATTCCTCAAGTGAAAGATATTCAATCAAGGGGCAGCTAGAGCATAATGTTTGAAATATACAATCATCCAAGTAGATTGATAATAGAAATAGGCTCTTTAGATTGCAGCATTTGATAATCGAATTACCCAGAACCGGATTTTTCAAAGTGAGACTGATAAACTTATTTGGTAGGAATGTTCTAGAACCCAGTACCTTCAAGGATGTTAATTGGTTTGCAGCAAAGATTATGGGAGGTAAACTGTATGATGCAGTCTTTGGGGGTTCAATGTGGAGCACAAGGTGTTTGACACCCATGTTGACAATCATTACAAGCCATTTGTCTAATTGAGAAGCCAATTTGGTATCGAAAAAGAGTATATCAAGTAAGAAGTTGTTGATGGGTAGATTGTGCTTGCTGTACCTGAGTAAATTGTCATAGACGAACTTGGCAAACTTTTCTTTGCCTTGTTCTGAATTTGATTCTCCAGCGGCCAGCTTTCTGCAAATACTATCTTGACGGAAAACAATGTCAGGGTAAGTAGACCAAGCGCGTAACCATGCCTTGGATAAGATGCTACATTGGGCTGCCTTTTCCGGCGAGAGGAAGGATAGTATGTGCTGGATCACCACTTCCGGCAATCTACAATCCCCCTTTCTCTTTGCCATTCTCTCGGTTATTCTATCTCTGTGTAAACCCTAGGCCTGAGGTTATGTACGTTTACAGGATTGGGCTCCATTTCCTAGTCCCCTCAGTTTCTTTAAATAAAAAAAATAAAAGTTTATTATTTTTTTCTTTTTGGGAGTTATCTTAGTCATTTTACTATTAACTAGCTTTATATCCGTGCGTTAAACGTACGTCATATATATTTTTCAATCAAATTATACATAAACCACATGAAGTGAAAAAATAAAATTAAAAGAATAAATTATTGTAAAACTAATATCATGATTAAAAACTTTAATGATAATAAATAAAATAAACAAATAATTGTATCGTAAAGATTGTGAGTTCGATATGTACATAAATTAAACAAATTATCATAACGCAGCGATTAAGAAAAAAATAAAATTAATAATAGAGAATACAATAAATATATTAAATATTTTATAAATTTTAGAATATTTTTTTAAATACAATATTTGTCATTTAATATGTGCGATTACTACTACTATCACTATGATTAAATATGTACAATTATTACTACTATCAATATCACATAACAAAACTCACGTAATCTATATTAATCAATATTAATATAATGTTTTTTTTTTGTCTTTTAGTTAGTGTGTTATGAAAATTAAACATATAATTAAAATGTAAGGATGAAAATATAAGTGAATTTAATTATTGCTTATTACATGAATGAAAAATTCATATATATTTTAGAATACGTCTTTAAACGAATATATATTTGTTAGATAATAAAATTTTTATAACAAATTCAAATGACGATAAACAAAAAAAACTACTCAAATTACATACTTCCTACAGTTATCCCTCCCCCGAAATGATCAAAATGTCCCCGACTCAAAAATTCTTTTATTAATAGTGTCACCCAAATGATGTGACACTGATAATATGCGTACTTAATTATTACAACTATATCTACAAATATTTAAGCCCAAATCAATAGACAATAAAATAGACATTTAGACTATAATTGCTCTCAATTTATTGTACCTCTCACAGAATATGAAATACTCGGCTACTCGCTCATATACATAATCACACCCTCTACAGTCATCATACATGTTTCCAGAGCAATTAGATTACGATTTACTTGCTCATATTCATCTTCCAATGTCAATGAGCAAAAATGAAATCCGGTAATGATGATGTTGTTTCCTCTCATCAGGACGTTGTTGATCTTTAAAAGTTCACTTATCAAGTATGTCATAACGGATGCTACTACTTTTGCCAGTGAAACTACATGATTATAGACAACAAAAGTGGTCACAAAACATTTATATTCAAGGAAAAAACACATTTATGATTAAGTAAACAATGTTTGTTGAGTATCAAATTAAACAAGATAAATTTTAAGAATCCATAGTTGTTCATCAACTTATATTTCACAATGTACTTGTTCTTTAGCTCCTATAGATATAATTTGTCTTGAAAGAACACACAAGTAAATTAATATTCAAAGATGAAACACATTTATTCCTGAGTAAGTATTGTTTGTTGAGTTTTTAGATTGTTAGTCTCGTTTTCCTTGCATATTGGTAAGAAAAGAAAAGATGTTCCATCTTAGATTGATGATATTCGATTTCTTAACAGCTTCTTATGTTTTTTTTATTTACTTATCAATACTTGTATATTTGTTCATGTATAAATAGTTCAATTGACCAATAAATTGTACGATACTAGTTCATACTTCAATTGACTAGAACTTCGTGTCTATCCCTATATCTTAAGGTGTAAGTATATAGCTATATATTATTGTAAAAATAAATACACAATTAAATGGTACATTGTTTTAACTTTCAAGTGATAGTTGTGGGAAAAATCTAAACTCGACCCATAATTGAGGGAGTTTATTGTAAGAGGTTATTTGTTACTGATCCATAGCCATTAGATCTTACGGCCGAGATTAATCGCGATCGTCGAATAGCCTTGGTCAAATCGACTGAGCTTTATTGTATATAAGATTAGTCTACTCTCACATGACTATCTTTGAAATATACACAATATCTTATTTATAATAGTCATTTTTTTTTATTGTGAGTCATGTCAAACACGATACTCTTTAAAAACGAAAAGATTAGATGTTTAGACGGTATATAATACATTTTGTCACTCTTGTAATAATATGTGTCTTTTTCCCATTGCCTTTTTATACTTTTAACACGACCAACTACATAAATATTATCGTAGTTATAATAAGCTCTATTATAAATTATATATCTATTAATTATTATACTTTTTATATATGGACTCTTTGGGTGGACTAAGAGAGCAACGAGGATTACTTGACAACTTAAATGCACACTCTAGGAGATAGTTAATGACAAACTATGAGTGTGTATAAGGTTTCGTCTCAATTCCGAGTGTGTAGGAGGATCCAAAATGCGAGCTCAACTTGGAGATTTACTCAATCTAAAGCTTTGATTTTCATAGTGCAATTTTTTTGGGAGACTTGTATAAAGAAAATGAATAAAAAGAAACTAAAACAAACTTCGAAACTTCTTTAACACTTAAAAAACCATTTTTATATAAAGAATGTAGCCTAATAATGCGTGGAGAAAAAGATTTACAACGTTTAAATCCTCTTCAAATAGTATTTCGAATGCAAACTATATGAAATAAAATCTTCATTCATTATGTTTGGTTTTAGGTCAAATGTTTTTCATCTAAGAGTAAGTCTCCTGTAGTAGGACAGTTTTACGGATCTAAATTCGTAAGACGGAGCCTTACTCTCTCACAGCTCAACCCAGTAACACACGGTGGGTATGGATAAAGAAGATATGTCTTACAAAAAATATCTGTAAGACCGTCTTTCCTAAGTTTTTATCTTTATCTAAACTAATCCGAATCTATTCACTTATTCATAATTCGAACTAGTAGCCAAGCTGATTTTTTTTGTCCTAAGGGGCATGAGAAGGATTAGGTCATACATTGTGATGCCTCAACTCTACTACAAAGTCATGCATTAGGGGTAGTAGCTAAACAAAAAATTTAGGGATAACAATTTGAGGCATGACACGGTTGGTCGACACGAACACTACATTAAATTAGAAGGTTTGAGTTGAGGCTTATTGGTACGAGTTGTTATCGGGCAACATGATAAGACACAATACAAAACAGGTTGATATCGAAAACACAGTAAGACACGATAATTGAAAAACATGTTTTAAAATTTTTTTAAAAAAAATTATTAGGAGTTATTGATTGTTGTTCACTTAATTTAGACTATTTACATGATATAGTTTTATCATTCACATAAAAGGTGACTTTTGAACTACTTAACTATTTCTAGTGATAATTTATTAGAATTTGTATTAAAAACTTAAAATCATATATTTTAATGGGTTTAATGGACAAAACGAATCTGACTGAATAAATCAAACATTTTTTCTTATCATGCTTTTCGGATTATTATTTTAAGCCTATCACTTATCATGCTCCCATAGCAGCCCAGCACAACATCGACCAATTTGCCACCCCCATAAAGTTAGCAAACTGATACTGGTACCAATTGAGTTTCGTAATGACTGATTCAACCCGTAAAAGATCTAGCAAAAGTCTGAGTCAGACTACACTACTATAGTACTGCTAGCAAGCAATACCCAATTCACTGTTTTAGCCAATTCTCTGTTATTTGCTATGTTCATTGCTGCCATGGCAATCTAGAGACATAGTTAATGGAAATGTTGATAGAATCCTTGTGCTCTAAATGTTTAAGGAATCCTTGTGCTCTAAACACAAACATCAAACACATGTTTAAGGAATCCTTGTGCTCTAAATGCATTTTAACAAATTCAGTTTCTTAATTATAAAATCAATCAGATCATCTAAAGTAAACAACTGGTTTTGCCTAGATAAAAAGTCAAGAAGTAAACATTGGCTATAAGTTTCATGATGCAAAACTGCACAAGTATCTCCTACTTCAAAACTGAAGGACTCTTGAAGTAAGTCTCATCTTCATTTAGAGGATCCTGCAGAAAAGATGTAATGTTTGTAAGTAACGTTGGGGCATAAATAATAGGATAACGTACAAAAGACATTTGAACATGAAAACATCAACAAGGAATGAAACAAAACAAAACCGCTAACTTAGTCTTGCAAGGCGTTTAAAGCCTTCATCTGCAAATTTTAATGTTTGGGGAACCTTAAAGCTGTTAATCGAGAGTCATACCTTCCTAGTTCCTACCAGTGTCTTAAGAAATAACTTGCAAACAAGAACATGCTTATAGTTATCAAACATATGAAACAAGTGTGAAAGCCTGGTCGAGGAATTGAACAAACATAATTCAGGCAACCAGTTTAACCGGTGAAAACCATCATCGAAATGGTAAATATGAATCTATTTTGATTAAAGAGTTAGTGCAGTACAAGGCACAATTTTAAAAATGTAACTCTATGCATAAATTACTAAACTAGAGACTTATAGATTGTTTTCTTTTTCTTATCCATATCTTCTCTCAAAGGAACTCAATGAACTTGGAAGGGGACTAACTGGAATCCCGGGAATACCATAATTGATGTCTTGGGATGTCAATTTCTTCATACAATCACATCACAGAAGCCTCGTATATGTTGATGATGGTTCACTCGAACCCTCTTCCCTCCCATCCCCCCACCCCCCAACTAGCTACTTCCAAAGCATGGATGTAGTATAATGATCAACTTCAATTACTTTCAGCATGACCGTGTTCATTTCAATATATTGTACTCCATGTTTCAGTTTTCGAAGAGTTAAAAGTCAACTTAAACCAATTGCTAGTTAGAAGTACTCCCTCCGTTCCGGGCAAAGAGTCTACTATTCTATTTTGGGACGTTTCACTTAAAGAGTCTACTTTAAAAAATTAAGGCATAAAAATGTTATTTTACAGTAACAAGCTACTAAAAATGTCATTTTCTTAAAAAGTTTGACTTTCAAACGGGGACTCTTTACCCGGAAGAGAGGGAGTATATAGTTTGTTGTATTGGTATCCTGCTAGAGACAGAGGCATTGGATAAGGAAAAGTAAATGAAGCAAATTCTGAAATAAACAACATCAAAAGCATCTGTAACAAATGATCATTCTCTAATGCTTTATAACTAATTCAAAATTATAACATCTTAAAAATCCTAGCGTCTGCAGAAACTCACCAGTTCAAAGTAAAACGAATGACTAAATATTTTTCGGGAATCATTGATCCATCATCTACCAAGCTTTTCCAGTCAAATGGATGCCACATCCTACCAACAAACCTTTCCAAATACTCAACTTCCACGTGGTTTAGATAATGCCGCCAACACAGGACCTGATCGGAACTACAGCAGTTTGGACTCCTTCTGTCAAGTAGCTGCTTGCAGAGGAACCTTATGAATTCATACTCCATCTTGGAGTTACAACAAACCTCCAGTGCCTCAGGATGGCAACTCCACAACAACCCATGAAAGAGTGTTGAATAGGTCAATGGTGGGGAGGTAATTGTTCCTATCCTCAATCTACGAATCTTAGTTTGAGGAAGAAGTGAAATCTCCGTTAGATCTTCAATATTGAAGCAAATATTTTTAGAGTACACATGGAGATGAAATTCACAACAATTGAGTTGCCTTAGCAAGTCTTTAATCTTAACAAAGAATGAGTTGTCAAGATTGTAGCTGGGTCGGATTTCTAAGTAAGAATTGAACTTTTCTGAGAGGCTTTTGAAAGAGAATGAGGGTATTTGGTTACTGACAGAAAAATATAGCAAGAAAAGTAAATTTGGAGCATCAATCTTGGCCTCTACTAGTGCGGCACATTCATAGATGGTCAAGCGCTTTAGTGTCTGACTCGAGAGATGGACCCACTCCAATTCATAGCATTTTTCTAGATGCAAATCTTCAAGAAGAGGACATTGAGATATAAGGTTATGCAAAGACACAACTGTCAAGGTCGAATCACTTAGGCACAAAACTTTTAAAGCTTGAGAGGCAAAGATGGTAATTGTAAAACAATGTGATTCCCACAAATAAAGTTCTTCAAGTTGTGGTGTTTCAGTTACAAGTAGGATCTGGTCGCTAGTGGTGGTAACATTGAGTACCAAGAGCTTACGGAGGCTACGAACCTGAATATTTTTCATTCCAAAAATTTCAAGTGAAAGTTCCTCAATCAAAGGGCAGCTGGAGCATAATATTTGAAATATTCGTTCATCTAAGTAGACCCAATGTAGACATAGAGTTTTTAGATTGCAGCATTTGATAATCGAACTACCAAAAGAAAATGGAATTTCCAAAGTGAAGAATGTTCTATAGCATGCTACCCTCAAAGATGTTAAGTGGTTTGTGGCAAAGATTTTTTCAGGTAAACTGTATGAGGCAGGCGTTGAGGCCCTTGAGGGAATAATTTGGAGATCAAGGTGTTTGACACCCATATTGACAACCATTCCGAGCCATTTGTCTAAAAGAGAAGCCAATCCCAGATCGAAAGAAGTTAAATCGAGTTGGAACTTGTTGATGGGTAGATTGTGGTTGCTGTACCTGAGTAAATTGTCATCGACAAACTTGGCAAACTTTTCTTGGCCTTGTTCTGAATATAATTTTCCACCAGCCAGCTTTCGGCGAAAAATATATGGACTGAAAATCAAGTAAGGGTAAGTAGACCATGCGCGTAACCATGTTTTGGACAAGATGCTACTTTGGGCTGCTTCTTCCTGGGAGAGGAAGGTTATTATGTGCTGGATCACCTCTTCCGGTAATCTGTCCATCCTAATTCCTATACTATGCTCGCTCTCTATCTCTCTCTCTTGTATGTGAAAAACCCTAAGTTTGTTAGCCGCTGGCTAATTGGCTATGTATTTTAAAGATTGGGATTGGGATCCTATTCCTGTTGAATCAAAGAAACATAACGACACCGATGAGAATAAAAAGTTCAAAACTAGAAAAAGAAATCCAAAAACACATGGAACTCTAAAGGGTTAAATGTGTCATTAGTCCTTTTACTATGCCAAAGTCCACTAGCAATCCTCGAACTTCAAAAGTGATCACCATTGACCAAAGATTACATTTTCTGTTCACTAGTAGTCCCTAGCCTTGACGTCGTTTACTTGAGCTCTGTTAGCTCATCATGCATAACTCACGTGAAGATTTTTCAAAGACAAATTAGTCATTGGAAATTAAAGGCTTTCTACCCTTCTTCCATGCTACCAATCGTTGTTCCACCCTTTACCCTCGACCACCACTACCACTTTCTCCACAGACCACTCCCCTTCCATCAATATATTCAACTTCTCGTCTACAACATAAATTTAGACAAAAAAGCACCAAATTATACTAAGAGCTTGCTTCTCATCACTACATTGCCGGGGTAAGCCATGGCGTTGGCTAGGAGTTGGGAGAATGAGTGACTCTCTGCATGTGGGTACTGGTTGGAGAAGAAATTAAAGACAAGGGTCATGGGTGTTGGAAATATGATGATCATGGTCACTTGATGGCCTTATGTTTAAAGACAAATATCATTCTGACCAAAGTGATATTATAACCGTTTTAGTCCATTTTCTTTTTATTCAACCGGTAAAGTACACTTTTGAGGGTAAAATGACACATATACCCTTAATGAATAAAAGACACATGTGCAATTTCCGCTCAAAATTAGGCATCGCAATGAAAAATCTGGACATAGGAAATATTTTGGGATGGGAAAAAGTGTCTGACCTTGGGAATAAAAAAAGTTTTTCAGACTTTCTCTTTCTTTTTCTCTCTCATCATTAATGTGTTTATCTCTCTTTATGCATTTCTCTCACTCCTCAATTCCACCCATTTTTTGCCTTTCTTTCTCTCTCTCACTTCCTTTATTTCATAGTTTAGTTTGTCTAGGGTTGTAGTTTATTTTATCAAATTGTGGATAAAGGATACAATACATATGTGAGTGCATGAAAATCTGATGGAGCTTGTTATAATTTTCACTGTATTTAGGGCGTGGGGGTGAATTCTAGCAAATGTGAAGTTTTGCAATCAAATAAAGATGAGTTTTTGGAGTGATAAAGCATGTAATATCATAAAACCAAGGTTGGATTTGTGAAGATCCCTACGATATCTTCCGGTAAGAAAAAAAAAACACATTCCAATTGATGGGACCCGACCTGGGTCCCCCTACGTGGAGCGACCACATGGATTCCAACTAGGCTTGGGCCGGTCCCACCAAAGGCCAAAGACCATTCCCCAGTCGATCATCATCGACAAACATTAACTAACTAATGAAGTACCGGCAACCACTGACCTGCCGAGCACAATAGGCGACCATGAATAGGCGACCATTAATCAACACCCGACCGCACGAGCGATGATCACCTATGCTCGGCCGAAAACTCCTTTGAGATAAGACATGTTTAGCCCGTAGCCTGTACATAGCATCCAGGTGCCTTCCCCACAAGAGCCGAGCAAGCCATGCAAGCCGCTATATCTTATCGGCTTATTCAACCGCCTACAATCAATATATCACACGCAACATGTTGACCACTCAGGAACCGCCAGCAAGCCGACCAGGGAACAAGTCCCACCAGTTGGGACCCTCATACCAATCATGACTCCAAATCTAAGCTATTATAAGAAGGAAGCCTTTCCCTTCAAGAAAGGTAAGATTTACTTGATATCTAAACTTACTATATTGCTGGTGATAAAAAAGATACAAAGGGAGATTACTCTCAAAATACTTACCGGAAACTTAAGGGAACGCCTAGCTCCGGCATACCATATATTACCCTGTTACTGACTTTCACACCGGAGGGCTGTAGCTGGGAAACCCCCAGCACCCTAACGGTAGTCTTCATTTCAGGTACTTATCAACCAATATCAACCATCAAACCCAGATATCCTACCAGTGTTGGTACCTCCGGTACCCCTAGTCACCGACGTGACCACCAAGAATCGGACACGTCAGCTCTGGTCCATTACGTGGACTGCCAGCATAGTCACCCCATCATTGTGGCGTGATCAAGTGGTTCTATTGCCGGGAACGAAGACGATTAAGTGAAAACTTATAATCAATGGATCAACAAACTCCAACTAAGCAAAATCAGTCGGGAGTAACCATCCCACCACCCTCACCAGCGAGTAAAATAACGGGCATGGACGTTGGCCCGACCACTTCAAAAGCGATTGGGGCCCAGCCGAACGTCGTCTATAATATAGATGAGGAGGCCCAGGTGGATCAACCTCGAACGGAGGGAGATAAAGCCACCGAACAAGAGAAACTCCTTGCAGAGGTAAAATTCTGGGAACGCCAGAAATCTTACTTCGCAGGAATTCAAAAGGCTGAACTCAAAATGTTCGAGCTCCAGCAAAAAATAAAGGCTACAACTACGCCCCAAGAGGAGCGAGCCCCGACCATCCAAAATGCCACCTCGAAGGAAAAAGGTAAAGGGAAGGCTATATCCCGGCCCAGTGCAAAATCCCGATTGGGAAAAAGAACGAGCGAACAAGCGCCCAAACCCAGCGTTCAAAGCCGACTAACTTTCCCTAATGAATCTAAACGCTCCCGGCGAGCGTGAGAAAGGAGCGAGGAAGGGGAGTCCAGGCCGAGAACAGGGGCGAACAAAACTAGAACATGTGGGCATTGCACACACTCCCAACAATCAGGTGTAGGGTACCCCAAAAGTGGTCGGAACGCGACCACCAAGGTACAAGTATCGCCCGAAGAAGCCTTCCTTGGTAGCAAATAAAATTTTTAAAAGGTCGACTAGAGGCAATGGAAAAGGGAAAGCCTATGCTATTGCCTCCTGCTAAGAACGGCCCGTTCCAAGAAAGAATGAGGAAAGCTCCCCTCCCAGACAAAAAGATTCCAATTTTTGAGCCATACCAGGGCCTTACCAATGCCATAGATCACATGGCTAGTTTTGAGGTGAAGATGAACGCAGTTGCTCCCGAGGATGAGGATGCGTGGGGAAAGATTTTTGCAGGGACGTTGAAAGGAAAGGCGCTGAAATGGTATACAGGCTTGCCACTGGATTCAGTAGAAAAGTTGGGACGAATTCAGGCAGATGTTTGTCAACCGCCTCGACTCCAAATGGATAGAAACAAACCGTCTAATCAACTCTACATGGATAGGTTCATGGCCATGGTGGACAACTCTACATGGATAGGTCATGTATATTTCGGAGGAGTCCATTAAGATGTGCTTCATCTCTGGCTTACAACAGGGACTAATGAGGCAGGAAATGATGCTACGCGATCAAACCTCGGTCGGAGAAATGTATGCCCATGCAATTCGGGTAATAAATACCGAAGATGCGAAGAAGGAAGGAAGTGAGAAGAAAGAGGGAAAGAAGAAAGAGCAGGAAGGTGGGCACCGAGCTCAGGACCATTCGAATAAAGGTGGACGAGGGTCCAATAACAAGGAGGATGACAATCGAGGAAAAAATGTGTGGGACAACATCGACTGGACCCCACTCACAGCTAGCCGCGAGCATATCATGAACGTCCTGCTCGACCAGGATAAAATTGGTAGACCTTACCCATTGAAGGAAACTCGGTACCCTCGCAATCCCAACAAACGATGTGCCTACCATAAAGATATCGGGCATACGACCGAAGATTGTATCAATTTGAAAAAAGCCATCCAAAAATTGATTGACAGGGGCGAGCTCAGGAGGTTTGAGCGAAGGGGAAATGACCAGCAAGAAAGGCCGAGGGAACCAGAAAGATATCAGAATCCTCGGCCAGACAATGGAGGACCGAGGAATGTGATCAATACTATCAGGGAAGCATCGCCAAGTGGAACACAGCTAAAAAACATGATTTACAATTTGAAGCACGTGGTCCACATGATGTCGCGATCTGATGAAGCAGGAGGAATCACCTTCTGGCCAGGCAAGCTCACCGATAGTCAAACTGCTCGTCAACAACCCTTGACTCTGCGAGTGAGGATTCACCATAGCGAGGTGAAGCGAGTTCTCATAGATACAGGGGCAGGAAGGGATATCCTATACTACGCGTGCTTCAAGAAAATGGGGTTGGGGAACGCCCACCTCAGACCGAGCAATGTACAGTTGGAGGGTTTTACCGGACATAAAGTGGCGGTGAAAGGAATCGTCACGCTCTCGGTGATCCTCGGGGAGGAGACCAATACTCCTCGAACGGAGGAGATTGATTTCCTAGTGCTTGACCTACCATCCCCATACAACGCCATACTTGGTTCACCCTCCCAAACAAAATTTCAAATGGTCGCATCCATGGCTCATCAGAGAGTCAAATACCCTACTCAAAAAGGGATTGGAATGATTTTGAATGATGCGTCAAGTACTTTGGAATATATCTACAAGGAGAAAACCCACAAAGAAAAGGTGGTGATTTCCATGCCTGAAGGAGAGGTGGTCGAAGTCAGTAGATCGACCAAAAGAAGTCGAGAAACAGAAGGGGAAATATTACCGACATTTCCCGAACCCACTCAAACCTAGCAGTTAAAGCGAGGGAACGCCAGCCCGCACAAGAGGCCCGAGACTCAAGCTGGGAACGCCAGCTCGTCATTTCCATGGAGCAAGCGGTGGGAGCATGCCTCGCTCAAAAGAAAACCGACCTTCTAGTCGGTCATACAAAAGACTCGGCTGTCACCAAAGTAATCACTATTGAAAGCCTGGACATTGATCATCAACCAGCCATCGAGCCTAATGATGACTTGGATGAAATCGTGATCAACCTTGATTTCCCCGAGCAGAAGGTCCGAGTAGGAAGGGAAATCCCCAAGGAAGAGCGAGCAGCGATCATCAAGCTACTAAGAGAAAGCTTGGATGTGTTCGCCTGGAGAATAGAGGATATGGAAGGAATTAGCGAGGACGTCGCTATGCACCAGTTAAGCATTGACCCAGACTTCATCCCCATACAACAAAAGGCACGAATTTTTTCCTCGGACAAGCAGACAACTATCAAGGAGGAAGTGTCGAAATTGTTGAAAGCCAAAATTATCAAAGAAGTCTTGTATGCAACCTGGATTGCAAATGTAGTTATGGTAAAGAAAATAACTGGGAAATGGCGAATGTGTGTAGATTTTACCGATCTAAATAAAGCTTGCCCAAAAGATTGGTATCCATTACCCAGAATCGACCAACTTGTGGACTCCATATCGGGGCACAAAATTCTTAGTTTTGTAGATGCATATTCAGGATATCATCAAATCAAAATGTGGTTGGCCGACCAGATACACACAGTATTCCGAGCAGCTGGGGGGTTGTATTGCTACACGATGATGCCTTTTGGCCTCAAGAACGCGGGGGCTACATACCAGAGAATGGTGAATAAAGTGTTCGGGGATCAATTGGGCAGAAATGTGGAAGCCTACATTGATGACATGGTTATCAAAACGAAGCATTCCGACCATGCCAAAGATTTGAGAGAAACTTTCTCGAATCTACGAAAGAACAAGATGAAGCTTAACTTAGGCCAAATGTGCATTTGGTGTGACAGAAGGAAAGTTCCTCGGCTACATGGTGAATGATAGAGGAATTGAGGCCAATCCAGAGAAGATAAAAGCTCTGACGACCATGGACGTACCATCCTCGATTAAATATGTCCAATAGCTTAATGGTCGGATCACTGCTCTCAGCCGCTTCATCGCCAAATCCGCTGAAAAGAGCTTGCCCTTCTTTAAGGTATTAAAAAGGGGGCAGAAAATTTGAATGGACAAAGGATTGCACGAAAGCTTTCGAAGAACTCAGGGAGTACCTGGGCCGACCACCACTCCTCAGTATTCCAATACCCGAGGAGAAGCTATATATCTATCTGGCTGCATCGGACTCAGCTTGGTTAGAGAGGAAGATAACATCCGGCCGATCTACTACGTCTCTCATGCACTTACAGATGTTGAGGGGAGATATTTAGAGGTCGAAAAATTGGTTCTCGCTCTGATCATTGTTGCACGGAAATTAAAAGCTTACTTCCAGGCGCACTCAATCATAGTGTACACCGATTTTCCTTTAAGGAAAATCATGCATAAACCCGACATGGCGGGCAGGATGTTGAAATGGTCGGTAGAGCTTTCCGGGTATGACATCAGTTATGAGGCCAGAAAAACAATTCGAGCACATGTCTTGGCCGACTTTATTGCCGAAACTTCATTCACTCGGGCGGCGAGGAGAATGCTCGAGGATTCATCCCCGAGTACAAAGCGACAACATCTGGCGAGCAAACGAAAACAAGGCCTCTTTTATATTGGACCTTGTTCGTGGATGGATCTGCAGGAGCAGAGAGGAGTGGAGCTGGACTCTCGTTGAATATCCCGAATTCAGGAGAAATAGACATGGCTTTAAGATTCCAGTTCAAGACATCGAACAATCAGGCCGAGTATGAAGCCCTGATCGCTGGAATCGAGCTCGCACTAGCCTTGGGGGCTGAAGATATAGTGATTTACAGCGATTCCCAATTGGTAGTAAAGCAAATACTGGGCGAATACGAGGCAAATCACCCAGTATTGGCCAAGTACCAGCAATTGAGGCAGAAATTGTTGACACTTTTCAAATATTGGGAGTTGGAACAAATCACGAGAGAGGAAATTCGAGCTGATCATCTCTCCAAAGTGCATCCTCGAGGCCGGAGGTTCCTCCTAATATCGTGATTATGTTCCTCAAAACCCATCGATTTGAGGAAATTATGGTCGTCGTGACCGCCGATTCCAAGATGTTGGATCGACGACATAAAGGATTATATTGAACATGGCACTCTACCGTATAAGGGAAAAGTGAAGCCCAAATAATCAGAAACCGGGCATGCAGATACTCGGTTGTAGGAGGTGCATGAAGGCGAGTGTGGGGGGCACCCTGGATCGAGGACACTGTCGGACAAGATGAATTTCCATGGCTATTATTGGCCGAGCATGAGAAGAGACGCAGCGAATACGTAAGGAAGTGCGACAAGTGCCAAAGATATGCAAGTATTCGCGCTACCTCGGTCTTGCAAACTCATGAGTCAGCATGGCCCTTTGACATGTGGGGAATCGACCTTATTGGTCCCTTTCCCAAAGCAAAATATGGGTGCGAGTATGTGATAGTAGCTGTTGACTACTTCACCAAATGGATAGAAGCAAAGCCACTTGCTAGCATAACCGAGGATCAGGCAATCAGGTTTACATACGAGCAGATTTTCTGTCGTTTTGGACTTCCTCGGATGATCGTTTCCGACCATGGCACTCAATTTTCCAAAAAATTTACAGCAAGTTGTGATCGCCTAAATGTTAAACACATAATGTCCTCGGTCGCTCACCCACAAATCCGGAGGCGGGGAATAAGAAGATCATGCATGCCTTGAGCGAAATTTAGGCGAAAAAGGGAAGCTGGTTAGAGCAGCTACCAATTGTGCTATGGGGAATTAGAACATCGGTTCGTGGATCGACTGGTGAAACCCCGTTCGCATTAACATATGGCTCAGAAGCAATGGCACCAGTTGAGCTAGCCCTTCCCACCATTCGGGTTACCTTCTTCGATCAACAACAGAACGACTTATCCAGACTGCTCGATCCGGATAACCTTGAAGAAAGACGACTAGAGGCTCGACTCAGAATGATCAATTACAAGAAGCTCACAAAGATTCACCACGACAAAAAAGTTAAAGTGAGAGCTTTTTTAGTTGGAGACCTGGTTATGAGAAAGATTGAAGCTACTGCGAAAGGGGGAAGAAATAAAACGTCTCCAAATTGGGAGGTCCATTCGAATAACTAGCGTTATGAAAGAAGGAACATCAGTTGGCCGAGCTAGATGGTACACCTTTCAAGAATCCTTGGCATGCAGATCATCTCAAGGCATATTATCATTGATGTAACTTTTTGTAAGAATTGCAAGTTTAATGGATGACAATTCTTTTTCATGAAAACTAGTGTTCTTACCTATTTTCATTCTCGAACGGAGATGGAATAGGACCTATCCTCGGTATACGAGGAAGGCCATCAAAAATGATAATGAGCCAAGTGCTCATTCCCATCCTCGTACGGAGGTGGGAAAAAAGGACCTATCCTTGGTATACGAGGAAGGCCATCAAAAATGATAATGAGCCAAGTGCTCATTCCCATCCTCGTACGGAGGTGGGAAAAAAAGACCTTACCCTCGGTACACGAGGAATGCCATCAAAAATGATAAATGAGCCAAGTGCTCATTCCCGTCCTCCGCGGAGGTGGGAAAAAGACCTTACCCTCATACACGAGGAAGGCCATCAAAAATGATAAATGAGTCAAGTGCTCATTCCCATCCTCGCACGGAGGTGGGAGAGTTCGAGGATAATTATACGAGGAAAAAAGCGACTATCTAAAAAGTATAGGTATAAACAAATATGCTCATCATTGACTGCACTCGGTACGCGAGCACAGTTAGAAAAAAAGCTAAAGTAAGAACGAATATATAAATTTCATTCAAGACAGCTCGTTTTAAAACCGATAAAGATAAACAACAAAAATTGTTTAAGACAAATAAAAATTGTTTTATAAAGGCACATTCGCCTAGGACTACTCGGCGCAGCGAGGAAAAACAAAAAACTACTCGGGAAGATCGACAACCTCGGTTTCATGAGCAGGAGAGGGAAGACCATGTTGCTCGGCGGCTATGGATGCAATTTCAAACTCGGCTCGATTGGAGTGTTCGCCTTCACCCATAAATTGTCTCGATTTCAGCTCCGGGTCGAAGTCCACCTCCCCACCCTGCTCCACGGACTTTGTGAGGGCCATGACGTCCAACGACCAGGGGGTGGGTGGCACCCATTCTTCCCTATTAAATTTAGCATCCTTCCGGCGCAACATCTCTAGCTCTTCTTCGGTGTAAGGAATCATTTCGTGGCCTTCCCGAGCAGCTTTACCAATAAAGTTTTCGCTGCCCCAGTCGATGATAGTGCCAAGGCTCATTCCTGAGGCAGCGACCACTCGAAGCATATGGCGTATTCCTCGCTCGTAGTAAACGACGATTTCTTTGTTGAAAACCTCGGTCCCCTCGAAAGATTTGAAAGTTGCAGCCTTCGCTTCTTCGACCTGTCCCTCCAAACTGGTAACTTTGGCCCTCAGATCGGCTAATTCCTGCTCGGCCAAGGCAGTATTCTCCTCAGTTTGTTTAGCCTTCTCCTCGGCATCATTGGCTCGTTTCTCCGCGACACTAGCACGAGCTTCAGCTGAGTCCTTGGCTTCATTTAAACGGGCCATCTTGGCCGAAGACTCTTCAATTGAGGCTGCTCCTTTGTCACGTTAAGCCCCTCTAGAGGCCACGGCCTTACGAGAGCTCGATCTCATCTGATCGGCGAGCTTGAGTCTTTAGCCGGCGGGCGATAGCAGAGGCAGCGTCGGCTCGAGTGGCCAGTGAAGACACAAAAGAACAAATCTACAGAAAATACAATGTGTATTAGCAACAAGCACAACCGACATAAAAAAAACGAACAAACAACAAAAAGAAAAGAAAAAGGTAAAGGATTTTTACCTCGCTCACGCATAAGCCAATTCTTCCCATAGCCTCAGCGGGGGGCAAGGAATTGGCAATCCCGACCATGTCCCCAACTTGAGCTCGGACAACCAGCCCTTGCCCGGCCAGAGCCATGGGAGAGTCCCGACGACAAACATCAAAATTTTGAAGGACGGGGATATCTGCAAAATCCTTAGCGAGCTGGGTCCCTGCAGCTCGGGTGGTCGGACCCACAAAATCATCTCTCAGCTGTGGGACTGTCTCTTCGCTAGCCGATGAAGAGACAGCCTTGCCTTTGCCCTTCAATTTTTTCCCCGCAGAGAGACGAGTAGACTTTTCGCTTTGTTCGTCCTCCTCAAAGCATCCACGATTAGTTGTCGTTTCGCTGGTGAGGGGCCGGTGGCTCCGATGGAGGCTGAGGGGGCTGTCTGAGGAAGGAGGGAACTTGCTCAGGCTCTTGGGGGGTTTACTTCTTCCCAGGGGATTAATTTTGGTTGGTGCTCGGCGAGGCCGTTGTAGAAGAACACGCCGAGGACCCAACCCCATCCTCGGTTGTGGCGGATAGGCTTTGTGGGGGTCGGCCTTGCATCCTATGGGTCACTTGAGTTAAATCGTAATAAATCATATCTGAAACAAATAAAGGAACAGGTTAGCACGAGCACAAAATCTATCAAAGGAAGCTCGGAAAATAAAGCTCGATAAAAAGCAATAAAGCAAGGGTATTTACTGACCTTCAGGAAGAATGTATTATATCTTTGAGGGCAATCAGGTACGGAACTTATTACCC
>CM028384.1:53160051-53480294 GCA_013146195.2 Codonopsis lanceolata | reverse complement strand
CAACACGCACAAGCTCAAAACGAAAACGAGCTCAGCTAGTCTTCCACCTCCGATCATTGTACACGCCATGAACCCGCCCTAAAATCATAAAATCAACTCGAGACAATCGCTGATTTAAAGGCTTCATGGCTAGCAAAGCAAGAAGTTTCTAAGGAAGCCGCTTCGATGATCGCTCCAGAAAGGTGACAACCTCAAGCTCTTTCCACTATCTCCAAAAACAAGAAGAAGATTTCTTCGCTAGGGAGGAGCCAAGTTCCCAAAAAAGAGGAAGGCCGCTTTTTCCTCAAGCACTGGCTGCCCAACCCGCTGGGCTCCTCCTTCAAAGAAGAAAAAGAAGGCCGCTGCTCCATCCGGCTTCCCCTTCATGACCGGCCGAAGCCGTTGGAACTGCACGAAGAGGCTGCCCCCTTCGCCCCTCGCAAACGAAAAACCAAACGCTCCAGCCTCTCGAACCATTCATTCCCTTCATCCCACCTTCTTCTCCTATATCCTCTCCTCCCCTCCACTCACCTCTTCAACCCCCGCCGGTGCTGGGGAGGAGCCAACCGCTGAACCTTCTAACATTTTTTCCCTCGCTTCCTCAAGAACCCCTCAAGTATTCACGAGGAGGAGCTCTTCACCGCCCCAAGAAGAAGCAACGCAGACTTGTCGAAGAAGTCCGTGGGCTCCAACACCATCTCTCCACCATCTCCACCCTCGACACTCTCCCTCTACACCACTCTCTCCGACACCTTCTCCCCGATCTTTCTCTTGCCCTCATCCCCGCCTCCCCTTAAGTTCCCGCTTCCTCTATCCCCTCTCCTTCCTTCTATGCCGAAGAATTCTCTAATCTTGCCTCACATTTCTACCCTTCTCTACCAAACCGCTTTTCTTCCCCGAAATTTTCCCTCCAATCTCTCAAGATATCACCCCCTTCTCCATCTCTTCCGACCTATACCAAGTACTATTTCCTTCCATCTCTTACGCCACTCATTCCTTTCTATTTGACCTCTCTTCTATTTCTCGACCTACTCTACCCCTTCTACTTCCTCCTAACTTTATCCTTCTCCCCGACTACCCTTTTCCTTCTCATCTTATAGACATATCTTCTTCCTCTTCTTCTTCATTTTCTCATTTCTCTGTCGGCCAGCCTCGCCGACATTGAAGTTGATTCCAAACCCTCTTCACCCCAACCCGCCTCATCTTCTTCCTCCCCAAACCCCCGCTCTCACCACTCCACAAGCCATATTTCCATCAACCTTAACCCTTCTCTACCTTCCACCACCGCGATCTCGCCCTTCTTGAGCTTCTTCGAGCTAACAATGCTTTCGGCTATTCTCATCGCCATTAACAAAGACGCAGTTTAAGCCATCAATGGCCCAAATAGATCGTGCTCATCACCAAGCTCAACGCCTCACGCCACCATCTTCGACATAGGCAAGATAGTCGATCACTAGTGAATGACACCGCTTTCAAGCCTTCACTTACTCACCTGGCTTTTAGTTCAAGATCAACAATTCGCTCCTCGACGGATCTTTGCCGACTCTCAACAACAAATCAAGATTCGTGGTCTCTTCAACGAGCTTAAACCGCCATGGCTCTGGGCAATTCTTAGGCGGCATTTAGAAGTTGTTGATTTCACCAATCCGCACCACGCCGAAGAAGCCAATGCAAGAGGCGCTGTGCCGAGCTTGGCATAGGGTTGGTGCCATCGGAGGAGAGAGAGCTACTCACTTCTTAAATCAAGCCTCGATTGAGAACGAACCGAGGAACGACTCGAATGACAATCCGAATCCGGGTGGAGACTACCTAGAACGAAGACGCACTTGACCAACCTATTTTGATTCTGTTAGTATTTTGTTCTGTTCTGTAACCATGTTTGTTTTGATAAAACTTCTGCTGTTTAAACAGCTTGTTTAATCACAGATGTCTCAAATTTCTTTCAAGTTTAAATTGCTTCTTCATGATATATATACGCTCAATTTAAACTGCGTTTAAATCTTTATATCCTGCATGCATACTTATCTCATAGATTTAAACCTTGCTCTTCTTAAGTACTTTATCTTAATGTTTTTATCTTTGTAAGTACTTAGTCTAGCTATCTCTACTAAGACTTACGCTCTCAAGAGGTATGCACTCTTAATAAAACTTCCTTAGACATACTATTATCTCGGTGCATGATTCAAAGTGCTCTTGTAGAGCGAGATGATGACATCAACCAAATAGGAGGAGATTGTTGATTCCTATGATTAGATTTGGTTGAGTCATCTTCCGATTCTTTTGAATGGCTAAAAGGTCTGCGTACCGATTAGTGTGGCAACTGTCTTAGAATCATTGTGTTTAGAATAGTTTCTAGTGTTTAGTTCTTAGGCGCGTTTCGGCAAGCTTCTTCGGCAAACATTGGAAAAACAGCAGACTTTGAAGTCTGCTCAATTTACAGAAATTCAAAATAAGCCAAAATCAAGATACAACGCCACGTGGATATTCATCCAGATATTTTTTCGAAAATATCTTGTCATTATGTCTTCACCAATTTTACATCTTCAAGAAGTCAACTACGTTTGATGACAAGCGTCCGGGCACTGCGACCTCGAAGGCGAAAGCATTACCCGTTTTGGCTAAGAAGACTTTCGGTGAAGAGCTGCGGCTGAAACATTACTACGTTTGGCAAAGTCTTCTGCACTCTGCATCTGAAGACGTGGGCTGTCTCCAAAGCGCCGAATTGCATTCAATGCAAAAGACCGTTTGACACAATTCAACATGTTCCTATCCAACGGTCCAAAGATCTCTTCCAGGTATATATTCAAGTCCTGAAGATCTGAAGAAACAACTCTTGCGCATTAAACTCTCAAGCTTCATCTTCATCACTCAAGCATTCAAGAGATCAAAGGACAAGGACTAACACTTTACCAAACTTTCTGAAGCTGCAGATCTATCATCTTTATTTCTTCTCAGCTTCATTTAGTTTGTCTCTAAACTGTTCTTTAATACTGCACGTGTAGAGAACAATTATTCATTGATTGTTTCTCTCACCTTCAAACACAGTTAAAGCGATTTTGTACACGATCCATTAGTGATCTAAATCATAAACCTAGTGGATAAACAAGAGCACTTTTAAAATCCAAAGCTAACCACTTTGGTAGTGGATGTAGTACTATTCACAGTACGAACCACTTCAAATCTCTGTCTGCTATTTATATCTGTTCTTTTCATTCTCATAGCATTCTTGCTTAAGCGTCTCGGAAGTTATACCTCATAATGGCCAGTCTTTATTATTGATTTTATCTTTATTCATTGCCTTAACACTTCTTCTCAAACCTTTCTAAAATCCTTAAGAAGTGTTTTTATCAATCAAAAAGATTTTATCACCTTATCTAGGCTATTCAACCCCCCCCCCTTCTAGCCTAGATTGAGCCTACTTTGGGACCAACAAAAGCTATAAATTACACACTAAAATCAGAGTATTTTTCATCCTCCGGCTTGTGGCTACAAGGCTTGTATTTATACTAATGTGTCTAGGGGTATGAGATACAATTAGGGTACAACACCCGTTATTGTGAAACGAAATGGCTTATGGGGGCAAGGTGCAGAGGAATGCGGCCGCAAGGCCTTTCCTCTCTTCTGGGTTCACGTACTGGAGGCCTTGCGGGGGCAAGGGGTCATGACCTTGCATCCGCAAGGGGTTTCCTATTTCCGGTACATCTTCTTTCTAACTTTCAGTACTTTGCACCCTTTCTTAAATTCTTCAATTTAAGCCTTATAAATCTCATAATTTCACCTAAAACTCTGAAACTTGCAATAAAGCTCCAAAACACATATTAGTAGCCAAAAGCCTCATGAAATTGCTATTTGTAAGCTATAAAAATACACTATAGATGTGTATAAAACACATCTATCAGCGATAATAGAATATTATTTTGATTTTATTTGATATTCATGTTTATTGATGAGTCTTTTACGTTGTATATACATATTAGAACAGTAATCACCCACAGGTGGTTCTGATCCACATGCTTGAACAACATTAAAATTAATGTGTTACAGAAAAAGAAAAATGTCCACAGATATTTATCTTGTTCTTGTATACATGATTAAATTGGAATTATAACTCATAATTAATTTAGTGGAGATTATACCCATAGGAAAATCTTCTTTATGTATATTTAGACAATTTTTAATTCTTGTATATCTCTATTATATTTCAGCTCTTGTTCCTGTTAACTTGTACTCGCATGCTTCATCTGTACCCTCACTTAATGGTATCAACTTCTCAGAATGGCGTGAGAATGTTGAATTCACTTTGGGTGTTCTTGATCTCGATCTTGCACTCCAAACTGAAAAACCTTATGCATTAACCGCATAAAGTATCAAAAAGGATAAGGATCTCCATAAATTGTGGGAGAAGAGTAACAGATTAAGCCTTATGTTCATGCGAATGATGATTGCTACAAACATCAAGACCTTTCTTCCTGAAACGAAATTGGCTAGGGAATTCATGGAATCCATTGCAGAACGTTTTAAGACTGCAGATAAGTCCCTTGTAGGGATATATTAATGTCAGAACTCACTATTATAAAGTTTGATGGTGCACGGTCAATGCACAATCATATTATTGAGATGCAAAATCTTGCAGCTAAGCTTCAGAATTTAGGAATGAAAGTGGATGAGAATTTTCTTGTCCAGTTTATCCTAAATTATCTTCCTCCATAGTATGCCCTTTTTTCAAGTGAACTATAATTCCATTAAGGAAAATTGGAGACTTAATGAACTATCTAACATGCTAGTTCAAGAGGAAGCAAGGCTAACTCAACAAGGTGCTAATGTTGCGCATCTCACAATTCAAGGAGCGAATCATAAGTTTGGGAAAAAGGTTGGAAAAGGCCAGAAAAGGGCACCACCCAATATGAATAATAACGTCCAACCCCCTCCAGTTAAGGCAAAGAAAGAAGAAGTTTCTCATTTCTGCAAGAAATCTGGACATTTCCAAAAAGATTGTGAAAAACGTCGTAACAAGTTTGAAAGTAATCCTTTGGGATTCGTAAGTTTTTCATAATGTAACTTCACTAATGTGCCTTTAAATACATGGTGGTTGGATACATGTGCTAATGTTCATGCTTCTAATTTGATGCAGGGATGCCTTACAACCCAAATCATAAACCCAACTGAAAACTTTTTATTTGTGGGAAACAACAATTAAGCTCATGTCGAAGCTATTGGAACGTATCGTCTTGTTCTTGCAAAAGGATATTATTTAGATTTATTTCAAACTCTTTATGTTTCATCTATTTCCCGCAACTTAGTTTCAGTTTCAAAACTTGATTTACAAGGATTTATGTTTGATTTGGGTACTGGAAGTTTCAATTTATATAAAGATTCTATTAAATTTGGTTCTAGAATTCTTATGGATGGGTTTTACAAATTTATTTTGTTTTTTCCATCCTTACTTGAAACCCAATTGACCATGTATCATAATGAAGGAATTGTGCATCATGTAATGAAAAAGGACTCTTCACTCTAGTGGCATCAGAAGTTGGGACATATATCCAGTGAACGACTTCAAAGATTATTAAAAGATGGGGTTTTACCGAACCTAGATTTTACTTATTATCAAAGTTGTATGGATTGTATTAAAGGCAAAGCAACAAAACACACAAAGAAAGAAGCCACAAGAAGTTCTCAGCTTCTTGAAATAATACATACAAATATTTGTGGACCTTTTGATGTTCCAACGTTTGGGGAAGAAACCTACTTCATCACCTTTATAGATGATCATTCACGTTACTATTATCTCTATCTATTGCATAACAAATCTCAATCAGTGAATTTTGTTCAAATATTCATAATCGAGGTTGAGAGGTAATTAGAGAGAAAAGTGAAAATCATAAGGTCCGATAGAGGTGGAGAATTTTATGGCAGGTATGACGAAACAGGACAACATCTTTGACCTTTTGCCAGACTCCTCGAACAACTTGGAATTGTAGCTCAATACACAATGCCAGATTCTCCATGGCCGAATGGTGTAGCTGAAAGGCGAAACTACATGCTTTTGGAAATGGTTAGAAGCATGATGAGTCATGCTAAGTTCCCATTACATTGTGGACATGTGCTCTTCGTATGGCCTTATATATTTTAAATAAGGTACCTAGTAAAGCAGTTCCAAATACCCCTTTTGAGCTGTGGAAAGACTGGAAACCTAGTATAAAACACCTACAAGTTTGGGGATGTCCAATTAAAGCGAAGGTACATAACCCCAAGTAAACAAATTGGATTTGAAAACCGTAAGTGGTTATTTCATTAGTTTTCTTGAAAAATCCAAAGGGTATATAATTTATTGTCCTAACCATAAGTTGTGAATTGTGGAAATTGGTAATGTCAAATTCATTGATGATGGCATGATCGGTGGGAGTATATTTGTGGAAGATAAGTTTGTTCACGAAGTTAGGGTAACAATCCCATTACCCAATAATCAAACAGACAATGTGAATCCTTCCATCGTTGAACCATTAAACGTCGAAGGATCACCTGTGGCTCCACTCATCGTTGAACCGATAAACGATGAAGAGCCACAACCACCTAATGAAATCATTGCTAATGAAGAAATTGTAGAACAATCACAAGAACCGGCATTAAGAAGATCTCAATGAGAAAAACGAAGTGTTGTTCATGATGATTACGTTTTTTATCTACAAGAATCTGATTTTCACATAGGGATAATGAAAGACCTAGTTTCCTATTCACAAGCCATTACAAGTAATAATTCTGATAAATAGATTGACGCCATGAAGGATGAGTTGAAATCAATGGCAGATAATCAAGTCTAGGAACTAACTCATTTGCCGGAAGGACACAAAACAGTTGGGTGTAAATAGGTCTTCAAGACCAAACGCGACTGTCATGGAAATATTGAGCGATATAAAGCTAGACTTGTAGCCAATGGCTTTACTCAAAAAGATGGCATAGATTAAAAAGAGACTTTTTCTCCTGTGTCAAAGAAAGATTCTCTCAGAATTATCATGGCCCTAGTAGCTCATTATGACTTAGAGTTACATCAAATGGATGTAAAAACATCATTTCTTAATGGTGAGCTACAAGAAGAAGTTTACATGCATCAACCTGGAGGTTTTACCTTTGAAGGACAGGAAGACATGGTCTGAAAACTTAAGAAATTCATTTATGGACTTAAACAAGCCTCCCGACAATGGTATTTAAAATTCAACGAAACCATTAATGCTTTTGGTTTTAAAGAAAATATTGTAGAACCATGCATATACCTCAAGATCAGCGGGAGTAAGTTCATATTTTTGGTTATGTATGTTGATGCCATATTATTGGCAAGTAGTGATCTTGGCTTAATGCATGAAACTAAAGCTTATCTTTCTAAAAAAATTTAGATGGAGGACATGGGAGAAGCTTCCTACGTGATTGGGATAAAAATATTATGTGATATATCACGTGGATTACTTAAACTCTCCCAGAAAACATACATCGAAAGGGTCTTAGAAAAACATACCATATGCTTCTTTAGTAGGAAGTTTGATGTATGCACAAGTTTTCACAAAGCCTGACATCAACTTTGTTGTTGGTATGTTGGGAAGATACCAAATAAATCCAAGAATGGATCATTGGAGAGCTGGAAAAAAAGTTTTGAGATACTTACAAGGTATGAAGGATTATTGTCTTACATTCGAAAAGTCAGATCAATTAGAATTGGTTGGCTATTCAGATTCTGATTATGCTAGATGCGTAGACACTCGAAAGAGCACTTTTGGTTATGTTTTTCTACTAGCTGGAGGAGCAATCTCATGGAAAAGTGCAAAAAAGTCTATTATTGCTAATTCCACAATGGAAGCTGAATTTGTAGCTTGCTTTGAAGCTACAAATCATTGCTTATGACTGCAAAATTTCATATCAAGATTTAGAGACTTGAATTTTGTCTCTGCACTATTGAAACTTTATTGTGATAATGCCGCAGCAGTATTTTTCTCTAAGCATGGTAGATACTCTAAAGGGACAAAACACATGGACCTTAAGTATGTATGGATAAAGCAAGAAATTTAGAAGAAACATTTGTTCATTGAGGATATAAGCACAACACTTATGGTTGCATATGCACTTGCAATGGGGTTACCTCCTAAGACATTTCACGAACATACTTCAAGTATGGGTCTAGAAAGAGTGACTGATTATTTATTTATCGTTTGTTATGCTTATACATTGAACTTCTATTGAGATCTTATTTATGGCATTCTGAGTTTAATTTATGTTTCCATAGTTGTATACTTTATATGAATGGATAATTGATAACATAAATAGTTCTTGAAGAAAGAACATTATTGGACCCTTATTTATACCCATGTTTAAAGGCCTAGTAAATTAAATTATTTATGTTGTAGTACATAAAAGGAACCATGTTGAAAACCTGATAACATGAAACCGCTATGACTCTTAGGGATAGCTTGTTTTGTGAAGATATTATGTTAACCATGAAGTTATTAATTTAGTAATTATGTGCACCTTATGTTTCCAAGATTAACCATTAAAGGATTCTCATTTTGACCAAGTGGGAAACTGTAAGATATATTTCTTGCAGGTTAAGAAATTCCTTATATGGTCAATAGTGAGAATCACAGTTAATTTAGAATTACTAAATTACAATAAATTTAGTTTGTAAAAGTGGTTAGTTTCCTAAATAAACTCTACCTTGATGGACGGTTAAGATTAAAATCCTCATAGAAATTTGGTCATCCCTTTGCCTATAAAAGAGATGTAATACTCATCATATTCATCTATCACGTTAAATCAACTCATTAGGGCTTTTAGGCCAAAAGGAAGAAACCATATTCTGCCTTTGCTTCTCTATTATACTGCAGATTTCAGATTAAGAGCAAATCACTAGAAGCAACATACCTTCATCAGGTATTTTAATTAAGAATATTTTGTATGCTATTGTGATTATCATGAAGTTCAAGATCTAGGGTTTAAGATTAATACATTACAGGTCCATGGTCAAAGCAGGGGAAAGGATACTTTATTCCTCTCTATCACTTCACAACTTGTTGCTTTTTTACAAACATCGGGGAGGTATGTGCGCTTCTTTTTATATTCAAAATCCCATAAGGTTGGCGGCCAGCTCAATCAAACTACCATACCTTACGGGTAAGTCTTACAATTACAACCTGAAACTCGTTAATCCACCCAACCCGACTTGAAAATTACCGACCAAATACAACCCGTTAACATTTTAAGGTCCAAACGAGCAACTTGTTTCAATCAGAAAATATTAATGGGTCGGTTAAAGCGGATCGAACCCACCACCCGTTTTAACCCGATAATTTTTTCTCTATAAATATATGGATTATTGGGGAGAATTCGGGTTAAGGCGGGTCAATCCGTTATAATCTGATCCGATCCAACTCAATTCATTTCGACATGTTTGATATTAGGTTCTAACGAGTTCTGACTCGTTCGTCGTCTCAACCTACCTAATTGCCAAGCCTACTTACGGATCAAACAAACAAATTAAAGCTCTATTGAAAAGTCAACAAATAAACAAAATCCAAAAGAAAATAAATTGAAAAGAAAAATTGCGGGCTGTTCCCTTTTTAAAGGTTTTTAGCCGCTCCGCTACCCTATTATATTTTGTAACCGGAAAGAGTCACTTCTTGTATCGCGATACGCAAAATCTTGCATCGTGATGCATCAATTGTACATTGCGATGCATGAAAGTGTTTCAATTTGTGCATCATGATGCACAAAATCTTGCATCTCGATGCATAAAGTGACTTTTTTCGGTTTAAAAAAAACAGGGAATCGAAGCATTTAAAAACTTTGAAAAAGCGAATGGCACTCAATTTTGAAAGTAAAACTTTTAAAAAATGACACTTTTAGTAGCCCAATTAGTAATAAAAGGACATTTTTATTCCTTAATTTCTGGAAGTTAACTCTTTAAATGAAACATCTCAAAACGGAATAGTTGATTATTTGTCCAAAATGGAGGGAGTATATAATAGCAGTTAGGCGCCTAAACAGCGTCTAGACCGTCTAGAGCCGCACACATGGACGATATTTTGAATGATTTACCAAATTTCTAAACGTAGTATGGGTGACGCTTTAGGCCACCTCCAAGAGTGCCCCCAAATCCTCATTTTGGGGGTTTGATGCCCAAAAATTTGCTCCAACCGAACCCCAAACACAATACCAAATTTGGCGTTGACTACAGTGCTACCTCAAATTTGGGGTTCCACTGTAGCTGCCCCCAAATTTGGTATTGGTGGGGACCCATGCTATTAAATTATTTTTTAATAATTATAAAATTTTTAAAATTATTTATAATATGATTTTTTTTTTATTTAAATGTATTAAAAATTAATAAATATCTACGATTAGATAATATAAATAATTAATAAATAAAAATAATATTAATATTAAGTATTTTAAATTATTGAACATTATTAATTCAATAATTTTATAAAAAAATTTCTATTATTTGTAGATTTTGTTTACAAATAAATAAATAAACTATTATTATTCTATGACAAATCAAGGATAAAGAGGCTCACATTGGACCTCGGAATTAGAGTAAAATATTATATACTTTTTTCTATGAGTGTTTTTTGCAATTGTTGTTGTTGTATGATTTTTGTTATATTGTGTATTGATTGTCATATTTTTTATGGTATTTTCAAGTACTTGTATGTTTATTAAATTATATTTCTTCGATTTAGTTAAAAAAAATTACTAATTTTTAAATATTATTAATAGCGTAAATTATATTATAAACATATAACTATTAAATATACTAAAATTATTGATTGTACGATCTTAATAATAATTATTTAAAAGGTTAATAGCAAATTAATACACATGTTAATAAATAAAATAAAAGAAATAAAAATATAATATACTAAGGAATATTCTATTTGAGGTTGTGGGTTGGAATTAGTATAATATTTGGTGCTAAAATGGATCAAATTTGGAATTCCTTATTGGAGATGGTCTTCCTCCAAGGACAATGTTTAGAACAATGAAGAATATCACACCAATTGCTTGGCCGATGTCATCCATAACGTCATCCCCACTATCAAGGTATCTTTGTAGAAATAACTATAAGGGGACGTGGAAAGTGATGGAACCTGAAACCTCTCATATTGTGTAATTTCATGTTTACCACTGAGCCACCACTTAGGGGTTTTTTATTTATTTATTATTTATTTATTTTTCAAAAAAAAAATTTCTTACATACACTGACTTACGGATGTGATGAAGTCATTACTACCAACCCAATTGCATATTTAAATGACAGTGTGAGCAGATTGATGATGGTGTGTTGAGCACAATTATAGGTGTTGATTAGAATGTGATACATGCATGCAGAATATTTTCTATACTTTTTGGAAAGAATATTAGAAATAAAGTATCATTTAATGTGCATAACAAGTTAGCATAGCCATTTCGCCTGTGGAGGATTAGCTTTAGCATATATAAGATGGGCTGCAGTGACCCGACGAAACTCAGGTGATGCATGAGCATATACTACCTATTTCTCCGCTGTAATACCCCAATCCCACATCGGGTAGATGTGAGACTTGTGTTTGATTTATAAGGTAGCATCTAAGACCAACATCATCCATGGATTTTGGCTTGTGGTTGGCCCGATGACCCAAGGTGATGCGTCTTAGTAGGCTGTGTGTACACGTATGCTCCGGACTCGGGGCGTTACATCCGCATTTCATCTACACCCCAAATGAAGTTTCTTACATCCCGGAGGTTGTGATAGACCAAGTGAATAACCTTGTCACTAAGACATTGGGGTTCCCAAACTCGAAATTAAGCCTTAAGGCCAATCCTACAAGGATTGAAGTTCTGAGCTCACTAATCTATGGATGCATGTGCAGCAAAAAAGGCGGATTCATTTGTTTATGCACTTACCCGTTGCCTGAAACAGCTGTGGGAAATATTTGTTCATTCATTGATATACCAAGTATTGTAACTATAAGTATAACTGAGAGTCAACTAAGTGATCGACTAAAGAAAGGGAAGATGCAACTAACTGGACTGACGACTTCTCTAATGAACCAACAACGGTTATGCCGAGTAGCTGATCTTCAGTAATTGAAACTTTCATGTTTTCGAGTATAGTATATACCAGGTCGATTTTGTGAAGAATCTCTTCATTTTAATGGATACACCAGCTCTGAAAGAAGAAAACATGGCCGCATTTCTAAATGACGACCAACTCCTTGCATTTGCTTCATAGTTTTTATTTTCCAACTACTCTAATATTGGGCCAATAATAATTGTTCGTCTTGCTGAACTTATTTATTTATTTATTAGTTTTTAGGATTAAATAATTATTTGGTCCCCGAACTATCCCAAAATTCTGCGTTTCGTCCCACTTTTTTTTTTGTATGCATTTGGTCCCTCAATTCAATTTTTTGTCAATTCTCACTTCCTACCGTTACCGTTACTAAAAAATTTAACATTGGCTAACTTTTCAAACTATCCAAACTATAGGGAGTTAATATGTCATTTGAAAAATAAGTCATCTTCAACCTTGGAATTTTAATTAAAAATATTAAACATATATCATCCCCTCTTCCCTCCTCCCAAAAACTATTCCGCTCTCCTTCCTCCTTCATCACCAACCAAGTTCATTTCTCTCTCCCTCATTCTACAAGAAGGACAGAGAAACCGAACGTCATTTCTTCCCCTCGCCCGCTCTTCCTTTCTCTCTCCCTTACTTCGTTTGTCTTGGTTAACATGTTTTGTTTCTTATGGCTACTCGTCTTGTGCTCGTCCTTCTCCTCTTGGCCCTGATCGTGGCAATTGTGGCCGAGTCATCACCATCCCTCTTTGATGCCCAATGGGACGTCAGCCATCTATCCACTGGTAGTGGCAAAAATCTCACCAGAAGATGAAATGACGAGAAAAAAGCCCAAGCAAGAGGTAACTTGAGTTTCACGTGGTCTCCTCTACTCGATAATGGAACGATTATACATTGAAACTCATGCCCATTTAGATACACTGATTGTTCTTCGTGCATATGTCGAAGATGAGCGTCGATGGAGCTACAAGCGTCGATCTTCCAAGATTCCAGATGTGTTACAAAACCCAGATCCGGTTTTAGAAATGGAACCCATAGATCTCATATCGTCTCTCTTCCTCCACCTTCCTCCTCCGGCGAAACCGCCATTCTAAGCCACCAAGCATCAATCGGAACCATATATGTTCGAGAACCCAGATCTGTTACAAAGATTGTTTGGATAAGATTTTTTGGATTCTCCCAATTCGGTTTTTGGGTTTTTGCAGAAGGTTGCCATTACTGGTTTTGGGCTTTTTAGAAACTGCCATTACCGATTAATGGCGTTGATGGAGATTGACGACCAAAACCATTAATCTTTTTGAATTCAATTCTAAGGTTGAAGATGACTCTTTTTTTCAATTGGCACATTAACTCTTTATAGTTTGGACATTTTGAAAAGTTAGTTAATTTTAAATTTTTTTTAGTAATGGTAATGGTAGGACTGGGGAATTGACCAAAAAAATCGAATTGAGGGACCAAACGCATACAAAAAAATTAGTGGAACGAAATGCAAAGATTTGGGATAGTTTAAGGACCAAATAAGTATTTAATCCTAGTTTTTCACCTACTTGGGTACTATAAATATATGTATCATTGAGGTATTCTAAAAAGAGAGATAATAATTTCAGCCCTAAAATATTGTATGTGTGCCGCCCCCGTCTCTTCTCCTTTTGTTCGGTTATAGCATCCAGCAACATCATCTTCCACAATTCATACTTTAATCTCCTCCTTTCTTTGTGTGTGCTAAGTTGTGATTGGTGCACAAGCCTCTTAACAATTCTCCTCCAACAAGTCCATCGTGCCGAATTTCATTATTCATTAATTTGTCATCCCACACCTTAGACACATTTGTATCAGTGGGACAATCTTCAACAAGATGTCCGTCTTTCCATAAACCACCCATGTTCACATGTACTAAATATCACCGCTCTGCAAAATTAGACCTATCTCCTCCAACATAATGTCAATCAATCTATTTTTATTAGAAACAATTGTCATGATTGGCACCGTAGACCCCATAGACGACAAGTCTTCAGCTATCGAAATAGATAGAAAGAGAAATCAGACTGTCAATTAAGTCTAAACAACAACAACAAAATTGCCAATTCGAAAGCTATGGTTCTAGTCAATAGTCGGAATCACACCAATCAGTCACCTGAATCATCAACCAACACTTCCAAACACAATAACACACAAATCTGACACATGCGCACTGATTTACGAAAGCTAGGTTTCCAATTTTGATCCCACGCGCCACCACTCACCGGCACGTGACGTCGGAAAATCAACTATTCCGGCTGACTTCCTACACAGACAAGATAGCCCAACTATTCCCAGACTATCCCTGGTCTCGGAATCTCCATAGAACAAACCTAGACTCCTCTAGTAATCAACACAGTCATGCACTAATCAATTTTCAATGTTGGTCGTACATGGAGCCAACACTGAATAACTTGAGGGAATTCGATTTTGTGTATCAAGGCTCTGATATCATGTAATGAGAAATAAAAGGATGAGGAGAAGAAGAGAGGAAAATCGAAGGAAGTAGCATAGCAACAATCTTTGCGTCGTGTTTTCTATTAAAACACAGAACGTGTATATATATATATATATATATATATATATATGACATACACCCTACTAACACAATTACCAAACTACCCTTACTATGTAACACAAGTGATTTGGGATCTTTGATAGATGTGCATGACATAATGAATTGAATTGTCCGATGGGTTTGCCAGATGGACAACACGTCATAGCGACACAAGAAGGCACTGTGATATTGGATGGAGGGTTAAAACTTGAAAATGTCCTTTATGTGCCTACTTTGACATTCAGTTTAATCTTTGTGTCTCAATTAATAAATAGAACGGATTGTGTTGTTTACTTCACTAATAATATGTGCATGTGTTATACAGGACCGCATGATGAGGATGCTGATTGGAACGGGTGGACAAAAAGATGGACTCTATTTTAGGAAGAAATAAAGAATGACATAGCAATGATTTCATTGCCATGAGCCAACTTAAGTGCCAGTTCAATAGGTTTTCCAGCCTCATAAAGAAAGCAAACAGTGTAGCGGTTTGGTTTTTTGAATAGAGCTTGATATGGTTGTTTTGACTACTGGCAGACAATATGGACACCTGAGCAATATATCACAAGTTTTTAAAATGGGTAATGCTTGAATCACTCTCATTTTATATCAAAATATGGGTACTCGATGATGTGGCACATTCTCATTGGTTGGATATTTTGTGGGTTCCACCACTCCAACCAATGAGAGTGTGTCACGTCATAGAGTACTCATATTTTGGTTCAAAATGAGAGTGGTCCTAATATTGTCTTTGACTGACTGGCTTTACAAGTGAGACTATAGCACAACCGTCCAAGATCAGTTCAATCGCTGATGACAGCAAACAAAACTAATAACCCAAACTAGTGTTACTCCATCTACTCAAGAAAATTGCACTTTTCATTTTGTTATAGTTGCATCAGCAGCACACTCTAGTTTCTCCTCAGAGAGAGTTGCTCCAGACTACTAAAGTTATTGCTTCCATGTTGGGACCATTGCCTTATTGTGCACCAGGTTCGAAAGCATTTAAACATTCGCCAAATTTCAAATCCTCAATCTTGGGAAATCTTAAATTGCACATTTGGGTGGGGTGAGTGGTCGTCATGCTGGCCAGTGTGTCATTAGGCTGCTGGCGTTGTTGAGGTCTGGAAACGAGGAATTCTGAATAGGGAGGACTGGAGGAGGGTTCTTTCTTTTTCTTACCCAAACATCATTTCGAGTTTTTGTTATGTTTGTTTCTAGGATTCATGGGTATTAGATTAACAAGTTGATTGTTTTAGCTAGGAATATAAAATGTTTCAGTGATCTGAGAGGAAGCAGTTTAGTGACTTTCTTAATCTCTCCATTGGAAACCAATGTAACAATGCATCAAGGGTTGTTTTCAACACACCAGTGAGTCAATGTCAGATTTTTTGTAAATTGATTCTTAACAAAATCTCATAAGGAGTTACAACCACAACGGATGCAATCAGACCTATAGGAGACCACAGGAACAAGGCAGCACTAGTTCATACATTTTATCAAACAGTTAAATGACAGCAAGTAGAGAAGCAAACGTCGAAGAACCCCCAACGGGTTACACAAGTTTGACTTCAGGACACCCTCAAAATGTCAAATTAGATGCACCAAGTAAGCTTTTAAGAAGTGGAAAGAAAGGAAAATGGCATGCACCACATGAGATTTAAAAAAAAAAAAAAGGAATTGCATTTCTCTACCAAAGAGAGGGCTTTGCCTACTGCTATGTTGGAGTAGAAATGGTTTCTTAACATGATGGTACTTATTTGTTTATGCATCTGATGTAGATATATGAAATAAGGAAATGGCATCTTTATAACCAGATAGGGACCTTTTGTCTGGAGGCTGCCTCTGTTTACATAAACTTTATTGATTAAATAACCATATACAATTATAAAAGACCAGACTTCCCCCAATTATTAGAGAACCTAGTAACACACTGATCCACCTTAATTGGTAGACCTGTTAATTTGGCTGGCTGAATCCCTCGTCCGAGTTAGAGAGCGATCGATACAGCTTCAAAGTTCAAAGCCATGGATAGATCTGTTGTCTGCCTACTTATGTTAGGCTTTCTAGTGGTTGATCTTGGAGCTGAATTTGGAGCAACTTGTCACAGTTTAAACAATCTTCCATCTCAACCCACAGACCAGCCTTATCGGACTGCCTATCATTTCCAACCTCCCAGAAATTGGATGAACGGTAATTCTAGTTATTCTATAATTTCCATATCCAATATTTTTCTTGTTCCCTCCTCTTAATTTTTTTTCGGTATTCTCTTACATGTGGTGGTGAAATTGGCAATCGCTCATTGATGAATTGACAGATCCTAATGGTTAGATTCATAACTTTTCCATCTTATTTCTGTACATTCTGCTTCTTTTCTGCTAAATTCCACCTGAATATGTAAGTAACTGAATCTTGATAACCCTTTTTCTTTCTCCTAACCAATACTGTATATTACAGCCTAGATAATCTCCGCCGTGAACTACCAACAGACAGTTAATGCCTGAAAACTATACAAACGATTTTACGTCTCCCACCCTTCTCCCTTTGTCCTCACTTTACCAGTAGATTATAACAGTTTTGACTGAAGTCTTGATCATCTTTCTAACAAGTTGAAATAACATTCAAAGACTTTGTTAGCATTATCTCTGTACAATATATATTTACTTCACATTTTGTTTTGATAGAGACACGGACACCCATATATGTATTTCAGGACCCATGTACTACAATGGAGTGTATCATCTCTTCTATCAACACAACCCTGTCGGTCCACTCTTCAGTGATAGTATGATATGGGCACATTCTGTATCATATGATCTAATCAATTGGATTCCTCTAGACCCTGCAATTACACCAACCGAACCATTCGACATCACCAGTTGCTGGTCTGGTTCTGCCACAATCCTCCCAGGAAACAAGCCGGTCATCTTATACACCGGAATCAACTCTGAAAAGACTCAAGTTCAAAACTTGGCAGTACCCAGAAATTTATCGGATCCATTTCTAAGAGAATGGGTCAAATACTCTGGCAATCCAATCATAACCCTGCCCAATGGTATTGAGCCAGACCAGTTTAGAGACCCGAGTACTGCTTGGTTAGGTCCAGATGGTAAATGGAGGATTGTTGTTGGAAGTGTAAGAAGTGAACAAGGGATTGCATTTGTTTACCAAAGTGAGGATTTCTTTAACTGGACTGAAGTTGACCATCCCCTTTTTGCATTGGAAGGGACCGGCGTTTGGGAATGTCCTGATTTTTACCCCGTGTCTGTCAATAGCAAAAATGGCTTGGATACATCTGTTGTAAACCCTGGTGTAAAGTATGTCTTTAAGGTTGGACTTTGGACCAGATGGCATGACTACTATATAGTTGGGTCTTATGCATCAGAGAAAGAAAACTACGTCCCCCAAAATGGGTTAACCGGAAGTAACTTAGATTTGAGGTATGATTACGGGAAATTTTATGCTTCCAAGTCATTCTTTGACAGCGTAAAGAACAGGAGGGTGCTGTGGGGTTGGGTTAATGAGTCTGATTCAACCGAAGATGCCATTCAGAAAGGATGGTCTGGACTTCAGGTAAGCTTTACACGAATTGTAAGTTGAGTTAGATTCTTTACATGAGTAGGTCCATCCTAAGATTCTGGATTCTGTTTGACAGGCGATTCCGAGGAGTGTTTGGCTTGACAGGAATGAGAAGCAATTAGTGCAATGGCCCGTAGAGGAAATTGAAGCACTACATGAAAATGAAGTTAGTGTACTGGGTAAGAAGCTTGAAGGTGGATCTTTATTTGAAGTTGCGGGCATAAGCGCTGCTCAGGTAAGTAAAGGATAATCCTAAACATTTAGCCTAGCTAAAGTTTATGTCATAGACTAACGTTTGAATTTCATTTCATAAAAGGCCGATGTAAAGATCTCATTTGAGTTGACGAACCTAGAAGAGGCAGAAGTTATGGATCCAAGTTGGATTGATCCGCAATTACTCTGTAGTGCAAAAGATGCATCGACTGGTGGTAAATTTGGACCCTTTGGATTGTTAGCTTTGGCTTCGACCAACTTGACAGAACAAACAGCAATTTTCTTTAGGATATTTAAAGGTTACGACAGATACATAGTGCTAATGTGTAGTGATCAGAGCAGGTTAATTTCTTGAAAAGAAGGCTCCTTTTTCTCAACTAGAAGTTAAAGATCAAATGTCTAAATCTTTGTTTGACAGGTCTTCGTTGAGTAACACCGTCGACAAAACTACATACGGAGCTTTCGTTGACATAGATCCTCTACACGAAGTGATTTCACTAAGAACCTTGGTGGGTACATGCTACCAGCTACATTTAGATCTCATTTTGCAAGATTTAGTTAAAGTAAGATGGTCCCAAACAGGCGTTTTTTCTTGTCTTGTTTCGGGTCTAACGAACTTAAGTTGAACATTTGCAGATAGACCACTCGATTATTGAGAGTTTTGGAGGGGAAGGAAGGACTTGCATTACAGCTAGAGTTTATCCAAAGTTGGAAATTGACAAAGAAGCACACCTCTTTGCATTCAACAATGGAACTCAAACTGTGGTGATCTCAAAGCTGAATGCTTGGAGTCTGAAGAAAGCCCAAATTAATGCCGAAGAAGATTTGAGTTGTATGGAATAATCTAAAGTATTTTGGGGTTGGGGTCCCTATTGTCGAGGAATGGACACTTTTGTTTCTCCATTAATTATTGTGGAAAAACTCAATAAATTTCTACATACATACATACATATATATATATATATATATATATATATATATATAAAGTTCGCGATAAGCACTATGATTGTGTCACATCACTCTCTTTTACATAAATCTTCATTCTCAGACATTTATGCGTGACTCTTTGTTTCTCGACCATTACCTATATAGTAATAATTATTATTATTAATAAATATAATAATGAGATATTAATCTCTATTATTAACCTCTTCTATTGTTAATAATAGATGCTTATATATAAAAAAATTTACTAACAACATTATTTTTAAACTAATGTAGGATACAACTCTTCTATTGGTAATAAAATTTGATATTTTTAATCTAATGATTTTTAAAACCAAAATCAATTTATAACCAATATGAAATACATATCTACTAATATTACCAATGAAAAAGATTTATCTTACATTGGTTATAAATTCTTGTTAATTTTGAAAGTCTTTTGATAAAAGACTTATATTTTTAGGTTCACGTGCATTGCATGTGATGAATGCACGTTGTGTTGATGATTTTTTTAAAGTGATTTACTAGTTCGTTCATTATTTTGTTTACTTTTAATTATTATTATTATTTGTATTTTAATCTTTACAGTTTTTTAGACCTATAAATTGTATTGTAGTGTGTTTCACTTTTTTGGAAAAAAAAAATAGTTATTGTATAGTAACTTATACTACACATTTGTTTTTTTGTTGGTTATTTTTAAATCTCTTTTTTTAATACCAAACATGAATTGATTCACTTTTATCAGCGCGTGAAGTGAAAAGAATTCAAGCTTACTATCTTAGATAAGCACATTGTTGTTGGAGATTTTACTTATCATTGCTGGAATTTATGACTCTCTTTAAAAAATAATATCTTGTGTTAAAGAAATCAAACTTTCAATCCCAATGTATATATATATATATATATATATATATATATATATATATATATATATATATATATATATATATATATCAACCTTAGTTTTGTTCCATTTTCATATCTCATTTTAAAATTTATTTGTTTTATAGTTTGCCACCTAACCACGACGAAGGTTACCAATCTAACATTAAGGTGCACATGGTATTTCACATGTAGGACATTTTAATCATTTTTCAGCAATGTTTTCTTTACTTTTATTACCCAAAAAGAAACCCCTTTTTCTTCTTCTCCGACAATGTTTTTTCTACTTCTTCTCTAGCAATGTATGAATTTGTATTCAAATATTTTATAAAAGAATAAATAAAAATAGAACGGAATCATATCAGACACCAGATAGATAGAACTCAAGATCAAAGAATGGCGCCACAAATAAGAACCCGCCAAAAATTAAAATCGTCACAACTGATAATGTTGAATGACCAAACTCCACAATTCATTCCTCCATTTCTCTCTTGTACAACACAATACACAAGCATACACCATGAATTTCAAAACTCATTTGAAAAACCTATCATTTATAGACAAACCACCACCACAAACTTAAATTTCACTTTTTACAAACAGATCAAATTCATTTTTTTTTTAATTTTCAAAATTTGAAATTGAAATTGAAACTCATATAGATATTTGAAAATGTGATGCTTTGAAAATCTCACAATGTTGAATTTCATCTAAACCGCCAATGTCATCCCTACAATTGCTGCTAACACCACGTAGACGTCAACACCGCTATCACCACCATTAACAAACACATTCACCTCGTTTTGTTCAAATAGAGACATAGAATCTCTTTAGATTTCAATTAGTCGAACTTATTTCTTCAAATGTCTCTCATTTCTTACTTCCTATCATTTTCGATGTTAAATTACTAAGCAATGAGAGAATCTAATTTTAAGATGGGACTACTTGAAAGGATGTCAGTTGGTGACAGTTTCTTTCAATTAAATGAGAGTTGTAGTAGAAGAAAAGAAAGTTGATAGCCAGAGGAGAGGAATAGAGAAATTCTCACATGTAACTACCTTGGGTCCTATGAAGAGAAACTAGTAAGTTAAGACCAAAAGAGGTTAAAGGCTTGGAACTTAGTTATAGAAAGGAGTAAGATATTTTGAACCCAGTTATTTGTGATTACTAAATGTGGTGTTGTTTTTAATATCTATAAGTTAGGAACTGATATAATAGTTTTTAAAGCTACTTGTAGTAGTCTAAAAATTCAAAAAGTAAATTGTAGATTTTAGCGTTCTTTTCTAACAAAATGCACAGGTTCATCAATTGGTTCTTCGTTTCCTTCATCTTCTTGATATTACGACACATTTTATTAACTCATTTCTCTTAGCTTATTCACGGGTAATAACTAAACATGCTCCATATTTACGTAATATTTCGATACTCACCAACAAATCTATTATTATAATTACAATTTTTTATAAACATCTAATAATGTCTTTCTCGAACATATTTAAGAAAGTAAAACCATATTATTTTTTAGATTTGAATAAAATTTTAGTCTCTCGACTGAATAAGGGTATTCTTGTCATTTTAACAAATATTGGATAACATTTATAACGATAATGGTATGAGGGGGAAATTGATAAGAAAATCAAAATATAAGACCAAATTAATAGAATTCAAAAAATGTTTCACCCAACTTTAAAATAGGTACAAGTCAAAGGATCAAACTATTATTTAATTATTCATGTAATTAATTAGCATATGACATATTTATTTGCTTGACATTAATTAATGGTGAGTGATTTATTATATTTAGGGTTATTTTTGTCCAAACATTATTTTTGTCATGATAAATTTACTTGTTTTGTCCTTAATTAAATGGTGGGTGGTTTATTTGGTGGAGGATTATTTTTGTCCATCTATTAATTTCTAAAAACAACCTTAACTTTTATATGTAGAGAGAAGAGATATAGAAGAGATGTATATTACATTATTTAGAAAGATATGTTAGTTTTAAAAGTCTTATATATTAAAGATTTCTACTCGTATTACTAATAAACGATATGTATCTCACATTGTTTAAAAAGAAATGTTGGTTTAAAAAGTCTTTAAATTAAAGATTTCGTATTACAAATATAATAGATGCATGCAGTGTTCTAAAACTCCCCGCCTAGCTCCGCCTAGGCGCTAGGCCCCTCTCTACCGCCGCGACTTTCTTAGTTGCCGTCTAATCGACCAAGTCGGTGCCTACGCCAAACTTCGTCGACCTTAATTTATTTTTGTAGCTTTGATTTTGTGGCATGCGGTGACCGGAGAAGGAAAGGGGGGCGAACTCGAAAAGGAAGGGGGAGTGGTAATGGTGAGGCAGAGAGAGAGGTAATGGGGGCGAACTGAAGTAATATCTTTTTTGTTTTTAGTTCTAAATTTAGCTGGTTTATTGTTTTGGGGTTGTTGAGAATTGGGATTAATGATAGGTTTGTATATTTTTGTTCATTTTACAAATATAGACAAATGTTTGATAAAATGACAAACATAAAAAAAATGAAGTCAATGTGTTTAATCTTTGATGTAAATTATAAAAAAATGGTAATTATGTCTTAATTCTAGGCCCCGCCTAGGCCCCGATTACGCCCCGACTAGTCCCCTAGGCGCTAGGCGCTAGTGTGCCGCCTAGCGGTCACCTAATGATTTTTAAAACGTTGGATGCATGTATCTCACATTAGTTACAAAGTATTATATATTTTTATCATCGTAGAAGAGATGTATCTTACATTGTTTAAACAGAGATGTTAGTTTTAAAAGTCGTTTATTATATAGACTTTTACTCTTATTACCAATAAAAGATATGTATCCTACATTGTTTAAAAAGAAATTTTGGTTTAAAAAGTCTTTAGATTAAAGACTTTTTATTACAAATAGAATAGACGCATGCATGTATATCACATTGGTTACAAAGTATTCTATTACTATTACTAATATAAGATATATATCCCACATTGGTTAGAAATTAATGTTGGTTTTAAAAAATATTATTATTACTAATAGAAAAGATGTATCATACATTAGTTAGAAAGTGATGTTGATTTTCAAAAAATTTAATAGAAGACTTCTATCATTATTACCAATAGAAGATGTTCATCTTATATTAGTTAAAAAGTTATGTTAATTTTAATTTTAGATAAAGATTTTTACTATTATTACCAATAGAAGAGATATCTCACATTTGTAAGAAATAGATGTTTGTAAGACATAGATGTTGGTTTTAAAATACTATTATTACCAATAAAAGTTATATATCCTACATTGATTAAAAAGTGATGTTAGTTTTAAAAGTCTTTAGATAAAAGACTTCTACTTTTATCATCAATATAAGAGAAGATATGTGTCTCACGTTGTTAATTTAGACAGAGATGTTGGTTTAAATTTTTTTTAAGATAAAAGACTTCTACTATTATTATCAAATGAAGAGATGTATCACAAATTGGTTTGAGAGTGATGCTAGTTTTAAAAGTCTACCATTTTTACCAATAGAAGCGAAATATTTCACATTAAGTTAGAAAAGCGATATTTGTTTTAAAAAAAAATTAGAAGATGTATCTCATATTGTTTACAAAGAAATGTATCTCACATTATTTAGAAATGAGTATTGGTTATAAAAGTCATTAAATAAATGAATTTTATGTGATTATCATTGAAAGTCTTTAGATAAGAGACTAATATTTTACTAATCTAATAGAGGAGATGTATCTCACATTTGTTAGAAATTGATATTGATTTTAAAAATACTATTATTACCAATAGAAAATATGTATACCACATGGTTAGAAAGTAGTGTTGGTTTTAAAAGTTTTTAGATAGGAAACTTAAAATTTTATTACCAATAAAAATAGAAAATAAGTATTTAACATTGTTTAAAAATAATTAATGATTTTAAAAGTTTTTTAACAAAAAGACTTCTACTATTATTATTGAGTTAGATGTTATTTTAAAAATCTTTAGATAATTTTTTTACTATTATTATTATTAGAGAATATGTATCTCACGTTAGTTAGAAAATTATGTTGATTTTAAGAGTATTTAGGTAAAAAAAATCTTTAATATTAGTAACAATAGAAAAAACTAAACTATTATAACCATTGAAGAGTTTAACAATCCTAAAATAATATCCAAAAATTATATTATTATTACAAAAAAAAAAAGATGTATCACATATTGTACTCGTGCATAACATGGGCTACATAACTAGTATTGCAATTAATCTCAAACGTCCTAAAATAAGGTACAAGGGATATTTGCTTTGGGATCGAGAAAAATTGCAGACCAACCCACTTATAAAAGTTTTCAACCGCTATAAACTCTGATTTTTTTAATTCGAAAAAAACACTTCATCGTGGTGTATCATATGTGCATCACGATGAATGACATGTTTTTTCCAGTTTAAAAAATATAAGGGTATAAAGCGATAGAAAATTGTTCAGATGAGACCAGCCCGAATTTCTCTTAATGTTTTTTTGGAAAAATTGATGGCCGGTACATTTTCCCAAATATTTAATATCTCCATTCCCCCTTTTTTTCAAGAGCGTTAAAGTCCATTTTTTAAAAATTGTTCCTAAAATGACCAAATCGGTTCCTTCCATAGCTCTGGCCAACATCTGTTGCAGCAAGGAAATATGAATCGACCTGACCTGGGTTGGATGAATTTTCAGTAGGGATGAAGACGGACAGGGCGTTCCTGGGCATAGTCCAAAGGGGCGACCGCCTAGGGCCCAACAATATTAGGGGCCCAATTTTTTTTATGTATAGTGTGTGTGTGTGTGTGTGTGTGTATATATAATATTAATAAATATTATTCCCTATGTCCCTAAATTATTGCCATAGTGGACTTGGTGTACGGTTTAAGAAAACATATTTTACTGGATTATTAATATTAGTTTGATGTGTAGTTTACTATAAAGCTCATATATATGTGGCCAATAATTAAAGTAGGATGAAAAAGTAAGGGTGAAGTGGTAAACATGTTGTCCTAAAAAGGAATGTTTCAAACAAGACAATTATTTTGGGACGGACGAAAAAGAAAAGGAAGACAATAATTTGGGGACAGAGGGAGTAAAAGGGATGGAAAATTACCAATTGGAAACGGCTTAGTTGTGAAGACGACAAGATGCGACAGCTGGCAGACGATTAGACGAAATGGCACTTAGGGGGGACAATCGGACAGAAGGATGGAACGATCAACGGCAAACAGCAAACTCTCGACCTCGAGATTCTCAATCTCTTCAGTCCTCCCTATGCTATGCCACCAGATTTTCCACTCCATGTTTAGTTCGACTTTCGACAGTTCCTCTTCCCGCAGTTCAATTGACGAAAACTTTGTTAGTAGACGAGAGTTTTGAACTGAAATATGATGTTTTTATAGAGATTTGTAAAATGAAAACTCAATATATTTTGTTTAATGCATTAAGAAGTTTATTTGTAAATTAAAAGTTTCATTTGTTTTTGGTATTCACAACTACACAATTGTGTATTATCAATTCGTTGGGCCCCTTATTCGTTATTTTGCCCCAGGCCATTGAAATGTCAGGAACGGCCTTGAAGACGGAGGTGGAGAAGAAGAAAACTTGCGATAGAGAAAGATGGAAAAAAAAAAACGAATGGCACGAAGGTCTAGTTCATTATAATTTTACAGCGCGATGCATTATTATTTGCAGCGCGAGCATCAATTGTGTGCTTAACTTGATGCATTGTAATGCATAAGTTGGATTAGATAATGTAAATTGATGTATCGTGGTGTATAAATTTAGTGTAGAACGATGTAAAATTGGATTAAGTTATTTAAACTAATGCATCACGGAGCAAAAATTTATGTAACCCAATATAAAATTTAATTAGATAATTTAAATTGATCCATCATGATACAAAAATTAATGTAACACAATGCATTAAGTGAATAATCTGTAATACGCTTTCGATTTAAAAACGATTATAAATTTTAAAAAACATTTCAATTTGTTTTGGTGAGCCCACCACCAAGGTGCCAATACAAATCTTCTTGGACATGATCCTTAGCAAGTCCAAACGTACAATCCTTGTTGGGTGAATCCCCAAAGTAAAGTTTTCCAATACGGTGGACTGGGATCTGACTAGTAAAGTCCACATTGGATGAATGTTGTAACTGTTTCAGCCCAGATTCGTTTGGAATACACGTGTCTCGTCATTGGAATGCCAATGAGGCAATGACTCAATGACTGACCTTCTGTTGACACGGTTTGCCACTTTGCCAATTGCTACACCAGTCACCACACCAAGGAGTTTCATACCAACACAACACTAACGGAAACTTCAATTCTTACAACTTATTATCTTATCATGAACAATAATACTACTACCCATTCAATACTATGAATCTATGATTAAATATCTAGGATATAATACACATCATTAGGTTACAATGATTTAATTTTTTTTTTACCCGAAATCTCGTATACAAATAAAAAAATAATTTTAAAAATCGTAAGTTTTGTAATTTGAAATATTTTTTTTTCTTTTTAACTGTTATCGTAATTAACTTAATCAATTTAATTTTTGTCCGAACCGTTTTTTCTGGTCCGTAATTTCGTATACAAATTATTAATTAATCTCTTCGTTCTGGGAAAAGAGGCCCCGTTTGAAAGTCAATTTTTTTCAGAAAATAATATTTTTAGTAGTTCATTAATAATAAAATGACATTAACGGTTTTACAAATATTTAGTTGTATTTTATTAATTGATTACTATCATAATCAACTGAATCTCAATTTAATTTATGTCTGGCCTAGATTTATTTTTTTATAAAAAAAATTATTCGTAAGTTTTATAATTAATTTTTGTAATTTTAATTATTTGTATTTTAATTTTTTTTATTGTTATTGTAATTAACTGAATCAATTTAATTTTTGTCCAAAAAAAATTTGCTTCTATGTTTTGTAATCAACTTTTGTAATTTTGAATATTTGTATTTTAATTTCTTTATTTTCTTAAAAGTTGTGTTTAGTTTCTCTTATTGGTCTGAAATCTTTGTTATTTCGATTTCAAAATAGTATTTTGCTAGTTCATTCTATCTTATTCAATTTATTTTGTTGTTTTTGTTTGCGGAGATTTTCATTTTTAAGTTTATTTCAATTAACAGGTGTTGTGTTGGTGTGTGTGTGTGTGTGAGAGAGAGAGAGAGAGAGAGAGAGAATGTTTTTTGATGCTTAATTATACTCTTTTAAGATAAGTTATCATTTTTTTTAAAGATGAGTTATAAATTTTTACAGCCAATAAAATATGTTATTTCTTTAATTTTCGGGATGTTGTTGTGTAATTTACATTAATACGACCCCTACAAAATCTTACGGATATATTAATTTATTTTCATCATGCTCGGTTTATACATTGATCACGCTCATACTGACACCGTACCATCGGCACGAGCACAATTTTATTTTTATATAATGTTCCACATCTTCTTATTGTTGTGGTTTCGTTTGTTGGGGCATGTGTTTTGGTTTCCATTGATTTAATTGCCATTTTTTTTAGCTTTTAGGGTTGATTAATTTTGATCAATATACATCTTCATTCGCCTGTTAGATTGTATATGATAATATGTGGGAGGATTCAAGTTTTTTAGATGAAGTAGAAAATTTGGTTAAATAAATGTGTTAGAATTTTCTTTGTGTCATGTGTAGGTGGGACAAAGTTATTATATCTCATGTTTCTAAATCAACCATTGTTGTTAAGCAAGAACCCTCAGAAGAAAAAGACGTGAGTTTTCGTTATTGAGAAAACATTTTTTTAAAAAAAAATTGTATTTTAACAGTAGTTACAATTAAAATATTTATTTCTTGTTTTTTTTTCTTCTAAGGGGGGGCATGGGAAGGGATCAAACCTGAGACCTCACACATTGTGAAGCCCCATGTCTACCACTGGGTCACCCCCTTAGGGGCTATTTCTTGGTTTTCTTATGAAATAAATATCAAAGTAAAAAATTTTATTTTGTTAGGTATTTGGGTTTTCTCTCATTTTCGTTATGTAGTGTACATATATCCAACTCATACAAATTATAAGTAAATTCACAAACTGACGTCGTGCCATCGGCACGGACAAGAGTACTAGTTTATATTATAAAAGAATCAAGGGTTTAACTGACGGCCTTAATCGAATTGTGCTAAACATAACTGACGGTTCTGATTGATTCGTAAATATGTAAATTACAAATGAACCCCTCAGTTATGAATTATGTTTGAATTACCCCTCTACAATTACATATAAAACATTCAGTTGTGGGTTTGAATTACCTCTCTATAATTATCCCATCAATTATGAGTTTTGTTTATCCCGACTATTCATTAAACTAATCTCAATCTTGTTGGGAGAACTTTAATTTCTTTGTGCGACGACTCAACCCAGAAGATTAGACGCTTAAGGGCTGTTTGTGAAACCATAAAAAAAAATGATTTTATAAGATTCCGTGTAGATGACACTATCAAGTATCAAGGAATGTGTTAATTAAGAAAATATTGTATATAATAAATGAATATAACGCAGAGCAGAAGTATGATATTACAAACTTGAACTTGTGATGTTATTATAAACTTTAGCATTTGAGTCATCGGATCAAATTTATTTACATCTCTACACCGTCAGATATAACATGGATAGCGGTGTCAATTGGGTGTTACCGGTTAATTTAGATAAAACTATTATCTATCCAATATCGTTAGTGGGTAGTTTTTGGATATTATCCAATAAGGCAATAACACCCATTAACCTTAATGAGTGTTATCGGATAATATCCAATTCTATTCATTAATAAATGTGTATAATCCGAATAATACCCAATAAAGAACATCATTTATTGTTTTGAGTATTACTTACTTACTTATATTATGATTCACTAAGCATAACATACACACACAAATCCACCCAAACACACACACGCCAAAAAAAAACACACACACACATGGCAAAAACACACACGCGCACACACACACACACAATGATAAGTTAATAATTTAAAATTCATAAATCATAATATTTTCACCAACTTTTCACATTTAATAAAAAATTCTTGGGTCCCACCTTTAACAACGGCCGAGATATTTTATTAATTTTGACATTTATCTTTTCTTTTTTTTTTTACTCCTCAAATAAAAAGTGATATTTGCGATGCGACACTATTTTTATCACCTAATATATATAAAGTTGTCAAAATTTTATAATAGTCTTCATAGTTGTGAGATAGAAAATATACGTATTTATTGACACTAATAAATGATTATGTAAAAATAATAAAAATTTAAAAAGTCAAATACCTTATTAAAGAATTAAATACTTATATTCATTATAATTATAAATTATAAATAACAAAAAAATATTATTAATCCAAAATAAAATAACAAATACATTCATAATAATCAATAATTTTTATGATTACTTATTTATATTTATATTAAATTTCAAATAAATATCAAAAAGTGGTCTATCCTAGTGGCATCAAGCTTTGTTATAAGGCAATTTGATCCAAGTTCGAATTTCGCTAACAGTAAATTATGTATCTAATTATTATATTTTTTAAGTAAAGAGTATACAGTGGTGATGGTCGGCGGACCGGAGGCGAAGGTGGGTTGTGGCGACGGTGGGAAGTGGAGGCGGTTGATGATGGTGGCATTAGATGATAAACTCAATGGTGGTGGTTAGGGGTGTACAGTCGAACCATCGAACCAAGTCGAACCAAACCGAACCATATAGTGGTACAAGGCGGTTCGGTTTTGGTTTCCAAAATCTAAAAACTGAGTGGTTCGGTTCGGTTTGTGGTTCATGTCTCCGAACCGAACCAAACCAAACCGATGTGAATATTATTTGATTATTATTATTATTATTATTATTATTATTATTATTATTATTATTATTATTATATTTTATTTTATATCCGGTTGTTTAATTGTTTATAAGTTTATTATATATATTGTTAATATTTTTACTTTTCAATTACCTTGGATTCAAATTTTCAATTACTATGTTTGATGATATTTGTAAGAAAAGTTTGATTTTTTATCTATTAATTAATGTTTGATACTAATTAGTAATTAGCTTAATTACCGATTAAAATCTATTTATCTAATTTTAAATGTTTTTACAAATGATTAATTTAATTTTTTGTCGAACCACGAAATCGAACCAAACCAAACCAAACCGTGGTTTGGTTTGGTTCGGTTCCAAGCATTGGATGGTTCGGTTCGGTTACCGTGGTTTGGTTTGGTTTGGTTCCAAGCATTAGATGGTTCAGTTCGGTTTGAGATTTTTGTATCCGATGGGGTATGGTTCGGTTCACGGTTTTGACTTAAACCGAACCAAGTCGAACCACGTACACCCCTAGACTGGTGGTGATATTAGTGGATAAATCAATGAATAACCGGTAAATATACATTTTGTTAATGAGTGTTAATGGATAATATTTATTAATACTCATTAACTTAATCGGGTGTTAATGGATAACACCAATAAGTTTTTTATAATGGATATAATAAATAACACAATGCATTGGATAAATTTAATTTTGCCATCTCTAAATATGGATATTCAAAATCATCATTAACTTAACTAATTTAAACGATTTTAACATTAAAACTCGTAATAATGTGACAAGTTTGAACTCGTAATATCACGTATTACATCCGCAAGCATGTCATGAGTGGATTGATGATTGAGAAAGAATGAGATGCATATTCTTTCTATACCACACCACACCTGAGAATTTGAAGGATTCTCATTCCATTTTCCATTTTGTCTATCCAAAGGGTAGATGGCGTATGATCATTTATTGATTGGTCGTTCTCAATTGATTGATTACGAATTTAAGTATGTGCAATAGTCTTAATACGTTAACAATACTCTAAAAACATTTGATCACGCAATATTACCGGTGATCTTGTCTTGACGTCCACGTATGCGCGAGGATGAGGTGGCAGCTTCTTCTATGTCCAGCGGTTAACCTGCACAGTAAAAACAATAAACTCCGTTAAGGTGTCGGGTTGGCCCGACTATAACCCTCCGGTGTATGAATTAGTTTTCCGGTAAAGTTTTGGTAATAAATGAGCCGTGATAATTGTTTGATAGAGAGCTGTGATAAGAGAGTTAGAATATCCTTGAAATTACATACCTTGCCCTGAATAAGGGCTCTCATATTTATACCTGATATTGATGGCGACGTGGCAGTTTGCTATTGGGGAACACAAAGCGGCCGTTATTAAATGCGTTGAGGGCGTTCGTCAGGAGTGGGTGAACTGCGTGTGTCAGAGAGTTGGTATTGGCGTCGGTTTTCTCCTAGGGAAATGGTTTGTCGGGGTGAATGATTGGTTTGAGGCCGAGGCCGAGCGGTCTCGGTGACAAAAGCTTTGGTTTATTCGTCAATGTTGAGGATTTATGAAGACTGATTTTGGGGGTGAGGCCGAGGGATCCCGCGATCTGTTAGGTGAGTTGCGGCTGGGCTCGCCGTTAGTGCCGAGGGTCTCTATGCCGAGGCTGGAGTCATTTATCTTGAGGCGAGTGGTCTTGTCCTCGCAACGAGTGGTCCTGTGGGTGGGACCCTCTTCATGCCGAGGGTCAGATTTTGTTTATGCCGAGGGTTAACCCCTCGATTTCAATCCCTTCAGTGGCCCCCTACTTTTTGGCGGCTCGATGCCGAGACGGCAGAAAGTATACCGTTTACTTGATGGTAGGAGGTTGGTGTCACGCTTTTGGTCGATGATGACGTACGGGTTCGATTCGAGGCTGTTTCTGGGTTTCTCGCCGTAACGAGGTTCAAACCGAGGCTGGAAGTTTATGGGGCGCCAGGACGCCACGCCTTTTTTGTCATTTCATTAAATGCGGGTTTCTGGCGCTTTCTTGGTATTCGTTTTGGGCGGCTTTTCGAATTTCGAAAATTTATTTCTGCCGCCTTTTTGCGTCTCGAATTTCGAGAAAATGATCACGTGGCACAGTTTTGAGCGCGCGCAGAAAAATTTCGCGGGCCGACCCGTGCAGTTTCCGGGGCACCGGTTAGAAACGACGTCGTAGCGGTAGGGGTATAAAAACTTTCTTTTCGTTTTTTCACTGTTTACCTTTCTTATTTTCTCTCAGGCATCTCTCTCCACTGGTTTTAGGCGATTTCCGGCTATACTCCGGCAAGTTCTCCTCCGTTTACCTCGTCGTTTTCCGGCAGCCTGTAAGTGTGATTTCGTTTCTCTTTCACGTTTTCGTCCTATTTAGGTGATTTTCGATTTGTTTACAGGGTTTTGGGGTCTACTTTTTCTGGGTTTTGACTTTTCCGGCAATACTCTTCATTTTTCAGGCATACTTTCTGCTTTAACGGTAGATTTCTCCGACGATCTTCCAGTTTGTTCTTTGTTTGGTACGGTTTCTTTTCCTTTGCTTTTTCTTTCTTAGAGTAATATGTCCCGTAGGATTCCTTTTCCCGTTTTTTCGTCTTCATCTTCCTCTAGCAGTTCCTCCATGGAACTGATAGATTACTGGAACAGGGTTATTAGAATACCTGTTTCGGTTAGGAGTCCTCCTCTCTTCCTTTCTGGCGACGTGGCCGAGGCTTCTGCCTCGGCCGAGAACGTTCCAAGTGAATCTCCAGTGGCCGAGGATTTTTCTCGGGCCCTGGTGCCCTTTCAGGGTGTAGTCCATCCTTTAGTTGAGGATCCAATCGAGGTTTCGGCCGAGGATAATGCCGAGGATGTAGACCTCGGTGGTTTTGAGGGTGGCGACCCGAATGACGAGGCTGAGTCTGTTCCTCGTGGTCCCGCTTGGAGAGGCGTGGAGGTGAGAGTTTGCTTGGCCGAGGAGATTGTGGTAGATACTGTCATTCATAAGGAGACGACCGTGCGTCCTCTAAGTTCGGAGAGTTCTGGGTCTTGTTCGATTTCTTCGTTAGACTCGGACGGCGAGGGCCCTTTTGTTGAGTCAGTCTTTGGGAAGTCTCCTCGCGGTGGTCCCATGTATAGGCAGTGCGAGGATAGATGGGTGGCGGTCACTCCTCGCCAAGCGAGGTTTCTCCTTGCGAGTTACGGGGTGAGGGTTAGCCCGCACTGGAAGTTCGGTGATGAGGTTTTTTCTGCCCCGGATATTCCCTTCGACGCCCCTATGAGATTGTTTTCGTGCCGAGTTCGTATCGGCTTAAGTCTGATTGCTCAATTTTTTACCAGGGAGCGAGTTCTGTATTTTCGGCAGATCGAAAGAAATTTGCGGCAACGACAGCTTGACAGGATGGCTAGCGGAGCTGGGGCGTCCGTTTCTGGGAGAGATGGGGATGCTTCCGAGAGAGTGTCTCGTCCTTTGCGGCCTTTCGAGAATCGGATAGGATTAGCAGATGTGGAGGCTTGGTCGCGGGTATATGGATCTGATTTTTTCCGAGGTTGTATTCCAGATTCGAGGTTAGGGATTTCCGAGCTGAGGAGCCTTCGTAGTCATGTTGCTTTTTATTCTAGCCTCTTCGAATCATCGGGGCTTCGCTTGCCTCTTGATCCATTTATTTGCGAGTTTCTCACTCAAACGAGCTCAGTGCCGCTTGACCTCTCGCCCAATCTAACCCGTTCGTTGGTGAGCTTCGCTATCTGCACCCGAGCGAAGGGATTCGAGCCTTCGTTGGACCTCTTTTGCTATTATTACAAGGTCAGTGTTTCCATGCAACGACTGACCGTTCTTAGGCATCCTCGAGGGTTCCCTCTTCTGGCCAGCTTCGGGAATAAGGACCATAGGTGGTCCGACAAGGTTCTTCTCGTGGAGTCGAGTCGTGGATGGAATTTTGAGATTCCTGATGGGAAACCACACGGTCTGGGGCGGACGAAGTCTCTTAATGATACCGATGAAGCTGCGAGGATTGCTATTGAGGCTCCCCTGTTCGACGATGAGGGGGTGCAGGTTCGATCATATGATTGGAAAGCCATTGTTGAGAACGAGGGCCTCCTATCGAAATTTTGGATCTCGGCAGTCGAGGTTGAAGGAGTGGAGAGGGCGTACTCTCCTTTTGAATATGTGAGCTGTGGGGGCTGGGCCCTGCATCAGGGTTGGATATTTGGCTCGGCTTGTCCGAGGTGTGAGGGAATAGATGGGCTCGAGTGCCCAACATCAGGTTAATTTTGTTTATTTCTGTTTGTTTGTATCCTTTGGTTTTTTGCAAGTGTTTTCGTCTTTTGAGTACTAATGCGACCTTCCATTTCTTTTTGTAGAGATGGCTGTCTCTCGAGATGCTGTTTTGGCCAAACTACAGGCCGGGGAGGAAAAAGACAAGCCGAGCTTAGAGCCTCGGCTAGGGTATGGGAGCAGTGTTGCCCACTGTCGGTGTTCTAGAGGACCCTACTAGGGTGGCCCCCTCTGCAGCTCCATCTTCGGCGGCTCCTCCTACTAAGGCGAAGGGAAAGCAGCCCGCGGGCGATGCTCCGAGGGCTAAAAGGCAGAAAGTTCGAGCTCCGCCCCTCCTGCTAGCGTTGGTGCCGAGGCGACTCTTGTCTCATCTCCCTCCTCTGCTGGCGACGTGGTGTCTGATAATGAGCATGTTGTCAACCACGTCGTCAAGGTGATAAACAACTTCCCTGCCGATCTTGCGGGCTACGGGCAGAGACTGCTCGGCGAGGGTGTGTCGGCAGCGGCTGTGACGACGATGAGGCCCGCTCAGCTATTTCAACTGCATGATTTTTGTGGGCTAGCTTTGAGCGAGGTAAAAACTGTGCCTTTCTCTTTCTTCGCATTTTGTGCCTTTGGCTTGTGTTGCTAACGTTTACTTTGTTTCTTCAGCTTGGGGTCGGAATTGCTGCATATCATGACAGACTGAGCAAAGCTGCCGAGTCTGTGCGAGGATTGGAGAAGGCTTTGACAAGCGCCAAGGGGGAGATCTCTTCTAGCGCTGAAAAAGTGAAGTCCCTGGAAGGGGATTTGGTTTTGAAGAACGAAGAGGTCTCTCAACTTTCTGCCGAGAAGACGGCTTTGCTGGAGCGGGAGCAAAGGCTGAAGGACAAGGCGAGCGAGCGGGAACGCAGGGTGAGCGAGCTCGAGGCCAAGCTTAAGGGAGTGGTGGGTGAGCTCGAGAACTTGAAGGCCGAGCTTTCAGCGAAACCTAGCGAGGAGGAAGTTATGGCAAAGTACCGGAGCTCGTTCGATTATGAGATAGAGGCCCTGGATTACATGGAGACGGGCCGAGTCCAGGCCTTTCGAGCTGTGGCGGCAAAGGGTGTGCCGGTGTCTGATGTGGCGGAGATGGCGAGTCTTGCCTCTTTTGGCCCAGAGTGCCGAGGCGTCTCTTCGTTGATACCATTTGATGAGGTTGAGCTTGGTCAAATAAGAAATGCCGACGCCGCGGTTGAAGCTCCTGAATGGCTGCCCCCTCCTGCCGAGGCGAACAACCTATTTGCCTTGTTGATTCAGAGAAATGCCTACGTGAAAGGCAGCTACCGTGGCTTTGCGACGCCGAGGCAGGCTATCCCTCAACAGGGACACTATACGGGTGATCAATTGATGGCCGAGTTAGAAGGCCAGAAGTCTAGCAGGGAGGAGCTTTCGAAGAGTCAGTACATTTCTGAGCAAGCAATGCTCGCGAGGAGGAGGAGGCTGGTGGGGGAGGTTTAGCCTAGGAATTTTATCATCTTTTCCAATGAACAATTTCAAACACTGTTTATTTGTAATTAACCTTTATCCTTGGTGTAAATTATAAGTATGTTTTTGTTGTTAGCTTAGTTTTTTGCAAGTGTTTTCCTTTGTATGGTGCAAGTGTTTTCTGCTTATATATATGTAAATGTTAGCGAGATAATGCGACTTTGTTTGGTGAGGCAATGCGACCTTGTTTGGCGAGATAATTCGATCTCGTTTGGCGAGGCAATGCGACCTCGTTTTGATGAGGCAATGCGACCTCGTTTGTAGCGAGATAATTCGATCTCGTTTTGGCGAGGCAATACGACCTCGTTTTGATGAGGCAATGCGACCTCGTTTGTAGCGAGATAATTCGATCTCGTTTTGGCGAGGCAATGCGACCTCGTTTTGATGAGGCAATGCGACCTCGTTTGTAGCGAGATAATTCGATCTCGTTTTGGCGAGGCAATGCGACCTCGTTTTGATGAGGCAATGCGACCTCGTTTGTAGCGAGATAATTCGATCTCGTTTTGGCGAGGCAATGCGACCTCGTTTTGATGAGGCAATGCGACCTCTTTTTTAGCGAGATAATTCGATCTCGTTTTGGCGAGGCAATACGACCTCGAATATATGGTTTGAACAAGCTCTTTCAGTTTGAAAAATTTTCCTTTCATATATAAGAAGATTACAAATCACAGATCACTGATAATATTTTTTCAAGTGGTCTGAATGCCAAGGGTTTTTCAGAGGAGTCCCGTCTGGTTTAGCGAGCCTGTAGGTTCCTGCTCGAATGCTATCAGTGATTTTATACGGTCCTTCCCAATTGGGAGAAAGCTTGTTTCTTCCCGGCTTGTTGCCTGTGACCTCGACTTTTCTTAGCACCAGGTCGCCGACCGAAAACGTGCGAGGGTTCACCCTTTTGTCATGATGAGCCTTGGCGAGTTTTTTGTAGTTGATTGCCTTCATCCTGGTTTCGAGCCTTTTTTCTTCAAGGTAGTCCAGGTCCAGAGTCCTTGATTCTGTGTTTGCCTCTTCATTGAAATGGATGACTCTTGCAGTGGGGAGAGCCATTTCGACCGGGGCCATGGCCTCGGTACCATATGTCAAAGAGAAAGGGGTTTCCTCGGTTGAACCTCGGCGAGACGTTCGGATCGCCCATAAGACAGCCGGAAGTTGCTCGAGCCAAGCACCTTTTTTGTCATCTAATCTTCTTTTCAGGGCATGAAGTATTTGCTTGTTTCCGGCCTCTGCTTGGCCATTCCCTTGGGGGTGTGCTACCGAGGATTTCCAATGTCGAATTCCTCTTTCTTCGCAGCTAGCCGTGAATCTGGTTGAAAACTGCGTGCCGTGGTCTGATACTATGGCTCTCGGCAATCCGTATCTGCACAGGACATTGTCTCGATAAAGTCGATGGCTCTTTGTTCGGTGATGCTTGCTAAGGGCTTGGCCTCGATCCATTTCGTGAAGTAGTCCACCGCCACTATCACAAATTTGTTTTTTCCTTTGGCGAGGGGAAATGGGCCGATCAGATCTAGTCCCCACATTTCGAAAGGCCATGCTGCGATTACCGGTGTTTGAGGTGCCGAAGGTAATCTTGGGATATTTGCGAACCTTTGACACTTGTCGCACTTTCTGGCGTATGCCTCGGCATCCTTTCTCAATGTTGGCCAATAGTATCCATGAAAAATGACCCTGTCGGCCAAAGTTCGAGCCCCTGGATGGCTACCACACACCCCTCCATGTACCTCGGCAAGTAATCCCTGTGTGGTTTCTGGTCGAACGCATCTTAAGAGGGGCTTCGTGTAGGATCGTCTGTAAAGTACATCCCCAATTAAAGCATATCTGGCCGACCTTCTTGCCATTGCCCATCCTTGTTCTCCGTCGCTGGGCAGTATCCCCTGGCCGATGTATTTTTTGATATCATCGATCCAACACTCCGTCGCCTGTTCTAGCATCAACACTTTCTCTTTATCAATGGACGGGGTATCCAGGATTTCGATCCATGTTTCTTGGGGGAGCTCGCCGAGTTCACTTGTGGCCATTTTTGAGAGGTAGTCTGCCCTCGTGTTTTCCTCCCTTCCTACTTGTTCCAACTCCCAGTACTCGAATTGAGCGAGGATGCTCACTGCTAATGCTCGGTACTTGTCGAGGGTTGGATGATTTACCCGTATTCCCGAAATCGCTTTCTACGACGAGGAGTCGGCGAAGATCAAGATTTGAGTGGCTCTATCTCGGCGGCCATCGACGCTATCAAGGCCAGTACGGCGTTGTTCGGCTGGAAATTCGGGGTTTCGGGGCTTTCTTGATTTCCGTTCCATCGGTGTAATGAGGAGAATGCCCGCTCGTTTCGTTTTTGCTTGACGATCCATCCACGAACAATGTCCGTCGAGGTGGTCGCGTTTTGCGAGGACACTCTTGCCTGGGCACTTGCTCGCTTGTAGAAGGCCTTTGATCTGGCGCATTAATTTCTCCTTCTGCCGAGTTGAAGGATGCCTCGGCAATGAAATCGGCCAAGATTTGAGCTCTGATGGTTTTTCTTGGGAGGTAAACAATTGCGTATACTCAATGGCCCGGCTTCATCATTCTTCCCAACATCGGGCACGTGTGTAAAATTCTTCGTAGGGGCAAGTCGGTGTAAACCCCAATTTCGTGGGCTTTGAAATATGGCTTCAGCTTTCTCGCCGTTATCATTAGCGCGAGAATCACCTTTTCGATGTGCATGTACCTCGTTTCAACTTCAGTTAGTGCATGTGATACATAGTAGATGGGTTTCTGAAGTCCTTCTTCCTCTCCAAAGACAGATGCTATGGGTCAGATCCATTAGAGAGATAGACAAAGAGTCTTTCTCTGGTTTGGGGCGGCTTAGCGGGGGTAGAGGTATTTTTGAGCTCGTCAAAGCGAGGTCGCATTCTTTGTCCCATGTGAATTTTCTCGCTCCTCTCGGGATTTTGAAGAAGGGAGGCTTTTCGGTGATTTTGATATGAACCTTCCCAAGGCGACTATTCGTCCATTCAGCTTTTGAACTTGCTTGATGCATATTGGTACCTCCATTTCGGCGAGTGCTTTTATTTTCTCGGGATTTGCCTCGATGCCGCGCTCATTCACCATGTACCCCAAGAACTTCCCGCCGTTCAGAAGGCATTTAGCGGGATTGAGCTTCATTTTGTTCTACGAGGTTTGCGAAGGTTTCTCCGAGGTCGTCGATGTGGCTGTTTCCTTCGTTTTAATCACCATATCATCTATATAGGCCTCCACATTCCTTCCCAGTTGATTGCCGAAGACTTTGTTCACCATTCGATAGGTGGCCCCGCGTTTTTAGTCGAACGGCATCATATTGTAGCAGCGCTGCCGCTCGGAAGGCTGTGTTCCTTGGTCCTCTTTCCACATCGATCGGTGGTACCACAGTAGGCGTCCACGAAGCTTAAAATTTTGTATCCCGAGATAGAATCGACCGGTTGATCTATCCTCGGCGGTGGATCTGATCCTTTGGGCATGCTTCGTTAAGATTGGTGAAGTCACGCACATCCGCCATTTTAGTTATTTTCTGACCATCACCACATTTGCAATCCACGTAGGGTAGTGGATTTCTCTTATGATCTCGGCAGAAGAAGTTTGGCTATTTCCTCCTTGATAGCCTCTTGCTTTTGGGGAGAAATATCTCGGCCTCATTGCGTAGGTACAAATCTTTGGATTGATGCTCAATTTGTGCTTCTACATCCTCGGCAATGCCTTCCATATCCTCGGCTTGCCATGCGAAAACATCGGTGTTCTCCTTAAGAACTTCGATTATTTGTCTTTCGTAAGCGCAATTTCCATTCCTACCTTTATTTTACGGTCGGGGTAGTTGAAGTTTATGATAACCTCTTACATCTTCCATAGGTTGTATGATTGGATGATCTCGAACATCGAGGCTTTCAATTTCGATTTTTCGTTCTCGGCACTTTCGATGTTCCTTCTTCCGGGCGGGCCGACTTCCTTGGTTTGCTTTGGTTGCTACGGGGTGGAGCTTTCCCGTCGAGCCCTCGGCTCGTTTTCTTTGCTGCTTTCGCCTTATTCCTCGGCCTCCTCGGCCTTTTCAACCTTTTCTCGGCCTTCTTTTTCTCGTGATCGGTACTCTAAAGTAGTGCGAGCATCATTCTTAATGACCCTACTCGACGAGGTCATATACTTGAGCGTTGGTGGGCCATCGATGCCACCATTCGAATTTGGCACGGGAAGGTGCCGAGGATAGCGTTATAGGGAGGGAGATCGAGGGCGAGGAAAGTGACTTCTCGCACGGTGGTATCCCCCGCCCGGTGACTATAAGTCCCACTGTTCCTTTGCGTGACCTTGTGGCTGTGAAGCCCTCTAGTTGTACTCGGCTCGGAGTGAGGTGGGCATCACAGCTCTAGTGCCGAAGCACTTATAAAACATCACGTCTCGCCCCGATATCTATCAAGACCCGTTTAACTAGGAAATTGTGAATGCCGATTTGCGAGTTAACGGGTTTTGGCGAGCATAATCATTGACCGACTCGGCGTCCACGAATACCATTTCGTTTTCAACCATCCCGTCACGATGTTTTCCGCCGAATTCGAGGCTTGATGGCATTCTTCAATGCGTGATACTGGTATCCTCCCGAATGGTGTTTACCACCGGTTGTTGCTGTTTTCGCCCGGGCCCTCGATTCCGGGCGCAATGTGGACTTCTCTTGCCACAAACCTCCTGTCTCCCTCGTTTATCACCCTTTGTATTGCTCTTTTTGAGGTATGCACTCCTCGTGATATGGCCGACCTCGTTATGAAAATGCACCTTTTTGGTTTCGCCCTTAGTGACCTCGTGGGAATGGTGGGCGTATCTTCTTTCTCTGGAGAACGCGTCCATTATGTGTTCAGAGATTCATTGGAGGGGGTGAAATCTTCCGGCTCGAATTCCGTCTTGGCCCCTAATCTCGCCCGGTGAATGCGGTGTCTCTTTCCTCCTCCCCTCTTTCTTGAGGTGGCGTCCTCTCAGAGCTTTCCTGCTTTTTTCTTTATTTGCGGCGTCGTCGGAAGGGCGGACGGACCCTTGTGAGTTTGTTGTGGTGGGGGTTGCTCGCCCAACAGGGCCACCCTGCTGTCGGGAACATCTCGCCGATTGTGTCATTTGGTCGCATGAGGAGCTCGTTCGCAATTTCCTCGTACCGGTAGGCTCAAAACACATCCTCGCGGATGTGTCGGGAATATCTCGGGATTTGGTCGGGACTTCTTTAAAGCGTGCCATATGCGCCGATCTTTGTTTCTCCAACCTCTTGTTTCACGCCGCAGTGCGTCTCGCTTTTTGGGAGAGCACTGCCAATTTTTTCAAAAATGCCCTCTTAAAGTCATCCCAACGGGTGATAGAATCGGGTGCTAGCCCGTTGTACCTTGTTGAGCACTTCTTGAGGGTTCCAATAACACTAAGCACCATATGTCGTCCGTCTAGTTGCGATGATCATTTTCATTTCGAACCCTGACACGTGGTCCAGGGCTGTTGTGTTACCAATGTAGTCCTCGAAGTGTGGAATCTTTACTTTCGAGGGAACTTCCACCTCTCTTATCTGCTTAATAAATGGCCCCCCAATTTTCTTGAGGACCGAGTTAACTCCATAGCTCTGCCGAGCTTCCACCTTTTCCATCCATGCCCTCGATTTCAATCCCTTCAACATTAACTAAACTGAATTACATTTATTTTTCATAAATCCAATACTAAATATAAGAAGATTTTTTCACTTTTCAAAACTTGAAAATTTTCAAAAACATTGAATATAGACTGTAATTAAAAACTCTGATTAAGTCCAAAATATATATAAGATTATCTTTGTACTTTGTAAATATCTATTTATCTAACTAGAGATACCCAATTTTGTCACCACTAAGAGAATAGTTGTATACTTTCTCTTGAATGTCTATCACATTTTATGTCTCATTATATCTCAATTATACACTTTTATTACTCTCTCTGTTTTTAAATTATTGTCCTGGTTGATCTGGCGCACAGATTAAGAAAAAACAATTGATTTGATTATTTATATTGGTTTAATGTGTAGTTTTCTTTAAAGCTCATGTGTATATGGTCTATAATTAAAGTAAGGTGAAAACGTAAGGGTAAAATGATAAAATTGATGTTCTAAAAAGGTAAGTTTCAAAGTAGACAATTATTTTGGGACGGACAAAAAATGAAAGGAGGACGATAATTTAGGGACGAATAAAGTATTATTTTAATTAATCTTTTTTATAACGAAACATGTAATGCTAAGATTCAATAAAATAAAAAGTGTAATAGATAATGAGATAGATAATTTGAAGCTTTTTCTTTCTTTCATTTAAAGAGTTTCCAAAATAGTATAATCCATAATTTACCTGGAACGGAAAGTAAACCCAACGTACATATAACCGTATTCCTGTTTTTTGCAAGTATATGACTTTCTTGCGTTCGAGATTATCCAACCTCGGACTACATCTGCATGGCCGCCCATATCCCCGACCGCCCCGGCGGCCGTCAAAAGCATCTGATTGGACGCACAATTCACGACAAACCTCCGAAGACTTTCTTCTTTGAAAAACTCTCCAATTCTTAATATTTTAAATCAAATTCACAGACTCAGTCCAGTCATGAAAGCAAAGTCGGTGTTAAAAAGTAGAAACATTTATCACATTTTTATTAGGGTAAATCTCAGTATTGGTCCTTTTACTGTAGGTCATTACAATAATAGTCCCTTAATATATTTTTGTTAAATTTAAGTCCTATGAGTATTAAAGTTTTATGGCGGCAGTCCCTTTGATGGATGTCGTTAGCGAAATACGGTTAAGTTGCACATGTATATTTTGTAAGGACTATAATGATTTTTTTAAAACCTAACTTAAATCAAAATTTATATTAAAACCCTAAAATTTAAAAAATAATCATAAAGCCTTTCTTCTCCAATTTTTTGATACACCCACCAAAATTTTTAAAACCCACCCGATTTAATGTAAGTAAATTCATTAATGGTTTCATTCCAAGTGCACAATAATTATTTAGGAACATACCCGATCAAACACCGCAATTTATATAGAATCGGGTAGAGTATTAAACCTTATCGAGACTCCCATAGTCCCACTAAGGTAATTGCAGACAAAAATAATAATAATAATTAAAAGTACAAGCAACACCGACAGTTTCACCCAATTCCGATTCAGCTCAAGAACTCACCCCCTCACCATCCATCATCGCACAGTCACTACCTAACCAAGCAACTGAGAAAATCCCTAGGAGCTTGAAGCTTAATGGCGGCTGAGATGTAGGGTCTTAAGCCCAAAATCTCCGTCCCCCACTGCATCTCCACTTCTTGGCACAAATCTCGCTCTTTCCAAGACACCCATTTTTAATTCCATTTCAAAAGCCAAAAAAATCTGGGGAATATCCCCAACCCATTTCACAAGGCAGTTAAGATAGGTTTTGCAGATGGTTTCACATGCAGTCTTAAACTTTTGTTAAAAAAAATGGGTGAAGATTCAAATAAGAAGAAATTCGTGGAGGAGGTTGGCATAAATGGGTTCTTGCTGGTTTCCAAACAAAAATTGGGGAAGAAGGCAATTTTTTAAACTAGGATTTTATTGTAAATTTTGATGCAAGTTAATTTTGTAAAAATTTATTTTAACTCTTACTAAATGTATATAGATAACTTAATAATATTTTTTTAACGACATTTAACAAAAGGATAGCTGCCGTAAAAAATTAACATTCGTATAACCCAAACTTAACAAAAAGAATTAATAAGAAACTATTAGTGTAACCGTCCCATAGTCAAGGATCAATGGGATTTGCCCTTTTTATTATTACTCTTAAAGGAAAGAACTAGGAAGTTGGGTTTTTCTTGGACCTACCTATTTATCTTTACGTTGCAGTATTTTACTCCTTTTTTTGACATCTAAAACTAGATTAGCAAGTACACGTTTCGACGTCTCAGAGAGCCAGCGTTTTTTTTTTTTTTCCTTAAACTAAAGTATTTATTTTAGTAAAGAGTGAATCAGTCTAATCCAGAAAAAATGTTTTAACTAGATATGTTGATATGTCGATACGAGGTTGATATGTTTTCCAAAAAAAAAAAAAACTTGATATGATGATCAAATATCTTACTACCTACTTCCAAAAAAATAATTTCTTTTTCTTCTTCGGTTTATCCCAAAACAATTACCCGATTTCTAAAAATAAATAAATTTTAACACAATTTAAAGATGGTACAAGTAAGTAACATTATAATTTTGAAAATGTAGTTTTTTCAAAACGAAACGTTTTTAAGACACATTTTTTTTATAAATACGTTTAGGAAATTATTTCAAAATGTTATTTTCATAAATAGAGTAGTTATAAACAATGACAGAACGTTCTAAAACAAAGTGCATTCTCTCGCTGCTCCGAATTGGAGTGTTTTTAAACGTGTCACGTTTTAAAAATGGTGCATTGAAACACTTTAAAAGAAAAAACATTGTATTTATTACCAACGTTTTGGTCAAAACACTCCACCAAACAAGCTCTAAGGCCTCGTTTCATACAACGTTTTGAAAACGTAAATTTTTCAATATGCATCGTTTTCAAAATGCAGTATTTTTTTCTTGCAAACACGTTGGAGAAAAATATTTCAAAACGTTATTTTCATAAACAAAATAGTTGTAAACGTAACATTTTTTTAAAACGCTCCAAATTGGAGCGTTTTAAAATAGAAAACGTTACATTTTTTACCAGCGTTCTGGTCAAAACGCTCTACCAAACAAACTCTAAGACTACTTTTTTTGAAACGTAGGAAAATTTAATATAGAATAAACTCGTTATTAGTTTGTTTGATTTAATTACCTGAAATTTATAGAAGATAAATGATGATTTATTACTGATTACTTATGATCTAGTATTGTTTAATTTAACTTACAAATTAGGGTAATCATAAAATATAGTACAAGTCAAGAAAAAGTAATCTTGAAATATAAAAATTTTTGAAAACGAAATTTTAAAAGTCGAAAAATTACTCAATTTTTTCTGAATCTTAATTCATTTAAAGAATATATATATATATATACGTGTTACGGATTACCGTGTCCCACGAATACCTTGGTCGTAGTTTACATCTCTTATCCAATGTAATAGTGAAAGTGGGGTGGGAGATGGAGTTGACGAAAACGATATTGAAAGACAAAAACCTCTTTAAACCAATAATGGTGTTTATTTACCTACAAATATGGATAAGAAGCAGGCAATGTATACGTGTAAACGCATCCAAACACCTCATGACTACGTTTCTCGTTTATGGATAAGAATAGACGACGCTGTTAACGTGTAAAGTTCGTCTTTGCATTATTGTTTCTGTCTCCGACCCTGACCCTGACCCCGACCCCGACCCAACACAATCTATGACCTTTACTGTTCAATCGTAATGAAGTGTCGTCTCTTTTAAAAAATCGTTTTAAAAAAAGAGGGTCTATCCATACCTTAAAATTTGCTTTTTACTTTCCATCTCCTGTTAAGTACAGTATAAAATACAAACATTTCAATATAAAAAATGAGATGTGAAAAGCAAATTTTGAAACGGGAATAGCCTCACTTTTAAAAAAAAAAACATGTCCACTTTTTTATTATTATTATATATTTAATTTAATTCTTACTTTAATTTGATACCATCAGAAAATACACATTTTTCTACTTCTTTCGTCCCTAAGTTATTGTTATGTTTTCATTTTTCGTCTGTTATAAAAAATAGTTGTTTGGTTTGTAAAGTTTCTTTTTAGAAAATTATTTTTATCATATTATTCTTATTTTTTATTCATAAGGTTTAAAAAAAATTATATATTATACCAATATCAAAACTCAAGTCACTAGGAAATAGGATTAAAAAAAAACAATAATTTAAGGATAGAGGAAGTACTGTTATAACAGAGAAAATTATTTTTTTCTTAATTTTTTTGTCGGGTCAAATATAACAATCTTTAACTACAAAATGAGCACTCTCTCCATTCCTAAATTATTATTATTATTATTATTTTAAATTAAAATGATTGTTTTTCAAATAAGAATTTGATGTATATATTATTTAATTATTTTAAATCATAAAACTGTTACTTGTATTATCAAAAAGTGCTACATGTTACGTGTTTTTTTATAATATTGAAAAAAATGATGGTAAAAAATCATGTTTCACATTTTTATTAGTAAAATAGTTACTCCGTAATTTAATTTCAAAAAATAATAATAATATAAAAATAGAGTTTGTTTAATATTGACCACATGTTCGCATCTATAATAATAAACCACATAAAAGTACAGCTCTTCCATTGACAACCTACTTACCCACCCCTGGTTAGTTAGGAGTTAGGAATTAGGATAGATCATTCGAGAACATGTGACTAGCCAGCCATTGAATGAAAATAATAATACTCCATTGTTTATCTTATTGTACTTACTTCCCCCTAACTTTTCCATTATCATTTCCCAATCAAACTATACATGTTGGAAAAAAAAAACTTGACTTTCTAGTCTATCATTTTGGTGATACTTTCTCCCATCCACAAATATTTTTATTAGGGAAATTAATTTTTTTTTAATTATGAGTTTACTTACTTGTAGTCACCTTATATTGTCTCAAAATAGGTGTCTCAAATTTTTTAAGGACGTTTCAAAATAATTGTTCCCTGATTTTAAAAAAAACAAATAAACTGTCTATTTTGTCTGTTTTGTTCGTGAAAAAGAAAAATAAGTGGATGTTATTGATTTGACATTACAAGTGATAAATTGACAAACATCAAAAGAAAATAACAAAAAGTCAAATATTTTCGTAATACTTGCGTATATTTAACGAGTAAAATTTTCAAACACCGGTGATGTATAATTTTTTTTACGCAAGCTGCTCTTAGAGCATGATACGTATCAATCACTATATGTTTCTTGAATTTTTAGATTTTGGCTGATCACGTGTTATGTTTTAAAGGCAGCTTTGTGTAAAAAAAAAAAAAACTACACTGCCAGTAAAATAAATTTTAATCCACATTTAATAGGGGACACTTATTTTGTTTGTTTGTTTGTTTGTTTTCTCAAAGGTATCCAAGAAAGGCTATGACTAATCCCCCGAGCTGAATAGGACCACTAAGTGATTATAGAATCTCTCTCAACAAGTGTTTACTATTTTAGTCTTTTAATAAAGAAACTAATTCTTTGAACAAATCAAAAAGGGGAAATGGGCTCTCTTTTTTAATATGAGAGAGTATAAGACTTGCAAATTTCAAACCATGTTACTTGTAAAACTTAACACATTAGCATGACTTTTCTTAACAATAACAAATACATGATCAGTGAAAAAAAAATTGTTCTTGGTTATTTTACTAGAATAATTATATTGATTTAAATTATGATTTAAAAAAATATATGTCAAATTTGTGTTTAAAAACAATTCGGATGACTTATAAAAAAATAAATAAAACATTAGTTTAGGAGCAGTGGGGGTATAATTAAGATAGAGTAAATCTTATGTATGACTATTTTACAGATTTTAATTTATAAAACGAAGTTTTATTCTCTCATAACTAAATCCACCAACACACAATAAGTCAAATTAAGGGAATCTGACTTACAAAAATATTTCTAAAAGAATGTTTTCCGATAGCTTTGTTCATTAAGATAAAGTAATGGACATTCGATGCATTTTTATCTGAGTAAAGTTTCACGTAAGACCGTCTCACGGATCTTCATTTGTAAGACGGAGTTTCACTATCTCACAATTTCATTCATCAATACATAAGGGATCGGGTAAAAAAGATTTATTTTATAAAAAAATATTTGTAACAACGTCTTATCCAAGTGTTTACCTTTTTTATCGTAGCCATTTCTAGCTCTTATTGCAATCGTGTCTGCTGTTTACTCACTATTTTAAGATAGCATACAAAATCTTACAAATAATCTTTCGTTTTTTTAATTAAACCATTTTTCTGCCCACTCTCCCAAACTAAGCCGTCTACTCAACAATAAAGCTTAGACATTTACGCCAAGTTTCTTTTTTTCCTGTTTAAGTTTTCGTGTACTTTATTAATTTAATTTTCTATTCTTAAAAGTTAAGAATGGATTTTAAGGGTTTATTTACGTTTGTGATTTTAATTTTTTTAATTTTGAGTATTTTTTTCGTAAAGATTGAAGAACAAATAAATAAAAATAGAGAGAAAGTTGGTGGGTCCATCTCGAAAATTTAGTTCTAGATAATACTCCAATCGTTTTCAAATAATTGTTCTCATTTTTTTATCCGTTCCAAAATAATTGTTCTCTTTAAAAACTTTCTTTTTAAGAAAACATTTTTATCACTTTATCATAACTTTTTCTATCTACTTTAATCATGGTCACATGTTCAAAGGCATTAAAGAAAAATACAGATTTCACTGATATTTATAATACAGTCAATTATTTTTTCTTAAACGATATGACGGATCAAAAAAGACGATTATTTAAAGATGGAGGGAGTAATAATAATTACTCCTTCTGAACGAAAAGTCAACTATTTTATTTTAAGATATTTCATTTGAAGAGTCTACTTTCAAAACTTAAGGCATAAAAATAGCATATTATTAATTACTAATGGATTATTATTGTTATTTTTCTTAAAAAGTTTGACTTTCAAACGAAGACTATTTGTCTTGGAATATAAATTTAATTGAAGGATTCCAAAATTAATTGCAAAAGATTAAATATATTGACAATGAAGACATAATTTTTTATTGAAAACAGTCGACAAGAAATTGAAGGGAAATGCCGACAAATTATAAATAAGCTTCCTCCAATAGTTGTCCAAGTATATACTATGACAAAAAAACAATTACTATTATAATGCCACGTATATAATGTACTGTGTGCACTTGGACAGACCGACGACTGGCTTAAACTATACTTTTTATTTATTTTTTTAATTTTTTTTTTTTATAATTTGTAAAAGTGCAACTCGACGCGCATGAGATACTTCCCCGCGATGGTTTAATGATGTTCTTTTCGGTACTTATTTCACTTAGGCCCCCATAAGTTTTGGGCATCCGTCACTTTCTACCAATTTCACAATCTTTCTTCTTAAGGAACTTTGGTGATAGGTCCGACACGGCCATTCAAGACTATACTAATAGCTCATCGTAATGACTTGAGTATTGTTCTCTACTTGAGAACGAAGCAACGATATGTTCTCCCTCTTTCACACATATTCTAATCACCACCGTTACACAATTCATGCTCTCTTTTACACATTCTAATCACCACGTACTGATGCACAAGTCATCAAGAAATGATATTCTCTCGCTCTCCTACCCATATTCTAATCACCACCGCTGCATAAGTCATCTGCAATTGATAATTTGCATATTAGTAAGAAAATTCACAAATCGTGTCAACAGTTAATGTAATGTTCTATAACCAATAGGAGCATATTTTTGGTAGGTTCAAGATTTTAAGGTTAAAAACAAAGGAGTCATCCACGTCACCAGTTTTGGACCACCAAAGGAAATGCTTTTTTTAAGGATAAAAGGAGCATGTCAAGTAAGTAGGGGGTGGTTTCACATACAAGAAGAATAACAAGGGATGGAAGATGAAATTATCCGAAAAGGCCATATTCTACATCCCTAGTTTCAACTATATATATGGTTAGAACATATGTTTTAGAAGAATACCAAAACCACCTGGAAAACCTCACAAGATAAAGGATCCCACCATAGCCAAGTATTTTTCGTTCATATAATTTCATAGCCTTCATTCTTCAATCCACAAAACAAAACCACGATGAAGAAATCTTTTCTCATATCCCTTGTTATTGCATTATGGTTATCAGTTTTAGAGCATAGAGTTGTTGATGCAGAAGCCAAACCACACATATCTCTTCTTCAAACAGATGAACAGCCTTACCGGACCGGCTACCATTTCCAGCCTCCGGCAAACTGGATGAACGGTAATATATATTTACTTATCTTCATTATCATCGACAGACAATAACTTCTTTCTTGTGCTTTCTTGTTTGTGTTCATTTAATTCTTGACTCTAATTTGTCTTCTTCTTTTTTCGTCTCTTTGACTATGGGGTGCACTTGCTTCCTGATTGGCAGATCCAAATGGTAAGAATTTTTTTCTATTTTCTCCATTTACTTTTTGATAATCCTTATATCGAATTTAAACCAATGAATCTGGTCGGCAGAAAAGATTGAAACAGAGTGTTTGACGAAATAAAAAAAGTAGGCACTAAGCAACTAACATGCCTCCCAACCTAAGAATCGAATACCTTTTTTCTTGTTAGGTAATCGTTATGTGTACTCCATGTTTGTGATGCCATGTGGCCCATATCTACTTTATCTTCTTTTTTATCCACAATGAACGAATAGGATCGTAGTAATTTGTATTTGTCACGAGTTGATTAGACGTTTAATAATAAGACGTAACAAAACAACGTTGATTGGATCTCAATCGTCAAACCTCCATATCATTTGAAATAAAGGAATCACACCTCATTTTACATGTTTAATCATTAAATCATTAGGGTCCCTTAAAGATTACAACTTTCATTGGGATACGAGTTTTTAAATGTTTGACTTTTCAAATTGAGAGAGAAAACACACTAGTGAAATTTGAACTCACGATTCCTCCTTTGGCTAAGCCCTTTGACCAAAAAAACAAAAAGACTGATGAACTTGATTTGGTTACATTACTTGAAATTTTGGTCTAATGAACCTAGCTCTTCATTTACAGGACCAATGTACTACAAAGGAGTTTACCATTTCTTCTATCAGTACAACCCTAACGGTCCACTGTTTGGCGATATAATGGTATGGGCGCATTCTGTATCATATGATCTGGTGAATTGGATTCATCTTGAACCTGCAATATACCCGACAGATCCATTTGACATTAACAGTTGCTTCTCTGGCTCCGCAACCTTTCTCCCAGGAAACAAACCTGCCATGTTATACACTGGACTAGACACAGACAAACGTCAAGTCCAAAACTTGGCCGTGCCCAAAAACTTATCGGACCCTTACCTTAGAGAGTGGATAAAAAACAAAGCGAACCCCATCATGACAACACCTGAAGGTGTTAAAGCAGACGATTTTAGAGACCCGAGCACTGCATGGCTTGGTTATGATGGGAAATGGAGGGTACTTGTTGGAAGTAAGAAAGATAACCTTGGAGTGGCGTATCTTTACCAAAGTAAGGATTTTGTCAAGTGGGATAAGTTTGAGTATCCACTTATGTCGATGGAGGATACGAGTACTTGGGAGTGTCCTGATTTTTATCCTGTGTCTACTAATAGTACTAATGGATTGGATACATCTGTTGGATACAATCCTGGTGTTAAGCATGTGATGAAGATTGGATTTAACGGCATTGATTGGTATACGGTTGGGATTTACATCCCGGAGAGAGACAATTATGTTCCTGAAAATGATTTGAAAGGTAATAGTTTAGACATGAGATATGATTATGGGAAGTTCTATGCTTCAAAGTCCTTCTTTGATAATGCAAAGAACAGGAGAGTGTTGTGGGGTTGGGTGAGTGAATGTGATTCTGCAGAAGATGATGTTGCAAGAGGGTGGTCTGGACTTCAGGTGAAAATACTAACTGGAAAATGAAATTGATTTTACCATCTGTGTGTGTGTGTGTGTGTGGATGTTTGAAGATATTAACTTTTGTTATGCAGGCGATTCCGAGGAGTGTTTGGCTGGACAGAAATGGGAAGCAACTTGTGCAGTGGCCTGTGGAGGAGATAGAAGAACTTCATGAAAAGGAAGTAAGGTTCGAGAACAAGAAACTTGAAGGTGGCTCCTTATTCGAAGTTGAAGGCATAACTGCATCTCAGGTACGGAAAAATTGCTAGATTTATGCTTTCTGACGTTAGCTAATTTGGTGATTTCTTTTTAACTTGTTCGATTTCATTTTCTAAAAGGCGGATGTAAGGATTTCCTTCAAATTATCAAATTTGAACGAGGCAGAGATGATAGACCCAAGTTGGAGCGATCCTCAGTTACTCTGTAGGGAAAAACATGCATCGGCAAGTGGCAAATTTGGACCGTTTGGTTTGTTGGCTTTGGCTTCAAAGGACTTGACAGAACAAACTGCAATCTTCTTTAGAGTATTCAGACGCCAAAGCAAATATGCAGTGCTTATGTGCAGTGATCAGAGCAGGTTCGTTTCTTGAATAAAACTCCTTCCTTATTGACTAGTGCTCGACAAGTCACATAAACCATCACATCATTTCAAACTTTACGATTTGGGGTTGGGATAGCCCATTTTAATATTAACCCTTCATATGCTCTGTCTGACAGGTCTTCTGTTGGTAACAACATCGACAAAACCACTTACGGAACCTTTGTTGATATAGACCCTCAGCACGAAGAGATCTCGCTCAGAAGCTTGGTGTGTAGTTTCAGCTTTTTTTAACATAGTTTATTTATTGAAAGCTGTCTAAACTGACCTTAGTACTATTTTTGGATTGCTTGCTCTGTTTCCTCGTTGTGCTCTAATGTTCTAAGCTTCATCGTTTGCAGATCGACCACTCCATTATTGAGAGTTTTGGAGCAGAAGGAAGGAGTTGCATTACTGCTCGAGTTTACCCAAGATTGGCCATTAACGATGAAGCTCGCCTGTATGCATTCAACTACGGAACTCAAGATGTGGTGATCTCAGAGCTGAATGCTTGGAGCATGAAGAAAGCCCGTATGAATGTCGAAGACACATTAAGGGGTACAGCCTAAAAATCACAGTATGGTTGAGACCTCGGGAGTGCAGTCTGAGGTTGATATTGGTGCCCGCTGCACTCGCTATTATTGAAGCAATTTTGTTAATATGATTGTTTAAAATTTTCTGTTAGCTTGTAGCTTGTAATCATTTATAATGTTTATAGAAAAGAAAATGTAAGAAATTTGTGATTAAAAGCTGTAAAGAGGATTAAATCTAGTCATTAATCCTTACAAGCATATTCAGAAGCATACAAATGTTATATGCTTCGATTAAAAGCGATTTGTACCAAATTCTATTGTTAATTAAAAAGCTGGTTTTTTTTTGCATCTACGAATGAATGATTATTCTTCTAGTTCACTAAGGTACAGTCACGACGAATTTCTCCTTGGTTGCCTGTTTTAACTCCTACGCGTCCAAGCTTTGTCATGGCTGCCACAAACACACGTTCAAAAGCTGTCCTGTTTGATGCAAACAAATTCACATATCTTCTGGACCTTCTATCTGTATACAGAATTTGATCAGAGGTGAGCAACCCCTTTCTTTGTTGAAGATTCTTGAAGTAGACATTATCGAATTGTTGAGGTGAGTTAAGATCCATAGGAACTACAGTTCTGGGGTCTGCAGTTTCTGGGCACGAGTTTTTGAGTTGGCTTGCGTATGTTGGGTCAAGTGTAGGATCAATTTTGTGTTTCGCGTTGAAGCTGCGAATACGTTTGGAGAATTGGTTGCAGTGTGAGAACCCAATAGTGTGTGCCCCTGCAATAATATTGAAATATATAATGACATCCAAAGATGTAGTGTGTCTGTGTGTGTGAGTTGTAAATTGAAGTTTGCGTACCAGATAGAGCAATCATGTCGATTTCAGAAAGCCCATGTGAAGCAAACATTGTATTGAGCTGGTTTAGACTGAAATCGGCATGAGGTAGATGGTTTTCAACATTGGCTTCTGCAGAAATCCTTCCATCAAGCCTTCCCGTTTCTACACCATAAGATGGTCCCCCTGCCTGCAATAAAAGAACATCTACTCTGTTAAATTTTGATAGTACAAGTCTACTAAAGTTGGACGGTAATAAAGAGTAAGAGGTTAATGGATGATCACCAGTGCTACCACATCTCTAGTGGCCATGGCCAATATATCAGCACAAGAGACCTTGTTTTTGCACCTTGGCTGTGCATCAACTGCAGCCTTGGCCTTGATCACCGTATCAAACGCATCCCCTGCGAGGGAAAGATTTTCTGCATGATCCTTCTCTGCCGTGTTGTTACGCACTGCTAGCATCACTGAAGCATCACAACCCTACCACAACTCATCATTAGTAAATCAATACTCTCGATGTTACAGCTTCGTTATTTTTGAGATGGACAAGAATACTCAAGAGGGTCCCCTCTCCGTTCACTTTACATTCAAAAATTTAAGGGACCCTCATGTCAGGATCAAAACAGTTGTAAACCTGAACAGTTTTGAGTAATTCACAAACCTGGACAAAGCAATCATGGAAGAACAGCCTGAGAGTGGCAGGTGCAGTCGTAAACGTTTGCTGGAATTTCGTTTGGACAGTTGCCCGGACAATAGATTCAACATTCGGGCAGGTTTTTTTGTAATAATCACGATGAAGCTGAGCGAAACTTGTTGGCAACAGAATGACAGATAGCAGAAGAAGTGACTGGAGAATAGGATGAAGACTGTACATGGTTGATTATCTGAATTACAAAGTGAAAGACAAGGCGATACGAGAATGGACCATGTGACATTTATACAAACACATACAGCGCGTCTGTCAAGAACAAAAACAGACAAAGGTTATATCATTGTAAAAGAAACAAAAAAAGAAGAGCTGGAAAGAAGGTGAAGTGGAGTTACACTGGCAAATGAGAGTGACAATTGACAAACCTTAGTATCAGTTGGGAGAGAGATACTGTAAGCTCTGTAATAGGGTACTGACAAAGGGAAATGACCAAACAATTTTTCAACAACCACATTACAGCTTCTAACTGCCCAGTTTGAGTATATTCTAACTAGAAGAAAGCAACCTCTTATTTGTTTTTTCATACCAACCACGTGTTGGATAACATTTTAGTCGAAGAAAGGAGCATTAAGCAACCACATGGAATAATGTGTGTGGTCCAAAAATGGATGATGATGATTCTTGAGGATCGTAAGAGGAAAGTTAACAATTTTTTGAGTGTTAACGCGTCATCTAAACTCAAATAAAAAGGGAAAAGAATTTTCTCAACATTCGAAAAATGATTTCTCTCCATAATTGCTGTACTTTCATAAAAGTAGAAGGATGAGTTGGTTACATACAGCTATGGTGGCCAAATGAGCCAAAACTGAAACAAACCCCAAAACTACTACCAAGTACTAACAACATATGTATCAAGGAGAGAGTCGTGTCCTAGATTTAGACCACGTCTATATTTGTTGGTTGTTGATGAGTTCCTTTCTTGTACGCAGCCTGCATCCATCAAATACTATATCAGCTAATTTATTTGTACAGATTTGTGGTCCTTTTCCGGCAGAGAAGACACTGAAGAAGGGTTCTTGAGCGGATGAATGTGTTGAAGAGCTTCTGGTAGGTTCAACACGATCTCTGCATATGCTGTGCCACCATGGATAAAATGGCGTGTCAGTAAGTTGATAATAAGTTGCTTGAATTAAATACAAAGTGGGTACAACACAAGATTGCTGCGAGATTCATGAAAGTATGATCTATTTAAGCCAAGATTTGAAGATATATTTTATAATATGCATAACCTTCTGGTAGACTCATAGTTCGTAATGCCTCCTCTGCGTAAGATAGACGCACAGGAACAGGTTGAGGTCCTGATGCTCCAGTTCCCTTTCTGGTCACTATTGTAGTCCTAATTGGAGATTTCTTCGATTGAGGCATTGGCCATGCCACTACACTGATGCGAGTTGGAAGTATAGACACGAGATCTGCGTATCGAAGACTGACAGTTACCTTGCTGCAAGGAGCCACACTGTTAGCACAGCTGGAAACGAGCTTAAAAGTGCAAGAAGGCTATAGCTTCATTATAACAATGACACCCCAGAATCACAAGGTTTTACTAAAACATATTATCAACTGTTGACTACAATATCAATTACATGGGCAAGGGTGCAGGCACTAGTTAGAGTGTGACAACAATATGCATCTGCAAAGAAAAAAGGACAAAGTTGACAGCCTTTTGAACACTGCACCATGAAACCTATGCAACAGTCGATCACTTTTGTCTTGGTGCAGACTGTTGGTTTTGGCATAAACAAATAACTAATGATTGCACTTCATCAACCAAGTGGAGTCCAAGTCCTTGGTGACTAAAGTTGAAACCTTTTCCTTTAGGATATCTATTGACACATGGTGGTTGTGAGGTTCCCTGATGCAAGATGCTCTATTTAGGTACAAAAAGTACATAATAAGGAAATGTGTTTAAAATCAATTCTACAGTTCAGAGGGATGTTAACAGGAGATTGGCAAACCATGTACTAGCGCTTAAAATATTTCAAGGGTGTTTGAAGTACAATGCTTTAGATGGGTTTTCGATTGAAGAATAAGTTTGATGAGTCTTTTAGTAGTTTCCCATTATAAGTTTTCAAATCAGAAGAAGCCAACTTCAATATCCCAGGACCAAGTCTAAGCATCACTTTGATTATGCAAAGTCAAGTAACCCTCACTGTTTCCTAGTCAGCTTTCTCTCGGACAATTGCGAGCAGCCTACTTTCTACCTTGCATTCTCATCCTCTCTGTGAAATCAATACAAGCCTCTATCTTGGAGGAAATAATAAGTTAATAAAAAAAAATAACTATAATTTTTTTTGATAAGTAAAAAATAATAATAATAATAACAATAACTATAATAATAAGGGTACATTTGAAATCTCAGTAAACATTTCTATTTAGACACAAATAATTAAACTCAGTTGCTTAATTTTGAAATATCAATATTTTTGGAATATCCAGAAAAGGAAAAGAGTGATTTTAATGGACAGAGTAGCAACCATTTATTTGTCCCCCATCAGCCAGATCTACCATGAATCAAATCAAATTGATTAAAGAACAACTATTCACTTGAGCTCATTCATATCCAAAGTTGGCCCCAAACCGCAACATACCCTCCGTCCGTGTCTCAATTAAATATGCTTACCTTCTATCAAAAGATTTTACGATATTACTTCTGTACCAAACAACTGCATTATACAAACTTAAACCTTTACTATGTATTTGACAAGTAGGAAATCAACAAACAAAAGACTTGAAACACTTGCTAGCACACCAATTAACATAGAAGAGCATCTGAACACACAAATAAAAATCACTAAACAGAAGGCAGAATATGCACCAACCAGTCAAAGTCATCTAGGATGAATTCAACCATATGGTAGGGAAGACTGTGATAAAGTTCTCCGATTTGATTACCATACAGCTCCTTGATAAGCCGAACCTGCATAAGAAAAGTAAGAGAGTTCCAATAGCATGTTAACTTGTCTTGAATTTTCATCCCAAATAAGCTATAATGAAAAAATTGATTGTGCAAGACTAGTAGTAGCCAGCATTTGATTTCCATGCCAACCCTTAAGCCCAACTCTGCCTCCACCCCCACTCCCATCCCTTTCAGTCCTATTTATTTTGGTTAAATATTTTGGCATTCGTGTAATATTTTAGAAGAAAAAATCTATATGTACAAGTACTTGGTGCAAGTTTCTGAAAAATTGAACCCTGAGGAAAATTAATGCCACTACATCATATTTCACACTTAGATTAAAGTAAAAGGCCAAAACTCCCGAAAAACAATTCACATATTCTAAGAATGTACCTGCTCCCGTCTATCCACATACGCTTGTAAAAGGTCCCCCACATGATCTATAAACTTCTGAAAAACAAATCATGGGATAGTATGTTGATGACATAATCATATAAGCAGCAAAACTTAATGCATTGTGTTGTTAATTAACAAATCTTACCATTGCATTTGATGAGAGAAGATCATTTTCAGCTTCATGAATCGGCAGAAAGAAAGGGACTGTGTGTTCAAGGACAATCATCTTCTCAAGAAATGACTTGCTTTCAAGCACACAATGGTACAGTTCACAAGGTTCTCCTACAAAAGGATTGACAAATACACATCACAACCGATGGGGCGTTTATGATAGGAAAAAATCATTTTTGAAATGTGTCAATAATTTCAATCACGACAATGAAAGGGATAGGCAATCAAAAAGGTATGGAATAAACACCAAGAGTTTGTTTATTATGCAAGAATAAACATTTCGTTCTATGCCATTTTAGTGTTTCATTCCATGATAGTTAAGACGGCCACTCCGACACATCAAGGTTGTGCCTGAAATTCAAAAGCTTCTTCTCTTCAAAACAGAACACTGCGATAGTAGATGTTGGACAGATCACACAAGAACAAGATCTAGAATAGGGAACCAGTTGTATTCTCAAAAGACAAAGATGACTTGTTCAGTAATTACCAGCAAAAGAAGTCTCATACTGTATGCCAATTCTTGCTCCTTCCAGACAACATATTACCTGTTAAAAGGAGATTGAGGCGACGCATGGAGAAAAAATCAGAGAGATAGAAAGATCATCTGCTTTTACAAGTAACTCATTCAATAAACAAAAAGGAGAAATAACAATAATAACAATAATAAAAAAATACAATAAAATTCCAACGCATAATAATGTGAGATTGAATATAGAAAGAGGGAGGGGTTGCGGGTGGGGAAGAGAGAATGGTCTTGTTTTAAATCCAATAAGTGTAACTACTAGAATAGATAAGCAAAATCTTGGTTTTAAACCATAGGCCTTATTGAAGTACCAATGACCATCACAATGTAACCGTAGTAACAGCCAACAGGCTATGGAAACTGGCTAAAACACCTGCACCTTTTGGTAAGCACTGAGACTCCATCTCAGACCCCATACTAACAACCAAGACCAAATGTCCCCACCTAACCAGCGGGATAACTTCTCTTTTCTATACACAAATTGAAGTCTGGTCACTCGGAGTCTATGCAAATCAACAGAGGAGGTTCCTAAGCTGTTGAGCCTCAAACTCACAAAACATTAACCATCATCAGAAACTAGCAAAAGCTAATACAAGGCCAAGCATCCATTCCAAAGCTATAAAGCCCTCTAGCATCCTTCCGTTCCCATAAACTCAAAGCTAAAACAAGGAGAAGGGAAAATGGGTTGGTTTTCATAAACTCATATGAAGGAAACCTAAAGTTAGTTTGGAGTTCCTTTAGAAAACAAAGATCACGTCCTTCTCCATATAGTACTAAGCCCTGTATACTCCAACGGGAAGCAGGACTACCAAATTATAATACCATAGGGCTTCTTGATAGCAATCTTGCCCATTACACCTTGGCAAGTTGATCACAATCGGCCGATGTTTCAAAGAATCAGTATGGTTTGGACCTTGATGCCGGTTTTTTACAGATGTTACAAAGAATCAGTATGTTTTGGACCTAGATGCCATTTTTTGCAGGCAGTAAACCCAATCACTCCTAGCTAGCATGTTACACCATTTTTTTAATGAATAAATATACTTCAAACATCTTATGCAATTGAATACCTTAGTTCCAACTTTGTAAGTAATTTTTTCATTGAATGGAATAATTGGAAGCATGCTTATATCCTCATCTTATGCAATTGAATACATTAGTACCAACTTTGTAAGGAATTTTTTCATTGAATAAATATACCTTAGTTCCATCTTATGCAATTGAATACCTTAGTTCCAACTTTGTAAGTAATTTTTTCATTGAATGGAATAATTGGAAGCATGCTTATATCCTCAGGCCCTTGCATCGCCTTTCTTTCAGCCTCCATGTGAACCTAATATAAATCACTACTCAATTGTAATTCAAGCAAAGATAAGCACCAAAATCATTTGAAAAGTCAGACTGATTTAAGTAGCATCTATTTAAGAAGAATGACATTTTGCATTAGACGGATGCAACTTAGCAAAATATAAAGAGAAACCCATTTCAATCTGACTTTTGAGTTAGGCAGATTTATATTGACAGAATCACTCACATCAAAAGATTCAGAAACCTTACCCGCTCCCTTATTGTGGCTAGTAACCCATCATTCCATTGATCTCCATCCAAGCAAACTTCTGCAGGATAAATGATTTCTAGTCAGAGCCACAACAAACCACAATAGCTTCACCAATACGTAGTAAATGCAGAAAACATGCATCCTTAAGAAAATTGTGCAAGTGCATCTACTGATATCAACTGAGATAAGTCCAATGGATGATGATATCATCAAAAGCTGAACCTAGTAAAATAACTTATGAAATGTTTAGAGGTGCTAAGAAATACCAACAAATTTGGTGAAAGGGGAATCATGGTGGAAGAGATAAACTTCTACTCCCTCGGCATCTCATATCAATCTTTCAGGTACCATAATTTCATTCACTTATTGCATCGTATGGAAAGAAATTAAACAAAAAGGGAAGACCTAAACCATTTTCCATATACAAAGTCCACCTCAATCCAGTATAATGAGAATGAACTTGGAGGACTTACATCATTATGCACTAGACCTTATAGAAGATCTAAGATCATTAAACCGGTTTGACCGACCAAAAAACTCAGGATAAACAAAAACAATAATGCAGAAGCTGGAGATGACTAAAGGATGGTAAACCGGAGCATAAGAAAGGCCAAATTTTTAGCAAGTGATGATCTAAGATACAAAGATAAGAAAAGAGTCTGTCCAAAGACTTTAATTATGCCAATTATATTAAGAATATAAACTTAGGGTCTTCGCGAAAGAAATTAGCAATTGGGCAAAGACAGAAAAATAAGAGAAGTTGCTCGGTGAATCATACAGAACTAAGTTCCTTGTAGAATCTGAAATCAAGATGAAATAAAATGTATTATAAAAGATGAAACAGAAAAGTCTTTAAGGCCATTTGTTTTCTCGAGGCTTCGAAGTGGTCAAGGGATGTACAAATTTGTGGTTAGCAAATTATTACTCAATTTAGACAATGACCTTTTAGGAGACTTAATACTTCTGACGAAGCCAAGTCTTTTGTGCATTCTGGTACACTTCAGCATGCACAAGTCGTGCCTTCTGGTAGACCTTTCGTGAAATTTCTTGTTCAAATAAATGAAGGAAAGAACAAATGAAAGAAAAAAAACAGAGCAATCATCTTAGCTCAACTAGATGTGCTGGCTCAATGTAAAACAAAAGACACTCAGAAGTCAAGGTAGACACCATTATAATATATAACCAATCACTTAATCGCACAACTAAAGTGAGTAACTTGAGAATTTAAAAGGAATAGAAATGATCAAACAATTACAATTTCAACATTCAATCACCTTGAGTTTGAGAAGCACGTGCAGTTTCGAATTCCTTTTGCAGGCGCTCAAAAATCATTTTGTCCGAATCCCTGTTCTTAAATAATAAAAGTAAGATCTTCCACTGCCCATGGTTAAGGCAATCCAACATTAACACCAGTCATATGGAAAACTTGTGGAAGTGAAAACATATACAAGTCAGCTAGTTCAGATGCATTATTTAGGAATTAAAGTTAGGAACGTCTTTAGGACCATGAACCAACCATATCAACCCTACTACATGGTGTGAATCCCCCAAAGGAGCAGGGCTTGGGAGAAACAAATTATAGTTTAAACTCACTTTGCACTCCAGTAATAGATTATTCAAAGGCTTGTTGACAGTCAAAGGCAATAAATTGAGAGTATTATCAACGTAGCACCTCTCTCTTTAAATGCCAAAGAAGGCCACAGAATTACCACCAACTAATCCTAAAACCCCTCTTATGCTTTAAGTTAACTGAAAGCTTACAGGTATATTAAATACACTTCACGCCATTCAGATGAATCAGTTAGTTCCATAACAGGTAAATAAATACGAGCTAAACGTTACATGTCCGGGAAAAATGTCATTAGCTCCTTATAATCACAAAGGTTCTCTGCAATGCTGCTTAAAATGTCCAACTTAATTCCATCTTTTCCATATTGACGGAGCTTTTTCCCCTTGACAGCAGTTATTCTTCAGGTCATTGCCTTCCAAATGAAATTTGATAGGCTTCCACAATTCATCTTCCTTACATAGGAAGGCCTAATCTCATTTAAACCACTGTAGTAACAGTCGTGTTTCACTTTTACCACTATACCTTTTTTCTGCTATTTTCACCTTTGTACATGATTCTCTTTCTATTTTCACCCAAAATGCTACCTCAGAATGCTACCTAGCTAAATTAATGCACAACCATAGTTTAAAAAGACAAGCGCCTTTTGTGCCTTTTGCGCCTGAGGCAAAAGGCGAGAGGAGGCGAGGGATTGTCGCCTGGAAAGAGTGAGTCCAGGCGACCAGCAAGAGGCATCGCCTTTTTGCGCCTTTTTCGCCATGCTTATGAATGAGGATGATGAAGATTATGGAGATGATGATGAGATAGATGCCGAGGATTTTTAGCTTCTTGTTGTTGTTGCTTTTTTTAGCTTCTTGTTGTTAGTTGTTAATTATTACATTTCATGACTTTAGTTCTCTTTTGTATGTCTTTATTTTCGTTTGCTTTAATGACTATTTATTTTCTTGTTTGGAATTTAAGTTAAGTTCATCTAATGCTTTGGAATTTCAACTATGAAAGATGAAATTTGTGTTATTAATATTACGTTGTTAACTTAGTTACATCACTCATGACATGTTTTATTGAGATTTGTCAAGTGTTATATATATATATATATATATATATATATATATATATATTAATTTTTCCTTAATATTTGTTCCATGAGCGCCTTTTTTGCGCCTCGCCTCTCGCCTCAAATTTTGACCTCTCGCCTTCCGCTTTTTTCAACTATGTGCACAACACGTTAGCATTTTGGGTGAAAAATGCAACGCTAACATGTTAACATTTACTCAATGTTTTTGGTGGAGGGAGGTGTACCCAAGGTTAGGGGATCCTTTTATAGAGATAATGGAAAGTTTTTCTGTTGTGTAAATCATTTGGAGTCTACTCCCTGTATACAAAGGACACGTCCCCTGATTTGAGGTTGTGCTTATATATGTTTCTTACTTATCAAAAAACAATGTGAGCATTTTGGTTGATAGTAGAAAAGAGAGAATCAAGTATGATGCGAATCTAGCAGAAAAATATATATATAGATAAATATATAACAATAGCTCTAGACACTTTAACAAGTATTAGCACTCTGCCCGGAGGCCCGGGACATACTTTACAAGAAATATCATATTAATTCATTGAGGCAGAAAATCCTACACGCTTATCTATCAACTAAAGCACAAATAACAATTGCAAATGTAAATGCTGTGTCTTCTTAACAATGATATAAGTGCATACTGAATGCAACTGTGGGATCTACCAAAAGTTAATACCTAGAAAGGCGCTCAGTTAATTCTCCATGCCGTTTGAGAACATTTGAAACTGCCAGGAATAAACTTAATTTCTTCAGCTCAAATTAAGAAAAAAGATATCCAAAGACAAAAAGTATGAGTAAATTATTACATCTAGCCCGTGTAGTCTCCAATCGTACATCTTCCTCCTGCATAAAGTTCTATAATAAAGCAGAATGAATAATTAGAATACCAAAAACATTCCATTATCACCTAACTTAGAAATAGAAAAAAACTAAGCAGATTCCCCATAGCAATACAGACAAGAAGTTTTTCTATATAGCAATACAGACAATAAAACTAAGTATTTAGAAAGGAAGACGGAAAGTGTATGGCCCTTTATTGGAACCTTTACCAAATAAAACATAAATGGTCTACAAAATGCTTAATGCCATTCAGTAATAAAAAAACAATTGTTAGTCAATGTTTATGTTAAAAAAAGTTGAATTCCAAATTGGCATATTACTTAGAAATCAAAAACCCGTGCTACTTTACTCCTTTTCTACTTAATCTACCACTATCAGCTACTTAAATTACTCTCAACTACATCACTACTTTGCGGGTGCATGAATTTAAACAGTTTAAAATGAATTTCTTTCTGAATAACAAGCTTCTCCCATCCAAGTCCCATAAACACCAGTTGAATCTCAAGAGTCAATGAGGGGAAATAGTGAAATTCTTGGAAGTGGCAATCTCTCTAGCAATTTCCTTGTTATAACATTTTTATGGAAATATAGCAAAATTATATGTTGGATAGGTCCAAAAGTGTACAATTAATAAGGTGACATTTTATAAAAATAAGAGGGATTTATTAATTCATAAGCTATGGGAGATTACAGATCACACTTCTTTTAATCGGTAGTCATACTCTCTCTCTCTCTCTCTCTCAAGAGATATAAACACAAACACACATACATGCCATCCGCACATAGAGTAGCATCCATAACCGTTGCAGTATGAAGTAAAGTGGTCTCAGAACCTATATATCCCAACCAATTTATAATATTCTACCCACAAAACCTAGACCAGGTCTATTCTTTTTTTTTACAACAAAAAGTGATATAACAAGGTCGTGGAGACCTCTCTCCCACGGACCCTTGCCAGCTTCAGCCGCTGAACCACCCTACCGTTATCATGCCAAGCTCTATATATGCACATCTTCTTTGCTGATTCCAATTAGGACTTCTCCCCTTGTTATTTTTCATTTTGGTGTGGGTGTATGAGTGTTTGTGGCTGGGGTAAGGAGTGGGGTGATTTTACTGTGGTCATTAGAAATAGTCTAAGCATGTTACGCATCATGAACATGCACAGATGTAAATATATATGTACTACTGCCTGTTGGAATACGTGTGTGTGTGCGTGTGCTTGTTTTTGGTACTATTCTCCCTGAGAAAATCAAAACAGTAGCCATGATCTCGGTTTCTTCAATTTGTTAAACAGAAACCAAATGGGACACCTTTAATTCAGTTGGTTTCAGGTGCTTCACTTTACTTCAGTCTATTGGTTGGTTCATTCAGTTTCATGAGCATTCTACATCTTTGTGCCACTTATCATCAATTATAGCAATCTGTACATTGTGATGAACACCTTTCTTTGTTACAAACTACTGTCATTTCACCATCATGTTCATTCATGTCAAACACTTCACTTGTGAAAACAGCCAAATTTTCTAAACAAGTCTTGATTTTTGGTGCAAGTTCACGGCGCTTGTTCAAAATTATGAGTTTTCTAGTTGCGGGAGATGTCCAAGACTTGTGAAACACGATTTTGACGCATACAACCTCTCTAAATCCAAAAGGGTAATGCTTCTAATTATGAATGTGTTTGTTGCTTATATTTTTCTTTTCTTTTGCATAAAATAAAAATATGATTCACAAACAGCATAGGAAGCACAATGAAGGACAGGAAATGGTCAAAAATGGGCAAATTAAATCAGCATCAAGGCAGAAACCACTGTAACATACGTAATTATTGCTTCAAACGAAAATTCATAAAATATACAATCACGTTCAATTAGGATAGGGTTTCAACATGCTAAAATTGCATTAAAATTGAAGCTCAGTCGATCATATTAGGTTAGATAATTAAAGTGAAAAGCACGAAAATTACCACTTCTCCCATGTTGCAGGTCGACCCTCAATTTGATCTCAGTATAAAACCATAGACATATTGATCGGAAATTTTATGAACGTAAAGAATCTCGCAAAGGCAGAGAGTGTATAATGAGCAGCAATGCGAAAGGGGTTACACAAGGGTTTCACATTTGTATAAAACTACTTATGGACCCCTGGTTTATTGAAAAAATATCAATACACCCAATATAGGACTCGTGAGTGCCTTTCAGTAGTACTTACTAGTTAACTACTTCTTTTAGTTCTTTATTTATTATTTATATTTATTATTTAATTATTTACTAGTACTCTTGCATGTACTGATGGCACGGCGCCAGTTTGAAAATCATCTATATTATAAAGAAGTTAGGTAATTGACTAGGACTATTCAGATGTCAGGATTTAATTTTTTTTACTATCATCCTACGGCTGTCATTTATTTGGGTAACCCCCTCTTTTAGGTTTCCTTATACTATTAGAATTATCAAACACAATTACTGGCCATGATTTAATCTCACAATCTCAACAGTTTTTATCACATTTTTTTTCATCCCTATTGTATCTCCACAATCCTTTTATCTCTCACTCCTCTATCTCTTTCTTTCTCCTCCTCTCTGCATATTCATTAGTTTCTATGAGATTCACTATTTTACTGCGAAAATTAGATATTACGATTAATATTTTAAGGTTTTACAATTTTATGGTTGTGAAATTTTGTATTTGTATTTTTTTTTTCTTTTTAATTTTTATCGTAATTAACTTAATCAATTTAATTTTTTTCCGACCCGTAATTTCGTATACAAATAATTTTAAAAAAAATCGTAAGTTTTGTAATTTGAAATAATTTTTTTTCTTTTTAATTGTTATCGTAATTAACTTAATCAATTTAATTTTTGTTCTGCCCGTTTTTCTGGCCTGCAATTTCGTATACAAATTATTAATTAATCATTCCGTTCCGTGCAAAGAGGCCCCATTTGAAAGTCAATTTTTTAAGACTATAATATTTTTAGTAGTTCATTATTAATAATAAAATGACCTTTACAATTTTACAAATATTTAGTTGTAGTTTCTTAATTGATTGCTATCGTAATCAACGAAATCTCAATTTAACTTATGTCTGACTTAGATTTATTTTTTTATATATAAAAAAAATTGTTCGTAAATTTTGTAATTATTTTTTATAATTTTAAATATTTGTATTTTAATTTTTTTATTGTTATCGTAATTAACTGAATCGGTTTAATTTTTGTGGTTTTTGTTTGTGGAGATTTTCATTTTTAAGTTTATTTCAATTAACGGGTGTTGGGGTTGGTGTGTGACAGAGAGAGAGAGAATACTTTTTGATGCTTAATTATACTCTTTTAAGATAAGTTATAAATTTTCTTTGAAGATGAGTTATAAACTTTTATGACTAATAAAATATGTTATTTTTTTAATTTTTAGGATGTTGGTATGTAATTTACATTAAGGATATATTAATTTATTTTCATCATGTTCGGTTCATACATTGATCATGCTCATACTGGCACCGTGCCATCGTCACGGTTACAAGTTTATTTTTATAGAATACCACACATCTTCTCATTGTTGTGATTTCGTTTGTTAGGGCATATGTATTGGTTTTTAATGATTTAATTGCCATTTTTTTAGCTTTTAGGATTGATTAATTTTGATCAAAATGCATATACGTTCGCCTGTTAGATTTTATATGATAATATGTGAGAGGATTTGAGTTTTGCAGATGAAGCAGAAAATTTGGTTAAATGAATGTGTTTGAATTTTCTTTGTGTCGTGTGCATGTAGAAATAATGGACAAAGTTATTGAATTTTCATACGAAATAATGGTTGGTTTCCAAACCAACCATTGTTGTTAAGCAAGAACCCCCAGAAGAAGAAGACCGAGTTTTCGTTATTGAGAAAATAATAAAATTTTCTTTTCGTATTTTAACAGTAGTTACAATTAAAATATTTATTTATTGGTTTTCTTATGAAATAAATATCGAAGTAAAATATTTTATTTTGTTAGGTATTTGAGTTTTCTCCCCTTTTCGTTGTGTAGTGTACATATATCCAACTCATACAAATTATAAGTAAATATTAATTCATTTCCACGATATCTGCTTCATTTATTGATAAATGTGAGATTAAATCATGGCCAGTAATTGTGTTTGATAATTCTAATAGTATAAGGAAACCTAGAAGAGGGGGTTACCCAAATAAATGACAGCCGTATGATGATAGTAAAAAAAATTAAATCATGACATCTGAATAGCCCTAGTCAATTACCTAGCTTCTTTATAATATAGATGATTAGGCCAAAATATAATTACCTCCAAAGTATCCAATCAATCTCAAAGTGTACCACAACCTAAGGTTTGTCCCATAATGTCATCTGACATTACCATTTGTCCTCGTTTACACCCTAACCGTGACAGCTGTTAGAAAGATAACGAAAAGTTACATTTTAAACTTTATAATTGTAGAAATTATATGGCAGAAAAAAAATTAGTAGATAGCATAATTATCATGTTTTGAATATTTTTCTTAATGTAACGTAATTAACAAGCATTAAAATTTTAAATTTATTAATAGCAAATATCACCAAATTATTTTAAAATAACTATTACAATATAATGTTAAATTTTAAAAGTAAAACCAAAAATTTAATATCATTCCACGGTTCAAAAGAAATTATACGGCAGAAAAAAAAATTAGTAGATAGCATAATTAACATAATTACCATGTTTTGAATATTTTTCTTAATATAATATAATTAACAAGCATTACATTTTCAAATTTATTAATAGAAAATATCACCAAATTATTTAAAAATAATGATTACAATATATGGTTAAATTTTAAAAGTAAAACCAACAATTTAATATCATTCCACGGTTCAAAAAACAAAAAAAAAATGGTTAATAGATGAATAGTACTTCATGAGTCAATTAACAAATTACAAATTTACAATACATAATTCAATAATTCATAGGTCAATTAACAAATTAGAACACTGCTTTTTATACATGCTAGCACAACATTTTGATTAAATAAAATGTCACGTCATTTTGACTTTTTTTTGTTCGCTTATTTTTATTTTTGGGGTTTCTTTTTTTTTTTTTTTTAATTTTGGTCATCCAGCACGGTGTTGATTGCCGAAAAAATTAAGTTTACTATTTATACTAAGGGTTAGTGTTAGAAATTATAAATTTCATAATATTAATTTATTAATATATTTTTTTAATTTTTTTCTATCGTAAATTTTTTAATGTAAATTATATTATTTGTATATATTAATTCAATCTGTTTTTTTTTGTCATATAATTTCTACAATTATAAAGTTTAAAAGATAACTTTTTATTATTTTTCGTTAACTTTTCGTTATCTTTTTAATGGTTGTCATGGCTAGGGTACAATCTGGAACAAATGGTAACGTCAAATGACATTATAGGACAAACCTTAGGTTGGGGTACACTTTGGGATTGAGTGGATACTTTGGAGGGTAATTATATTTTGGCCTTATGATTATGAAAAGATATGCACATTTTATTTTTTGGGGGATAGAGGGAGTACAAGTTAACCTAGTGATAGTTTGCAAGCATCCTTTATGTTATCTTCACTATTATGTATATCTTCCTCATTTTGTTTGCATTTTGTAGCTAGGTTTTAGAAATAAAAGTTGAAACTAGATCGCAATATACATTCTCCCAACTTTGTGCTCCTATGCTAAAAAATGGATAGGTCGGCCAGCAGACCATATTTTGATGATCATGAATGACTGATGTACCCCACTAATTCCGGTCACGAGAAAAGCACGTGCCAAATCACGGGCTCAGAAACAGGAGCTCCACGCAAACAACGAACATGTCAGGTAAGACGTCCAACCAACGACAACGCTAATCCCCGACTAAGCCTGGTCGGATCAAGGCCTTGCATGTCCAACCAGAGAACGATGCTAAGGGGACATTGACAACACTGCGAACAAGTATAACATGCCCGGACAGGGCTACACCCATCCAAGCAAGCGTGACAGCCAGTGAGAAACTAAGCCTTGAGGCCCGAGGCAGCTTACAGGGTTTCCTTATTTCAAATGGATTCCTTTTTAACCACTCTGGAAATCAAACGGAATCTTGCCCATCACACCTACAATTTAGGGGTGGTCTTCTAACCCTAATTCTACTAGGATTCTATGACTTGGGGCCTATATATACCCCTTCTAAACCCTAAACAATATACATGCATTCATTTACCTAGAAACCTTGTCAAACTACTTTCTTTATAAAGCACCATTTCTTACTCTCACACCAGAGTGGTTTTGCGAGGCCTTGTCTTGCATTGCTACTAAGGTATTTTTGGCGAGCAAGCAGGGCCCATACCCGGAAAATAGTTATTCACACCTAAGTAATGTCTAAGCAAGTCCTGACCCTCTTCACGAGCAGGCAGGGCTAAGCCCGGTTTGGTCAAAGGTTGGACGTCTTTATGTAAGAAAAGGGCCTTGCCCATAAATTAATAACAATTTGTTATCACATTCTATAAGACTAGGCAAGGCCTTGCCAAACTGGTTGTTATTCATACCTATGTAATATATTGTTAACAGCTTTGGTGGCTAAGCCACCGGGTCGGGCCACGCCCAGTTAACTAGTTGCCAAGTCTACAAGGCCTGCCCGCTTGGCGGTTACCTGTATGCCTGCCGAGGTGAACATATATTAATATATAATTTACTTGACTAGCTTATGTCTCATCAGGGCTACTCAAAAAATTATACATGTATGTACTACAATATATCATGTTCGATGTTTAACACGTATATATTTGTGAATAGTAATCAAAGTGCTATAATCGAACAAACAAAGAAAACGGAATACTAGACAAAAGGAAAGTTCCCATTAGAAAGGAAGGCAAAATTACAAGTAAATCAATAATATGGGCACGGAAAGCAAGCATAAGCCTACTTTTGGGCCTGGCCAGAAGCAGGAAGAGCGTCAAAATCTGGGGAGCATCACCGACCAAAGTAGTAGCAGTCCGAGCAGACTCGACTTGAGTAACATCCCCTGCCAGCTCAGCAACACAGTTAGCCTCAGCGTCCAACTGGTTTTCTGGCCTCAATAATGCTACAGAAAGGAGTGTCATCTCGGGCACTTTGGGAGCCTGGCCTTGGCATCCACCTCGTGTAGACAATCTAGCTCGACTTTATTATAAAGGACTAGGTGGGGGAATTGATGAGCTTCCTGACTATAGGGGTCGATCGGCCAGGGTTCAATTTGCCATCATATCCATGTTGACCGGAGGTCCATACCCGGCAATTATACGGAGGATGTCGTGTGTGCGAAGTAAGGCTAGATCAAAGCAAAGGCGGGCGCGGTGACGTTGTGTTAGACATTAAATTATTGAAATGGCGCGAGCGCGCCATAGAGTCTGACGTAAGGGACCCGTCCGCAACAACAATGTGTTTATATTAGGGCTTGAAAATTAGGGTTTTGGTTCTTATAAATGTAACTCTAAAACGAGTGGATTAGTAAAGAACGTTGTTTTTTACCCCAAAACAACCTTTTCTCTTTCAGTTTTATTGCAGTGTTGTCCTTCCTACTGATCAGTTTATTTTTCGAGTGAAGAATTTTATCAAACAAAGGGAGTGCAATGCATGCTAAGAGAATGCAAATTCGAATGAGATACACCACGGAAATTATACCAAGTTGTTTCAATACACACAATTCCTAATACCCCAAGGTCCCCAACTCACATCGAGCAAATCGATGTGAGACTTGTGTGTATCTTATATATAAGTTGTCACTCACTATTATTAGACGCTAACATTATTTAAAGTTTTTAAGGTGAGCTTGTAGTAGGCACAGTTGACTTTAGTGATTAGTGGGTCAATCTGTATGCCATGCCTAGCGAAGGGCTCGGGACGTTACTCAATTAGACTAGCAACTACTTTGCAAAGACAACTAGCTACAAGTTAGCCTATATATTGATCAACCTACTAAATGCAGCCTCAAAATGGAAAAAAAAAATTATTATGCATTACATCTTCCATTAAGCTATAGAAGCATTACAAATTTACAATCCATTGAATGAATGCTTGTTAATTTTGTCATTTTGATTGAATCACTTCAACCGATGAGTTACGAACTGAGAAAGAAAGATGGGAAATGAGCTGGTAGAATATCATTGTCGGTCGATGAGGGATCGAGCCTATTTAAAAATAATATTTCATTAATTATTCAACATACATGACTATGACTGAAATGAAAGCTATTTATTTGAATTAATTAATTACAAATTATGCGTGCATGAATAAAAATAAATATATTAACTAGGAATGAATAATATTCTATCTTTTTGAGAAGATGAATAAACAAAAAGACAGCGTAAATCCATAGCAAATCCCATCATATATCTTCTTTTTGTTTGCTAGCTAAGTTTATTAGTTTGAATATTTGGTGCATGCATTAGTTCTCTAGTATGACTGTCTTACCGATATTAATTCGTAAGATGAAGTGTCATTCTCACAATTTAACCTATCAATATACGGTTGATCGGGTAAAAATCTTACAAAAAATATTCATAAGACCGTTTTACCAAAGTTTTTGTTTTTTAAAAAATTTGTTAAAAACTTAGGAAAGACAGTCTTGCGAATATTTTATATATGATGAATCTCATTGATCCGATCCACCGTATATTTGTGGGCTAAATTGTGAGATAATGAGACTAGCTCCTTCTTACGAACTAAGATCCGTAAGACGACCACATGAAACTTACTCAAAAAACTTTTAAATTGTTGGACGATATCTTTTGTAAAACTTTTAATTGTTTCAGTACCCTATTTTTTTTAACTATAAGTAACAAGTCTTTTATAATTTTCATCCTACAATCCCCTTCCGCCATCAACGTCGAGATCCTATTTTTATTTATTTTATGTTTCATGTAGGTTTTACAAAGATATTCAAGGTTTTACGGTTTAATGAATGGGAAGAAAATTTGAAGTTAATAAAAGATTAGGCTGAAATAGGATGAAATTGAAAAGCCTGTGCACTTAGGGCCCTTGACTCACTTTATGAAGAAACCAGGGGCACTGGAGAACATTTCAAGAGTCCAGGGGTAAAGTCGAAATTACACATATCTGTCCGTTGTCTTCATCTTAGCCACGTTGCCGGCTTGCCGCCCAGCTTCGGCCTCCGAGCACCGTGGATCAGCTGCCCCTTTACCATTTTAGCCCCTAAATTTTTTGTCTTTTACGTATTTTACCCCTCCCTTGGCCTGTCCAATACTCTTGGCTTTTCTTGGATCAAATGGGAGAAAAGAAATTGATATCAGATTGAGGGAGGGGAGCCGAGTAGCAAGCAGCCGCCCCGGCCATTTCCTGTCTCTCCATTTTACTCCATTTGTGTTCTAGAAAAGTTACGTGATTTCAATCGACTAACCCATTAAAAAGTATTTTACACTTATTTCTCCACTTTTATTTAATGATAATGATTTTTATTGGATATTTAATTTATTTTTCTTATCATTATTTATTTGCTTAGGATTTTGATATGATTTTGGCTTGAATGTTGTGATTTTAATTTGGGTATTATTATTAATTATTGCTCGCTAATTTTTAGGTATTATGTTGTGCTTTTAATGTTTGTAATAATAATTTAATCACCTATTATATGATTTTAGAAACTGTTTAGTGTATAAAAGTGACTTGATAATTTTAGAAAATACAGTATAGTTGTCTTTTAGTTGAGTTAGTCAATGTTACAAATCTCCTTAAGATAGTCAATTGGGTTTTGTATTTGGATGCGATTAATAGCATAAATTCATACGTAACGAAAGTCCGTAAATTCATATCGGTTATACGAAGTGATAAACTGATAGCCCTTAGCAATTCATTTTGAATCCTCTACTTCCAAAAATAGAATAGCATTAATAGGAATCTCTTATTTAATAACCACAAAGCCAATTGAAAGTCAAAATCTTATATCATCTCTCATCGAAATCAACTCATTTTAATATTATTTTATTTATTTTATTACTTTAGCTTAATTAATAAGTTAGTTCGCTTCAATTTGATCGTCTAAATATAGTCAAATTTGCAACGTGCTCGATATATTTTAAAAACAACCAATTTTCTTTATCGTGGGGTTCGACACTACTTTATTACATTATTACTTGTTTCAATCGAGTAATCTTGTCCATGTGTGTGTTTTATCACTAACAAGATGTAGTTAAAATCAGTTAGAATCGCGATACATCGATTTAGAATGGAAATCACAAATTGGATTCGCGATGCACAAATTGGCACGATTCACAGATTGGATTCATGATTTACAAATTGGATTCACAATGCAAAAAATCTTGATTCACATATTAGATTCACGATACTCAAATGTTCCTGATGTTTAGTGTGTTTTCGATTCATTAACGACATAGTCATCATGTCGCACCAAAAATGCATTTTTCTAATTAAACAACATAGAAAACTGAAACGGTTAGAAACTTATGAAAGGGGATTAGCCCGGATTTCACCCATAATTTTATCTCTTGCTTTTTTTCAATTACTTCATCCGTATATACAACTGGAAAGTTCAAGACTAATCTACAAGGCAGATATGATTTTATAATTTCATCTCTTGTTTTCATCATAAGCCCAAGACTAATCTCTAGCTAAAGTTCAAGATTAATAATTCCCAAGCTGGGTATAGTTTTATGAGTAAGTCACTTGTAAGATCATCTAGCGGATCTTAATTAAATTGTAACATGAAGCCTCATTATTTCTTAACTTAACTCACCAACACTCGATAGGTCGGATCAAGGAGATCTGTCTTACATAAAATAATCATAAAACCATTTTTCCTAAATTTTTGTCTAGTTTTATAATTATATTTTGAGAGTGCAATAGTAGCTAGGATTCCAAAGAAACTGTCAGTGCAGCTTGTGATGTAACTGCATCCAAAGGTGCATTGATCAGATAATAAAACAAGTAAACAACAGAAGTCTTTAATCTAATAAAACAATAATAAATACAGAAGTTTATCAACAATCTACAAGCTAGGCTTGTAGATCTAGCCATATGGCCAAAAAGGATTTCACAAAAAGATTATGAGTTTTACAAAAACAAAACGTGAAATCTAACCAAATACCAAAACTCCAACAAGACATCAAGTCTGTAAAGGAAACCCACAAAAACACGAATAAAGCAAGCGTGTGATTAAAAAATAAGTTTCCTAGTAACTAGGAAAACAAACAACAAATAGATCAATGTAGCTCGTAATGTTACTATTATAGAATAATATCTTTATTATTTATTCTTGTTTATTTGTGATTATTAGTTAGTGGTAATTACCTTGTATAGTTCTTTCCTTATTATGTTTCCTTCCTTGTATAGGTTTATTATTCCCTACTCCAAGTATAACCCTAATTGTATCTATCCCTATAAATAAGTGATTCAATCAATGAAAAGGCTACGCCAATATTCCTAAACTTTATTAGTTTCTACATGGTATCAGAGCTTTGCTCCTAAATCTTCTTATTCTTCCTTTAGCCGCCGCCCTAACCACCCTCTACCATGGCTAACGGAAATCACTCCCTCACCATTAAAAACCCTCTTGATCCCACTCAAACCTTCGACCTCATCAACATCTCCAACCACAACGTCACCAAACTCACCTCCACTAACTACATAGCTTGGAAACTCCAAGTTGAGGTCACCCTCATTGGCTATGATCTCTACAAGTTTGTAGACGAATCACACACATGCCTGCCTCCCACAGTCTTCACCAAGGATGCCTAATCATCCAAGGACGTCCCCACCCCAAACCCTGACTACCAGCCATGGATTCGCCAAGACAAACTCCTGTTTGGGGATCTTGTTAGCTTCCTGTCTACTCCCCTGGTTCCTATGATCCAGCAGGCCGCCACTGCTCGTGAAGCCTGGGACATCCTGGCTCACACATATGCTCCCCCAATTCGCGGCCACATCAAGCAGATCAAAGATTACCTCAAGCAGCAACCAAGGGAACTCAGTTGATTTCCGACTACATGTAGTCTGTCAAGAGTCAGGCTGATGAACTCGCGGCTCTGGGCAAATCGCTTGACCACGAGGACCTCATTGAGATCCTCCTCAGTGGGTTGGATGATGACTACCGTCACATAGTGGATGTGGTTGAAGGACGCGATACCCCTATCTCCTTTTATGAGCTTCATGAAAAACTCATCAATCGCGAGCTGTTCGTGAAACAATCTCAGCCCGCGTCCCTCTCCCATCTGGTCACTGCCAATCCTGCTACTCCAAGGAACAACAACTCGCATGCTCGGCACTCTTCCTCGCATACTCGTCAGGCTTCCTCACAACCTCAGCTCACAGCAGGCTTCGGGACCAGCTCCTCGGCAACAACGTCCATATCTTGGTAAGTGTCAAGGCTGCCGTTAACAAAGTCACACAGTTGCTCGCTGTCCAACCTACCAGCTGGTTGCCACCAACACCCAAGCTACCACTTTCTCCTCGGCAAGTGGCTGGACACGTTGGGCCAATCTAGCAACCTCAATGGACATAGGGACTCCGGCTGGCTTCTTGATAGTGATGTTTCTCACCATGTTACCAGCGACCTTGGCAATCTCCACCTTCACACCTCCTACACGGGAATAGATGACATGGTCATTAGTGATGGTACCGGGCTTCCTATCTCCAAAACCGGTTTCTCTTCACTTCATACAACATCGCACACTTTTGCCTTGCATAATGTTCTCTTTGCTCTTAACATGAAAAAGAACCTTATTTTCATATCTCAATTTTGTCTCTATAATAATACTTATATTGAGTTCTTACCAACTTTTTTTCATGTGAAGGATCTACAGACAGGGAGTATTTTGCTGACCGGGAAATCTAACAATGGTGTGTATGAATGGCCGACCACAGCTCCTCCTGCTCACCCATCTGCTTGTGTAGGTTTTAAAGTCTCTCACCATAACTGGCATCATTGACTTGGCCATCCCTCTAAACCCATCCAGCATCAGATTCTTTCTAGTTTAGGCGTTGCGTTAGACACTACTCGCATCAAACAAAAACATTGTAATGATTGTTTATGCAATAAAAGTCACAAATTATTTACTCTAATGTCTGGACCTCTCCCATTCCGTCTGCTGATGGTTTTAAATATTATGTCATATTTGTTGATCACTACACTCACTACATATGGCTCTACCTGCTCAAACAAAAGTCTGAGGTCGCTAATATCATTCCTCGCTTCAAAGCCCTGGTCGAAAATTATTTTAAAATAACCATTGTCACTCTTTACTCGGACAATGGTGGTGAGTACATGGGACTTACCTGGGACATTGGCTTGGTCACTTACTTGTCCGTTCATGGCATCTTTCATCTCACCTCACCTCTTCACAACCCGGAACACAATGGGTTCTCAGAACGTCGTCATCGGCACATTGTTGAGACCGGTCTCTCTCTCCTCTCTCGCGCATCTCTTCCGATGCCTTTCTGGTTGTTTGCCTTCCAAACCGCCACTTACCTCATAAATCGTCTACCAACAACCCACCCTAGCTCACCTATCCCCTTACACAAACTGTTTGGATCTCCGCCCAACTACTCCAAACTATGTGCCTTTGGTTGCCTTTGCTACCCTTGGCTTTGCCCCTACTCCACCCACAAACTAGATGCCAATTCCACCCCATGTGTCTTCCTAGGCTACTCTCTCACTCAGAGTGCATATCTGTGTTACAATTCAAATATCACCAAGCTCTTCGTTTCACATCATGTTCGCTTTGTTGAGTCTGCCTTTCCCATGTCTACCTCGGCCACCCATTCAGTTCGCCCAGCTATCTATACATGTGACCCATGGTTCCCTCCACACGAGCTCCTCTATGCTTCATACGCACCGTCTGCTGCCCGCTTCGGTACCTCTCCGTCCGTGGCTCCTGACACTAATCAGAGTTTGGTTGATCTCAGCTCGCCCATACACCACCCTCCCACACCGACTACTATGACCGAGGGTATCATTGTGCCTGCTCCATGTCCTGTGCCCGCTGCTCCACCCTCCTTGGCAACCAGCTCCATGCTCAAGGATTGCACTGTATCTGCTGCTCAGTTCTCCTTGGCAACCAGTACCATGCCTGAGGATCACACAGTGTCTGCTAGTCTTGTGCCCACTGCATTGGTTCCCATGCCCGCTGACCTAGTTCATGTGCCCGCTGGCACCTCCTCCATGGTTACTCGCTCCAAGAACAACATCTTTAAACCAAAGACCAAAATGAGTCTCTCGGCTCAACTAACAACGGATAGTGAACCGACATGTGTCACTCAAGCTCTAAAGGATGTCCAGTGGCGCCAGGCCATATCCGAAGAGTATGATGCTTTAGCTCGCAATGGTACTTAGGATCTGGTTCCCTCAGCGAGTGCTCGTAATATTGTTGGCTGTAAATGGATTTTCCGAATCAAACGACACGCAGATGGCTCCATTAACCGCTACAAAGCTCGCCTTATAGCCAAGGGGTTTCACCAGCAACCAGGGGTGGATTATCACAGACTTTCAACCCGGTGGTCAAACCGACCACTGTTCGTCTTGTTCTCTCACTAGTCGTTTGTCAAGGCTGGGATCTTCGCCAACTGGATGTCAACAATGCCTTTCTTCAGGGCAATCTGTTCGAAGAGGTATTCATGGCCCAACCACCTGGTTTCACAGATAAGGACAAACCTCAACATGTGTGTCGACTTCGCAAGGCTATTTATGGTCTCAAGCAAACTCCCCGAGCATGGTACAATGAGTTGCGTCAGTTTCTTCTTGCCTCCGGCTTAAAAAACTCGGTAGCCGACACATCACTGTTCATTCTTCGTACTGCGGGCAACATCATCTATCTCCTTGTCTATGTGGATGACATCATCATCACTTGGAACCAGCCCGCTGCAGTTCAAACTTTCATCTCCCCGCTCGCTTCTCGCTCAAAGACCTTGGTGATCTTGGGGTTGAAGCTGTTAAGCGTCCAAGTGGTCTTCTGCTCTCCCAGCGCGGGTACATAGCTGATCTTCGTGCTCGCACCGGCATGACCGATGCCCGCCCATTAGCTACGCCCCTTGTTACCTCGCCTACCTTGACTCTTCATACGGGTATTGCTCTCACTGATCCGACAGAGTTTCGAGCAATGGTCAGGAGTCTTCAATATATGTCTCTCACTTGGCCTGATGTTGCCTTCGCTGTCAACAAACCCTCTCAGTTCACTGAGCACTGGAATGAAGTCAAGCGAGTTCTTCGGTATCTTTATGGCTCTATTAATGGGGGGCATCCTTCTTCATTGTCAATCTCCCCCTGCTCTTCATGTCTTCACTGATGCTGACTGGGCGGCAACAAGGATGACTACACATCCACTAGTGCCTACATTGTCTATCTTGGAAGCAATCCGATCTCTTGGAGCTCCAAGAAACAGTGCACTATTGCTCGCTCCTCGACTGAAGCTGAATACCGGACAGTGGCTGCCACCGTGGTTGAAGTCAAATGGATTGTGTCTCTTTTTGGCGAACTCGGGCTAACCTCCTCGACTCAACCAGTAATTTATTGTGATAATGTGGGCACCACGACTCTGCTCGAACCTGATCTTTCATACTTGCATGAAGCATGTGGCCCTGGACTTTCATTTCATCCGACAACAAGTTCAGAATGGGCTTATGCGGGTTTGCCATGTCTCCTCAGCTAATCAACTGGCCGATGCCTTAACCAAGCCTCTTGCTCGCCAGCGGTTTCATCAATTACTTCACAAGATTGGACTCTCCTCTCGGACGTCCATCTTGCGGGGGCATATGATGTGATCCTAGGGCCAAAGATTGGCACTCTACAAATGGAGGGGCTCAAGTGTCATGTTTGGGAAGTTAGAAGACCTTTTGGTCGCAGCAAAAGGCTTGGAATCAAAACAATTCTCAAGAAAGAAATCAGCCGGTGAAGAATCGTCCCTTGCAATCTGAACTTGGGGCAGAACGGCTGAACACAGACGACTGACGAACACAGACGGTCTTTCTTGTTTTCTTCTCCGAAGTTGGACCAGCTTTGAGCTTGTTTAATCCCTTAGTAATTGTTGCATTTTTAAGCCTATAAAAGGCAGATCTAAACTCATTGTAGAGGGAACTTGGTCAATATATTAAAGCATAAGCTTTGTTTAAGTGTTCTTATACACTTGTGTTTCTCTACAATTGAGTTTGTGATATTATTAGAGTTTCTTGGATTAGAAACCACCTTGAACTTATCAATCTTCACGAGTCGGAAGATTGTGGCGTTCCATGGTCGTGGGTCTCCGGCAATCGCGTCGAAGGTTCTCTACCGCACCCCAAGGTTCCTAGTCAATCGCGACTAGCGGAGTCGAGGAGACTCCTATCCTTTTCATTCGCGTTCTTTGTCAGTCTACAAGGGTCCGTTAATCTTCGAATCGATCTTGGCTCGAATCCGAACTCGGATTCACATCAATTGGTATCAGAGCCAATCGAAGAGGTAACCCGAATTCGTTCTACTCATCTTTCTATTTTTCGTTGAATTCTTCTTCTCCGAAATCTCAAAAAAAAATTGAAAAAAAAAAAACAAAAACAAAAATTTGGAAATTGTTCTTGTTATTCTTGTCCTACAAAAAAATTTTGGAAATTGATATTGAGTTCTTGATTTCATTGTTCTTGAAAAAAATCCTATCTTCTTTAAGTCTTCTTCTTCATCTATCCTCTCTATTTTTCATTTCTAAATCTATATATATCTTCTTCTATCTACAAAATAAAATTAATACAAAAAAAAAATTGTTGCAGCCATTCAATATTTCCATTTTCTTCCTTCCATGTCATCCAATTCTAAACGGTAATTAAACTACCAAATGGAGACAAATATGCAAGCTGAATTGTTGAGGGTTTTAAGTGTGCGAGGCAAGGGGAAAACAAAGGTATTTCAAAATATATGTCGTACTAGATGTTGTGTGCAAGATAAGGTGTTTAGTATGATTATAAATAGTGATAGCGGTGTTAATGTTGTTAGCCCTCTATTGGTTGAAGAATTGGGACTTCCCATTGTTAGAATTAAGCACCCTTATAGCTTGCAATTGTTCGATTGTTGTGGTGTGATTAAGGTGGATAAACAAGTGCGTGTAACATTTAGCATTGGGAAGTACGAAGATCATGTCTTGTGTGATGTTATACCAATGCAAGGTTGGCATCTTTTACTAGGTCGTCCATGGAAATATGAAAATCGAGCTATGTATGATGTCGTCACCAACAAAAGTTTCCTTGAAAGAGAGAAAATTGACCAAGAAAAAGAAGAGATTGAAAAAGAGAGAATAGAAAAAGAGAGGGAAAAACAAGAGAGAGAAACAAAAGACAGGGAGAGAGAGAAACAAGAGAGAGAAAGAGAAGAAAAAGAAAGAGAAGAAAACGAGAGAAAATAAAAGGAAAGAGAAAAACAAGAGAGAGAATATATTGAAAAAATGAGAGAAATACAAGAGAGTGTTTTGATTGAAAGAGAGAGGAGAAAAAAAGAATTTGAGCGAGAAAGGGTAGAGAGAGAGGAGAATGAAAGAAAGTTAAATGTGGTTCGAGAAGAGTTGAAGATGATGCATGCATATGAAGACCCATTTGACTTCGACGTTCCAATTCCAAGTTTACATTTGTTCATCAAGCGGCTTATCAACAATCACTACTTCTCAACTCAATGGGCGGACTGGATGGACCTCGCCTCAAGTGCAGATCATCAGGTTGCACGTATAGATTCGAGGACGAATCATTTTCAAGAAGAAGGGAATGATGTGATCCTAGGGCCAAAGATTGGCACTCTACAAATGGAGGGGCTCAAGTGTCATGTTTGGGAAGTTAGAAGACCTTTTGGTCGCAGCAAAAGGCTTGGAATCAAAACAATTCTCAAGAAATCGGCGGTGAAGAATCGTCCCTTGCAATCTGAACTTGGCGGCCAGAACACAGACGACTGAACACAGGGTCTTTCTTGTTTTCTTCTCCGAAGTTGGACCAGCTTTGAGCTTGTTTAATCCCTTAGTAATTGTTGCATTTTTAAGCCTATAAAAGGCAGATCTAAACTCATTGTAGAGGGAACTTGGTCAATATATTAAAGCATAAGCTTTGTTTAAGTGTTCTTATACACTTGTGTTCTCTACAATTGAGTTTGTGAGATTATTAGAGTTTCTTGGATTAGAAACCACCTTGAACTTATCAATCTTCACGAGTCGGAAGATTGTGGCGTTCCGTGGTCGTGGGTCTCCGGCAATCGCGTCGAAGGTTCTCTACCGCACCCCAAGGTTCCTAGTCAATCGCGACTAGCGGGTCGAGGGAGACTCCCTATCCTTTTCATTCCGCGTTCTTTGTCCGTCTACAAGGGTCCGTTAATCTTCGAATCGATCTTGGCTCGAATCCGAACTCGGATTCACATCAATTTAAGAGAGTGTTTTGATTGAAAGAAAGAGGAGAAAAAAAGAATTTGAGCGAGAAAGGGTGGAGAGAGAGGAGAATGAAAGAAAGTTAAATGTGGTTCGAGAAGAGTTGAAGATGATGCATGCATATGAAGACCCATTTGACTTCGACGTTCCAATTCCAAGTTTACATTGGTTCATCAAGCGGCTTATCAACAATCACTTCTTCTCAACTCAATGGGCGGACTGGATGGACCTCGCCTCAAGTGCAGATCATTAGGTTGCACGTATAGATTCGAGGATGAATCATTTTCAAGAAGAAGGGAATGATGTGATCCTAGGGCCAAAGATTGGCACTCTACAAATGGAGGGGCTCAAGTGTCATGTTTGGGAAGTTAGAAGACCTTTTGGTCGCAGCAAAAGGCTTGGAATCAAAACAATTCTCAAGAAATCGGCGGTGAAGAATCGTCCCTTGCAATCCCGAACTTGGACGGCCAGAACTGACGGCTGAACACGGACTGAATCGAACACAGACGGTCTTTCTTGTTTTCTTCTCCGAAGTTGGACCAGCTTTGAGCTTGTTTAATCCCTTAGTAATTGTTGCATTTTTAAGCCTATAAAAGGCAGATCTAAACTCATTGTAGAGGGAACTTGGTCAATATATTAAAGCATAAGCTTTGTTTAAGTGTTCTTATACACTTGTGTTTCTCTACAATTGAGTTTGTGAGATTATTAGAGTTTCTTGGATTAGAAACCACCTTGAACTTATCAATCTTCACGAGTCGAAAGATTGTGGCGTTCCGTGGTCGTGGGTCTCCGGCAATCGCGTCGAAGGTTCTCTTCCGCACCCCAAGGTTCCTAGTCAATCGCGACTAGCGGGTCGAGGGAGACTCCCTATCCTTTTCATTCCGCGTTCTTTGTCCGTCTACAAGGGTCCGTTAATCTTCGAATCGATCTTGGCTCGAATCCGAACCCGGATTCACATCAGCATAGTAGAGAATAATATATTTATTATTTATTCTTGTTTATTTGTAATTATTAGTTAGTGGTAATTACCTTATATAGTTCTTTCCTTATTATGTTTCTTTTATTGGATAGGTTTCTTGTTCCCTACTCCAAGTGTAACCCTAATTATATCTATCCCTATAAATAAGTGGTTCATTCAATGAAAATGCTATGCCATTATTCCTAAACTTTATTAGTTTCTACAGTTACTGCATCCACAACTTCATCTAAAATACTTCAGCGAAGCTTTCAGCTTTTTCTCTCTGAATGTAACTCTCTGTGTCTTCGTCTCTTTTTGTCTACATGAGATCTTCATATATATATATATATATATATATATATATATATATATATATATATATATATATATTACAATAGGTCTTGGATTGCACATGTGCAATTGATAAAGGCTAATGAGGGGTTGGGATTGATTTTTTAACCAAATTCGTACGGCCAAGATTAAATTATTTTTGTAAGCGTGTGAAAGGTGGTTAAAATTCCTAAAATGCAGTTCATGTTCCGTTCACAGTTCTGCTTTTCATCCAACACCAACTCCTTCTTCCTCCTTTTCATCCTATTCTGTTTCACTTCCAATTTTTCCGGCTTCCACCAACGCATTCTTCCTCCTTTTCATCCTCTAATTTGGTTATTGAAAATCCAAATCCTTAACCCTCCGAAACCTTCCCTCCGATTTTCTCCGATTTTCTTCTATCTCTATTCTTCTGTCAAGCACAGCTTCGAATCCGATTTTCTTCTATCTCTATTCTTCTATCAAGCACAACTTCGAAGGAAGGAAAATTATACACTGAAAAGTTTGCTCTGCCTCCACCCATCACCCAGTGTCTACCGGTAAGAAAAGAGATCGAGCTCCATTCTTCTGCTTTCTTTTATTTCTCTTTTCTTTCTGTTCTTTTGCACCCAGCAGCCATCAGCCTTTAACCCATCAAACCCACACACCTGCTCCAGCTTTTCCATCTCTCTCTTTCTGAAAATTTTCATCTCGCTCCGTGAGAAGGGAGAGTGTGGAAGAGGCAGAGGAAAGTGTTGGTGGTGAGTTGTAATCGGCTGTTGGGTTGCGGTAGAGACGGAGGAAGGTGTTGGTGGTGAGTTGGAATCGGCTGTTGGTTTGCGGCTGTTGGCTCTTGGGTTGCGGCTGTTGGGTTCCATGGCTGTTGTGGATAGAGAAGGTAGGAATTGAGTTGGGAAGATCAGGTCATGGTGTGGCTGGAAATCGGATGTTGGGTTGCGGTAGAGGCGGAGGAAGGTGTTGGTGGTGAGTTGGAATCAGCTATTGGGTTGCGGCTGTTGGGTTCCATGGCTGTTGTGGCTGGATAGAGAAGGTAGAAATTGAGTTGGGAAGATCAGGTCATGGTGTGGCTGGAATTAAGTGGTGGAGAGGAGAAGGATGTAAGGGTGAAGAAGAAAGTGACAGGATCGAGGTCAAATTTAATCAAATAGATTTAACTATCTTCTTCTCTCTTTCAAAAGTATTATTAAATTTGATTTGTAGACGCTATTTGCTATGTTTGGAATCCTTTTACTTAGAGAGAGAGAGAGAAGACATAGCTTTAATTGAATTTGGAGAAAAAAACATCAAATAGCTTAATCAAATAGCTTAAGATGGAATCCTTTTACTTAGAGAGAGAGAGAGAAAAAAAAAAGACATAGCTTTAATTGAATTTGGAGAAATAACATCAAGTCAAGCCAGTAAAATTAATTTGGAGTATAATAATCAAATTTGGATTTATAGTACAATTTAGATATTTAATTATACACACACATACACCCCAGCTATACCCGTGAAGGTTTAAAGTTAATTTTTTTTAATCATAAAAGGCATTCTAATAAAATTACGTACCTTTGTCAATTTGTTTCGGGTTGAATTAGTGAAGCAGTTTATTACAAACTCTTAATCTTTTTTTTTTGTCACACTTTGTTTACGATATTTTTGCTATGCAACCTTCTTTCTCTACAAAAGCCTTAGAAAATTTACTCTGTACCCCACATGCTTTACATAGTAAATCAAAAGTGAAATTTATTATTATTATTATTATTATTATTATTATTATTATTAGAAAATTTACTCTGTATCCCACATGCTTTACATAGTAAATCAAAAGTGAAATTTATTATTATTATTATTATTATTATTATTATTATTATTATTATTATTATTAGAAAATTTACTCTGTATCCCACATGCTTTACATAGTAAATCAAAAGTGAAATTTATTATTATTATTATTATTATTACCCTATAAAAGTGTCAGTTTCTACTTCTCTTTATTTATTTCTTTTCTTTGTCCTTTTTTTAAAAACTCAAATAGTGAAATTTTCTAAACGTGATGCTTTTTTCTTGCTCGCCTTCTTTTTCGTAAAAGAAAGTGGTGCTCTTTTTTTGTTTATTTTTTATTCGTTCCAAAAAAATTGTTCAGTTTCTAAACGTTTCTGTTTTAGAAATTTCTTTTACCAAATTATTCTTATTTTTTCTTCATACTTTAACTATGACCACATGCACAAGAGATTTTGAATTTATATTGAAATAGTTTTTACCAACTCTATTTTAAAAAGTTTCTACTTCAATTCATCTGTTTACACGGTTTAAGGTTAAACCAAATATTTGATCCATAAAACTATGATCGTTTACTAAATTATCCATCCCTTAATCATCTACGCAGCAACAACTTTCATAATATGGAACAACCTTCACATTCAACAAAAGGAAAAGAACCCGCACCACCAACGCCACCAAGTGTACAAGAGGTATGACTATTTTGAAGAAAATGTATTGTCATTGTCATACTTCCATGCTCATGCTATAGATGTATTTCATCGTGACATATATGTTTTTTTAAACACTTCATTATATCGTCCTATATCAATTTTACACACATGTTAAAAATATTACATTGCCAACATTTATATTATGTCATTGTCATACTTCAATGCTACATGTGAATATAGATTATATATATTATATTATGTCATATAGATTATATATATTATATTATATAGTTTATTTAGTTCCCTTAATTGCTCTAGGATGACGATTATGAATTGGCTGAGCGATTGAGTCGAAAGAGAACTCATCAAATGTTCCAACCTTCTTTGAACATGGAGTTAGGAGAAAGCTCATCTTCTAGGATTCACGTACCCAATCGTAATACTTTTGCATCATCAGAAAGTACATCTACCGCGCCAATACGTTCAACACCCCGTGGTAGACGTGGAATTGGACAATTAAGACGTTATGCAAGAGAAAGAGCCGAACGAGAAAGAACTCGACCAAATACCGAACTGCGTTCTTCAAACATTGTTCTCCCTCCTTCGAGACGTGCATTAGGACAGAGGAGACGCCAAATGCATGCCTCCCAACAACGCACTGCTTCTATTATGTAACTTACTTTCACTTTCACTACTCTTTAATTCAAATAAACATACCTTAAAACTTTATAATTTGATGTTGTAAATATAGGCCAACCGTACTAGAAGAACCTCTCAGAACTGAAGAAGAACATGACCAAATAAGTAACTTTGAAGATGATGTGATTCATGTACCCGCCATTGAAAATCAACAAGTTTTGAATCAAAGTCGACATTCCCTTGGCAAAATGGACGTCATTTGCCAGCACCGCAAAGCATTGCACTGGATTGAAGAAAGATTTGTTGGCTCTGCTAGGTCTAATCCCAAATTTGGAAGCGTGTTGCTCTCGAGGAAAATCAGCTACCTCCACTTCGTGATCCACCTACTCTGCTTAGGACATTATATGAAGGTAGTGACGACCTGTCGAAATCATTTTTTCAGCACATTCGACAATATAATGCAGCAAATGCCTTTACAAGCCTTGGATGTACAATAGATCGCAGTGTCCTGATTGGGAGGGGTCCTTATAGCTTCACTATCCACGGTGAATTGCGACATCGCACTGGTGCATTATTACCACAACCTAATACAAATCCCATATATGCTCAGCTTTATATATACGATCCGGTGGCCTTAAATAGTCCGTGAACGTCAGAATCCGACTTTGAATCGAGAACTCTTGGCCATGATCCAAGAATGTTTGTTACAAAACAATCCATTTGTAACTAAATTTCGTCAAGCTCACGAAATATTACAACAAAATGAAGATCAATCTAATCAAGATTTACCAGCGGTTTTGCGTTACAATCCGAAAACAGATCCACGGCGGTATAATGCACCAACAATAGATGAGATTGCAGTAATATTGCCGGGTGATGGTACTGAAAGAAGGGGATCAAGAGATATTGTTGTGTATTACGAGGAGACCAAGGCTTAATGCGGATCAGTGAATGTCACCCAGCATATGCACCATTACACTACGTGTTGTTGTTTCCATTTGGGGAGCTAGGGTGGGAACCGTCAATGACACTTTGGGATGTGCGTATAGATGCTCCAAGTACAACAACAAGAAACCGACTCACAATGATGGATTATTATAGTTATCGTCTATTCCAACGAACTTCAGAATATTCAACCATTTTGAGAGCCCAAAAACTGTTTCAGGAATTTTTGGTCGATGTCTGGGCTGCAACGGAGCAAAACCGTCTTCACTACATTAGAGAAAACAACCTTCAATTTTTTCGTGTTGATCGCTATAAAGACCTCCAAGAAATCCATGATGAAGAGGGATCAAGACCGATCAAAGCGGTACAAGATATATTCTCCCATCTTCTTTCACTGGTGGACCGAGACAGATGTATGAAATTTTTCAGGATTCTATGGCAATTACTCGCGCATACAAACACCCTGATATTTTTTTAACCATGACTGCTAACCCAACGTGGCCGGAAATTAATGATGCTCTACTACCTAATCAAACTGTCGGTGATCGACCAGATTTGGTTGCACGAGTTTTTGAATTAAAGAGGAAACAATTGATAAAAACAGTTAAAGAAAATAGGGTGTTTGGACGAATAGAAGCATATGTTTTTACAATCGAGTTTCAGAAAAGAGGATTGCCTCATATGCATGCTCTATTTTTTCTCGCAGAACCTGATAAGATCAAAACACCAGAACAAGTTGATAGGGTGGTCTCTGCTGAGTTACCTGATCCGATTAGTAACCCTGCACTTTTTGACACAGTAAAAAGATGCATGATACATGGACCATGCGGGATGAGAAACCCAAGTGCGCAATGTATGGAGAATAATTTTTGCAAGAAACGATACCCAAAGCTATGGGTTGAAACTACTTCTATTGATTTTGACGGTTATCCAGTCTATCGTCGACGCAAGAATGACGTGGTATTGATGGTGGCGGAAACAAGCGGATCATAGAGATGTTGTACCGTATAATCCTTATCTAACGAGAGATGTTTAAGCGTCATATTAATGTGGAAGTATGTCTTTGGGATGAGATGTGTGAAATACATTAATAAATACATCTATAAAGGACATGATAGAGCAACAATGGTTTTGGGGAGAGGAGATGAGATCAAACAATATCTTGATGCGAGGTATATTGGACCGCCAGAAGCTGCATGGCGATTATTTGGCAACACTTTACATGAAGAATTTCCTAATGTTGTTCGATTGGATCTCCATCTCCCTGGAGAACATAATGTTACTTTTGATTCAAGACAGTCGGGGAGATCGATCGTCAACAAGGCTGCGGAGAAAGTAACAAAATTAATGGCTTTTTTAATTGTTGTGCTTAGATAGAATGGCCGAGGTTTAACATATCAACAAATGCCACGAATTACACTTGGAATAATTTTTTTTGGAAACGCAAGCATCCTAACTATCCAAGCAGTGCTATTGGTAGAATATATTTTGCTAGCCCCTCGAGTGGAGAGAGATTTTACCTTCGACTATTACTAATTACTGTGAAAGACCCAACATCGTGGGAAAATTTACGCACGTATAATGGTGTTCGATATGATACATTCAAAGATGCATGTGTTGCACGGGGTCTTTTAGAAGATGATGAAGAATGGGCGCAATGTTTAGAAGAAGCATCATTTATGAAGACTGGATATCAATTGAGAAGATTATTTACGCTTATACTAACACAATGTTCTCCGATACGGCCTGATGAGTTGTGGAATAAGTTTGCATTGAATATATGTGATGATCTTCCACACCAATTGCGTATAAATTTCAGAATTACAAATCCAAGTGATAGTCAAGTAACAGATTATGGTTTGCATCTCTTGAATGAAATATTACAAGAATCTGGTAAAGGTTTACAAGATTTTCCACCGATGCCCCTCCCAAATGAAAATTGGACACAAATCGTAGGCAACAACAGACTATTGTGGGAACATAGGCAGCTCCAGTACGATGATCGCACAAGTGCGGAAGAAAATATTAACTATTTGAATGACGGTCAACGACTCTGTTTCAATCTCTTCGGTGGTTGAAAATCAAGGGAAGACCTTTTTCTTGAATGGGGTGTGACAGGAAAAACATTTTTATACAACACCATTGCGGGAGATGCCGATCCCTTTGTCATATCGTGATTTGTGTCGCATCATCTGGAATTGCATCATTATTGTTGGTAGGCGGTAGAACTGCACATTCTACATTTTGTCTACCATTGAATGTGTTGGAAGACACTATATGTTCTTTCACTAAACAGTCAATTCATGTGGAGTTGTTTAGGGAGACGAAATTGATTATATGGGATGAGGTCCCTATGCAACATCGTTATTGCGTTGAGGCCGTTGATCGTAGCCTTCAAGATGTTAGTGATAACAACAACCCATTCAGTGGAATTACTGTTGTATTTGGTGGGGATTTTCGCCAAACTTTGCCTGTTGTACCGAAAGGATATCGTGAACAAATTGTGGGATCAATTCTTCAAAAATCAACACTTTGGAATCAGATTCACATTTTGACTCTATTGGAAAACATGCGATTAGATCAAAATGATTCAGAAAATGTTGAATTTGCTACATATTTGAACGAGGTAATATCAATTTTACACATCTCCGGTTAAGCTTTAAATTAATTATAATTTTATTATTAACATGAATTTAATTTCAATCAATAGGTAGGAACCAATCCAAATGAAATCATTGAACTACCTTCTACAATTCGAAAGTCTAAAGACCTCATTGAATTAATAAGAGAAGTGTATCCACAATGCATAGAACGAGACTTCTTCAAAGAAAATTCTTAAGCGAAGCGTACTATTCTATCTGCACGTAATGATGACGTTAATAACATAAATGTTGAAGCATTGAAGAGATTCTCTGGAAATGTCATCAGTTATCTATCGGCCGAAAAAAACGTGGATGATGATACAAGTGATCCGATCATGGCAAATCGATACCCAATCGAATATTTAAACTCTTTGAATCCTCCTGGTCTCCCTCCTTCAGATTTGCAATTAAAAATTGGTTGTCCCGTTATTTTGCTTAGAAATCTTGCTTCAAAGGACGGTCTTTGCAATGGAACAAGACTCGGGATAGTTCGATGTGCGCAACGTATTATTGAACCTGAAATCTTAACTGGAGATAAAGCTGGCAATTTGGTATTTATACCAAGAATTTCTCTTACACCTTCTGCTTCTGAACTTACTGTTCCCATTACAAGACGTCAATTTCCAATTAGGTTGGCCTTTGCAATGACTATAAATAAACCACAAGGCCAATCTGTTAAATTTGCCGGGATTGATCTTCGGACGCCAGTGTTTACTCATGGTCAATTATACGTTGCACTATCTCGATGTACTACATTCAGTAGGATAACAATTCTCTTACAATCACAAGAAGAAACTTCGACAACAAATATAGTTTATCCTGAAGTTCTTTTATAATGCTTCTACAACAGGTATAAATCCCTATAATTTCCAACTCACTTTTTGCGATTATATAGTAATTTTTCTAACACAGGGTTTCAAATAGGTACCAGCAACTGCTTTTGACAATCCACCAGCATCTCCACCTCTCCCTCCACTTGATTTTTATGATTCTGATTCGGTTGAAGAATTTGTAAGCAAACACGTCATTCTTACATAACTTTTAAAAATTACATATCATTAATATTTTACAATTACATAGTTTTTATATGATTCATAGTTTTTATATTTTACAATTACATAGTTTTTATCTTACACATTGCTCCAAAATAGGTCCCTGCAACTCCACCTCCAACTCTAACAATGTACGATGATATGTGGGAGGATCCAAAATTTGTAGATGAGGCGGTATGTTTTTTTTATAATTTAATTGATCACTTTTATGCATAACATATAGTTATATTAATCTGTCTGAATCTTCTTTTGTCTCACGTGTAGATGAAAATACTGGACATAGTTATTGCATCTCGCGTTTCAAAACCAGAAATTGTTGTGAAACAAGAGCCTCCAGAAGAAGATTAAGTAGTGATATAATTATGGATGCATAAGGTTTATCTTCAATTCAAAGTTCTTAGTTTTTATTTGTCGTTAGTATTTCCTTTTCAAAGTCAGGTTCCTCCGTCCTCCCTCCTATAAGGGCAAGGCTGGTTGTCCCCCTCAAGTTTGTAATATTATTTCTATTAATAAAATATAGCAGGGTACCGCCCCTGTTTCCCTAAAAAAAAATACCATAGTAACTTTAAATTTTATTCCACTGTGGATAATCATATTATTTTAATTGGTTACCAAGATATGTTAATTTTAAATTATTTATTATATTGATTTATTTGAATACTAACACCGTCACATACTGACATCCTCTCATACTGGCGTCGTGCCATAGGCACGAGCACAAAGACTAGTATATATACATACTTGATCTAGAGTCCTACACAATCAAAAAAACCAAAGACTCCAAGAAAACAAAAGATTATGAAATAAATAAATTTGTTTCCGAAAATTGGTTTCCTAATTTAAATTAAAGAATCTTACCAAAAAAATTTGTCAATTTAAACATGGATTCTTGAGAGCTTTTAAAAATATTTAGTTATGATAATTATTTATCATTATTTTAGGATTAAGAAAATAAACAACAATAAATTAAATAAAATAGAAAGACCATATTTTACCCTTACATATGTCTTGTTTTAATAACACTAATCCCCCGGCCAAAGTTCAAGATTAATAATTCCCAAGCTTGGTATAGTTTTATAATCACATCTCTCGTTTTAATAAAAATAATCCCTGCACAAGCCGTATAGGACTGAGTTTTGTCTCATATTATGTCGAAGACTAATCCTCGAGCCGCAAAGGACTACAAGACCAGTAAAGCTTGCTCTCCCTTCAAAAATCTAACACAATTGTAAAAAACAAATACGCTAGAACATTAGGGAATATTAGTGTAAAAAACAAAGCTCGCATCAATCTGTACGTCCAATTTAAATAGAAGGAATCCTATTTATTAGGTGACTAGTTGTACACTCGTGTGTTTAACGTACGGATATATATAATTTTTTTAATTAAATTATTTTCAATAGAATGAAAACAAAATATAAAATTAATCGAATAGAGAAATAATGATGATGACTTTATGAAAAAACTACTTAAATATAAATTTATCATTGTATTGGTAATATTATAGATTCTGAAAATTTTCCTAATACCAAAACATTAACAAATCTGTGTTTCTTTGTTCAAGATTCGTAAGATTTAAAACAATCTTTAATTCATTTTACAATATTAAGAAAAAAAGTTGATTTGGTCACGGATAAATTGAGGTAAAAAAAAACCCAAAAAATTCTTCTTTTCCAGCAAAATCAAATGCCCATGTAGGTTAGTTTTCAATTGGTTAGTTTGGGATTTGAGATGCGAGAGTTGTTCAAATTGACTGTCTATTATGATATTACATTAATCTCCATGTTCAATCTAACTTCAAAATTGCTAAGTGCATTAGGCCTTGAGTGACATTTAACATTTTTCTATTATAGATGAAAGTAATAGATATGTTTGATTTCAAAAATTTGTACTTCATTCTACAGCATTAACATTTGATTTTTTTTAGTAAATAAAAATAATACACCTATCATAAAGAGCAAAAAATCAACATGAAAGTCAATTGTATTTAGAGAGTTGAATTGAGAAATTTTGATATTTTAAAAGGACTTGTTTTAATCATATGTCTAATCAACGACTACATACGATGCATATAATCTATAAAAAAGAACAGAAAGTGGCATCAATGTATGAAATTAAAAAATAATCAAAATGTAAAGGTAAAAAAAAAAAGAGTAAACTTAATAATAGGGTGTAACATTAATAGAAAGTATTTTAATCTAATATATTAAATGTGTAGAATAAAATTTTGAGAAATAAAAACTTGAAAATTGTTTCCTCTTCCAATGCACAACTATGGATGAGAGTTTTCTTTTTTTGGTAATAGTTTTTAGGCGATAAATTATTTTATTTAGAAGTGTTATAGGCTTCTGTCTATATATATATATATATATATATATATATATATATATATATATATATATATATATATATATATATATATATATATATATATATAATTTTGTTTATGTAAACTCTTGTTAATCCAAATCACACCTCTTGAGAAGATTATGTGACTCCTTGAGTAGCAATTGTCTATCTATGTCTACGGTGGTCACATAGACACGTACCATTTCATATGATGTGGCTCAATTATTCATTTAAAAGAACTTTTAATTGAGTTGCTGAAATTTTTTGTATGAAAATATGATAGTAGTTCATCAACGTCACAAATACTCAAAGACTTAATCAAATACTCATGAGATTCAAACATAATTTGCCCAATCTTTTATTATTACTTCTTCCGTTCATAAAAAGAGGGTAAAATTCTGGCTGATATTTTTTTCAAAATTTTTTATCCCAAAAGTCTATCTTTTTTTTTTCAATCGCAAAAGTTCATTTTTCGAAATATTGTTCCTAAAATGGTATTGTCTCTTTCAACGCTTCTGTCAAATACATTGGATTCGAAAATCATCATTGTTACGCAACGAAACAGGAACGTTTTTTTTTCCTTATAAAATACGAAATTGTAATGAATCTATGTTGGGTTGTGATTTTTCGATAGAAACGAGGCAGAGGAGGAGGAAGAAGATGGCTTACGACGGAGGAGATGGAAGAAGAATGTGGATAACATAGTTTGGTTCTTTATAATTTTGTATCGCGGTGCAAAAATATTGATTAATGTATCGCGTTGCAAACATTGATGTATCGCGGTTCAAACATTGATGTATCGCGGTGCAAACATTGATGTATCCCGGTGCAAAAATAGACTAGTCAATTAAACTGATGAATCGCGGTGCAAAAATTAATTTAATAAAATTGATGCATCGCGATTCATTTTCGTAGCGCGCCTCATGATCATTAAGGGTATCGTAATCTTTTTGCCCCCAAAGAGTGACCCTAAATGCCACACAAAAAACACTAAATACCACATTCATTAAATATTTTAATTACTAATTACTCCTTTTATAAAAAGGAGTTACAATTAACCCTAAACTCTAATTACTAATTAATCCAGAAGAAGAAAACTGTAAGAAAGTTGACGTTTTTTTAGACCTGATATTTTTTAAACAACTTGGCGATTTTTTTCATTTTTTTAATAAAAAAACCTAGCGATTTTTTTCATATTTTTTTTTAAAAACCTGGCTTTTTTTGTCAATTTTTTTTTAAAAAAAGTGGCGACTTTTTTCAAAAAAATTTAAAAAACATGGCGATTTTTGTCAAACAAAATTTAAAAAAGTGACGACTTTTTTTTAATTTTTTTAAAAACACTTGGTGACTTTTTTGATTTTTTTTTAAAAGAAGTGGCGATTTTTGTCAAACAAAATTTAAAAAAGTAGTGACTTTTATTGACTTTTTTAATTTCTTGGTCCTTCACCTCAGTTTGGCCAAAGACTTAATGGAATTACTGCTGGAGAGCTCCTTTCTTCAGTCAAGTATGAAGAAGTCCTTGTCGATCTTGAAAAGAAGAGTTGGTTTCGGCTTTCAACCAACCGATCTAGAATTAGAAGAAGGAAAGAGAGATAGGACTGAGCACGAACTACTTGTTCTCCTATCTCACCTAGGGAAGAAAATATCGAGACGTGGGAAATGGTAATACCTATCTGGCGTGGAAGGATGCTAACTAGTTGCTACAAGAATGGAGAAGATCGTCCCTCTGTTTGACTTAAACTTCGACCCACCCTTACCATCACTCCCCCCTCCTTGCCTCTCTAGATCTCCTATCCCTCGACGACTTCACTTTCTTCTCTCGCTTACTACTCCCACCACCACCCCCATCCCCATCCTTCCCCGAAAACTTCTTCCTCTTCCCACCACCATCAGACGACGAAGACGGCACACTGCCGTCAGAATTGTCCCGGCCTCACAAACGCCGCTGCCGCTTCATCAATATCCTCATCTTGAATACCATAATCAGAAACAATATCGGCGGCGGGGGCAGTGCTCTTCTTGATGAGGCACTTAAGAGGCTTGGATTTGGAGTCGGAGTCATGCACCGGTGTCGGAGACCTTTCTAATTCGCGACGCCAAGTGTCGTCGTCAGTATACAATTTTTTGTTTGTTAGACTTTTTGCTTTGCCTCAACAACAAGCTTAGCTATCGGGTTTGAGAGTAGTTTGTCTTATTGACTAGATGCTTTATCCCATTCTTCATCTTCGTCTGGAGCAAGAGGTCTAAGAACAGAGTCTGAGTTAATTTAATATTCAAGTTTTTTTTTTTGTTTTCAATCGGTATTTTGGTAACTTGAAAAGAGTTTTTATTTTATTTATATTTGATGGAGGGTATTTTGGTAATTGGACATTCTAAATAGTGTGGTAATTAGAGTTTTTAGGTGTAACATTTAGGAGTTCTGTTTTCTTTTTATGTGGTTCGAAGAAAAGAATTAATTTTCAGAACCCCTAAATGTTACACCTAAAAACTCTAATTACCACACTAGTTAGAATGTCAAATTACCAAAATACCCTCCATCAAATGTAAATAAAATAAAAACCTTTTTCAAATTACCAAAATGCCCATTCTTATTTAAAAACGTAAACCCGACTCAGAATCTTTTCTTTTTACTTGATAAATGCCAATCAATTTCACAACTCAAGCAAATACATGCTTTGTTTATTACTTTTGGCCTTCCCCTTGACAACCCAAGTACATCTAGATTCCTCTGTTCTTTGCAACCTCAAATTATTCTGCGATATCAATTATGCTTATTCCATTTTCCTACAACTCTCCTACCCAACCATCTTCAAGCGGAATACAATCATCGAGGTTACTCAAAATCCAAGAATCCCAATAAGTCAATCTGTTTTTGTTGACATGCTTCGAAATGGCTTTTCCCAGACCATCGGCGTACCCTTTTCTTGCCAAGGTGTCGACTCACTTGCCGGAGCTTCGGCTTGTGCATTTGTGCACAACCACATTTTGAAAACTGGGTTTGAGGCAGATAGGTTTATTAAAAATTCGTTATTCATATGTATGCTTCCTGTAAGAACATCATATGTGTGCGTAAGCTGTTTGACGAAATGCCTAATAAGAACTTGGTTTCGTGGAATTCTATGCTTCATGGTTATTCCAAGTGTGGGAGAATATCTTTGGCGCGGGAGCTAGGTGTTTGAATTGATGCCGGAGAGAGACGTTGTGTCCTGGAGCTCTTTGATTGATGGGTATGTTAAGGAAGGTGAGTTTTGGGAGGCGTTGGCTGTTTTTCAGAGAATGCGGGTCGAGGGACCAATGGGGAAACGGCGTTTTTTTCAAACAGAGGGCGGTCTCACGGTGGGGATGATGCTGAGGTGAAGGACCAAGAAATTAAAAAAAAAGTCAATAAAAGTCGCCACTTTTTTGAAAAAATTTTGACAAAAATCGCCACTTTTTTAAAAGAAAATTTCAAAAAAGTCGCCATGTGTTTTTTTAAAAATGAAAAAAAGTCGCCACTTTTTAAAAATTTTTTTGACAAAAATAGCCATTTTTTTTAAATTTTTTTTGAAAAAAGTATATATATTGAGTACAATGTAGGTAACAACTTACCGTAAAAGAAGAATTCGAAGAATCATCATGAAGGAGGATTTGACATATATTTGTAGGAGGATTAATTGAAACTCATTTATATAAAAGGATAAGGATTAATTAGTAATTAGAGTTTAGGGTTAATTGTAACTCTTTTTTATAAAAGGAGTAATTAGTAATTAAACTATTTAATGAATGTGGTATTTAGTGTTTTTTGTGTGGCATTTAGGGCCACTCTTAATTTTTTAATCAATTTTTTTTTAAAAAATTCTTTTTATCATTTTACCATTGATTTGATTCTCACGTTAATTTTTTGGGTCTCAATCCATATTAATATCCTTGAAAAGACACATTGGTATCTTAATACTCTCTCCCTCCCTCTCTCAAAATAAATGACTTTTTAGACATTTATAACTATTAGTTTTATACCCGTGCGTTAAACGTACAGATATATATATTTTTCAATCAAATTATACTCAGTTAAATTATAATCAAGTAAAATAAAAGACTAAAAACAAAACTAAAAGAAGAGATTATTTTAATGAATAGAAAAATATCATTTGATTAAAAATTATTATGAAAATAAAGAAATATATGTGTCAATTGATTAACAATAATAAAATAAACTAATTGGAATAACTGCAATTTATGAAAGTTAAATAAATAATTAAAATGAAAATACAAAAAATGTGTATCGCAGTGTATCGATTTTTAATAGCGATACGTCGATTTGAATTCGCGATACATCAATTTAGAATAGCAATGCATCGATATGAATTGGAAATAGACATGTTTGAACACGAGGCATCGATTTAAAATCGCAATGCACTACTTTGATATGCGAATGACAATTACACAATTTTGAATCATGCATGGCAATGTATGAACTGATACTTATCGTAAGCGTGTCCGATTCATTAAAGATATACTCGTGCTTTCATATTAAAAATTATTATTTTTTCGATTAAAAAAGTATAGTGGATAGCGGTTCAATATCTATCAAAAGAGACCGACCCAATTTTCACCCAATTCTTTTCAAACCTTTAAAAGACAAAAAAAATATAAATGGATCTGACGTGTTCATAACCCAACACATATTAATTGAATGACAAAACTTACTCTAAACAAATTTAATTGACAATGAACGATTGAAAATTGATTCAAATAATTATATGTGTACTGATTTAAGCCTGCTTATAGCTCATTTCAATATCAACAATCAATAACAATTAAAAAGACAAATTTAATCTCTTGGCTTTGTTACTTCGCCCCGACTCACGAATATTAAAACGACATCGTTTTAGAGTATATATATATATATATATATATATATATATATATATATATATATATATATATATATATATATATATATATATGGAACCAGCAACCTTGCCCTAGCTCTCACCAAAGAAAAAACAAAATATTAACCCAACTTATGGAACCGACTCCCATTTTAGTTTTTCTTCTTCACTCCCTTTAATCATTATCCCTCTCCCCATTCTCTATCCTCGAAAATATAAAACTCTATGAAGGGGGATCATCAAGATAGCTTTCCAAGTGAGAATACTTGGACACTCTACAATTTGATGTAAATCTGATTACTTTTCGAACACAACGGCAAATCAATTCGTTTATGATTAAATGGTCGGTTCATTTTTTTTAAAGAGAGGTAACTTTACACTTCCGAAACATTTTTTTTTGTTAGAGGAAAAATCATGTTGCAATATTGTTTGTTTCGTTTTGTTATTTACCATTATATACCTCGAAAATATGATGATTAATGAAAACAGATTAGTTCACAATCACCGTCTCTTTCTTTGTATATGATTAGCTACTTGCAAGAAAGATGAACCCATCAAATATTATTCGACATTTATTTCACAGTCTCCTTCCTCACCTAAACAATGACTCTTCACAACATGAACCTATCAAATATGGAAATATTATACTAAAAAAAATCAAGTAAATCAAGAAATACCCAAAATTTGAGATCTAAAAAAACCATTGACAAATTAGAAGTACTATGTAATAAAAATCACCAGAAAAAATTATCTTTCGAAAATTCTAAATGATTAAAACAGTTCGGAGATTTATCTAAAAATAAATAACAAAAATCGATGTATAAAAAATATTAATAAATTCACTGTAGATCTAAATGTCAAAAATATTTTTTATACAAAAAAATTAAACACACTGTTTTTATGTGATTTCATTAGATTTGAATACTCCTCGAAACATTCATCATTTTTTACAGCAAACTTTATCATTTACAATTGCGTCCCTTATAACATTAAATAGTTAAAACTCCTTGAAACACACACCATACTATTAAACCCCAATTTTTTTCTCTAAAAATTGACTTTATTTTCTCATATCGTAAATATACAAATTTCTAATTTTTAAATCAAAACAAATCAGTTTTTTTAAATAAAAAGTAGTTGCCTCCAATATTATTTTTTCTTTATTTTTGAAAATTTGTTTTTCTTCTTTGTTTCGCTTGAGTATAAGTTAATTGAAAAAATGTATGGTCGTGCGTTTAACGCACGAGTGTAAAACTAGTTTGAACACAAATCAAAGAAGTTTATAAAAATATTGATCTACCTTCCTTTTTTAAAAGAAAAACATATCATATTCTCAATGTTTTAAAGCATTTTCATTACAACATTTAATTAGAGAATAATAATTAATAAGGGCATTTTTAGCAAAATTTAGATAAATTTTTTTTAAAAATCCTAAAACGTCATTTATTCAGAGACGGAGTGAGCATTAATATTAGAGTCAAATATATTTTCTTAATATTTGTGTCGGATCAAATAGAACACTTTTGTACTAGTATTATTTAATCCCTTTATTTTGGGTAAATAGTTTACTATTCTATTTGAGTATGTTTCACTTAAAGGATCTACCTTAAAAAATTAAGACATAAAAATTTTATTTTATCACAAATAAACGATTAAAAGTATTATTTTTAAAAAAAAATGAGTTTCAAACGGAGAGTTTTTACCCAAAATAAAAAGAGTATTTATTTATTTGATCATTGAAGAATCTGGAAAGGGATTAACCGATGAAAGATAAAACCTAAACTCATGCTGCATAAGGGCATCCACAGTCATGGACCTGTCAAAAGGTTTATTCCCACTGCCACGTCATGCCATGTCATCAGCTTATAAACCTTTTCTCAATAAACCTATTCTCCACTATACATAAACCCATAAAAGCTTTATAGCATGGACCCACAACTAAATATTTTATTCTTTCCCAATATACATTTATTTTCAAAAATAAATATATAGTTTTAAAACATAAATATTTATAGAACAAATATAATACGTCTAAAAAATAATTTATATATTTTTAAATTTTATCTTTGAAAAAAATATTTTTATTCATAAATATTTATTAGTAATTCAAAATACCGATGTAATAATATAGATTTTATTGAAATAAACCAACATAAAATCATACAAATTATAATTAAAGTTACATAATACAATGAGAAAACAAAGTAATTAAATACTAATAAAAAATATCCAACCGTTACAACTTAATTTTCATTGTTGCTGTCTCCAAAGTAATTAAATACTAATAGATTTCATTTTTTGGTTGTATAATTTTTTTTTTTAAAAAAAACTTACCGTTGCCGACAATACACTGCAACTTTGCAGCACCTTTTGCAGCCACATCAGCATTATAAACCGGTCCAAGATGATGAAGCTTTTCCAGCCACATCAGCATTATAACCAACTGCTCTGCACTACTCCAACACTAAGAAGCTTTTCAAAAAGCTTTGAAAATTTGTATGGACCTCCCACTGGAGGTGCTCTAATGCATTGTCCAAATCTCTCTTTCCTTTTCTCTTTCCTCCACAGGTGATGCTGACAGACATGGCAGCATTTGGGGACCAGCAAATTCTCTCTCTTTCCTATCCTACTTTATTTTAATATCAAGAAAATATTTAGTGCTTCTAGAACTCCATAAATCAACTGATATAATGCTCTAGAACCAACTAATGATTTTAAAATAGCAAATGTGCAAGCTAAAAGAGGTTCAAAAATAATTTTATGATTCAGCAACTTCAAGCGGTGCACTAAATTGACAATATTTTAGTTAACAATTGGTTCTGAAATACCAAATCAGTCAATTAATACTATACTACCACTAATATCATCTCGTGTGTATCGCTATCAAGGACCGTGAATATATGTCAGACTTTTCAACACAACAATTTCATTCTATAATGAATGTTGAAGGGTAATTAATTAATAATTAATCAATAAAAAAATGAAATTAGTTTTTATATTTAGTTTTTCTACATATTTTAATTATCGTCACATGCTTAACGACATTGAAGAAAATCACATATTACATCAATATTTATAATATAGTCAATTAGTTTTTTTAAACAATGTATCATGTCAAAAAAAAATTATTTAAAGACAGATGTAGTAGTATATATATATATATATATATATGTATGTATGTATACATAATTATTAACTAGGTATGGTACTATGGTTGTAGCTAGCTAGAAAGAATCAAAGAAAGAGGTTTCCATGGAGCATGTCTGTTGGAATTTTAATCACAAGACCAATCATGTGAGTGAGTTCTGTAGACATATATGCAATGCACAGAAGCAAAAGTGAAGCAACTTTTTAACTCTGCTTTACCTACCTAATTGGTTACTAACATAATCCACTCATTAATTTAACTCTCTCTAATTCAACTTCTAATCTCATCTTTCTCTGTCCATTTTTTTTATTTAACTTTTGGGTTTTTACCAAATAATACCTACCTAAAACCTAGCAAAAGCACTTTTCGTAACATCTATGCTAATTGACAAAAAAACACGCAGTAAAATGTAAAATAATTTTATCTAACAAGACAAAGTTAGATGTTGGTTGAGCCTCTATATATTGTTCTAATACACTCATAGTTTCTGCTAAATAATTCCCGTTTAAAAATTAATTTTTTTTATAAAAATAACATTTTTTAATTATTTATTATAATAAAATAACACTTTTACGATTTAATTTTTAAAAATAGATTTTTTAAATTAAATATTTTAAAATAAAATAATAGACTATTTACCAGAAATGAAGAGTATTTATTAGAACATGTTGTTTTCTAGGTCAAATATGTACTTTTTTTAATAAATATGGTTGAATGTGTATTCACTTGTTAACTAAAAGGAAGTGCATTGATGAGGGGCTTTTTGGAGATGTTTAGTAAAATATGTTATTTTCTATATAGGTCAAATATGTACTTTCTTTAATAAATATGTTTGAACATATTCACCAGCTAGCTAAAAGGAAGTACATTGTTATAAAATCAATGTGTAAACCAAATTCCTTGGATGCATTTTTGGCAAGCCTGAGGAACGGCTAAACTATGAATGCAGAGTTTACCAATTTGACAAAGTTACAACAATTGATATCTTATTTCTATTTAACATATTATTTTGTTTAATTACCATGGAAGAAGTGAATGCAACAAAATCATGTTGAATTCACTTAGTTATGAGATTAAAACTGTCGTATGGTATGAGTACTCCATCAATTGATGTGAAATCAAGAACTTGTCCAACATATTATGAAAGATGTACATTTTTACGAGATTGTTACCTAACAATTTGATGGATGATTTACTCTACACGTATCCATGAAAAACAAATCACATGGGAGATGCGTGTCGCAAAGACACAAACACAGAACAACTTCTAAATTAAATTATCTACCAAGTTACAAAGTGAGATTAATTTGGTAACTTTGTTAGACTTTCCTTGGTCTTGTTTTTTTTTTCTTTTAAATAATTACAAAGTAGAAAACTAAAATTAAACTATTAAATCACGAGCGAAACACACGGATTCAAATGTTAGCACATGCATGATGCATCCACTTTTACTAGCTAGGGCACTTTAAAATTACTGTCTTATTCATATGATATTATGGGTAATTTCTTGAATCAAGAAAATAAAAAAGGGTAAAAAAGAAAGAATTGGAGAAGAATGCTAGCTTTATTTCTACCTATCGCTCTCATAAACACACTTGGGTGGTGGACTTATAAGGGAAAAAAAGTTGACTCACTTTATCTTACTTATAAGAGGAAGAGAGCTTTATTATAATTAGTTCTACTTTTTGGAGGAAGGGAAAGAAAGATGTATGGTGGGAGGGAGTGAAGAAAAGATCGATCAAATGAGTGAATGTAGGAAAGACAAGTAAATTTTCCTTTAAAAGAGATTTACACTCATAAAGCAAACTCAATAATTCAAGTGGTTAATATTTTTCTTAGTTTCAGAAACACAACAAAGGATAGGACAAATTCCAACGTCAGACACCTCTTCCCTTGCCCTTCTTTCCTTTTCTTTTTTTGATGGCTTTACATGTCTAAATTTAGCTACTTGCTAGCTAGCCATACTCTCTCTCTCTCTCTCTCTCTCTCTCTCTCTCTCTCTTTCTCTTTCTCTTTCTCTCTCTACCTTCTCATCCACATCTCTCACTCTCTCTCTCACACACACACACTCACACACAGACACACACACTTAGCTTGTTGTGTTGTGTATGGATTTTACTCTCTAGCTAGCAATGGTTGTTGCTCAAGCTAGAACAAGTTTGCTAGTTTGGTAAGTGTAAAGATTGGAGCTTTAATTTTCTCTTTAGAACATCTTTTTTTTGTGTGTTTTCTTTGATCATTTTGTTTGCATCCTCTAGCTAGCTAGTTTTTGGAAACAAAAAAGGCTACTATGGATGTATACTAACTGAGTAACTCATTTCTTTTGCGTCCATGTTTCAGATTAGGGTTTGTACATGTTATTCAAAGGACATGGCTTTATTAAGGGATGAGAAAGAAGGAATTAATTGATCTGTATGAATCTTTGAGTTTCAGTCATCTTTGACTAAGATCGAGCTGTTTCAGTCATTTAATAAGAGAGAGAGAGAGATGAAAGGTATGTTAGTAGGAGGGGATGAGAATATGTCAAATATAACATCTGCATCAAATGAAGCAAATAGCCTATCTTCTTCAAGTAACAGGAATGAAATTGGCACCAGCATGTACCCACCTCAGTCACAGTCCTTTGCTTCAGTACCAAATAACATTATTCAATCTCAATCTCAACCAACCACAAAGAGAAAGAGAAATCTCCCAGGCAATCCAGGTACTACTCATCACAACCTATATTTCATATTCTAAATTCTTTTTTCATGATTATTCATAGAATATTCTTGTATTGCTTCATGTGGGTTCTTGTTTTTTTCTTTCTTTATGTTAGTAAATCTCTTGCAAGTATTCATAGATTCTTGAATTTCTCTATGTGGATTTGTGGGGGGTTTTTCTTTATGTTTTTTTATCTGCAAAAAAGACTATTATTATTTTTTGTCATTATATGATCCTTGTTACATTTGAAATATACATAGATTCTTGAATTTCCATGTGGTTTCTTGTTTTTCGTTCATGTTAGTAAATCACTTGCAAATATACTTGTATACATAGATTGTTGAAAATTCTAGATTGATATGATGTGGGTATTTGGTGTTTTCTTTTCCAGAAATGGTATAATTTTTGAATGTTTATCCAATGTTTAGACCCAGAAGCTGAGGTGATAGCTCTATCACCAAAATCACTAATGGCGACAAACCGATTCATTTGTGAGATATGCAACAAAGGGTTTCAAAGAGATCAAAATCTTCAATTACACAGAAGAGGACACAATTTGCCATGGAAGCTAAAGCAAAGATCAAACAAAGAAGTGATTAAGAAGAAAGTGTATGTTTGCCCAGAGACAACATGTGTACACAATGACCCTTCAAGGGCACTTGGGGATCTTACTGGTATTAAGAAGCACTTCTCTAGGAAGCACGGCGAGAAGAAGTGGAAGTGCGAAAAGTGTTCAAAGCGTTACGCTGTTCAGTCGGATTGGAAAGCTCATTCCAAGATTTGTGGCACTAGAGAGTATAAATGTGATTGTGGAACCCTCTTCTCAAGGTAATTCATAAGCAAATTAACATTTACACATGCATTCAATTCCTAGCCCGCAAACCTAGAGTAACCATGCATCTTTTACAAATTTCCATACCAAATGGTTTATTAATTTATCTTTGTTTGTGTTTGTGTGTGTGAGAGAGAGAGTGTGTGTGTGTATATGTATCAACTTTCTACGATGCTCTCAATGTCAACATGTGATCTTGTGTATTATGTTTTTGATATGATATGATGTGCTCCCTCTCTCTCTCTCTCTCTCTTTCAAGGCTCTCTCATTGTAAAGTTGAAAGTCCACAGATGCTTACATAGACACCTCAATGTTTACATGCATCTAATATGTCTTTTGTTCATACAAAAAAGGGTTGCATACCATATATACACAAAAGACTATGCATGTGTGTGTGAAAATGTGTGAAAAAGAGGGAGAGAAAATCACCATAACAGCACTGTTTAATCTGCAGAACAAAATGATGATTTATTCTTTTTGTTTTCTTGTGTCTTGTTTGGTTCTCTCTCTAATTATTTTAATGTTTCTTGGTAATTTCACAGGAGGGACAGTTTCATCACTCACAGAGCCTTCTGTGATGCTTTAGCAGAAGAAAGTGCAAGATCATCTTCCCTTATCCCAACAAACCACCACCCTCTACATTTACAAAATCTTGTTTTCCCCCTCAAAACTGAACAAACTGATCAACAAGACCCTCAAAACATTAGTTTCAACCTCATGAGGCCACCCCATCCCCATGATCATTTGCCACCATGGTTAAATCACCAAAACCCTAACCCTAATAATAATAATAATAATAATATTAATCCTTTCCTTTCTTCTTCTTCTCCTTGTTCATCATCTTCTCCTCACATGTCTGCAACTGCATTGCTTCAAAAGGCTGCTCAAATGGGTGTGACCATGAGCAAACCTAGTCACACTACTGTATCAGTACAGTCCATGTTTGGGGCCCACCAGGCTCACATGTGTACACCTACAGCTGGTTCTGTTCTTGGTTTGTCAACAAGTGAAGAAATTGTGGGGAGTCATCATCATCATGGTAATTTTGTTAATGTCACATCAGGTTGCATGGAACAAGTTGCAGGTCCTCCTCCTAATAATAATAACAACAATAACAATTCTCTGTTTGATCATATGGACATGGTGAGAAATTCTTTGACTTCAACAAGTGGGTTTGAAGGAACAACTTTTGAAGAAGCCTTTAATGGGATGTTGAATTCAAGAAGAGAGGAAGGGGGAAGTGCTTTTCAAGAAGCACTTGCACAGTCAGCAGAAGGACCTGCAGAAGCATTTTTGAATAGAAGTAAAGAAGTTGGGAGTGGGAATGAGGAATTAACAAGAGATTTCTTGGGTCTAAGAGGATATCCTGATCATAGAGAACACTTTCTAAATATGGCTGGTCTTGATCATATGAGTACTTCACCATTCCATCATCACAATCAAACGCATTGGCAAGGTTAGCTTATTATAATCATCAATCACATCATGATATATCTATCATGGGGAATCATGTATGATCATCCTTTCAGTAGTTGTAATTTTCATTTCTTTTCAAACTTTTTTTTTTTTGTTAATTAGTTACAATTTTCTTTGTTGTTGCAATTCAATGATCAACTGTGCTACATAATGAGAGAAACTCTCCACTCCCCTTTTGCTCCTTCTATAAAGGATATTTGAGATTGAGAAGATCGGATTGTCTGCTGATTGTGAACTTCATGTATTTAAATGTTCTTTTCTTATTGTAGATAGTGACGATTTACGCAAATCATTTTGGATAGAGTTAGGTCTCCTGTAAGATCGTCTTACGGATTTTTACTAATAAGACGGAGCTTTGTTCTCTTACAATTCAATCCACCAACACACAATAGGTTGAATAAGGAAGACTCTTCTTACAAAAAATATTCTTAAAACTACCTCAAACAAGATTTTGCCTTTTGGATATAATTACCACTAACTGCTGGCACAGAGTTAATTAACCGATGTTTATTCATTATATTCGGTTCAAAAAATAGTTATAATTAATTAATAGTTAGTGACATCTCGTTTGCATTGTCTTTCTAGTGGTTTTTTACTTGTTTTACTTTAACCCAAGGCAAAAAGTGATTGAAGAGTTGATTAAACTAGGGGTGAGCTTGGTCCGGTTCGATCTAATTTTTTAGAAAAAAAGAGAAAATCAGAACCAGACCAATAGTCTGGTTCTCAAAAAATTTAGAACCGGAACCAACCCAATATATATGATAATCAAAACATTGGTTCGGTCCAGAACCAATAAAAAATATATGAGAACCAGGATCAGACCAATACTATGATTTTTTACTTTTTAATTGATTAATCTAATAAAAATTTTAAGACTGAAACTTCATAAAAAAATTAAAAAACCTTTGATAAAAGTACATTCAACAATTAAAAATGTCGAACTCATAAACTCATAACATAACAAACCGGTGGAAACAAAATAATAAAAGAGTACCAATTAAAAAGTAGAACAAATAAAGTATTAGGAATTAATATATATATATATATATATAATAAAATAAATAAATAAAATAACATATTGGATTGGTTTGGTCTGGTTCCGTGTTTTTTTAGTTCGAGAACTGGGACCAACCCAAATGTCAAATTTTATGAAAATTCAGATCCAGGAACAAACCAAAGTATTGATCCGGTCCAGTTTTGATTGGTTTGGTCCGGTTCTATTCGTTCGGTCCTGTTCCGAAAAAATCCTGCACACCCCTAGATTAAACCGTGTTGTCAAAACTTAAAAACAAAAATTCCAATAAGCTTAATTGTACCGTACAAGTTTTTAAAGGATCTAATGCAAAAAAAAAAAAAACCATTATATACGCGGCACAAGTTTTTGAATTCAGAACCTCCGAGAACGAGATTTATTTAAGTATTCTTTAAATTTTAATTATAGAAAAAAGTTAGTTAATAAGTTACATTTCATAACAAATAAGTTTGATAAGACAACACTAGTCTACGAACGTCCAATAAAATTAACGGTTATTATAGAGTCAACTATTAAATGAACAATTCAAAGATTTAAAATTATATACATTGAACTTTAAAGCCGAGAAACCCTATTAGTTTGGAAAAAAAAAATTTACAGGTCTGTTTTCTTTTCAAAAATAATTATTGTCGGCAAAAAAACATTATATACATCATAACACATGAAAATGTCTTATTTTGTATATCACGAGTCATGCCATGCCTTCTTTCAATTACATAAAAATGTAAAAGTGTTGGAAAATAATTTGGAGACTGCCCCAAATGGCCAAATCTATGCCAATTATTTTGGTAATTGGTGGTGTGCTATCTATCATCATTTGGTGGATATTTGGTTATGAATCAAATCATCAACAAGATGTCATTGTCATGTCCAGCTAATTAATTAGTCAATTACTGTTTAGTAAGGCTTATTAGATTCTGCCTGAAACGTACATTTGATCCCAAAAGAAAAAAGATTTTCTATATATTTTTTTCTAAAGTATAATGATTGCCAAGTTCCTTTCACCTAGGGTGAAAAACTTTCCTTCATTGTTTATGTTTTTGAAAAAGTTCCTATTACAAGTATGAAATCATTTTTGTCAAACCCCAATCTTTATCTCTTTTTTTTCTTTTTCATTTTTACATATTACCATAGAGAAAAGAGATTTAGCTATTAATTACTCTCTTCGTTCTGGTTCTGAGCAAAAAGTCAATTTTTATTTTTAGATGTTTCATTTTTAAAAATAAAGATATAAAAGTATCATTTCATTGTTAATAAACTACTAAAAATATTATTTTCTTAAAAAGTTTGACTTTTAAACCTGAGAAACAGAGGAAGTAGCACTTATAATTTCTGTTACGGCACTCAATCTATGTTTGTTATGAAAAAAGAAAAAGCTAAAAATAAATGAGGTGTAATATTACGAGTTTGCGTTTGTAGTATTGTTAAAAAGTTTAGTTTTAAAACGGTTAAATCAAATATTCGAAATTATTATCAACTTAATTAATCGTTGCGTGATAATATCACAAGCTCAAGCTCAAACTCGAGTGGATGATAACATATGCCAAAATGAAAAGCGGTTAAGAACTGGTCGGCTTACTAACAAGTGTACAATGACATGTATTGGAAATGAAGATATGTTAATAATGCAGCATTAAGAATATTCTCAATGTAGGAATAACCTGATTATTTATTTAAAAAAAAAAAAAAAAAGTGACAGTAAGATGGGTTAGGATGGTGACAGGAGAAATGGTAGATTAACGAAGGGCGGGGTGGACATAGATGTACTGATGTACAAGTTAAGATGGGGTAGATATGGTGTTTGTGTGCAAAACAAAAAGGAGATGCTATTTTTACACCTTTTTTGGTTTGGGTTGCAATCCCAAAGTTGATTAAGACTTGACCATGTTTTGGGTAAAAGCATATTTGCTGGAGCCTGGACTACTTCCTTATTGCTGATTGCATTTCCCATTTTCCCATTTCCATATCACTGTATCACTGCATCACTGTATCACATCTCTCTTTCTCTTTCTTTCCTTCCTACGTTGACTCACACTCTCTGCCTCTGCTAATTAATAAATTCTGGGTCAGCCCCACTCACATTTCCTAAACAAATTAAACCTAGGTTTTGTTTTAGATTGGGTTCTCTCAAGTAGTTTTCGGTAACATTTTTTTTTTGTCATTTTGTTTTGCATGTTTCTGTCTTTTTTTTTTCTTGATTTGAATTAGAAATAAAAACCTGTTCGATAACCGATTCTATTTCTGCAAATGAGTTTTTGCGTAAAAGAATACAAACATATGGAGGAGACGAATTTATGGTTAAGAAGTTTTTAGGACCAAAGTTCGGAAGTCGAATTATTTAGCATCACATTTATGTTTTTTGGACAAGCTCACAAGAATCTTTTCTTACTCTATGTATTCAATCTAACATGACAATAATTTTGGGATGAAGTGAATATGCTTTATAAAGTTGTATTTGAGAAAAGAAAAAGGTTCAAAGAGGCTACATTCCAAGTGTGTAAGTGTAATGTAGCCATTTACCTAATACTAGTAAGGTTTGTAGGAATTAAAAGCAATACTAATACACATAGATCTTAATCTTTACATAGGAATTACCCGAAACAATAAACTAGATGCGGAAACGTACCTGAATCCATGAGAATGATTGTTCCTTAGTTATACGCCTTCCAATTATAACGTAGTATCTTTAGGGTTTCTCTTGCTAATGCGACGGCAGAGAGAAAAGATTATTAACCTACGTACAAATGAGGACCATAACCTTTTATAGGAATAGTTTGACATAATTATCAACTAGCCAATTATAAGTTGACAATTAGCACACATGAGGTCTCTACACATATTCAATTAATACCACATACTTATCAAAAGATGACTTAGGCTCATTTAACTTAGCAAATCACTTCAATCAGACCTATTAACTTTAGATAATATGAAGTATACGTTAAGCCGCAGTGCATACATGTCTGTATGCCCAAATGCACATATTTATCATATGCACATACATATAAGTCCATAAAAAAATTTACAATCTCCCACTTGGACTATATGTACATGTGCATACGCATAAATCTAATAATCGTATATCATATTATATACTTTAGTAGCTCGAGTAATCCTTTACTTTTAGTCATCTTAAACCAATCCCGTCCATCAGTCAAATTAACATACGGATCAAAGAGGCTTTCATCACATTTATCGCAACTACACCCATCAGTGGTCACATACATTAACATAACTAACGACATGGATCAAGTATGGATGTATAGCATGGAAATTACATGTAATGTGATCTTCACATGTCTATCTCCAACTGGTACTACCTTAGTCCATATGAGATCAAATAACGAGTACTGAATAATGAATAACTTTATGTTTTAACAAAATCCAAAATTACAGAATTGTCATGACAATAAAAAATAAATGTCAAACAAATACTTAATACAAACTCCCACTGAAACTATGCATAATACCCATACGAGCAGTGTGCTCGTGAAAGACCTTAGGTGTCAAACCTTTAGTGTGCGGATCCGCTATCATGGAGTTTGTCCCAATATGTTCTGCTCAATACAAATGTGACCACTCTGAATTCTTTCTTTAACAACAAGGAACTTGATATCTATATGTTTAGACTTAGAAGAGCTCATGTTGTTGTTTGAGTAAAGGACTGCAGACTTATTGCCACAAAATAACTTTAATGGTCTTTCAATACCATCTACTACTCGTAGCCCAGTGACAAAATTTCGTAGCCAAACCCCTTGATTTGATGCCTCGTAGCATGTTACAAATTCTGCTTCCATAGTGGAAGAAGCAATTAACGAGTGTCTGCTTAACACTCTTCCAAGAGATTGCTCCTCCAGCTAGCAAATAGATGCAGCCCTAAGTAGATCTTAGACTATCTTGGCATCCCGCAAAATCAGAATCAGAATACCCAATAATCTCAAGTTTATCCGACCTTTTATATTTGAGCATGTAATCCTTTGTTCTCTGTAAGTATCGCATAACCCTTTCGGCTGCTATCCAATGTTCCTTGCCTGGATTGCTGAGGTATCTGCCTAACACTCCAACAATGAATGCCAGGTCCGGACAGGTGCAAACCTGTGCATACATCAAACTCCCTACAGCCGAAGCATAAGAGATATCTTTCATTTCTTTAGACTCAATTTCATTCTTAGGGCACTGATTGAGACTGAATCTATTTCCTTTAGCCACTAGGGTATCACCTGGTTTACAATCTTGCATGCCAAACCTTTTGAGTGATCAATATATACCTTTTGTGATAATCCAAGAATACCCTAAAAACGATCTCGGTGTATTTGGATTCCTAATACAAAAGATGCATCACCAAGATCTTTCATCTCAAAAAATTTTGATAGAAATTTCTTAGTCTCATGCAATAGGTCTATATCATTTGTGGCAAGCAGGATGTCATCCATGTATAAAACCAGAAAAATGTATTTGCTCCCACTGAACTTATAGTATATACATTTATCAACAGCATTGATCTTAAAACCAAATGATAATACAACTTGATGAAATTTATGATACCATTGTCGAGATGCATGTTTGAGCCCATAGATGGATTTCTTACGTTTGCAAACCATTTGTGTTGAATCTTTTGAAACAAAGCATTCTGGTTGCATCATATAGATCGTTTCTTCAATGTCGCCATTGAGAAACGCAGTTTTTACATCCATCTGATGTACCTCTAAATCAAAATGTGCCACTAGTGCCATAATCGTTTTAAATGAGTCCTTCGAAGAAACCGGAGAGAAGGTATCTTTATAATCAATGCCTTCCTTTTGAGTAAATCCCTTAGCAACTAGACGTGCCTTATATCTTTCCACATTGCCACGTGAATCCCTCTTGGTTTTAAATACCCATTTGCAACCAATAGGTTTCACTCTTTCAGGCAATGGGACAAGATCCCATACTTCATTGTCTTTCATAGACTTGATTTCCTCATTCATGGCATCCATCCACTTTTGAGAGTTTGAACTTTCAATGGCTTGACGAAAGGTGATTGGATCATCCTCAATCACGCCAATACTTGTCTCATGTTCATTGAGAAATATTATAAAGTCATCTGGAATTACATTTCTCCTCTCTCTAGTGGATCTCCTTAAAGGCACTGGTTCTTGAGGTTGTTGAGTTTGTTCCTCATGAATAATTGGTTGATCTAGATCAAGGGAAATTTCAACATTGTCTTGTTGTTCCAAATGTTGTTCTTGAACAGTGTTAGGAGTAAGATCCTGATCATGGTCAAGAACAACTGTAGGAAGAGGAATAGTAACTGAATCCTCTTCAAAGACAAAGTCTCTTACCTTATTTCCTCCCCCAAGCTCAATATTCTCAAAGAACCGGGCATTTCGCGTCTCAAAGAAAGTTCTTGATTTGGGATCATAAAACTTAAAACCCAGTGATCTTTCAGAGTATCCAACAAAATAGCTACTAACTGTTCTTGAGTCCAATTTCCTTTCATTTGGCCTATAAGGCCTTGCCTCAGCTGGACAGCCCCAAATGTGTAAATGTTTTAAGACAGGTTTCTTGCCTGTCCATAGTTCATAAGGGGTTTTAGTCGTAGCTTTTGTTGGAACCCTATTAAGGATATAAACGGCGGTCTTTAGTGCCTCTCCCCAGAGTGAATCAGGTAATGTAGTATGACTAATCATACTTCTTAGCATATCTTTTAAAGTCCTATTTCGTCTTTCAGCCACACCATTCATGCTAGGTGTACCTGGCATGGTATACTGTGGGACGATTCCACATTCTTCTAGGAATTTGGCAAAAGGCCCTGGACGTTGTTCGCCTGAACCATCATTTCTGTCGTAGTATTCACCACCACGGTCAGACCTGGCCTTCTTTATGGTTTTGCCTTGTTGGTTTTCAACCTCAGCCTTAAATTTTGTGAAAACGTCCAAAGCTTGAGATTTCTCATGTATCAAAAATAGGTAGCCATAATGAGAGTAATCATCTATATGAACGTTATAAAATACTCTTGACCATTCCACGAAGGTGTGGGAAATGGTCCACAAATGTCTGTATGTATTAGTTCTAAGACATCGTTAGCTCTCTCGGCACCTAATTTTCTCTTGTTTGTCTGTTTGCCTTTAATACACTCAACACATATTTCAGTTTCCATAGTGTCAATTGTATCGAGAATCCCATCTGACACAAGCCTTTGAATTCATTGTTTTGAAATATGACCTAAGCGTTTGTGCCATAATGACAAAGAGTTCTCGTTTGTTAATTTTCATTTAGTGCCGCGTGATTCAACATGCAGGTTTTCATTAAATGAGGTAATTGTATCAAGCAAATATAGGTTATCGAAATTTGATAAAGTACTGGATCCAATAAATTTAGAATCATAAAAGAGACGACATCCATTATTACTAAAAGAACAAACATATCCTTCTTTGTCCAAAGTAGAAATGGAAACCAAATTTCGTCTAAAAGACGGTACAATGTATGTCTCTGATAAATCCAAATAAAACCCAGTCTTAAGAAATAACCTAAATGTTCATATTGCTTCAACCTCAACCGAATTGACATTCCCCACATAGATTAATCTTTCAGCATCACTTGGTTTGCGGCAACTCAGGCAACCCTCCATAGACACACTTATGTGAGTAGTATCACCAGAATCCAACCACCGAGTATGTCTAGGCACTTAAACCAAATTAACCTTAGAACAAACAAGAATGAGAGGTTTACCTTTCTTCACACGCCAAGCGTGATATTTGGCACACTCTCTCTTCGCATGAGAAGGATCCTTACAAAAGAAACATGTCATTTCCTTATCTTGTCATTTGGACACCTTTTGTTGCTTCTTCTTTAGGTCCAAGCCCGCAATTTCCTTACCCTTCCTTTTCTTATTGCTGCCCGAGGAAGATGATACCAAATGTGCACTTTCCATCTTTTCATGTCTCATTCTGTCCTATTCTTGTGCACAATGCGAAATGAGCTCGTTAAGAGTCCATTTCTCTTTCGCGCTTATAATCGACCACAACCGAGTAAAGCGTGCAGAAGAGATATCAAAACTAAATGAACAAGCAAATCATCAGACAGCTCTAGCTTAAGGCCCTTTAGTTTTGATGCCAAAAGAGACATTTCCATAATGTACTGTCTTACGTTCCCTTTGCCTTTATACCTCATAGAAACAAGACCACGTAAGATAGAACTTGTTTTCGATTTTTCACTCTTGGAAAAACGCTTTTCAAGCTCATCAAGGAACGTTGTAGCAACTTTTTCCTCGGACATAGTGCCCCTGAATGTTTCTGGAATTGCATGCCTCATGATCATCAGACTCATGCGATTTGAGCAGTCCCACTTCTCCATTTCCCTCTTTTCATCAGAGGTACTAGAACCCGTAAGATCAGTGGGACGCCGCTCCCTGAGTGCAAGGTCTAGATCCATGCAACCGAGAACTATCATAACGTTCTCTTTCCAATCCTTAAAGTTAGTACCATTAAGTACCGGAATGGAGTTGATATTAGCAGACACAGTTGCAGCAGATGTATTAACTGAACATAGAATAAAAAATAAACCGTATAAGCTCACATAAAACCTTAAGCAGACAATCTTTTGACAGAGAATTAATTTGCAAGTGATTTTCTTGGTGTAGTAATCAAACATTGACAATAAGATTCAGTCAAATGTTGAGTCTTTCTTTTGACTGACTCAACACCCACAAGGACACCTAATAATTATCACATGTTTATTACCACAGGTGTGTTTGAATTTCTGCCAGACGAAAAATAACCTTCCTTTTGGCCGGTCATTACCCGCGTGAAAATTGCACACACAAACATCTTAGTAAATCAAAATTAAAAAAATATAAATAGGAGAGGTTACTTTTGTAACATGCTGCATCAATTAATTAATATGAATTATTAGACGTGCTCATAGATAGAGCAAAACCTTCGTCATTTTTAATCTAAAGTTGAATCCATGATATATAAAATCATGGCAAATAAAATATAAATCGCATAATCAATGTCATTTCTCATAAATTTATATCATAATGTATAATACACGTCATTGATGACATGCTTTAATAAATTATTAAATAAATAAAGAAATAAATAAGCAGGTCCACACAATTATTATTATTATTATTTATATTAAAGTGTCCTTAATCTGAATTCTGAAACAAAGACTTACAAAACTGATTCCGTCGCCGGCATCAACATCATCGGCTGAATCCAATTAATTGAGGTATACCTCTTTTCACAATCTTTTCCTCCAATTGGGCTCTTCTTCACATTTAATCCATATATACATATATTGTTCATGAATACATGAACTAAATTGGGTCACAAAAGTAATGATTGTCCATGAAAGATTACATGGAAGAATAACATGGAAGAATTGAGCAGTGCACGGAAAAACAGCATAACTTTTTTTTGAGCTGTGCACTGAAAAAAAAAATCTTTGGATAACGTGAACAGTGCACGAAAAAAACAAACTTTAAGCCACTACAAAATTTATAAACTGGGACAAAAGACTAACGTGTATAGAAAATCAAATGACATATACTCATGTACATATAATTTTCAAATAATCTTAACGTGAAGGTGCTCTGATACCATTTGTAGGAATTAAAAGCAATACTAATACACATATATCTTAATCTTCACCTAGGAATTACCCAAAATAATAAACTAGATGCGGAAGCGTACTTGAATCTATGAAAATAATTGTTCCTTGGCTATACGTCTTCCAATTGTAACGTAGTACCTTTAGGGTTTCTCTTGCTAATGGGACGGCAGAGAGAAAAGATTATTAACCTACATACAAACGGGGACCATAACCTTTTATAGGAATAGTTTGACCTAATTATCAACTAGCTCATTATAAGTTGACAATTAGCACCCATGAGGTCTCTAAACATATTCAATTAATACCCCATACTTATCAAAAGATAACTTAGGCCCATTTAAATTAGCAAATCACTTCAATCAGGCCTATTAATTTTAGATAATATGAAGTATACGTTAAGTCGCAGTGCATACACGTCTGTATGCCCAAATGCACATATTTATCATATGCACATACATATAAGTCCATAAAAATTCTTAGAAGGTTCACGTGTGTTGTACGTGGTGAACGCACGTGATGTTAATGGTTTTTTAAAGTGATTTGTTAGTCCCTTCACTTTTCTGTTTACTTTTAATTATTAGATTTTTTTGTGTTTTAATCTTTATAGATTTTTAGATTTATAAATTGTGTTGTTGTGAGATTTTTCGATATTTTGTTTTTCAGTCATTTATAATGTATATTTTTAGTTATTGTATAGAAACTTATCCTACACATTTGTTTTTTTTATTTGTTATTTTTAAATCTCTTTTTTTAATGCGAAACATGAATTCATTCCCTTTTATCGGTGTCTAAATTGAAAACAATTCAAACTTACTATTTTAGATAAAAACATTGTTGTTGAAAACTTTGTTTATGTCATTTCTGGAATGTATGATTCTCTCTAGAAAATAATAAATTGTGTTATAGAAATCAAACTCACAACCCCCAACCCCAAAGTATATACTTTCACTCTAAAATACAAATTCCCCCAAAGTATCTATAAAGTCTCACTTTACCACCCAACCTAAGTTTTGTGTCATTTTCATATCTCATTTTATAATTTTTGTTTTCTAATTTGCCCCTTAGCCACTACGAAGGTTACCAATCTGATGTTAATGTGCACATGATATTTCACGTGTAAAGCATTTTGGTCATTTTTTGGCAATGTTTTCTCTGCTTTTATTATCCAAAAAGAAACTTCATTTTTCTTTCTCTGACAGCGCTTTCTCTATTTTTTTTTTCCAACAATGACCTCTTATTTAAATTTTAAATGAGATAAAACTCAAGAGTGTATAAATCTTTTATTCAAATTTTTATATAGAAAAATAAATAAAAAAAAATGCAGAATCATATCAGAGATTAGATAGATAGAACTCAAGATCAGATAATCGCACTCAAGTGTCAAGGCCGCCATGAATAAGAACTCAAAAAAAATTTAAACCCGTTACATCCGCTAATATTAAATGACCAAACCACAATTAATTTCTCTCTTTCTCTCTTGTACAACACAATGCATAAGCATACACCCTGAATTTCAAAACTCATATTTGAACTCATCACATATGTATACGACAATGATGAGGCACACCATGGTTCAATCCGTCTTCATCGTCCCTGACTTAAACTCCAACAAATTTCTCCTTGGCACCATTGATACGATTTATGATTTGATTAGAGAAAATTCTCGATATTAAACATTATTCGCTACAATTTCTATCACTACGATTACCACACGTGACATCCCAATCACCAAATTTGATATGGAATATGAAAATGCTACAAAATTACATTGAGGATCAAAGTGGATTTGGTGGATACCTTAGGGGACAATGTGTATTTTGGACTAATTTTGATGGGGCCAAAATATGATAAGCTTCCAAAATTACACACTAAATCTCACTTCGCACCTCAACCTACGAAGTGTCTCACTTTCATACCTCATTTTTCTATTCGTCCAACTATATCCCCTCCCGTCTATGGGCGTTAAAAATAGTAACATACGGAAAATGGTTGTGCATATCACGTAAAGATTATTTTTGTCAATTTTGCTTGGGGTACAAATGAGATTTGATTATAACTTCATTATATAATTAACCATTTAGTATTTAAAATATATTTTTAAAGAAAAATAATAAATAATTGTTTCAATTATCCAAAAATAATTATATGGCCAATTACAATTTCCCCTAAAAGTATTCATCAAATCATATAATGCACCGCAACCTAAGGATTATGCCATAATGACATCTGACGTTACATTTTTTTTTCTCATTTTCCACCATACTCGTGATGGACGTTAGAATATTCACGTTAAATAGCACGTGGTCTTCCACGCGCGGGGCAAAAATGTCATTTCCCTTATCTAGTTAAGGGGTAAATGTATTAAAAGTAAAAAACTCTAATCTCACACCCTCTCATTCCCTCTTATCCCGGTGCAAGTTCTCATCTCTTGTTTCACCATAATAGACGTCATCTCCAACACAAACCCTTCCCACTTCGGTCACGCCTATCACATCTTTGGCACTGTCCTCCTTCGATTCTAGTCAAACTCCATCTCCGATCTTCCTCATTCTTTTCCCTGCAAAAGTCGCGCCAAAGTAGAAATCATAGGCTATAGACTATACTTACTAAAAAATTCTTTTAAAAATATGTGATTAATAGAAAACTCGTAACCCTTATTGATGAATTTGTCAGAAAGAGAGATGAACTTGAATAAAGAGAAATGGTAAGAAAAATAATATTCTTACAACTAATTATACTACATTCCTTACAACTAAGCTTTGAAGAAGTGTAAAGTTATTTTAGACAAAAACATTTTTTGCCCTTGAAGAATTAGTTGTAAGGAGTTATAAATTAGTTGTAAGGTTAGCAATGTTATCATTATGATTTGTCTAATTTCACCTAAATGATCACCACTGTCATGCTTACAATCGCCCCCACCACCACCCCTAACCACCACCACCAGCATCCCTGCAATCGACGCCACAACTATCGCCGCCACAAAAAAAACGTGTTCACCTTGCCTTGCTAAAACAGAAAAATAAAACATCTTTAGTATCCATTAAGTCGAACTATTTTCTTCAAACGCCTCTCCAATAGATTCTATCTTAATTTCTATACTAACAAAACGTCCAGATTCGTCCACTAAGTTCTTTATTTTTCTTTATCTTCTTGACAATTATAGCACCTTATTATTAGCGCATTTCTCTAAGCTTATTCACACGTAATTACTAAGTACGCTATATATTTACTTAAAAGTCCGATACTCAACAACAAATGTATTATTACAATTACAATTTTTCATATACCTCTAATAATGTCTTTCCCAACCTATGATGTGCCACTTTTATACACGATTTTTCTAGCTGTCCCACTTTGTCCTCTCTCGTCCATGAGCGTTAAAAATAATGATCATGTACATGAGGATTATTTTGGTCATTATGTTTGTGGCACAAAGTGAGATTTGGTTATAATTTTATCATTTAGTTTGTTATTTGGTATTTAAAATATTTTTTCTAATTAAAAAAATAAATAATTATTTCAATAATCCAAAATTAGTTATATTTTGTCTTATATTTAAATTTAAAGTTTAAAAATGCATTCCTCCAAAAAAATTAAAATTAAAATTTTATTTAATTAATTTTGTATTCTTCACTTTCTTCCGTCAACCTCATCATTCATATACTCACCACCACCACCACTACCACTTCAAATTTCACTATTAGTCCAAAAGTTACTTTTTGATTTGATTTATTTTTCTGATTCCTGACTCCTTCCTTCGAAGTAACTCATTTAAAAAACTTATCAATTATACACACCACCACCATAACCTTAAATTTCACTTTTTTCAAACTCAAATTCAAATTTTTTGAATTTTCAAAATTTCAAAATGAAACTGAAATCCATATGGATATTTGAAAAATTGATGATTTAGAAATCTCACAACACTGTATAATTCATCTAAATCACCACTATCATCCCTACAATCATTGCCACCAACGCCCCTAACATCACCATCCATGCGGTCTTCAGCACGGCCATCACTATTACCAAGAAACGCAATTACCTCGCATTGCTCAAATTGAGACATAGAATCTCTTTAGCCTCTGATTAATTGCACTTCTTTTATCGAACGGCTCTCATTTCTTAGCTCATATCCACTTTCGGTGTCAAAGTACTAAGTAAGGAGATAATCTAATTGGGTTAATATCAGTTTTGATACCCCAACTTTACCTGTTTTTCAGTTTTCATACCCACTGTTTTTAGGCAATCAAAGTTAAGCCAAACCTTTCCAAAATTGATCAATTTCAGTCCAAATCGTTAACTGGCCGTTAAGAACTAACGGCTAACCTGCTATCCTAGGTTGGAAACACTTCTACGCCATCACCCATTTACGCCCACCATGTCCGGCCAACCATTGGGTTTCTGGCAGATCCATGCCCCAGCAATCTCCATAGCTTCAACATAAAAGGAATCAACTCTCTTTGGCTTCTTCACAAGCCTTCTACTAACAGATCCATACCCTTCTCTCTCTCTACTCTCACTATCATAACCAAAGATTGACTCTGAGGAATCCACTTCACTCCCATCAACCCATCTTGAGCTTGACTTCCTCCCCACCAATCTACCACTGCTGCTGCTCGCCTCTTCTATCCTATCCTCTTCCATCGGAAAATTGAGAATCACGGTGTTACCCCGCATTGCGAAAGCGTAAACCGGCGGCATCAAGACCCCCATCAACAAGAAATCGAAAGTCGGGCCTCGGTTGAACCCCCATATCTGACTTCACAACTCGGGCACGCATCGGTAACGGATCGGCGATTTCGTCTTATCGACCTTGCGTTTCACCTTAAACAAGGTTGCGTTGCCATCAACACCAATCTTATATCCAACTTTACCTGAACTCATCGGACAACAATGGAGGACCGCGGCGGAAAAAAAGTCAAACGCCTGAAAAAATCGTAGTCTTCGAACAGAAATAAAGAAGAACAGATTCACAAGAAGTCAACGAATAACAGAAATGGACTAAAAATCTAGATGGAACTCAAAAGGAAATCAGCAATCAAAGAAAGAGAGGCTTCGGCAGAGAGGCAACCAAGGAAAACGGCTGAGAGCATTTTTCCCTAGTGAGAGAAATCATCAGGGGAATTCGCATCGGTAACTTCTTGTGTCAAGAGACCGAGAAGAAGCATTTCCTCCGAATCGTTTTCATGGAAGCGAATTGTCGAACTGTAATTCACAAGGGATGTAAGGTATACCTGTTGCCAAGCCTATTGCCGGTTTCCAACCTAGGATAGCAGGTTAGCCGTTAGTTCTTAACGACCAGTTAACGATTTGGACTGAAATTGATCAATTTTGGAAAGGTTTGGCTTAACTTTGATTGCCTAGAAACAGTGGGTATGAAAACTGAAAAACAGGTAAAGTTGGGGTATCAAAACTGATATTAACCCTAATCTAATTTATGATGACTACTTGAAAGAATGTCGATTGGTGACAGTCTTTTTCAATTAAAGGAGAGTTGCAATAGAAGAAAGTCGATAGCCATTGAAGGGGAATAGAGAGATTCTCACATGTAAGTACCTCGAGTTCTATGAAGAAGAGCAAGTCAGTTAAGACAAAGAGAGGTTAGAGGTTTGGAACTCAGTTATGGAAAGGAGTAAATATTTTGAACTCAGTTATTTTTTAATACTAACTATGGTTTGTTTGTAATATCTATAAGTTAGGACCATAGTTTTTAAGACGCTTGTAGTAATCTGAAAATTCAAATAAGTAAATTGTCGATTTTAGCTTTCTTCATCTTATTGACATTATGACACATTTTCTTAACTCATTTCTCTTAACTTATTCAACGGTAATAACGAAGCACACTACATATTTTCTCAATATCTCGATACTCACCAACAAATCTATTATTATAGTAACAATTTTTTATATACATCTATAATGTTTTTACTAAACATATTTAATAAAGTAAAATCATATTATTTTTTAGTTTCAAATAAAATTTTAGTCTCTCAACTGAGTTAGGATATTTTTTTCATTTTAGAAAATATTGGATTCATTTTTAACGATAATAGTCGGATGGGGAAAGTGATAAGAAAATAAAAATATAAGACGAAATAAATACAATTCTAAACTGTAGGACATAACTTTAAAATAGGTACAAGTCAAGAGATCAAATTATTATTTGATTATTAATGGATTTAATTAGTCTATGACAAATTTACTTGTTTGACATTAATTAATGGTGAGTGATTTATTATATTTGGGGCTATTTTTGTCCAAACATTATTTTTGTCATGGTAAATTTACTTGTTTTGTCCTTAATTAAATTGTGGGGGGTTTATTTGGTGTATGGTTATTTTTGTCCATCTATTAATATGTAAGAAACAACATTGACTTTTATATGTAGAATAAAGATAGATAGATAACGGTCGGAGGGAGAAAGTGATAAGAAAATCAAAATATCAGACGAAATAAATACAATTCTAAACTGTAGAACCTAACTTTAAAATAGGTACAAGTCAAGGGATCAAATTATTATTTGATTATTAATAGAATTAATTAGTCTATGACAAATTTACTTTTTTGACCTTATTTAAAGGTGAGTGATTTATTATCTTTGGGGCTATTTTTGTCGAAACATTATTTTTGTCATGGTAAATTTACTTGTTTTGTCCTTAATTAAACTGTGGGGGGTTTATTTGGTGAAATGTTATTTTTTTTCCATCTATTAATTTGTAAGAAACAAATTGACTTTTATATAGAGAGAGATAATGGTTGGAGGGGGAAAGTGATAAGAAAATCTAAATATAAGACGAAATAAATACAATTCTAAACTCCATGACCTAACTTTAAAATAGGTACAAGTCAATGGATCAAATTATTATTTGATTATTAATGGAATTAATTAGCCTATGACAAATTTACTTGTTTGGCCTTAATTAATAGTGATTGATTTATTATATTTGGGGCTATTTTTGTCCAAACATTATTTTTGTCATGGTAAATTTACTTGTTTTGTTCTTAATTAAATTGTGGGGTGGTTTATTTTGTGAAGGGTTAGTTATGTCCATTTATTAATTTGTAAGAAACAACCTTGACTTTTATATGTAGAGAGAAGATAGATAATGACACGACCCGACCCCAAATCTCTATACGAAATCTAGGTCAAGCGTGTAACAACAAAACAAAATACACTAGTTCAAATAAAACACGTGCTAAGCCCCTGCTAAAAGTAGCCTAAACAAAAACCTGATTAACAAAGTATTAATCACTAATAGGATAATTTAAAACACCACGGCTTCAAAGGCTGAGAAACAAAATAACAAAGTCAACGAGCCAATGCCCGGACTAAACCAAGCTCTAAAGTCAACCAACACTACAGTATCATATACAAGCACGACGTTACACGTCGGCAACAAATGAATAATGTCATACTAAACATAAACCCAAGGAAGAGTTTACATAACTCTCTTATAAACCCATGTCCTCATAAAACATAATATAGCCTCCTGAAATGCTGCATACCAAAGACTATCGACGTCTAATAAATCTCGCCGACCTCACCGCGTACTTTCTGTCTGGCTGGGATCTAAGGAAAACAAAAGGAACGGGGTGAGTGATAAACTCAGTAAGTTATTACGTGATCTATATGGCATGCTGTTATGCACATATAACCAATATATAAAACACAATACACGATACACCAAGTATAGCAATTCATATACTTGCACACAATTCACGTTGATCATGTTATAATGCACATTGACTCAGCGTAATATAAACACATAGTCATGATATAAATCAATATCTCAATCTGATCTGTATCTGAGCTGAATCTGCAAGAGAGTTTTTGGCTTGTCCCGCTATAAACATCAGAATCTTGTCTTCTTGAAGCAATACACATATAATCGCGCCGAAATCGAGGAAGAACAACGTAGATGTGTGTCGCGATACACATAATATCTTTATGCTCGAATCTAATGATATCGAGGCGAAAACCATAACCCAATAGTATCCAGAAAACACCGACCTTGGGACTTAACCAGGAGTCTCATCACCCCGAGTTTTACCCAAGAGTCGTAGTTACGTTGCTATTGCTGTTGCAGTACACATGCTGAAATCATGTCTGAACCCAATAGTATCCAGAAAACACCGACCTTGGGACTTAACCAGGAGTCTCATTACCCCGAGTTTTACCCAAGAGTCTAGCCTCTGTTTATCATGCGAATTGCTCTGACAAGGCTACATCCTTGTCACGGCCAATAACAAGGGAGAGACCCATGCAACGACCCGTAGCGATCACGAGATTTAACTCTCGTAAAGACTACTGTCGTCCCATTGTCGACACAACCACATATGTCAGTTGGACTCAATGCGATGCACAAGTAGTTGTTTACTCGTAATTAAACACAACCATCGAGTCCCAAGTACGGGGGCTCGACGCACATACAAGCATGCTTATTTGCTTGAATAAAAACATGTAAGCATCTATTTGCTTAAAATACACACGTAAGTATTTATTTGCTTAAATAAAATTACCACATATATGATATTTCATAATAAATATCTAACCCAAAATACTCCACAATATCGTAGGAACTCAATACAACACTCTTTATATTTTATTGTGCCTAAATCGACTCCGTTGAGTCATTTATTTATTATTTATAAATTCCGGGCTTCATTGCGATTTGCAGGATTCATCCCAACACAATCTCACCAATAATTAATTCGGCCCAAGTAATAATCTCAAGTATTTAAATACACATATTAGTTCAAATATTCAATAATTAATAACGAGAGTATTTTTACTCTAAAATCAAAACAAATCACATGGGGGTAGCCCACAATTCATGTATGCAATTATTACATACAAAGGGAATGAAATAGTTACTTACCTCTATCGAAAAATATCGACGAAAACACAAAATATTCGGGTGTAAATGTTGCCCTCAGCAAATAAAACACTCCTACGAAATCGAAATTAAAAACGAGTAATTTTTCGTTAACAAATTAAACCAGAAAACGAAACCCTCGCAACTTACAGTGAGGAGCTCGAAACCGGAGAGAATGAGGCAAGAACGAAAATAAGAGACTCTCGTTCACTCACAAGTCACAACAAATTAAAAGAAAAACGGAGAAGTCCACCGACCGCCCAAAAGCCAAATGAAAAGTAGGATAAGTTTGACTTCAGCCGAAATTTGAGACAATTCTCAAGTGAATGTTCACTTGTCCATTAAAATATTCAATATACATATAATAGTATTTTTTTTTTTAAATCAATGTCAAGTTTGGTCAAAAGTCAATTTTATCAAAACCAATTAATCATTAATTTGATTCAATTAAACACTAATTAATTATTATTAAGCAGCTAATGTTAAAATAAAAATATATTTTAACAATATAAAAAGAAACACGTAACATACGATACACTTCGGGTCAATCTAATCGAAAATATATATTTTTTATTACAATGATATAAATCATAATTAATAAAATCAAAGTCCAATATGGACTTTAAACACGTCACACCCTAAACCCAACATATCTTGAATTCAAATGGACTCCCGTAGGGCAATTACACAAGTCCACAACACACAACATGCAAATATTGCAAAACACATAAATAACACAATTGGACTTTAAACGTGCTATTGCACAATTCCAACTCACGAGATAACCAAGATCTTATTATAACTCAAAACCCAAATCAAAATACTTTTAGACTAACATGCTAGCATTACAATTTAACATTAATCATTTTGTGATTAACAAATAAATATCATAATAAATGTAAGAAAATTCTCGGGCGCTACAGATAAAGAGATAATGGTCGGAGGGGGAAAGTGATAAGAAAATCTAAATATAAAACGAAATAAATACAATTCTAAACTATAGGACCTAACATTAAAATAGGTACAAGTCAATGGATCAAATTATTATTTGATTATTAATAAAATTAATTAGTCTATGAGAAATTTACTTGTTTGGCCTTAATTAATTGTGATTGATTTATTATATTTGGGGCTATTTTTGTCCAAATATTATTTTTGTCATGGTAAATTTACTTGTTTTATCATTAATTAAATTGTAGGAGTTTTATTTGGTGAATGGTTATTTTTATCTATCTATTAATTTGTAAAAAACAACCTTAACTTTTATATGTAGAGAGATAAATTGGCTAGAATAAGCATCAGGAAAGACTAATTCCACTAGAATAACTACTTATCCACTATATTCATAAATAACTACTGATTACGCGATTTTGGTGGTGATCTTGTCTTGTTGTCCACGTATGAAACAGGAATGGTCGGATCTTGGTATGTTCGTCCTTGTCACGGCTTCCGTCTGCCTGCCTGAGATAAATAGTGAACATCGTTAAGGAGTTGGGGTAGTCCGACTGGAACCCTCCGGCGTGAAAATCAGATTTCTGATGGTGGTGAGTAATAAATACGTCGTAATAATAAATGGTCTGATAAGGGGTTGTGATAAGAGAGTTTGGATATCTCAAAATTGACTTACCTTTACAATTAATGAATGTCTTCTATTTATACCTGATCTTCCTGGTGACGTGGCGGCCGCTTATTGGGGAACATGTTGCGGCGGATATTAAATGCACTAATGGCCTCTGTCAGAAATAAATGGGCTGAGCGTTTATCAGGGGGTTGGTGGTTGCGTGTAGCGGTTTTACAGGGCCTGTGGAAGCTTCTTTGTCAGGCCTGGTGATCATTGATCTAGTGCCGAGGCCGAGCGGTAAAAGGTAGTGGGCTATTGCCGCCGAGGCCGAGGGTATTGGAAGCCAGTCAAGCTGCCGAGGCCTAGGATGTGTGGAAGCCGCAGGTTTTGCTCGTCACTTGTCTCTAGTGAGCTCGCGTATTCTCGGCGTTATCTCGGTGGCGTAGGCTCGGCGGTTTTTGCTGAATCTGCTAATAGTTTTCTTAGTGGGGCCCGCACCTGTGCCGAGGATGATTCCCTCGGTATCGTCCTTTCAACTACTTTAATTTGGCTTATGATTGGACAAAATTACCTTTATTTAGTCATACGATATATTTTTAAAATTACTTTTACCTAAATTTTTCTTTCAATTAAAAGAAAACTATTTTTCTCTTTTCATGTTTAATTTAAGATTAGTTTGTTTAAATAAAGTAATCATATATATATATATATATATATATATATATATATATATATATATATATATATATATATATATATATGTGTGTGTGTGTGTGTGTGTGTGTGTGTGTGTGTGTGTGTGTGTGTGTACATAGCTACAATAAAAAAAATTGTTGCACTTGAATGTTATCTACTTTCATCAATTTACTTTTTAACACGTTTTTTTATTTTATTTATTTTTTCAATATATCCAATAGCCAATGTATTTTATTTTATATTTCTACTTGCTTGAAAAATTATATTTAATTATTTTTTTCTCGTAAAAAATAAAAAGTGAAATTGCATGAAAAAATATTTTTTAGTATGAAATTTTATTACTAAAATTAAAAAAAAAAAGATTTTTATTTTCGTGATATATATTACACAATGAAATGTATGTTAGTTTAAATTTATGTAATTCATTCATGACATGAAAAAAAGAGAGGATATTTTTGTTGATGTATGATTAACTCTATGGATGCAGTAGAAATAGATTGTCCCCAACTTCTAACGTTACATTTAGAAAGCAGTTTTTTTCTGGAATTACTCCCTTCTCGTCTCACTTTCTACCTTTGTATGTCCCAAATGAAAATAGTCTCATTTCTTAACTTTTAATTAATTAACTTCCATTATTATTATGTTCAAATTTTGTCTTGCTTGTAAAAAACATGACATTTCTAAGTCGTATCAATTTTATTTTTTTGCATATTAGTGAAAATTATAGGAAAATATAAAATTTGACTTGTCAAAATGTAATTATATATATGGTGGAGAGAGTAATTCTTTTATAGTACAAACTACAAAAATTGATAAGCTCCCATGTTGTTTCCTAGTTTCCTGGCCAATCCCTTCAATAGTTTTAAAGTTTAATTGAAATTCTGTAGATTTTACAAATGAGAAAAAAAAAGTTTAATTTGTAAAAAAATTATTTGTACAGGGTTTGTTATGGAACAAATTCTAAAAGAATGGAGGGCAACGGGTGGAAAACTTGTGTCACAACCACATCAGCGCCACGCAAGCCGTTATCTTCTCTTCTAAAGGTTTAAATTGAAAATAATAATAATAGGTGAATATTTTAATTGTTGAAATTGGAAACACAAGGTTTAATTTACAATTCGTGAAATAGGACAAGGTTTTTTTTTTGCAATTAAGTATATATATTACCTTCAAGAAAGGTAATTGCAGTCTTCACATAGAGCCAACATAAGCTCTTGGGTTAGTGGATCAGACATCCATCGACAAAATTTGTCAAAGGGTATGAGAGTAGTATTAGGAGGACAAAGAGTGGTGCGAGTAACGGGACTTCTGCATAGAGGGCAAGTAGAATGGTGTTGGAGCCAAGCATCAATACAATGGACATGGAATACATGATTGCAGTGTTGGAGAGGCTTGTACCTTTCTCTTGGACAGATTTGGCAAAGGCAAACAATGCACGTCTGACCATCATCTACTTTGACGTCTCCTGAAGCTAGCAGTGCTTTTGCAGTATCATGGTGACGAAGGCGGTGAATGTGGTGGTTGAGAAGCACAAGGGCAATTGACCACAAGGATTTAGCATATGCACAGAGCAAGGAAACCAGGGCCACTAGGATTATCGTACCTATCATCTCTCTCTCTCTCTCTCTCTCTCTCTCTCTCTCTAGGCAGCAATCTTTGTGCATGGATGTAACACGCAGAATACGAATGGTTTATATAACAAGCAGAGTACAAGTACGTACTTGCCATAAAACACGATAAATTAAAGGCAAAGGCAATGTGATTGTGTTACAATAAGCTAGAGGTTTCAATTAGAAACAAAACAGGGAATAAGTGAAGCCATGATTTTCTTCTAATCAAAGTCAAATATTAAGCTGAAGCAGTGGAGAAAAAACAATTAAATATAAAACCAATTCACATGTTTTGTTTAGTCTTGTGACCGATCGAAAAACCAATCAAACTTTGGTTAAAACTTGAGTCAAATTCGGTTCGTTACCATGTTATGTTAAAAGAAATGATTGCGTTGTGTTGACACGTTCAATTTTGAATATTCAAAACTCAGAATGAAGGGTGGATCTCATAGATCATAAATGTCATATAACTCTACGAGAAAGTCATAACAATAAATCTTTTTATACACCAAAATATATAAACCAGACAAGCAGGCTGCTACTATTTTGAATTTTCACCCTGTTAATGACTAATTTTACTTGCAGAATTCTTCTGCAACACACACACACATAGAGAGCAGTTATGGACAAGAATGCATATTCTGCAAATGGCACCCGATCAAAGGAAGGAGCAAGAAGCATACATGGTTTGTAGGATGATGTCATGGAAGAACGTCTCGCTCTCTCTCTCTCTCTCTCTAACAGCCACCGCGGCCCAAACAAACAAGAATACAATACGTGTGCCATCATACAACATTAGGTAGTCTGCAAAGACACCAGGAAGTAAGTATACTTTATTAAGTTGGTAGTAAGTCCACACACAGTTTCAGCTCAGATGGGAAAAAATGGGGACAACGATGGCAAAATTCATAATTGTCAACTGTTTCTAGTTCTACGAAAACTGTCATTTAACAGCTACTACAATTTCACATGAACTTGCTAGCGTATCTTCCTTCATAGAATAGGAGCAAGGACGGACCTCAGTGGCAGCAATCAAGCTACAACATATTTCTCCACAAGGCATATTCTTAATTAACTAGCTAAAGATGGTTCCCAGTCAAAAGTATTACCGTGTGCAATGCTAAGATCCCACCTGAGCGATGCCTTTTGCCTTGGCTGCAGCAGTTGCAGTTGCAGTTGCAGCAGCAGCGGCTGCAGCTGCAGCTGCCGCTGCCGCTGCAGCAGTAGGTGACGAGGGAGGTACTGGGTTGGATTGTGAACTGCTCTGAAGTGCAACTATCTGTTGTTCCTGGTGCTGAGGCTGCTGCTCGGATTTAACTTGAGCAAGTAGGGTTTTAATCTGACTTCCGGTAAGTGTCTCATGCTCGAGTAACGCATTAGCAAGCGCGTGGTGCTCCTTGCTATAAGTTGTGAGAATGGTTTTTGCATTATTGTAAGCCGTTTCCAACAATTCCCTCACTTCCTTCTCGATAAGGAGTCGAGTCTTAGTACTCATGCTCTTCCCATCATCATCATAGTTATGAGTAACCACCCCAATTTCTTTGCTCATACCATACTTTGTTACCATCGCTCGTGCGAGTTTAGTTGCCTGCTGGAGATCGGATGATGCACCTGTAGTAACTTCATTCTCCCCAAAGATGAGCTCCTCCGCCACTCGCCCGCCCATACAAACATCAAGGCGAGCAAGCATTTGTTTACGTGACACACTAGTCTGATCCTTCTCAGGTAATTGGGATACCATACCAAGAGCATTCCCTCTAGGAACAATCGTTGCCTTGTGAACAGGAAGGGCCCCATCAGTATGGATAGCCACAAGGGCATGGCCACCCTCGTGGAAAGCTGTTAGTTTTCGTGATTCATCAGATATAACAGCTGATTTCCGTTCACTTCCCATCAAGATCTTGTCCTTCGCATGCTCTAGATCAGCCATGCTCACAACTTTAGCACCGTCCATAGCAGCCTTGAGAGCCGCAACGTTGACCAAGTTTGCAAGGTCAGCACCTGAGAACCCCGGGGTTCCTCTTGCAATAATCATCATATCAACATCATCTCCCTTGAGAACCTGTAAAAACAAAGATATTCACCAATTGCAAAAAATAGCTTTTATTTCCATAAACCCTTTTTTTAGGGTTGGGTGGGGGGGGGTGGGGGGGGGAGAGGGGTTAATAGAGAATACCTTTGACATGTGAGATTCCAAGATCTGCCTCCTTCCTTCAACATCAGGATTTGGAACAACAATATTACGATCAAACCGTCCAGGTCTTACCAGTGCCTTATCTAACAATTGTGGGAAGTTTGTTGCCCCTATGACTATAATTCCATCATTTTGCTTGAAGCCATCCATTTCAGTGAGCAACTGATTCAATGTCATCCTCATGACCTGCTGGTCCCTTGGATTCCGCTTTCCTCCTATAGCATCTATCTCATCTATAAATATTATACAGGGTGATTTCTTCTTTGCTACAGCAAAGAGATCTCTAACCCTCCGGGCTCCAAGACCAACAAACATCTCTTCGAACTCACTGCCACTGCATTGAAAGAATGGCACATCTGCTTCTCCTGCTATAGCTCTTGCCAACATCGTCTTTCCAGTGCCAGGAGGACCAACAAGCAAAACACCATTAGGAAGCTTACCCCCAAGGCGAGTGAAGCGCTGTAACAGATGAGAGTAATCAGATACTTAAAAAAATACCATACGGCAAACCCGTCCATCCATTCTAGATGATGCCACATAACTTGAGTGTTTAGTTTCAACCAAAAAGTTGCACCATTCCACAAATAAACTCACAAATAATAAGGGGCGCAAATGGTTCAGTTCAATTTTGCAGGTAAAGCATGAAGTAAATCGCATGCAATGGTTTACAAAAATAAATAAAAAAATAAATAAAATTGAACCATTAAAAGTTAGGAACCAAGCCGAATCATTAAGAGTTTGAAACCAAACAAAACCGAACCACATTGGTTCCTTCCCGTATGCAGTTCGGTCAGTTCGGTTGGTGCTTGGATTGGTTTGAATTATAAGGCAATACAGGCTATTAATAATCCAAAGGAAAAAAAGTGTTAATAGAAAAGATCCAAGCCAATCAATTGTTCTACAAGAACAAACTAAATATATATAATTTCATACAATCTGAGCAATTTTTAAACAAAACAAAAAAATATATTAAAGCGTGCTTAATGGTTCAGCTCCGTTCGGTTCAGTAGGTGAAATTGCAAACTGAAACGAACCCACTCGGTTTCTTGAAAAATGGATATACACTCAAAAAAAACCAAACCAAATCACTCTGTTCGGCTCGGCTTGGAAGTTCAGATCGTCACCTGCACTTGCAACAAGCTCGGGCCAACATGGGTAAGATGTGTGCAGAATACAGGTGAATAAATTCAAAGTAGGAACAGAGGAAACACTAGAAATTATTTAAATGGGACCAAACATGATGGCAGTGATCATATTTTCCCTTTACAACAATAAGGGGACTGTAGAGATGTTAAAAGGGCCGGAAACCGCAGGGTCGACCCTACCGGAAAGGGTTAGGGTTCCCCCCCCCACACACACGCGCGCGCGCGGGGGGGGGGGCTAAACGGGCCACCCCTATATGGCAAAACGGCCTGCCGGGACCCACGGGCTGGTTACAATTTTTTGGGCGGAAGACTCAAGAGTCAGAGATGCCAAGATGGAGACCTTGGTCAGTGCGTGGTGAGTCATGAGTGGTCATTGTGGCCTTGAGAGTTAAGTCTTCACTAATCACTCTTCAGTTTCAGCCTTCGCCTTCACAGACACAGTTCATCCAACACCCAAAACGGAAAAGGGGGGAAAGTGGAAAACAGAGTTACAGAAACGGCAGAAGGGAAGGGCCGAACGCCGAAGGGAGGCCGTCGTCTACTCGTCTTCAGTCTTCAATCTCTCCGTCATCTTCAACTGAACTGGTAAGTTTTTAATTAAACCCTGATTTAGAAATTATTAATTATTGAGAAGAAGGTGAGTAAATGGAGGAGGTAATAACTAATACGTTATACGGCTCTGAGATGAGCTTGTTTATAATTTCTATTCCATATTTCCATTGTTGTCTGTTGATTCCGTCGTCTGTAGACTCTATACGCCCGCCATTTTTCTTCTTCATTTTTTTTGGCTATGGATAACTCGTTACTATCGGTAGAAATCGGGAACTGGAAGATTGTATTCGCCATTATTCCGTCGATTTACACAATATCCAGAATTGATAGTTACTAAAAACATCAAATAAGGGCATAAACAAATATAATAATTGTGATACAGAATCAATGTCCATCGTATGAAAAATCTATAATATTAAAACATGTTCAATATTGAAATCAACATAGTTTATTGCGTTCCTATGTTTATGATAGTGATGCTTAATTTGGTAACCAAAAGAATCAAATGCATACACGCACTGACCTGACTTACATGTAATGATGTAAATGCCATTTTGGACAAAGGCTGAATAATTGAGAGTGCACTGAAGTATGAACTGAACCTTTCACAAGGTTTTCAACTTCTTTAGTCGTTTGTTTTATAATCGTTAATTCGCTATAGTCGTTTTTTTTTTATAAGTACTTGAGCAAATTAATTGAAGGACTAGTTAACCGTTACTCCTTTTTCTGTATCTTTTTTGCAGCATCAACAATCAACATGGATTCTCAAAATCAATCTCTTCATATTGATGATGATGATGATGACGAGTTGGAAATTTTGGAATATACGAATCGTACTTCGAATTCTACAGCTCGTAGTAACATCAATATGCAGGGTGGTTCTGAGAATCAAAAGCCCCCAAAAAGGCAAAGAGCATTCACCGCTAAAATATGGAAATGTTTTACAAAGCCTAAAGATGGGAAGACAGCATGCATGGGTTGTGGGACTTGAGTACTTGAAGACTTGAAGTTGTTAATTGTTTTGTGTTTTAAATTTTGTGACTTAAGTAGTTAAGTTGTATGACTTTATTTTATTTTGGATCGTATTATTGTTAATCGTCTAATAGCCTAATATGGCTTATTTAAATTTCGAGTTTTTGATTTAAATAAGACATCATGTTTAATAGGGCTGACCCTGTTAAACCGAGACCTACAGGGTTAGGGTCAGGGTCGCGATCTGAGCGGCCCGTTTAACCTGCGACCCTATAGGGCTGACCTGTAGGGTTAGGGCCAACCCAATTTAACATCTTAGGGGAGTGGGGGAGTCAAAGAATCTGTTCATACCTTAGGGTTGCGAAGATACTGGACAATTTCTTGGAGCTCAGCTTTTGCCTCATCAACACCCTTCACGTCGCTAAATCTGGTTTTAGGTTCCTTACGTACCTGCACCTCAGCGCGCTGACCAATTCCTGAAAAAAGTTGATGAGAGTTAAAAAAAATCCAACTTTGACTTACTAACCAGTATATCGTAACCAATTCATACAGATATTATCAAGAATATAAAATCATAGTAATATTTACCTTTGCCGATGCCTTTATCATCAATCAGCGCTCCAGCACCTGAAAACACTAAAAAGACCACAAGCACAGCACGGAATATGCGCCAAGCTTCCTCCCTAACTTTTCCTACTTGTGATCCCACCATATATATTGGAGCACTAGCAGTTCCTAGGACACCCTCTTTTGTAGATTTACCTACATTCCTAAGGGCTGAAAGGCCACCAATACTTTCCTCTTCCATTGCCGAGTTAACGGTTGCCGAGTTAACGGTTGCCGAGTTAACAGACGCCAACATTCCTGAATTAGAAAGTTAACAAAAAAACGTTGATAACAGAAGAATAGAAAGAAAAAAAAAATAGACGTTGACAAGAAATCAGAAGTTAATAACAGAAGTAAAAATAAGGAGTGCCAGTAAAATCACACACGCTCACCTCTCTGCAACGTCTTGAGCAATTCACTTTCATCCAACCTATCAACTTCGACTAGTGCTTTGACATACTCTGCAACTGCAGTGGAATTAAAATGAAGGGAAGGCATACTTTCAAACAATCTTATCACTGCCTCTGGGTCATTTCGATGATAAAGCTCCCTACGAAATGCAGAATCACTTGATCCATCGGCATCACGCATTCTTCGAGTTAAACTACCAACATAGCTTGACTGAAACCTTCTTTGAGCACTTGGAAGCCTATTCACTGCAGGCAAAACAAAAAAAAAGGTAAGAAAGAAGGAATGGAGTCAATAAGACCGCTAACGTTCTTGTCTTCAAAGAGTGCCTTGTCAAAGTGCATGCAACAAAGAATCTAGTCGAGGAAAAATAAACACAAGTTTTGCTATGATATATATATAGGTAAGTGTGACCCCTTGGTATGGGGATAGGAACCAAGGACCTAAGGTGCTTGCCTGAGTGCTCTTGCCATCTCTCCCACCCCTTGGGGTCCAAATTAAACAAAATATAACACGTTGCTCTAATTTTGGATCTTCAGAAAAGCAAGAATCAACATTCTATATGAAAATGATCCGTGCGGGCCAAGATAAAATAAAATGGCTAGGAATTCATATACCGGAACGCGCATTCTCAGAACATACTCGATAAAGAACTTTTAGCTTGAATGCCTTTGTCATGAAACAGTTTTCCAACCATCACAAGCAGATGCAGACTATGAGTTCTCTTAAGACTAATGAAGACTCAATATATTGTGGTATTCTTGTGTCACAGACTCACAAAGGAGGTTGGAGGACGCAACCTAAAGTTTCAGAATTAAATTTTCATCCACCAGCTATATAGAATATTTTTCACACAAGCGACCTTTGGGAGGGCTACGACACGTGGCCAACCAAAATCTAAAAATATCAAGACAGAGATTGTGATTGGCACGTGTCATGTTCCTAGGGCTGATTGTGTAAAAAAGATTTTACACCGCCGGTGGATGAAATTTTTTATCATAGTTTCAATGAGCAAAGAGACCAAAGAAGCCTTGAAATTGAAATTTTGTACTTTGAATTCTATGTCATAGACTAAGATTACTTGATATACCAAATCTATTCCAACTTCCATCATAAGTGACAATGAAATAACATTTTACCCATGAATGATCTGCAGAAACTAAACGTTTGGGGGAAAAGCTACAACAGACAGGCAAGCAAATCCAACTTTTTGCATTAAATAGGATATTTAATCCAAACCAAAAACTACATGAACAAGTATAACCAATCTAGCCATGAAAATACATATGGTACGACAAAACTCTAACTCAGAACAGCCGTGTAGTCATCTAATCGAGCACGTAACGACATATACAAAGGTTGACAAGGTAAGAAGCCAAACATTCAAGTTTCCTGTAATAGACGTATATAACATAAAATGCCCAATGGTTCCACAGATATGGATGTAGATACTCTATTTACAGAATGATCCAAACAACTATAAGACAAGAGAGCTAAATGTTACAGAAACAATAGTAAATTCGAATATTGGAAGGTAGTGTCAATTGCTGACAGGTAGTACATACCTCCAGAACCTCTCAACTTCTGTGAGGTGAGATAAGATCTCGCAAGTAAATTTTTTAATTGCATCAACTGAGGTTGCTGCCTAGAGGCCTATCAAAGAGGTTCAGAGAACGACAATTCAGAGAAGAGAAACAAAAAAATGGATCAAAATAAATACCAACATCCATACCCAAAATAGAAGGGAATAAGATAAATGAGCAATTAACAAAGGTCATATGATGTGCTAAACTACCAATCTTCAAGGAAACCATAAAAATCCCTCTTTTCTTGATGAAAGGATTGAAATTTATCAAATAACTGTTTATACAGTATACAATCAATCCAAACAGAATTATTTTTTATTTTTTAAAAAAGTCATTCCTCAGGAAAATCAATGTTTTCTGGTTGATTGACTCCAATGCTAAAGCTGTTTCAGGTGTTGCAAACTTAGTACACATTAACAAACACCAACACTTCGCATAAGCATCAATAAAAGACCAATGTAATTTTCTAGAAAGTCTATTATTCCACTTAACACTTGGAATAATTATCAAATGTTATGGACTATTGTTCTTGAGTTGGAGGGTGTGGAGGGTTCTGGGCTATATTCTTGTTGCTCTTTTCTGTCGCTACATGACTGTTCTGGGCTAATGAAGTTGTGGATGAGAGACTCAAGAGTGGTATCCCAGGTTTGTTGTGATTGTTAGTTGGGAGTTTTTATTGTATATGATGGAGAGATTGGGATTTGGGACTAAGTGGAGGCCGGGGATGCAGTTTTGTATCTCGACTGTGCGCTACTCAGTATTGATCAATGGCGAGCTGTGTGGCTTCTTCTCGAGTTTGAGAGGGTTGAGACAGGGAGACCCTCTGTCTCTTTTTGTTTCTCTTCGTTATGGAGGCCCTGAGTCGATTGTTGGACAGCGCAGTGTCGAGTGGCTTCATTCAGGGTTTCAAGATGGACTGAGACAAGATCTCAGATATTTCGGTATCTCATCCACTTTTTGCTGATGACACTCTGATTTTTTGAAAATTAGAGCAGGGATATTTGCGGTTTGTATTATTATTTTTTCAAGCAGCTTCGGGTCTTAGAGTCAATATCTCTCGGAGTGAGATCATCCCGTGGGAGAAGCCCTCAATGTTGATCACTTAGGTAGTGTTTGGTAACATTTCTATTTCTTTTTTTTGTTTCACATGTTTCTGTTTCACTTTGTTTCTATCTCTTTTTTATTTTGGACCAGAAACAAAAACACGTTTAAGAGCCGTTTCTATTTCTATTATGAAAAGGAAACAAAAGTTAATCATTTTTGACAAACATTTTTATTTCCTTTCACAAAGTTATATTCTTTTTCAAAAAAATTAACACATTACAACTTCCATAATAGTATATTATATCCAATTGAAATGGGTAGAATAATAATTCACATAATTTCATCTACTATTAAAAAAATGCGGATAAGTCACTCCTCATCCGTTGGGTCGGGTTGGAACAGGCGACGGGTCAAAACCAATTAGAACCCAAATATCAAACGGATCGGGATGTGTCATGTTGAATCAGGTCGGGTTAAACGGGTGACATGTTAAAACGGGACGGCTCGTCTTAGTCCAAATTTTCTCCAAAAAATTCATAATTTTATAGAGTAAAAGCTATTGGGTCAAAATGGGTAATGGACTCGGCCCGCTTTAACCCGGCCCGTTAAATTATTTTTTTTTTTTGGGGGTCAAAACGGGTTACACGTACAACCCAAAAATATTAACGGGTTTGGTTGGGTCGAATGGGTTAACGAGTTCTGAGCTCTAATTGTCAGGCCTAATACACACACACACACACACATATATATATATATGGAGGAAAAAATTAGGGTTGAAAATTTTCATGTCAAAGTTCGAAGGCTCAACCTCATTTACGTTGACCAACCTTGACTCTTCCAAATTTTGAAAAAGAATCATTTCTCTTAAAAAAGAAACGATTTTTTTGCATTTCTAAATTTTTGGGAAAAATGAGAAACGTTTCTAGTTTATCAAAAATAGAAATGATCGTCAAACGTATTTCTATTTCAACTGTAAGGTAGGGCATCTCCCTTCTTCTTACCTTGGTTTGTCGGTTGGGGCCCCTTATGAAGTAAAGCTTTGTAGAATCCATTGTTGGAAAGGTTCGAGAAACGTTTGGCAGGTTGGAAGAAACTACTTTTATCCAAAGGTGGGATGCTTGTGTTAGTTAAGAATACGCTATCCAGCTTGCCCACATTCTTCATGTCCATGTTTGTATTACCCACCTCTATTCGTAATAGGATTGAGATTATGAGAAGTTGGAAAGAGACTTTCTTTGGAAAGGGTCTTCGGAGGATTGCAAATAACACTTGGTGAATTAGGGCTGAGTGTGTGAAAATATGAAAGGGGGAGGGTTAGGTATCATAAATCTTAAGTTTTTCAATGTTGCATTTTTGGGCAAGTGGCTTTGGAGATATGCGAATGAAAGAAGGGCTTTTTGGAGAAGGATGATTTTGAGTAAGTACGGGGCAGGGAACCACTTGTGGTTTCCTAATACTATCTCTATACCCTGTGGGTTGGGGGTTTGGAAAGGAATTAGAAAGGGTTGGTTGTCCTTCGAGAGACTTACTTCTTTTGAAGTAAGCACAGTGAGGAGGTCAAATTCTCGAAGGATAAATGGTGCAACAACGAGGAGCTACTTAGAGTTTTTCCAGATCTATTTGCCTTAGCTGCAGAAAATGATTGTTTGGTTGCTCATGTTTTACATTCAGAAGAGGGCGCGTGGGAGAGATGGCCAGGGCACTCAGACAAAGACCTTGAGGTCCTTGGTTCCAATATCCATACCAAACAAAGGGTCACACTTACCTATCAAAAAATAAAAAACCTAAAGTCCCACTTTTTGATGCAATTTCCTTGATTGGGAGGTAGATTAATTATTGCAATTTTTTGCAAGGTTATATTCTGAATATATAAGGCGGTATGAGGACAAAGTGCTTTGGAAAGGAAACAAGTCTAACAAGTTTTCTGTTATATGACTTATATCATACAATCAAATGCTGACTAATAACAACAAAACTTCTTTTCCGTGGCAGCAAGTATGGAAATCAAGCGCCCCAATGAGAGTAGCCTTCTATGCTTGGAGGCAGCGCATGAAGCCATCCCAACAGGGTATAATCTGCGACGTCGTTACAAAATTCTTGTTAATTGGTGTTATATGTGCAAGGGTAGCGATGAGAGTGTTAATCATTTGTTGCTACATTTCTTAGAGTTGTGGTCTTTGGTGCTTTAACATCTCGTGGGTGATGCCGAGGTCCATTGGGGAGCTCTTTTGATGTTGGTCCCTACATAAGTGCAAAAGAAGGGATGCCCCATTAGGCGTGTTGGATTATTTGGCAGAAAGAAATAGGAGGGCCTTTGATGGGGAGGAAGGTTCTATAACGGCAATGAAGGATTTCCTTCTTCGCACATTATTTTGTTGGTGTTCTATTGAGACAGGTTCTGTTGAGGATAGTTCAGGGACCAGGGCCGTTCCTGGGCATAGACCAAAGCGTCGACCGCCTAGGGCCCAAAAAAATTAGGGGCCCAAATTTTATTTATATGTATAACATATATATATATATATATATATATATATATATATAAATAGGGAATATGGAAAATTGTTTGGAAACAAGAAACGAAAGCAGAAGCTTGATGCAGTGATGCCAGCAGACGAAAGGTTGATTAGACGGAAGGGCGGACAGCGGGACAGTCGGACAGAAGGATCAAGGAGATGGAACGATCAATGGTGGCCCTCGACCTCGAGATTCACTCTTCAGTCTTCCCTATGCATCTATGACCGCCAAATTAATTTCCACTCCACCTTCAGGCTCTGCTTCAGTTCGATTTCAAAGGCTCAAAGCAAGAAAAACTCTCACAGTCTCACTCACTTAGTCACTCTGCCGTTCCTCATCCACGAACTGGAAGCCGCCAGCGCCAGTGAAGGACTGATAATACAAGTACTCGTCCAATTTTCCTTATTTCAATTTCAATTTTCAAAAATTTTCCCCTCTTCTGGCCCTTCTCTACTTCAGACGAATCAGACATTCAGACCCTAAACCCTCAAAGGCTCAAACCCATATTTCTTTTGGTTTAAGGTTTTTAGGGCTCGTAAATTAATTTTTTTGTTGATCCACAATTTCTTTCAAAATCACATAGTCAAACAATTGTTTAAGTAGATAATAGATTAGAAATTTACAAATTATTTCTTATATGTTGGTACAGCATTCCAGCAAGCAATCGAGCTTGGGGCCCTTATTCGTTATTTTGCCCCGAGCCTTTGAAATGTCAGGAACAGCCCTGTCAGGGACTCCAAGTTATTTTGTGGAGTTTTTGTATAGTTTCACATTCTCTAATTGATGGTATACTTCTAGTGTACAAAGGGCGCGTTACCTGTTTTGACACAGTTTACTTTCAAAAAAGTGAACTACTCCTTCTGCCCCACTCAACCTGTTGATGTCTCAAAAGTCCAATATTTGAAAGGTACATAAGCACCCACGGAAGTAAGCATTAGAACAAAAATGCTTCTCGTATTCAACTTGTTCCATTTCATATATGAGGTGGAAAGTAAGAGAACACTATAGGAATTAGAAGCTTAGTTGTCGAAATGAGACATTTCCCGGTGGAAAATTCCCAAAAATGAAAGCAAGAGTCTTTTAAGTAGAATGAATGGAGTATCTTCTAAGAGCCCCAAAAGGAAAATGATATTGTTGATACAGCACAACCTAAAAAGGGATTACATATATAACACCACCCAAATATATAACAGCTACAAGAAGAGGATACTAGTTTCCAATTGGAGCAAGAAAAATGCTTTTGACCACTCGTCAGCATCAAAAATAGACCATAAGCAGCTGAACCCACCAAATTCACTATCAAGCTATATCATGACAAATTGAAGGGCGTTCCATGCATACCCAGAAGATTTTAGGCCTTTCGTTACTACAAAAATTATGGGTTTGTTCTTTCATAACAGTTGACAAGTCCAAATGGACAACAAACTCAAGGTAAATCTATCATGATAAATACGATTTTGAAAGAGAAACATAGAATCTTGGAATAAAGATTGGTGACAGACCTCGGTGAGAAGGCGTCTTACACCCATTTCCCCTGCAAAGTGAGAACCAATAAAGATCCGAGCTCTCTAATCCTCTTATCTCTCTCTAAAAAAATTCTCTTTAATCTGTGCGTGCGTGTGCGGGAAATTGAAGGATTGGGGCAAGGCACAGAGGTGGGGATGAGAGAGAAAGGTTGGGGCCAGGAGGGTGGAACTGGAGACTGAGACGAGGGCAAGGATTTTCTACTTCTACGAACATCTGAGAGGAAGAAATAGATCGTGTGAATTTGTATCCAAGGGTTTCTATCATTCGCACGGTGCGTTACTGGCTTCCTGCGCACCTCTTGGCTCTAGCCTAGTCTATTTATTTATTCATTTATTTTTCTCTTAAAATAAATAAACATGCGGGAAAGTCAAACATAAGATGACAACTTTACCCTTTTGATTTTTTTATGTTTTGTATGACTCTATTTGTTTCATGAAAATAACCATCGGAAAACGTTTTTCTTATTTTCTAGTGTTTGCTAATTTTAGAAAATATATTCAACATAAAAGCTTTTCGAGTCAACAGAAAATAAAGTCATTTTTGTTTTAGGAAAATGATTTATGAATTAATTTTCCGTAAGTTATTTTCCAAATATTCGAGCATCCCTCTACCTTCTTCTACAATTACATATATTCACATAAATACACAATATTTTACTCAATAAATAATTTTTTGAGAAATATAAATGGAGTTTGTGTACACTATTTATAAATTATAATTTTAATAAATACTTACTACGTCCTAAATTTAATATTCACTATATTATTTAGGGACGTCCGAAACATTATTCATTTTATTTTTTACAACATTTTTTCATATCAATTATCAATTTATTTATTTGTATATTTTTGAGATTTAAAAAAAACATGAATTTTATTGATTTGACACCACTAATGATAAATTGAGAATTACTAAAAAAAAAATTTACTTAAAGTTCAACACTATTTTTATATTCACTATGAGCATTAATATTAGAATATATTTCTTATATTTATTCATATAATGTTTTCCATAACATTTTTCTGACGTTTGTCAAACATCTAAAAATATTTTATGAAAAAATTTCAAAAAAATTACCACCTAAAAATGAAATATGTTCATTTTTTGAAAATCATTTTTCGTTAAACGTGAGGAAGCCTAAAATATGGTTATTGTGTAGAAAGGGGATAATTTATATGTTTTAAAAACTTGCATGGTGGAAAAGTTTGATTAGTTGCCTTTAATTATTGTTGATAAATTGTACGATTATTTTTCTTTTTTTTTTTCTTAACATCCCTCTTTGTTGGGAATAGTAACCTGAATAATTATTTAAAACTATTTTTGTGAATATATATATATATATATATATATATATATATATATATAAAAGGAGAGGTGCGATTTTTGAAAAATTCACGTCAAAATGCACTTTCCAAAAATGACAACACTTCTACATTGTATATGCGTCATTAATGAATTGGAAAATGAAACGAATTTGTAATCAAAATTAATTAGATAAATAAATTCGAAAACTTTTGACATTCTTTCTTTGACTTGAGACAATTGACAACCATATATACCAAACTATTTCAATCTCATTCACATCCAGCAATATAAAAAAATCTATATTTATACATATATAAAATGAGAGGTACGATTTTTGGAAAGTTCCCGCCAAAATGCATTTTTCAAAAATGACAGCACTTCTACATTGTATATGTGTCATTAATGCATTGAGAAATGAAACGAATTTGTAATCAAAATTAATTAGATAAATAAATCCGAAAACTTTTGACATTCTTTCTTTGACTTGACACAATTGACAATCATATATACCAAACTATTTCAATCTCATTCACATCCAGCAATATAAAAAATAGTTATGATTTTTTTAACTATATTGAAATTTCAATGAGCTAATAAATAATTATCTATTTAAATTATTGAATTTAATAATCGTTTATCAATTGAATGATAAATGAATAAATTATCAAAACAAATACATGAATTATCATTAAAGATTAATTTTTTTGTCTGTAATTAGACGCCTAAGGGAGTTACACAGTTCCTTAGCTTTTCTCTTCTTGAACATTTTTCAAAGATAAAACCACTATAAATTTGTTACAATTTTGTTTGTTGAACATCATTGCTAAAAACAACTGATGATAACACACCAATATAGAATAAATCTATATAAAATGTCCCCCTCTCTCATTTTTCTTAGAGATATCAGCCAGACCAAGGGTAAGCCTAGATAACTCAACGATTTTTTGTGCAAAATGTATATTTTACAATGTAAAAGTATCTTTTCAACATGTAATATTTATTGTGTTCTTTTTATTTCGATTGCTTAGGATCTCATGTACTTGGTCCTCTATTTTTTTTCTAGAGATCACAGAGCTACAATAAACTGAAAATAATTATATATGCGAAACTATTAAATTCTCAGGGTACCTTTGTAATCAATAAATAGCTTAAACATATGCAATGCCTAGGATTAAAGATGTCGGGAATAAATTACGATAATTTAATAAACTTCATGTTCAAGTGTATGTGCTAAATTTAATACAATTTAATGATCTTCAAACTGATATAGATTTATTGGTAACCAATATATATTTTTATTTATTTATTAATATGCACTGTGACTACAAATTTTTCAATTTTTGTTTTATCAAATCAAAATAATGAACATTTATAAATAAAATCTAATTAAATCAAAGGAATTTGAAATGTAGAGACGAAAAACAAATATATTAGTGACTACAAAGAGGCCAATTTTGAAGTGAACAACTACATTAGATACAAGTGATTTAAAATGGGTGTATTTTAATTATAAAAATGTTTAAAAAATATAGATCTTCAAAATACAAATCAAAAATTTTGAAATATTTTTTTTCTATACTCAAAATATAAAAAATTCGAGTATAACGTTAAATACTGAAAATATAAAAAAGTCTCGACTTATTTAAACCGTATTTAAAAAAATAATTAGGTAAAGAAGCATAAATACTTGGCTCTTATTATAAGCTTTTTTTTTTCCAATTCACTAAGTAAAATTAAGCTCTAAGACTTTTTTTAAAAATAGAAATACAAAGTTGATTACTACAAAACTTGCTTTATAAAAAAATCTAACGCACCTTCCTACGAAATGGTTTGATCTGATTCTATTTTGGTTGGGGAAAGTCGGGGGATGAATTTTTGAAACGAAGGGTTTTAAGAGATGAAGAGTCATTGTCTCATGTTTACCAGAGGAATTTCCTAGGTTTAATGCTATAAAAATAAGAAAGGTGATCTTTTAGATGACTTAATTGAGTAAGAGTGAGAGGGAGCCGATATGAATATAGGTTAGAGTGAGTGGGGGTGGGGTTTTTAGGCTAGAGAGTGAGAAGCTCTTTATTTATATGACGAGTGTTTAGGATTTTTTTTGGGCCAGATTAGGGTTATAATTGGAGTAATATTTGTTGTTCATTAAAGTAATAATAATTTGGATGGAATCAATTGAGAAATTTGGGTTATGTGAAATTTAGAGTATTTTTAGTCCTTTTTGTTGTTGTTTGTTTTAGAGAGAAATTCGGGTCCGTCCACTATGTAAAATTTTCAACCGCTACAGTTTTTTATGTTTTTTTAACTAAAAAGAACACTTTTAGTGCGAAAAGACTACGACTCTTAATGAACCGAAGGCACAATACAGATAACTTAATCAATTCATCAATTTAAATCACATAATCCAATTTATGCATCACGCCTTAAATCATAATGTACCAAACCTTCATCTCTTTTCTTTCATATACACAATCAACATATGATTCAAATTTAATTCATCTTACCTACATCCCACATCTAAGTCAATGCATCACAATTTACAAATGATATATTGTGATTCAAAATTGATGCATTAAGTTTCAAAAAGGAGTATTTAAATATGAACAAATTTCTATTTAGACCTTTCATCAAATAGTATATGCACAGTAATGCAAACACAAAAGTAAATTTATTTTGAATCATACACACAAACACAAAATGAAGAAGAAGAAGGAAGAGAATGTGAAGATACAAAATATATTTTTATATGTTTATATTTTCAATAACTAACGTTTTTTTATAGCTACTACATTAGTACGAAATATCAGAAACTATGATCTCTATCAAATTTTGTCATTTAGAGGCACATGTCTATTATCAATTGTTGACTTAACGAATGATGAAGATGGTTGAATTCCATCAAATCCTCCCTTTCTGAATAAGGAAATACATCTAAATAAATTTATAATTACTTTTTCAAATTTATGTGATCTATCTTTATTTTTATTTTTATTTTTATTAATTTTTTTATTTTTTTCATATTAAACTTTTTAATTGTATATTTTTCAACTTTAAATGAGTATATAATTTTATACCAGTGTACAAACCGTATAACGTACGGAAGCATCACTAGTTTCTTTTAATATATTAGATTTGCTTGTAACCATTACTTAAGTTTTAGAAGATTGCCTATAAACTTATTTATTAGTAGACTACGGGCTACACACTAGATGACAACTTTACTAGGATTTTACAATAGCTTTGTTGGATGAATAGTGTCAGCTGATGAATAGTGTAAGCTGATGAATAGTGTCAACTGATGAATAGTATCGATAAATAGTATCATATGATGAATAGTGTCAGCTGGTGAATCGTATCAGCTGATGAATAGTGTCAATTGGTGAATAGTGGCAGTCGATGAATAGTGTCTACTTGTTTTGGTCAGCTAAAAGAAGCGACTGATATTTGCATTGGTAAATTGTTTGAGCAGACATTTGTTTTGTCCCAGAAGCTGACATTTGCTTTATTGAAGGAGCTGATGTTTGCCTCAGCAAAATACAAGAGCTGATGTTTTGTCATACTTTTACCAGTTGCGCAGGTTACTAAAAACCAAGCACATGGTTTTTTAGCTCAATTCAACTCTATGCATTTAATGCACTATTACCTCCAGTTATATCCACTAAGTCAAAATCCAACGGCTCATTTATGCTTTGACAGATCTTAATATCTTATATCTCTCACACAGGATCCCTATGATCTTGTGAAGAGATACTCTTTCGAATTATTAGTACAATTCAAATTCAAATTTGCTTCTAACGGATTGGAATTTCGACCTCTATATAAGGACGTTGAAGCATGGTTTGAAGACACTGGAGCATTCATTCATCCTCAAGCGTTTATTTATTTAAAGTTCTCCAGCCTTAAACATTTACTAGATGGCCTTTCATTTCAATTCATTTTCTAGTTATTGTTTAGACAATCACTGCATTATTGTTCCTTTCTTCTTCCAAATCTTTAAGGAACCTTTGATTGTCCCTCGATTGTGATTGTTTCTCAGTCATACTCTCAAACACTCGGTCAAAATAGTTTTTGTACACAATCCATTAGTGTTCAAGTTTGTTTTTGCACTCAAGTTTTTATTTGTGAAAACTTGTCAATTGTGTAGACTTTATACTTGTAATTGATGGAAAAAAAAATAGTGCACAGTTTGAAATCCAAGGTTGATCACCTTGGTAGTGGACGTAACACTATTTATAGTGTGAACCACTCCAAATACTTGTCTTCTTACTTAACTGTTTTTTGTATTGCTTTTATTAAGTTATTGTGTATTTATCAATGTTTGGAAAATTTATAGAAAACTTTGTTGGGCTTCAATCTTACATAATAACTTGAGAAAAGCCTATTGATGTTTTTTATATATTATATCTTTTATAAATAGTAAAGTACTTTACAATTTTGCCAATTAACTTGCTTGTCAATTAAGTTGATGTGTCATTTATCAAAGTCTACTTATTTAGTAATAGTCTTAGTTGTACTTTACATTTTTGCATCAGCTAGCTGAGCTTGTTCACTCTTTCATTTGCTTATCTTTTGGCAACATTTGTTAAAGCCACAAATTGTATCTTCTCACAAAGTGTGCTAGTACAACCTTGCTTATCTTTACAAGCAGCTTTGTGATTTACACTTTCCAACCATTCCGCTGCCCCAACTAATTTAATAGTTGGTTATTTTGATTATATATGGAAAATGAATCAATTTAATCTAACAACTTGAGAGTTGATCCAAGTCTCAAAAAATGATGCAAACATCGAATGTTCATTTCACTCTTATTTTTAGAAGAACATTTCGATATGTGAGAAGACATTTCAAAATTGTTTTTCAAATTTTTCAAAAACCTTGTTTCATTTATTTCTTGAAAATCGTTTTATTGTGTGGGTTAATGTTTCAAAATTACTACTTTCAAAATTGCAAAAGATATGCTTGAAATTTATTCTTTAAAAAATCTTTTGCTGCTTTAAGTGTAAATGTTGGTAAACTTGCTAAAGAGAAATCTTTTATACTGACGGAAGTTCATCTTTTCAATCGACAGTATAAAAGAAAGTATCTACAATTGGTATAAAGATTGACCGTAAAGAAATCATCAATACTTTGTTATATATATATATATAATCATACTCTTTAAAAAGTATTTATGATTTCCTTGACAAACATGTTTTTCCAAGGGAGATGGCTAATTTGCTGAACATAAGAAAGATATGTTAAACTTTTATACATGCATGAGTTCGAAACATAAATCATTTTCTAGAAACTCATGATATTTTAATAAAACCCAAAATCTTGGAACACATAATTCTCACGATTTAATGTACAAATACATGTAATGGAAACTAACTTGGATCAATGATGTTGACTTACAACTGTTATGGAAAGTGGAATTTTCGACCTTGCCTTTTACTTTAATTTCTCCTTGATGGCGAGGAGAGTTTCCCTTTAATTTCCCTTTTAATTTTCTTCCGAAAACACTCTTTCCTTCCTTACTTTTTATGGCTTTCCTTTCTCTTCTCCTTGATGGCTGCCTGGATCAGCAAACCCAATTTATAGGGAGAGGCACTTGTTAGTCTTGGTTTCTTCTCAAGGAAGAAAGCCAAGTGAACATAATCATGTGCCCACCGTCATAAAGGAAATTATCATATTGATAAACATCATTGACTTTGGTCAATGATGTTTATCTTCAGAGGGAATATATATACATATATGTCCATTATTATGTATATATTATGTACAACTTTTAAAGGCACAGGAAGAGGGAGTACCACTTTAAAACTCCCAAGTTTTAACATACTCTTATTCTCACTTAACCATCAAAGTGAAACACTTTATTGTTAAAACTTTATTTAACATTAATTCATATGGGTCACCTTACGGAATAAATCCAACATTCTCCCATTTGGCCCATATGACGATTTGAGGATTTAACAACTTTAAGTGTATACAACGTTAAATCCACTTTAATGTCAATTTGCCTTTCTTTTAATTAAGTCAAACTAATCGGATCATGGCGGTTGCACATCATTTAATCGATATGTTCCCTTCCAAGTATCACAAATTAATTCAACTCAACTTTAACCTTAATGAGGTAAAAACATAAGCCTGAACCTTAATGTCTTCAAGGAAGACTAAATCCTTTCTTACATTAAACCGTACAATGTAAATAAGCAGAAACATAAAACATTTACATGAGCTCAGAGTGTCATAACTTAAAGAGCAAAACAACTGTTATGTATATATATACACATACATGCTCATAATGTTAACAAGGACTTTTCCATGATACCCATCCTATCGACATGACCACGAAATGTCTTAGGTGGTAATCCTTTTGTTAACGGATCCGCTATCATTATGTCGGTGCTAATATGCTCTATAGACACTCTTTGTTTCTACACTTCTTCTTTAACAACCAAGTACTTTAATTCCATATGTTTAGCACCTTTAGAGTACTTGTCGTTCTTTGAGAAGAAAACAGCTGTGGAGTTATCATAATAAATTCTCAGCGGCTTAGCTATACTGTCGACAATTCCAAGCCCTGAGAAAAAATTCCGCAACCAGAATCCATGAATCGTGGCCTCAAAGCATGCCACAAATTCAGCTTCCATAGTGGACGTAGCAATGACAGACTGCTTTCCACTCCTCCATGAGACTGCTCCTTCGGCTAAAAGGAACAAATAGCCAAATGTTGACTTTTTGGAGTCAACACATCCGACATAATCTGAATCTGAATAACCAACTACATTGAGGTGATCAGACCTCCTGTAAGTGAGCATGTGATCTTTGGTGCCTTGTAAGTACCGAAAAACTTTCTTTGCGGCCTTCCAGTGGTCTATTCCGGGATTACTTTGATATCGACCCAGCATTCCAACAGCAAAGCTGATATCAGGTCAAGTACAAGTCTGGGCATACATTAAACTCCCAACCACTGAAGCATATGGAATAGAGTTCACTTCCTTCCGTTCCAAATCATTTATGGGACGTTGCATTAGACTGAACTTGTCCCCTTTCTGTATTGGAACTATCCCAGTCGAACAATTCTCCATTTTGAATCTCTCTAGAACTTTATCAATATAGGCCTTTTGAGACAATCCTAACAATCCATGTGACCTGTCACGGAATATTTCTATTCCTATCACATAGGATGTCTCACCTAAATCTTTCATTTCAAAGTTCTCAGAAAGAAATTCCTTTATGTTGTGTAACATTCCAATATCATTTGCACCAAGCAATATGTCATCGACATACAAGACCAATAGTATGAACTTGCTCCCACTAACCTTCATGTAGATACACCGATCAACGGTGTTCTCCGTGAAGCCATAAGATGTAATGGTATTATTGAATTTCAGATACCATTGACGGGAGGTCTGTTTCAGTCCATATATTGATTTCTTTAATTTACACACTAAATTTTCTTTTCCTGTGGTCACAAACCCTTCTGGTTGGTCCATATAAACTTCCTCTTCCAACTCACCATTTAGAAAAGCGGTTTTAACATCCAATTGGTAAAGCTCTAAATCATAATGAGCTACCAAAGCCAAAACAATTCTTAAAGAGTCCTTCTTTGATACTGGGGTGAAGGTCTCTTTATAGTCAATGCCATCCTTCTGTGTATAACCCTTAGCTACAAGTCTGGCCTTATACCTTTTGATGTTACCTTTTGAGTCATGTTTGGTCTTAAAGACCCATTTACAACCGACTCTTTTAGAACCTTCAGGTAACTCTACTAAGTCCCAAACCTCATTGTCATACATCGACTTAATTTCTTCTTTCATGGCATTGATCTACTTTTCTGAATTGTTACTATTCACCGCTTGACCAAATGAGACTAGATCCTTATTAATGCTCAAGTCGCATTCATGCTCAAGATTATACACCACATAGTCATCAGGAATAACTGATTTTTTCTGCCTTACAAACCATCTTAAAGCTACTTCCTGTGGTGGTTCATTAATATCTTGTTCAGCTGCGACTGGTTCATCTATAATATTCTCATTTTGTGGGTCTTGAACATTAACTTGTTGTTCTGGTATGTTGTTTAACTGTGATACAACAATTGGAACAACAACTTCAGCATGAATATCGGGTAATGACATTTCTATCCGAATTTCCTGAATGTCAATTTCACGTGGTTTCCCACTCCCACTGATTGAGCCATTTTTTATGAACCGAGCATTTCCTGACTCAACAATTCTTGTATTATGGTTAGGACAATAGAACCTATACCCCTTAGACTTTTCATTATAGCCAATAAAATATCCACTGACTGTCCTAGCATCAAGTTTCTTTTCATGTGGATTATATACTCTTACTTCCGCTGGGCAACCCCAAACATGAAAATGCCTCAAACTGGGTTTCCTACTTGTCCATAACTCATAAGGTGTTTTAGGGACAGCTTTACTAGGAACCCTATTGAGGAGAAACACAGTAGTCTTTAATGCATGCATCCACATTGATAGGGGTAAGGAACAATCATTTAACATGCTCCTAATCATATCCATTAATGTACGATTTCGTCTCTCAGCAACACCATTCTGCTGAGGAGTCACGGGCATTGTTTATTGTGTACAAATGCCATGACTTTCAAGGAACTTTGCAAATGGACCTAGACATTGTCCCTTTTCAGTAAATTTTCCGTAATATTCACTACCTCTATCTGATCTCATTATTTTCACTTTCTTATCTAACTGCCTTTCCACTTCATTTATGAACACCTCGAGGATGTTCACTGAATGAGACTTTTCATGCAGTAGATAAACATAACCATAACGTGAGTAGTTATCAATAAAGGTAATAAAATACTGTTCGCCGCTCCAACTTGGAACGTTAAAAGGACCACAAATATCAGTGTGTATCAGCCCTAAGAGCTAAGTGCTACTTGTGGCTGATTTCTTTACTGTGGTTTTAGCATGTTTGCCTTTAATACAGTCCACACATACGTTCCAGTCACTAAAATCCAATTGAGGAAGAATTTTACTTTTCATCAACCTCAATAACCTTTCTTTGGAAATGTGACCCAATCTTTGATGCCACAAGTAAGCTAAACTTTCATTTGGTGTACAACGTTTAATGCCTACATTACTTTCAACATGAAATAAAGGTTCAGCAAAATCGTTGTTGAGATTTACACGATAAAGTGAGTCATACAACTTTTCTGACCCACAAAAACAGTTATCTTTGTACAACAAAAAACCGCCCTTACAAATCTCAAAACGATAACCTATTATATCCAGCTTCCCTACTGAAACATGGCACTTTCAAGAACATAGAGACATCTTTCCAGGTTTAAATGACACCCAGTGTCCAAAAGCAACCTATAAGTCCCTATGCCCTCTATCCTTGCCTTCATCCTGTTTCCCATAAACAAGTACTGTTCATTTCCGTTTATGGGCTAGATCATACTGAATCCCTGCACAACATGAGACACATGAGTAGTTGCACCAGAATCTAACCACCAGGTATTATTAGGAACTTCTATAAGTTTCGATTCGAAACACACAGAAACATAATATGTACCTTTCTTTTCGAACCATTCCTTTCATTTAGGAAAATCGGCCTTTACGTGTCCTTCTTTGTTACAGAAGAAACACCTAAATTTCTTTTTCTTGATTTGTCCCTCAAAAACCTTTATTGGGGCCTTATCACTTTTCTTGCCTTTGTCATTTTTACCTGGTTTGAACTTGCTGCTGCTAGCACCATCATAGACTGTGAGGTGGATGGAGTGATCTTTTATTTTCTTTAATCTCCCTTCCTCCTGTACTAACATGGCCTTTAGGGCTTGTTTGGTAGTCGGATAAGGATAAGCAATATTATTAATCTCAGTATTATTAGTGCCCTCGCTATTAATCCTCATTTGTATATCGGGGGTAGTTTTGAGATTACAAATGTTAATCCCAATTTTTTTTAGTGAGGGCGTTAATAATACCACCCTCCACCTTGGTATTAATAGTGAAGGGATAATGACTTTATCCGGATAACTCGTGCTATTAGTCCCGATCACTTATTGCGTACCAAACATCAGACAACTCGGATTATTAATCTTATCTGACTTTAATCCTGACTACCAAACGGCACCTTAATTCTTTAAAGTTCCATTTATCTTTCATGGTATTGTAATTCACCTGGAACTGGCCAAATTCAGCAGTAAGGGAATTTATTATGAACTGTACAAGAAAGTTATCACTCACATCCATTCCCATAGTCTTCAACTTTGCTGCTAAGTTGGACATTTCTGTTACATGATCATGAATGGACTTTGACTAATCAAATTTCTTTGTAGTCAATTCACCCATGAGATTGCCTACAATGGATTTATCAGCAAGATCCGACTGAGAATACTCTTTAACCTTCAGCATGAACTCTTTAGCATCTTCAGTCTTTGGCATCGATGGCTTAATATTTTCAGCCATAGTCATTTTCATAAGGTTCAAACTCAGTCTGTTAGACCGCTCCCAAGCCCCATAAATGGATTTGTCATCTTCTGAGCTAGTCTCTGTAATGGCTGCAGGCTTTTCATCTAATACTATAGCCATGTCCAGATCCATAACACCCAGTGTAAACTGGATTTGTTCAGACCAGTCAGTATAGTTTAGCCCGTTGAACTTAACAACTGAACTTCCAGATGCGAAAAGACTTACTGAGGCTGCAAAACATTTATACATGCTCAACCATTAGCGCTTTGAGTTGACTTTAATAAATTCAGAAACTGTTATGAACTTTAAGCATGTATTTAAGTTCACCTTTGGGTAAGCCTTAAACACATAAACAATTTAATCGATGCCATACGATAGAAACTTTAATGGACAATCATAACATACAATAGTCAAATAAGTGTCTATCTTTGGATATACACCCTATTTAACCAAGGTACAATGATTAGTCTCTTTAACGTTATAGACTAGTTGCAATGGTCCATCTTTGGACGACCTTCTAGTAATTAGTCTATAAGTTCAATTGTTCAATCAACTTTTCTTGTCATTTTAGTGGCATCTCTGTACTCATGAACAACTGACATAAAATTAATTTAATGTGTTAGACATTACATTCAGCCATGCCACTTTGGTGACTAACAAGCTATTAATGCCTTAACAATACTTTTATACTTTTATATTTCAAGCTTTTAACAGAACATTAAAATTTTATTTGGAAAATAAAAATATAATATCTAATTTGTTCTGCAAATTTTCGGTAAAGCTTGAAATTCAACATAACCGGTGTTAAACACCCAATTAATTTTGCGCAAACACTTTACTGCACAAAAACTTTAATTTCGCTCTTAAACAGTACAAGAGCAACCAATATTATATGTACAATTACTGTACAAACTTTACAGTTAAAAAATATAATACTTTAATCGGAGAAATTATGAGTTCGCAACCTTTGGCTCTGATACCACATGTTAAACTTTTATACATGCATGAGTTCGAAACATAAATCATTTTCTAGAAACTCATGATACTTTAATAAAACTCAAAACCTTGGAACACATAATTCTCACAATTTAATGTACAAATACATGTAATGGAAACTAACATGGATCCATGATGTTGACTTACAACTGTTATGGAAAGTGGAATTTTCGACCTTGCCTTTTACTTTAATTTCTCCTTGATGGCGAGGAGAGTTTCCCTTTAATTTCCCTTTCAAATTTTCTTCCGAAAACACTCTTTCCTTCCTTACTTTTTATGGTTTTCCTTTCTATTCTCCTTGAGGGCCGCCTGGATCAGCAAACCCAATTTATAGGGAGAGGCACTTGTTAGTCTTGGTTTCTTCTCAAGGAAGAAAGCCAAGTGAACATAATCATGTGCCCACCGTCATAAAGGAAATTATCATATTGATAAACATCATTGACTTTGGTCAATGATGTTTATCTTCAAAGGGAATATATATACATATATGTCCATTATTATGTATATACTATGTACAACTTTTAAATGCACAGGAAGAGGGAGTACCACTTTAAAACTCTCAAGTTTTAACATACTCTTATTCTCACTTAACCATCAAAGTGAGACACTTTATTGTTAAAACTTTATTTAACATTAATTCATATGGGTCACCTTACGGAATAAATCCAACAAGATATACATGAAGTCTATCTACAATGAGCAAGTTCTTAAATTCTATATTTCTTCTAAAGTTATTCTTGCCTATCTCAACTGCTCATCTCTCCCTTAGCTAGCTCACTCATTCCTTTGCTAAATTTCATTCGTTTTGACATGAGTTGAACATCTGTTAAAAATCTCACTTTACTCAGCTGAGTTACTGTTTTTAAAAATATTTTATTCAAAAATTATTCTTGTAAAACTTTGTTATATTTATATCTCATCTATGGACCTCATCTTTGTATTAGGAAACCTGATCATATTGATTATCTCTTTAACTTGGTTTCTATTCCTAAGTGATTGAAGTAATTCTGTTGACTTATTGTGAGATCAATCACTAGCAGCTATATGAAGGATATTGTTTTAAATCTTTAGATTTATCTTATCATCTTTACTTGTTTTGTATGTTCTCAATACTTCAATACTCTTTGTTTCAAAACTGCTGCTCTTGGTGTCATATCTGCTTAAGTCTTGTTACTTATATATTTATAGATAGATTTGTCTAAATATTTTGAAATTGACATATTAATTCATTCATTTGAGACATTCTTGAGATCTTATTTTTTTAAAAAAAAGAGATTACATTCTTGGGTATGTACTTGAATTGTTATGCAACATGTAGTCACGTAAAACTTGTGTAGAGTTCAGATCTCCTGTACCACTTATATGTATCACTGGTGTATCATTTTTCATCTTTATCATTGTATCCCAATTATTGCATCTCAACCAATGGTTGAGATGAAAAATGGTACACCGGTGGTATACACAAGTGGTACAGGAAATCTGAACTCACTTGTGTAGTGGTGGTGGTGCTTGTATAAGATTTCTTTGCTCCTTACCGGATTTATTTGTGCAACATGTAGTTACGTAAAACTTGTGTAGTAGTGGTGGTGCCTGTACAAAATCCTAAACCCGGGGTACTTCATATTTAAGGAAAGTGTGTGCACATTCCTAATCATCAGTACTTGCATGCTTTAATTCATAACTAGTTTTATACCCGTGCGTTAAACGCATGGACATATATATTTTTCAATCAAATTATACTCAGTTAAATTATAATCAAGCAAAATGAAAACAAAAAACAAAACTAAAAGAAGAGATTATTTCAATGAATAGAAAAAAATCATTTGATTAAAAATTATTATGAAAATAAAGAAATATATGTGTCAGTTGATTAACAATAATAAAATTAATAAATTGGAATAACTGTAATTTATGAAAATTAAATAAATAATTAAAATGAAAATACAAAAAATGTGTATCGCAGTGTATCAATTTTCAATAGCGATACGTCGATTTGGATTCGTGATGCATCCATTTAGAATCACAATGCATCGCTATGAATTGGAAATACCAATTTGAACGTGAGGTATCGATTTAAAATGCGATGCACTACTATAGAATGAGAATGACAATTACACAATTTTGAATCATGCATGACAATGTATGAACTGATGCTTATCGCAAGTGTGTCCGATTCATTAAAGGTATACTCGTCCTTTCACATCCAAAATGTTTTTTATGATTAAAAAAACATAGTAGGCAGCGGTTAAATATTTGTTAAAAAAGACCGATCCAATTTTCACCTTATTCTTTTCAAACCTTTAAAAGACAAAAAAATATAAGTGGATCTGACGTATTCATAACCCGACACATATTAATTGAATGACAAAACTTACTCTAAACAAATTTAATTGACGATGATTGATTGAAAATTGACTCAAATAATTCTATTTGTACTGATTTAAGTCTGTTTATGGCTCATTTCAATATCAATAATCAATAACAATTAAAAAGACAAATTTAATCTCTTGGCTTTGTTACTTCGCCCCACTCACGGGTATTAAAACGACATCGTTTTAGAGTATATATGATTACTTTTCGAACACAACGGGAAATCAATTCGTTCATGATTAAATGGTCGGTTGATTTTTTTAAAAGAGAGGTAACTTTGCACTTTCGAAACATTTCCTCTTTGTTAGAGGAAAAATTATGTTGCAATATTCTTTGTTTCATTTTGTTATTTACCATTATATAATCCTTGTTACTTGAAGTATTTTTTAAATTTTATTTATTTCAAATTGATATATTTTTTAGATCTGTCAGTTATTTATAATTAATCATGTGCATTCGTGTTTTAGATGAACGTTTGGTGTTTTTTAAATTTTGAATATGATGAAATAAACAACAAAATTTCAAATCTATATATTTTTGTTGGTCAGTCATATATTTAATATCAATAATGAGTATTTGTAATTTTGTTCATAACATTTCTTTTAAGAACTTTGATCCGATGAAATAGACAAAAAAATATTTATATATTTCATTTAGTTATAATGAGTTGTGAGTTTTTGTGATTTCATTGAAAGTATTTGTTTTAATAACTTTTAATCTTGGTGAAGTAGACAAAAAATTCATAAATAAAATCATATATATATATATATATATATATATATATATATATATATTAGTCATTCAGTTAGAATTAATTGTGGGTATTTGTGATTCACTTCAGTGAAATTTCTTACGCAAAGTCATCCATGATTTTTTTAAGTTTATTTAGCAACAATGGAAAATTAACGGTTGTATGCATAAAATGTTGTGTTTGGATAACAAAGCAATGAATGTAGTGGTTCTAGTTCCTAGGCGCTAGTTTCAAGGAGTTATAAGTATTTGAATTTATATTATTTAATTATAGGATTTATTAAATGTTTGTAATAAATAAGGGTTACTATTTTAGGGATGCAAATTTTGGCGGAAAATTATTATTTTTAGACTACCTAGGCTTTATATATATATATAGATCCTTTGTTATATCAACAGTTAAAGAGGTCTCAAGATTTTCTTCAATGAACACGTATTCGCTTGTCAAATCAACACATATCTTTTTATCTCTATCTAATCATTTATGACTTAACCAGTTTTTTTTGTAAGTTCATAATACGTGATATGTATCTCTTAACTTACTGGAAAGACACTATGAAGAAAGTATACAAAGACAAATCAATTCTGCTGATGGCAAGGCAGAGTGACCAAGAAGTTCCAAGTACTTCATGAAAAGAGATATATTTATGCAAATATATGCTCAAGCTGAGGAGGAGTCTTTAAACAGACCTTGAAGAAAAATGTTCTTGTAAGTTGTAATACACATAAACAGTCAGTCTTACTGAAGACATCAGTCAGTCATTATCTATTAGTCATTCTTCAAAATTTCATAAAACAAATTTCTATGGAAAAGGCATAAAAGTGTTCCAAGGTTACATACAAGAGAAGGATATTGATTTGACAAAACTTTTGCCCATGTTACAAGAATGAAGGTCATTGGATTATTCCCTATTTATGAAACTCTCTCCATATTTCAAAATAAAAAAAATAAAAAAAAAATGCTTTGAGAGAGGTAAAATTTCATTCAACACTACTGCTCTAAAGCAACCATGGCTACTTGCTGAGCAATTCATCAAGTAAGGTATTGTACTCTTAAAACTCTAAACTTGCTTTAATTTCAGCATCTAACTTTCAATTTTTAACTTTGGGCATCTAACTTTCAGCTTATAAATATTAGCTTTTAAATTTCCGCACTTTATTTATTAGCCTTTGGCACTTTAAATATTAGCATTAAATTTCAGTTTTTTTTTAATTTTTTTTAGCACTTTACACATATCAGTTTTTAAATTTCCGCACTTAAACTTTCAATTTTTTATTTCAGCTTCTAAATTTTAGCTCTTGTATTTCAGCCCTTACATAGTTACACTATACATTTTTGTCACCTTTTAAAATTTTCAGCCTTTAAAACTTTCAGCTTTTAGTTTTAGCACTTCATTTTCAACTTTGAAAATTCAACAGCTACATTTTCAGTTAGATTGCACAAACATCAGTCACCTAGTCAACTTTCCGACTGATGTTCTCGTAAATGATGTCCCTATTGTCTTTGACTCAGAAACCATTACAGCTGTTTTTTCCCGACTTGTCAGATGATGGTTCAACCATCTACACCATCCCAAAAGAGACTCAACAGGCTGGGTGGATTTCTATGCGAGGAGAAGTCTCCGTAAAGCTTGCCTTTGATAGGCACAAGAACATATATGCTTCTCTCCACTACGCCCTAGCTACTGTACTGGACATATGCCTCATTATCAAATATGGAGGGCACGACAAGATCATTGAATCCCAGCTGTTTCTCATGGAGGCTATTGTTGAAAATTTTGAAATGAACTGGGGTGCTGTCATAGTGGAGTGTGTGAAGACCAACATAGCCAAATACAAGGAGAATATGGCTACTGGAAATCCCATGATTACCCCTCATCTCATCATCAACCAGTTCCTTCGATCTCTTCCTGCTCTTCAACATCATCTTTTGACCATTAGAGACTTGGAGCCAGTAAGAATCAAGAAATATATGGGTGCAGATATCAAGCGAGCTAATATATTCCGTCGCTTTGGTCAGGAAATCTCCACAGCTCAAATAGGTCGTAGACCTCGAAGGACCAGGACCCAGGCTCTTACTGCAACTTCTACCAGTCAGCCAGCTATTGGTCAGCAAGCTAATGTTAGTCAGCCAGCTGGAGTCGGTCAGCCAACTGGAGTTGGCCAGTGAGCTGAAGTTGTTCAACAAGTTGAAGGTCGTCAGCCAGCTGACATTAGTCAGTCAGCTGAAGTGCAACCAACTGACATCTCTCCTATTCATGTGCCTAGAAGATCCAAAAGAAGGAGATTGATAACAGTTGATGAAGATGAGCCTACTCAGCCTGCACCTTCTCCCTTAGTGCCACCTCTATCCAAGAAACAAAGAAGAAATCCTGATCTCAATCCAGGAAATTTTGTTCCATTCTCTCCTGCTCCAGAAATCCATGTTACTGATCCTACATCAAATTCGCCCCCCCTCTAGCCTATAAATATTAGCTTTTAAATTTATGCACTTTATTTATTAGCCTTCAGCACTTTAAATATCAGCTTTCAAATTTCAGCATTAAATTTCAGTTTTTTTAAAAAAAAAAATTTCAGCACTTTACATATCAGTTTTTAAATTTCCGCACTTAAACTTTCAATTTTTTATTTCAGCTTCTAAATTTTAGCACTTGTATTTCAGCTTTTTAATTTTAGCCCTTACAGTTACACATCAGCTTTTAAATTTCATCACTATACATTTTTGTCACCTTTTAAGATTTTCAACTTTTAGTTTTAGCACTTCATTTTCAGCTTTGAAAATTTAGCAGCTACATTTTCAGTTAGACTGCACAAACATCAGTCACCTAGGTCAACTTTCTGACTGATGTTCTCGTAAATGATGTTCTATCCTCGAACTAACAGTCTCCCAGATGACAGTTTAGTTAGTCAACCTTGGATGTACTAAAGCTCAACCATCACCTTGGAACTCCATCTTTATTTAAGTAAGCATTTATATTGCAAATAAAATAATTTGGAGCATTTAGGATTCACATGCCTGCATTCTAACTATATATATACTTGTTGCGTGAAACTTAACCATTTTGTGTAATTGATTATCCCTTAAAAATCAAATTATGTTCATGTAAATATTTCCTTTACAAATTCATCAATTCTTTTTAAAACATTTAGTTTAAATTACATATATTTATGTTGTATTAAAAATAATTTTAAAAAGGTGTTCTTGTAAGCATTTTGTTTATGATAAATACAAAGACTTACATATTACTAAATAATAATAATAATAATAATATATTTTTAATGCTCGTCGACTAACTCATCAGTTAGTTCTTAAAATCAGTTTGTCAGTCAATGAAACTGACCGAAGTTTGTCAGTCCGTATATTTGCAAAACCCTTTTCAAATAATTTCTTGCCTGTAGTGCATTGCGTTATATTTTAGCATTCAGCCGTTGCATACTATATTCAGTCTATTGTGAATGCATAAATCATTACTCGGTTGGCCACTGACCATTATTTGACCGATTCTTATTTGAACTGGATACTCCTAAACTGACTATGTGCTAAACATAATTTGGTCTACACCTGTTGTCTCAAGTTAAAGGTTTATGCTTCAAATACTAGGTAATCTTGCGGTAATCTTGTTTTTAATCCTATAAAAACATGTTACGTTAAAGTCTTATGCATGTCTAATACATATCTCTGTTTCATATGAATTATTCACTCTAGTAAAATAATGATAGATACTTATCATAAAATTCTTATGAATCATGTCAGTTTATCAATTTATCATACATGTTATCTGGAAGCAAGTATGTTTTATTAAGATTGATACTCATATTTTACCTACTCTTCAGCCTTAACCATGTTCTTGTGAAGCAAAGAATCATGTTGCAGATCAAAGAATTTGCAAAAACTGAAATCTAGTTTGTCAGTAGGTTAACTTGACTTTTTGTCAGTCAGTTAACGTGACTAATAATACATCAAGGAGCTTCAGCTGATGTCAAACAAGAAGAAAATTATGTTAATAGACCAACTCTTAGACGAATCTTCAGCAATGTGCCCCTACTAAAGCCAACCTATTCATCACAAGGATGAGTTGAGATTCAGATACTCTAGTATTAGTCAAGAAAGAAATTGGCCAGGAGGAGGAATATCTACTTCACACAACCCTTGACACAATAGCTGACACCACAAGATGATGCGCCACCAACTACTGAAACAACTACTGAAGAGCCAACTAAAAACTCGTGCTAGACCGACTGTCACTCGAGTTGACACTTCACCATCTAACACTCTTGCTTACTTGATCAACAAAATTGTACTAATCTCACAAAGAAGAAACAAGAGTATAAATCATGATGTTGCGCAGGAGGATCAACATTACTGAAGAGGATAAAGAAATTATATAAGGACTGAAAGAGAAGAACAAGTTGAGGAGGAGACGACCGAGAAATATTAGTGTTAATCTTGTAGCTTCAACCAACTGAAGCTCAAGTTGGTTTCACTCCACCTTTAGTCAATCCTCCAACTGAAACCCCATCATCTCAACCACATCAGAAAGCTGAACTGAAGAATAGTCGAGAAAACATCAGTTAAGTGATTGCAATTGACTGACACAACTGAAGCTGATCTCTATAGCTGATAATAAAACCTTGCAAGTTGATGTTCCAAAAACTCAAACCTTGCAAGATGTTGTTCAAAAACTCAAACTATCCTCAAATAAGTCAAGCTGGCATATATTCTACAACACGCTATTAATTGACAACTCGCATGACTAATAACTATCAGTCACCAAGTAAAAGGCAAATGACTGATGGGTTTCACCCATCATATTATCATGGTAAAAGGATGATTACAATTGAAAAATCTTCTCAAACCTTTGTAAGACCAGTCCATCATTCTTGTCTTGATTATATATCTTAAATCAAATAATGGACAAGGTAAGCATTCTATCAGACATAAAGAAGCCATGTACGTCCTGTACTTATTATAAAATAGTTTTTTTTTTTGGCATTTTTGGGAAATTTCAAACTGATTTACTACACATGTGGATGATTTATTGGATTTATAAATTTGGTAAGATGTTTTACTAACTTTCACCCCATGAATGAATCTGCTCAGACAAAAACTTTTTAAACTCCTTGAATTTAAAGAGACATTTTTAGATTTAAAAATGAGCAGTTTTATAGCCCATCCTTAATTCTTCAAAATGTTTCGCATCTCTCTATCAAGATATGAATTAAAATCATCTTCCGGAATTTCCCTCATTACTAAATCTAATATTATTCATCTATTCCATTCATATCTCTATTCAAATCTCTTGTCATGAACTATTCTTAACTGGTCATCATTTTGCTCATCACATTGAGATTGATTGCATGCTTTATGAAACATTTTATTCTAATCAATCTCGTTGTATCCATCTCATTAAACTTTAGAAAAATTGATATTTGAATTTTAAGTTCTTTTCTATTTTATTTCAAGTTGCTTAAATCTCTTATACCATGATAAACTAATTTATTCAATATATTCACTCATGGTAACTTTTGCTTGATAATAATTTAGATTTTAACCGATGATAAATGCTAAAAAAATGTTCATTTCGTAACTTATCATCAATCATAGTTTAACTCTATGCTTCAATGAAGATTGTCACTTATCAACGATACATTATATATGTGCTTCAATTGTCAAATTGATTAAGTGCTTCTCTTACTCTATGATTAAAATGTTGTTCTCTTGTCTGATATTTGGTTAAAATATCGTTCTTAAGACTAAAAACTCTGTTGTTAATAATTTGCTGATGATGTGCTTAAAAATATTGGTGGTACCCATGTGAAAATTTTCAAGTTACCTACGTATGGTATATGCACGTTATTTCCTCACTCATAACGAACTACCAAAATCATTTATTCATCAAATGATAATTCAATAACATTTGTCTTTCAGTCTTGATATTTTAACATAATTTGCTCATGTCTATAGGCAAAGAAAACAAGTGATGATCTCCTTTCCGCTCTTCTGAAATTCGACTCTTAAGGAGGAGAATATCGTGAGTGGGCTTGTGTCCATTAAGGAGGAGAACAATGGATACATGAACGTGCAGAACAATTAAAATATTAAAAATAAGAACAATGGATACTAAAAGTATAAGAGGATGCTGAGATTACAGAAAAGAGAATGGATCAGATTCAGGAGGAGAATGAAGATGGAAAATGAACACACTTACAAAGATAAAGGAGAAAAAGATTAAGGAGGAGCCAAAATCAAGGATAAGGCTATACTTCATAATATCATGTTTTATATGTATTAATTGATGCATTGCTGCGTTTTTAACAAAACTATCTTTGCTTAAACCATTGGTTTCAACATATAGAGATCAATTCTTTGAATTTCATGCTCATGTTTTTATACATATTATCATGCATTGAATTTAAATACTTAGTTTAAATAACATACTAACCTTTGATTATTCTTCTATCTTATGTTATTTAAATTACACATTTTACTGCGTATCTGCTCTTTCAATTTTCTAGTCTCTAAATACTCAATATTAGGAAAATATACTAAGACTACAAATATATTTTACTCTGCTGATATATAAACTCTATTTTTACATAACATATTTAAAATATTAGCCTTCATGTATAGTAGTAATGGCCATAAGTAAATAGGAGGAGATTGTTCAGAATATTAACCTGAATAATTGTTTAAAACCATTTTGTGAATATTTCTTTTAATAAATAAGATTTGCTTGTAACCATTTCTTAAGTTTTTGAAGATTGTATATAAACTTATTTGTTAGTAGACTACAAGCTACACACTAGATGACAACTTTACTAGGACTTTACAATAGCTTTGTTGGATGAATAGTGTCAGCTGATGAATAGTGTCAGCTGGTGAATACTGTCAGCTGATGAATAGTATCAGCTGATAAATATTATCAGCTGGTGAATAGTGTCAGCTGATGAATAGTGTCAGTCGATGAATAGTGTCTACTTGATTTGGTCAACTGAAAGAAGCAGCTGATATTTGCATTGGTAAATTGTTCGAGCTGACATTTGTTTTGTCCCAGAAGCTGACATTTGCTTTGTTCTAGAAGCAACTGACATTTGCTTTGTTTTGGAGCTCAATTCAAATCTATGCATTTAATGCACTATTGCATCCAACTGTATCCACTAAGTCAAAATCCAACGGCCATAATTTACTGACTTGTGTTCTAAAGAGTTATCAGCAGCTAGAAGCTGCTGACTCTATTTAAGTGTCATCAATCTTACTTCTTTTGTTAAAACATTTCATTACTGACACTTACCTCATTTGTGCTTTGACAAATCTTAATATCTTATATCTCTCACACAGGATCCCTATGATCTTGTGAAGAGATACTCTTTGGAATTATTAGCACAATTCAAATTCAAACTTGTTTCTAACGGATTGGAATTCTCGACCTCTATATAAGGACATTGAAGCAAGGTTTGAAGACACTGGAGCATTCATTCATCCTCAAGCCTTAATTTCTTTAAAGTTCTCCAGCCTTAAACATTTACTAGATGACCTTTCATTTCAATTCCCTTTCTAGTTCTTGTTTAGACAATCATTGTATTGTTGTACTTTTCTTCTTCCAAATCTTTAAGGAACCTTTGATTGTCCCTCGAGTGTGATTGTTTCTCAGTCATACTCCTAAACACTCGGTCAAAATAGTTTTTGTATACGATCCATTAGTGTTCAAGTTTGTTTTTGCACTCAAGTTTTCATTTGTGAAAACTTGTCAATTGTGTAGACTTTATACTTGTAATTGATGGAAAAAATAGTGCACAGTTTGAAATCCAAGGTTATCCACATTGGTAGTGGACGTAGCACTATTTATAGTGTGAACCACTTCAAATACTTGTCTTTTTACTTAACTGTTTTTGGTATTGCTTTTATTAAGTTATTGTATATTTATCAACATTTGCAAAATCTATAGAAAACAGTGTTGGGCTTCAATCTTACACAATAACTTGAGAAAAGCCTACTGATGCTTTTTATATATTATATCTTTTATAAACAGTTAAGTACTTTATAATTTTGTCAATTAACTTGCTTGCCAATTAAGCTGATGTGTCATTTATCAAAGTCTACTTATTTAGTAATAGTCTTTGTTGTACTTTATATTTTGCATCAGCTAGCTGAGCTTGTTCACTCTTCCATTTACTTATCTTTTTGGTAACCTTTGTTAAAGTCACAAATTGCATCTTCTCACAAAGTGTGCTGGTACAACATTGCTTATCAAACAGCTTTGTGAAATACACTTTCCAATCATTCCGCTGCCCCAACTAATTTAATAGTTGGTTACTTTGATTATATATGAAAAGCGAATCAATTTAATTTAAATTGGAAACGATTTAATTTTAATTGGTAAATAGACTATTCACCCCCCTTCTAGCCTATTTCTGAGCCACTGTGGGACTTACACTCATTAAATCATCTTATTTTTTTCTCAAAGCTTGAACTACACATTTTTACTTATCCCCATTTCTTTCTAAATCCGTAGATTTTGAAGACAAATATTTTTCATTCCCAATACAATAGTACTTATTTTTGAAATGCTATAATATTATTTATTTATTTATATACTCTTTATAGTTTCTACAACATCATTTATTTTAGGATGGAGAGAATTGTGTTAACTGTTAAGTCATCTTGGAGTTACACTGTTGCACCCTCTACTTTAAGTAGATGTGGCAATTTTTGTCTGTACCTATTTGTCCGCCCAGATTGCCCAATAAATAATGGGTATGGGCATACCCAAAATTTTAAGTGGACACAAATGAGTATGCCCACTTTGACACATTAATTATGATGGGCTAAATGGGCGCCAACTTCGACACATATACTAAAACTCATTCTCTTCCTCTTCTAATTTTGTTTTATCAATCACATACATAATTATAAAATAATTAAGATTAATAATGACGTTTAACATAATTAATATATCTATATTGTACACCCCCTTCCAACCGCCCCATATATATATATATATATATATATATATATATATATATATATACTATGTCATTCTATAACTATATACTCTTAAATGAAACCCAACATCACTTCTAAATTGTTCAATTTGTATGACTCTGTAAATATCCGTCCATGTTACACTAGAAATGAATTCATAGCGGTTTTGTGAGCAGTGCAACATGCGACATTCTTATTTGCTCGAACCTTCCTATATAGATTTGTACATGTTGATGTGACTTAGTTAGCTTGTTCAGTTTTTGGCCAGGTTTACACTCGTGTGTTTGTCTATTAGGCTTCAGCAAAATTAAAAATCTAACCACAAAATATAAGATTGAATTGAGGGTTATAACAATAAAAATACATAATCGACAAAAGAGATGAACAAACATACATATTTATTTTTTCTTTTTTTGGTGAAATTAATGTTTCTGTTTTTTTTTCTTTTTGCGTATTTTTGGTTAAAGAGTGAAGTTTTTTAATTATTGTATTTATTTTATAATTTTTTGTTAATAAGTAGATGAGCGCCCATGCCCATTTATTGTCTGCCCATATATGCCCATGATATTACATGGACACTCAAACTCTGTTTGTTTCATGTGAAATGATTTCTAGAAAATGATTTCTGTAAAATGAAAAGATTTCATTTTCAGGTGTTTGGTAAATCTTTTGAAAATATGTCGGAAAACATTTTCGGATGTTTGACAAATACACGAAAAATGTTATGGAAAACAATATATGAATAAATATAAAAAGTATATTCTAATATTAATACATTTATTGAATATAAAATAGTGTTGAAGTTTAAGTAATTTTCTTTTAATATCCCCCAATTTATCATTAATGATATCAAATCAATAAGTTCTATATTTTTTCAAGCTCACAAATAATTTTTTATTAATAATTGATATGAAAAATTGTTTTAAAAAATAAAATAAATAATGTTTGGGACGTCCTTAAATAATAATATAATATAGCGGACACTAATTTTAGGACGTAGTGAATATTTCTTAAAATTTTAATTTATAAATAATGTGCACAAATTCCATTTATATTTCTAAACAATTTATTTGTTTAGTGAAATATTGTGCGTGTATGTAAATATGTGTACTTTTAGAAGGGCACGGAAGGTTACTCGAACATTCGAAAAATGACTTACAGAAAATAAATCGATAAATTATTTTCCAGAAAAGAAAGCTTAATTTTCCGTTGACTCGAAAAAACTTTTACGTTGACTATATTTTCCTAAGGTTACCAAACACTGAAAAATAAAAAAAACGTTTTTCAGAAGTCATTTTTCATAAAACAAACGAAGCCTTACTCACCCACTCATTTAAACTCATTGGCCATATAAACGTGGCCTATGCAGTCCATACCCACCCGTTTACCGCCTCTAATTTTAAGGTCTTTATTTTCTCTGCCCTTTTTTGAAGTTTTCTTGTCAATTACTTTCCTGAGTTTCTTCATTCATCATTCTTCACACAACACTTCGTAAATCGGATATAAATCAAAGACCTCAAATAAGCTAAATAAAAAATAATAAAAAAAAATCGGATGAGTTCGACCCATCAAGACCTCCACTCAGACTCAGGTGAGAAGTGCTGAAACATTTACTATTGATTGCTTTCAAATTGGATTGTAAGTGTGTGTGTGTGTGTGTGGAGGGGTGCTGCTTTCTGTAATCTTTACATGCTGCTATTTTTGATTATATTATTTGCGTTTTGCGTAGATTGCTTCTTTTAAGGCTGTATATACTTTTGTTTAATGTGTGCATTTTGTGACTAAAATTGAGGTATTCTGAGCAATTGTTATAATAGCTTGAAATTAGGTTACTTTTAGAGTGAAAATTGTTCTTGTTCTTCGTATTATGTCTACTCCACGATGATCTGCTAATTAAGCAGTCTATTAATGTAGTATTCCAGTTCCCCTGTATAAACTTTATTATTAGTGTTTAGTGTGATATATCCTTGCTCTATTAGTTTTATATCTATCAGATTGTATTTTGATAATGGAGTAATTTGAAGGTATTAGTAAGTTGCCTTCCCGATTAAAAGAATATTAGCATGATAGGTATTTCGCTTAAAATGGTGACGAAAGAAAAACATTTTCTGATATGTGTGGGTCAAATGAATGGCAGAATCGAATATTTATACATTAATCGGCTTAGGTGATTGATATTGATACATGTAGGAAATCTTATTTGTTTGAAGATGTGAAGTATTTGTCTCAAGATTGTTTGATTTATATTCTTCATTTTTGGAAATCACTTTTTTTTGTGTTTTCTGAAGTATTTCTATACTTCGACACGATGACAAGCTAGCTTTTCTTTTACTAGTTTATACGCACAAGTGGTTTGTAGTTATCTAGTGTAACAACAAACCTGCCATTCGTTCCCCCACACAAAAGCACACACACACTCAAAAAATAAACAAACTTTTTATTTAAGTATTCTCTCGTTTGACAATAGTTCCGATGCGAAGGGTTATTATACGTAACAATCATGGAGAAAAGCTTGTTGGAGTGTTACATGACACCGGCTCCAAGGACCTCGTGATCGTGTGTCACGGATACAGATCCTGGAAGGTTAGCAATTATTTTTGTGCGTTTTACTTAATATTGTAACGTCCTATAGAAAGCTTGATGTATGTTTTAGCGCCATTTTGAATTGCGCTACTAAGTTGATTGTGTGAATTATTTTTACAGCCTTTTATGTGTTGACTTGGGGTCAAATTGTAATCCATCCTTACTCCAGAAAATTATATAATTCTTGTCAAGCGTTGAATTTTATCTCCTTTCTTCTAAATTACAGGAACGGATTCCAATGGTGAACCTTGCTTCTGCTTTTGGAAATGAAGGATTGAGTGCCTTTCGCTTTGACTTTGCTGGCAATGGGTAAGTTGGTCAGTGTAAAATACCATTTAAATAGGACAGTAAATAAATTCATAGTTAAAACAAGAAACTCTTTCTTCTCTTCCCGGCAGAGATAGTGAAGGTTCATTTCAGTATGGGAACTATCAAAGAGAGGTTGAAGATCTACGAGCTGTCATAGAATATTTTTGGAGGGAAAATTTTTCTGTAGCTGCAATTATTGGGCACAGTAAAGGTATTTCAATTTCTGTTATGCAAATTCAATGTATAACTAATTCTTTGTTCTCGTACATTTTATTAAGGTTATATAATTTACTAATCAGTGGAGCGCTAATTTGATTGTGTATTGTATTTTATTGAGGGAGAGCGACCTATGGATTGGTACCTTTCGGTTTTGTTGACTAAACCCTAAATCATGATTACTTAAAAGGGCACTCAGGCAAAGACCTTGAGGTCCTTGGTTCAAATCCCCATACCAATGGATCACACTTACCTAAAAAAAAGTGATCTTATTTTTTTACCCCAATTATTTTTTTGGCCATAAATTGGCTTTTAATGAAATTAAAAATCCAATTTTTTTATTAATGTTAAAACTGCAAAGAATGATATCAACAACCAATATACAAGTTTTCTTGAATTCTAAAAATCTATTAGATCGACTTGTCTTGAGACGTGATCAAGTGAAGAAAAAACTTAATTAGTGAGAATGAAAGCGATTTATGCTCTGTAATTGTGTTATATTGGTCAGTATCTGTTGCTTACAAGTTACAGTGTATAACTCATACAGCCTACCATATTCGTCATATGTAACTTAATCTATTTGTTCATTGTGTTATATTGGTCAGTGATATTTTTGCAGGGGGAAATGTGGTGCTGTTGTATGCTTCTAAGTATAAAGATGTTCATACAGTTGTCAATATATCTGGTCGATTTTATCTGGAGAAAGGCATTGAAGGTCGCTTGGGGAAAGATTTTTTACGAAGAATTAAGGAAAATGGATTCATTGACGTTAAAAATAAAAAGGGTTAGCTTTATTATATGGTGACTTCTCATTTTTCGATTTGTTGTTGTCGTATTAGTCGAAAATGCTTATGCATTGTCTATCTACCAGTACTTGGTTTTTTGGTTTATCAAGGCCTTTGTTATACTAATCTGAGTGTGGGTTTTAATTTTAGCTTTATCTATTTGTGTTAAATGTGTAGGAAAGATCAAGTATCGTGTAACTGAAATCAGTTTGATGGACCGTTTAACAACTGATACAAGGGCTGAATGCCAACTGATTCCCCAAAGCTGCAGGTCTAAAATTTTATTAATGGCACCAAGCCTCTCTCTCTAAGCTTACTGATGTATGTGTATAAATACACATAAAATGGAGCTCCTTTTTCTACTCCAGGATAGGAGCAGAAAGGATTACATGGTGCCTATTGCATGGTATTTGTGTCTAGTACCCTGGTTATGTTGTGACAAATCTGCTTTTCACTTGTAGGGTGTTGACAATTCACGGTTCTGCAGATGAAATAGTACCTGTGGAAGATGCCATGGAATTTGCAAAGCTTATAGCCAACCACAAATTACACATTATAGACGGAGCTGATCATGAGTACACCTCTCATCAATATGAACTAGCTTCAAACGTGCTCAACTTTGTTAAGGAAAACACTTCACATCAAGACAGGCTCGTGCCTAAGCACCAACATTGCTCAACAGTTGATAAACTTGTACGTTCGCGTTTCTGAGTGTCAGCAATGCAGCAAAACAAGATCTGTGGTTGGCAAGAAAAAATGCTACTACACATACCCTACTGGCTACTCTATTTAAACAAATGATGTCCATTTTTTATTTTTTTGCTCAAGGGTACATTTGTAATGATAATTTGGTGGGAGAATACAATGTGTGTAGGGAATCTAATGTAACTACAATTGAATTTTACATTCTCTCTGGGGAATCAAATACGAGTTCCTACCGGGAAAAACAGTGTTTACTACAACTCACACCTCTACGACACTACAATAACGTTACACAGAAGAATGACACCATTAGAAAGTACTTATATGGAAAAGAAAAGAGTGCTCTTATTGTTGCAACTATTCCACTTAGGCAGAAACAGTCTTTGGCTTCACCCCAATCTTTCTCCACGAAACACTAGGCATGATCTGCTTTGTGTCAACACGATCTTTGAACTTAATAGTAAAATTGAGTAATGAGTCGATAAGAGAGTCTGATAGAAGATGTGGTTTGAGGCCCAACTCAATGAGCTTGGTGTGCTTGGCGTTGTAGTAATGTTCCTCAGCTTCTACTCGTGGATTGGGGACAGATATGGTTTGCACTTCAATCCCAAGCTTCTCTCCTGCCTTTGTAACGAGTGAGGCAAGTTCGTTAACAGAAAACTGCTCGGTGAACTGATTGAAAACCCGGAATTCTCCACGCTTTGCTGGGTTCGCAATGGCAAGCTCAACACACTGGACTGTGTCTCTTATGTCAAGGTATCCTCTTGTCTGTGTTTTGCAAATACAAAGGCATCAGAATAATGTACAAGGTAAAAAGAAAAGCTAATTGCTTTGTGGAAAGAGATCTAACCTGGCCACCTTTGCCATAGACAGTAAGTGGATGACCAACAGCTGCTTGAACACAAAATCTATTCAAGGCCGTTCCAAACACTCCATCATAGTCAAACCTGTTATAAAGCTCTTCATGCATCTCGGTCTCGTCTGTCCTCACCCCATAGACCACACCCTGGTTCAAATCGGTGGCTCTTATTCCCCAAGCCTTGGAACTAAATGCTATATTGTTTGAATCATGGACCTTACTCAAATGATAAAAAGAGCTAGCTTGTTTAGGATAAGGCAAAGTATCCGTTCTCCCATTATGTGTAATTGTTATATAACCCTCCTCAATGTCAATGTTTGGGGTTCCATACTCTCCCATGGTCCCAAGTTTCACGAGATGACAATCCTCTCTAAACTCCTTTATAGCAAACAAGACATTAAGTGTTCCAAGCACATTGTTTTGTTGGGTGTAGACAGCTCTTGGCCTATCAATCATGGAGTAAGGAGCAGACCTCTGTTCTCCGAAGTGGACAACAGCATCAGGTTTAAATGAATCGAAGGCCTCTGATAAAAAATCGAAGTCACAAACATCACCAATGTGGAGTTGAATGGTTTTCCCTGTTAAGGATCTCCATCGTCGAATTCGATTATGGATGGATGAGATGGGAGTAAGAGAGTCTAGACCAAGTTGGTGGTCAAAGTGGCGACGAACAAGGTTGTCTACGATGGCGACTTCATAATTTTTGTTGGATAGATGAAGAGCAGTAGCCCAACCACAATACCCATCCCCACCGATGACCATTACTCGTGTTGGCTTGGATGCTTCATTGGAGTTTTGGTAAGAGCCAGAGGTCGGCTTAGTTTCAGATTCTTTCAAAGTCGTTGCATTAATAGTAAAAAGTTTTTGTGACTTCTTTACTTTAAGGACACAATTTTTGAATGGTACACTGGAAGGTCGTGAAGTAAAGAAAGCAGGGAACAAAGCTGAGCTTTGGTTCAATGAATTGGAATTACTTTTGAGATTGGAGGATATATTCAAAGAGCAAGAGGTAGAAAGCAAATGGGCCATATTCACATCTAGTGTTTTTCACAACTCCTTTGCACCAGTACCTAAGAAGAAAAATCCAGGACGGCAGTTGTATCCAAACACTTCTGGACTCTGTCAAAATCAAGGAATTAAACCATTTATGCACCCAGATGAAATGACAAATATTTCAGTTTGATTGAAGTGTAAGGACCATGGAAGGCGACAAAGAGAATTAAATCTCGTTCACAAGTAAACAGAAGATAATATATTATGCTGAGCATAAGGCAACAAAAGTTAATTTGCAAATTGTGCAGGAAAAAGAAAGAAGGGTCACATTTTTATTTTCTTTCTAAGTTGAATCTTTGGATAAAACAAGAAACAAGAAATCAAAGAAATCGAGAATAATTAAGGCTCAAGAATCACATATCTTAGCAAGGCAACATAACATAAAAAAGATAAAGCTAAGAAGCATGGTATTAAGTTCTAACGCAGAAGTGTAAAAAACATCAAAATGTTTACTGACACAGCAGACACAGCTTAAACTTCCAAAAAACAATTAAAACTAACCAAAACAAACTAAGCTTATAGAAACATCTCTGAAATGTCAGACGGGCTTGAGGCTTACAACGCGGACTCATTAGTTCAGGTGGCACGAAGCAAGAAAGTGGGCCGGTAGGCCGGCACACGTAGAGACCCTTCTCTGATACCATCTTAAAGTATGGGGTCCATCTAAAAACCAATTGACTTGTGAGAGGTGTGCTCCCATGACCTTTATTAATTGTTTGCTACTTGCTAGGCTTGATTGTACCCGATGTGAGTTTATCCCTCGTTATAATACACAGATTTGGTCCTTGGTATATCAAGAGTATCCTCACACTACTTGCTAGCATCTGTAACTATCAGATGTCAAGCACAGTATCTATTTACATCAAGGCCTAAATTTTAGGTGCAGCCACATTAGTTCTTACTTCTTAGTTACACGTGTCACTTAAAGTTAAAGCTATAAATCGTATAATTAGATAAATCATTTACGTTTCGGAAAAAGTACACAACTTTCAAAAGAAGAATATTATTTTGCTATTCAATCTCTCAAACATAATGAATAAGCAACACGGAACCTGTGCAAACTGTAATAGACAGAATACTAAAGATCAAAAGTTAATCATTAAAGAAAAAAGAGAAGAAAGAAATCAAAAGATAAATGTCTGAGAGACATTTCTACAGTCACTTGAACTGCAAGGGCATTGCTGAACAAGAAAACAAAAACCCAAGTGAAAAAACAGCAACTGACCAAATACCCAGTTCAATTTCTAAACAAAGAAAATTCTGCTGACTTAAGGAAAGAAAATAAACACAGTATAAGCTTCGATTGCGTATGTGAAATGAGGAAAAGAAGCAAAAAAAAGTGTTTGAGCTAGATGGAATCAGAGTAGAGTAAGATGTTACCTCAGTGAGGAAGAGTGATGGAATCCGAAAGGAAATTGAAAAGGGTTCTTTTAAGAACGAGTGTTTGTTGTGTGGTAAGACTTGGGATTATAAAAAATGGCGAAGCGATTCAGGGTCTGCTCTGTATCGGTTCTTCTGGTTTTTTTTTTCTCTCTAATTCTTTGGGAACATCAAGGCGAACATTGCAAAGGATATTCTTCGTACTCAATTGATCTTTTATATCTAATTACAATTTTGCCCTCCAATTTCTCTCTCTTGTTACTTGTTCTTTTTATTATTATTTCCATATAGCCAGTTTTAACCTTTTTGGTAGATATGCTGTAATAGAATCCACTAGTTGGATCTCGTGTGTTTGATAATCTAACGATGAATTTATATATTTCATACAGAAAAAAATAAATAAGATTGAAAGATGTCATTAATACAGTCTCAATTGATTAAAATCTCATGCATAAGCTAATGATGAGTGTTAGCTCGTATATTTAACACATTTTATAGTCGTATATTATTATTGGATGATAATGAACTTTAATCTCTATAATGAGTAATGGCGGGCACACGTGTAGGGATGGGGAAGCACAGGATCGTTCAACTTCAAAAAATTACCTTACCAAAACGATGTCGTTTTGGTAAGAGACCCCACTCAAACTTTTTTGGAACACTTAGAAGATAAAATTCAATTTGTTGTCTTACCAAGTTATTTGAGATTCTTGAGCTTATATATGAAATTAGGGCTTTTTTTTTTTTAATTAGAAGATTTTGGTTTAACTTATTGATACTCGCTTGTGTGTGATGTTAGATTTGTTTAGCTTGTGCTATTGTCTATTGTTACTTGTGTAGTTAGGTATTTGTGTGTGATGTTTTTTAAAATAAATTATAATTTCAAAGCTTTGTATGTACTTTCTCCGTCCCAAAACTCATTATCATATTTGAATTTATTTTTTTTTTATATTTTTCAATAGCACATTTGATGTATATTTTCACTCTCTTTTTTTTTTTGAAAATCAAATCACGTAATTTGTAGTACTTTAAAAGTATTAAAACTTCCGTACTTTACGATTTTGAAAAAAATAAACAAATATACGTCAAATTTGCATTTGAAAAACAACTTGTTTCACACACAAATAAAAACGTTAAACATGACAAAAAAATTGGAACATAGCGAGTATTAGTTAAAATTTGTGAGCCCACTGAGATAATTTATTCGATTCGCCACCGTTGGCAAGGAAGTGAGACTTGTTTTGTGTCAGTTAACCATCAAACTCTAAATGTTGTTTAGCCATGTTTTCAGCTTTCATTACTGCCTAGTCAGAAAGCTTGGTTTCATTCACTGCCCTTACATTGAGGAAAGGCAAACTTTGCAGCATTGAGGAATGTTGTCTTTCATTTCCTCCGAACTACTACCTCACCTTTCAATGTTGGGCTTCGGCGTCTGCAATCCTTTGTATGCAAAGGTGGAAAAATAAGGAGAGAATGAACCACGAGCATCGGTGCGGCAGCCAATGCCGGTGCAATTTTTTCGGCTCAGCACCCTGCTATGAGCAATAGCTAATTAGACTGAATAGAAAAGTGTGAAAAAAGTAAACACTGAAGATGGATGGTTCTGTAGATAGTTATAACACATTAGAATCGTCATCAAGCATGAGGACAAGTTGGCTCCATCAAATAAGCATCATTTTCTTCACTCCCTAGCCACGCAGTGAATCATGTTCCTATTCACTTCCCTTGCAAGTATTCATTCAAATAGGTTCTCACACAAGTCAAGACATAGCCAGAAGAAAGTCAGTTTGTAGTATAATTCATGCTGCAAAAAGAGTTGGTTCTTTCACATAGCAAAATTGTGGGATGTGGGAACAAAGGAGCAAGATGTATATCTAATCAAGGCACAAGATTTTGGCTCCAAAGTTCCGAGGTAACTACTAGTACAAACTTCTCTATAACTTTACGAGTTAAAAACTGCAACAAATGTAAGAGCCTTGAGCGAGTACAACATGACATCAACTCATTGGTGTTTTGATACAAATTTCAAAGTTCAAACTTCATCTTTGACTTCCCATCTCACAGATTTTAAAATTAAGCAGCTGGAACCTTTTTCCCATCCTCGATAAAATATATAGCAGCTTCGGGCACCTAGAATAACATAGCAGAAATAATTAAGTACTTGCATCCACAAAACAAGGCACAAGATTTTCTAGTTTTCCTGCCCAAAGGCATTTCAACCGATAGAGTACAACTTTTTAAGACATCTAAATAAGCACCCACTTGGCAATGAAACATTCCCACAAGATTATTAAATAAAATAAAGAAAAAAGAAAACAAAAGAAGCAAATGGTTTAATCTATAACAAAACTATATCAGGTTTAATATACTTGTGTCGAAGTCACAATTGAAATAGTAATGTCCATGATCCCTGGCCAAGTCAAACCTACCTGCCTAAGAGCCAGGGTCATCTTGATTCAGGCTTTGCTCTCTTAGAAATGGGCTTAGAAATTGACCTCGAGCTCAGTCAATTTACAAAATGAATGAGCCCGAGCTGAGTCCAAATTCAAGCAACAAACTGTTCAATATTTATGAACAGCTAACCTCTTTTAGCATATGGAGTATGGACGCTCAAAACACCATGTTCTCCATATGATGAAGGTAGAGTAAGAGGATTAAAAGACTTACGTCAGGCCAGGTCTCTGTGATAAAGTCGACAATATCAAAGATGATGTCCCCCTGAACGTCAATCTGGTCCTTTTCAGTTGGCCCCTGAAGCAATCCATTCCCAAATCAACACACAAGAAAAAATAAGCAACAGGATTCTTGTTAGAGAATGAAACTTGTTACCTTAACAACCGATGCTCCAGTAGCGAACTTCTTCCCTAATTTTTTGGAAGCATCACTGAGCTTGATTCCTGAATCAAATTTTCACAAGTGAAATTTTTACCATAAAAAATGGTCCGATGAACTACCAAATGTAAATGCAATAATATCACAACTGCACTTACCAAATAGCTCCAGCCCCTTAATGGTAGTGATACTTTTGCGCTTGTTTCGTGTGACCTTTTCAATGACAACTTCTTGCCTCTCCTACAAATCATATTCATGGTAGTCAGTTATATTTAAGCTCATTAATGGGTTTCCTTTCTTTTTTTTAAGGTTTAGTTTGGTTAGCGTGAAATTAATGGTGGAAAGTAAAAGTAATAGAAACTGAAGTGAAACAAAAGAAAATGAAAGGAAAACAAATTTTCATGATATGTTTGATAAATATGAGAATTTTTTAATAAAATTTTCAGAAACTTATAGCCTATCATGTAAGAAAGATTTTGCTTCCAAACATATCCTTACTAGTAATAGTTCTAAATATAGAAGGTGACAATCATTATCTATCAACAATTAAATATCTGCTTATATTAAATTTATTTTGTAAATGTCTGCTTTGGATTAGATAAGTTATGTTATACATGAAAAAAGAAAATTATTATCTGAGTTTCACAAAAAAATGGAATTTCAGGGAAAAAAATAACTATGGCGATGAAGTAGTTAAACAATTCTTTTTGATTGTGTATAAAAATAGGTGAATGAATAGGAAAATAAGTCCAAAAACAAGGCTGTGAGGGAACCTAAATGTAGGAACAACTTTCACAGGAAAGTCAAATTTCCCTGCGTTTTTTATGAGAAAATATACGAGAAGATTTTCGGAAAATTAGGAAGTTGCAGGAAAATGCTTTATACACTCTCCTCCTAAGAAACAAAGACTTAGAGAAATGGGGAAGGTGGAGGATGTGCCGAGGAGGGTGTGAAAGGTTAGGGGGTTCTATTACCCAACAAGAATACAATAAATAAACAAAATCTCTTTCTCGCTCTACACCTTCCTCGCGGCAATTAGTTCAAGTTTAAGACAGAGACAAACTATCATTTACTATTGTTAAGGTACCACCTCATCTAAAAACGTGATCTATTGGAGAGGGCCCAATATGTGTATCAAAATTGGCACTCCCCATCACGTACAATCCACTTAAGCATGAAGAGACAAACAAAGGTGCCTCACTAGGAGCATTACAAAGCAAATATCACACCAGCATGTCCGCTAATAGTACTGAAGGAAATAAATGCAAGTGGGATGTATTGAACAAATGACAGTGCCAAACTAGAGCTTTGATACCATGTTAAGCTACTAATGCATCTAAAAGCTTAAGCTCTTTTAGAGGATCCCAACTGTGTATATCAGCCAAACAACTATTATAGAATGAGGAACTAAGAATAAATCAATTAGGACACAAAGTCCCAATAGGATAATTGGGAAACCAGAAGAAAGGAAGGGAACAAAGAAGGAGAAGGTAAATGAGTGGGGGGAGGAATGTCATAAAATCTTTTGTTCTTGCAGAAATCAGAGTCTTCTAATGGACAACTAAACACTCAAAAACAGAAAATAAACTACACACACGCACGCGCGTACGTGCTGTACGTATGTGTGTGTGTGTTTACGTAGGTATGCATATAAACTCAAAAGAAAGATAGCAAAAGAAGAGGAAAGAGGTGATACCAACAAATTACCAGATGATGAACACAAGTTATCAAGAAAATAAGTAACATAGTATGTTACTCAGATCCATCTTTTACTATTCAGAGAATTGCTTTGATTATCTATAATTGCATTGCCAGTACTTTGTTCTTTCACAAAGTTCTTAGGTTTGCCTTTCATATAACCAACTATATCTTCATATTGCAATCTCTCAATACCTTACTTACCCACCGCCATCACTCCCTACCTTCCTCCGATTATGATATTTTGAATATAACTAATTCAAATTATTATCTTCTTTCTAACACCTGCTAGGCCTTGCAAAGTGATACAAAATTATATATTTTTATTTTATTTTGTTTTGATAGAAAAAGAAGCATTCATTAGAAGATGATGGAGAAGAGTTAAGGATACTCAATTATATAACTACTGTGTATCCAAATGTTCATTTTATGCCAATAATACAGTTTCCAACAATGCTTTCATGCTGACACAATCACATAAACAACTAAACCAGCATGCATGAATCAACAGGCTAAGGTGTCCATGTGACTATGTAAATCAAGAAGCGACACAAAGTCTTACTTTCTTCTTTATTTTTCCACCAGGGAGGCGTTTCACGTCTTGCTTAGATGATGTTGATTCGCCTGATACCAGTTAAAAAAAGAACAATAACTACATGATATAAATCTTGGTCCAAACGCAAAACAGTATAAATAGTCTATCAATAAACTAATGCAAGACTAGAAGGCGACCTAAAACAACCAAAATGAATGATAAAATTGATCGAGATATATCACCCTGAACATTTTGGTTAAACAAATCGAACAAAAAATTTAACCATTTTCTACTTCTTTAGCTTGGGGGTGAAAATCCAATCCCTAAAAGAATTGGCGTAACAGAGAAAGCAAACTGATTTAACGAATTTTAGGAACAGTTATACATATTCATAAGATATGACAACAACTATAATTATCTAGCTAGCAAAGTGGACAAAAAAAAAGAAAAAGGGAAAAAAGGGAAACTAAAAATAGTTACTCCTGTCTTTTCACTCAAGGAGTCCAACTTTTCTTATTAAATAGTCCAATGTTCCATTCAAAAGAGTATCTTTTTGGTAATTAAGCTTACAATTCCTGAAAACAAGCATGTTGGACCCAACTGAAAAATATTACTCCCTCTGTTCCGGGCAAAGAGTCCACTATTCCATTTTTGGATGTTTCACTTAAAGAATTCACTTTCAAAAATTTAAGCATAAAAGTGTCATTTTATTACTAATGAGTTGCTAAAAGTGTCATTTTCTTAAAAAAAAATTGACTTTCAAACGGGACTCTATACCTAGAACGGAGGGAGTACTTGCTTCATCCCAAAAAGAGTCATTTTCTTTTTTAGAATTTTTTCAGCTAATTGTCTCTAGTACCCTTTTTTGTTGCAAGAAAGATACAAAATAAGTCACATTGATTTCACACCTGGTTAGAGTAAATTGAGGGTATTATAGGAACTAAACATGTAGCTAAACATATTCTTAAAATGTCAGTATCCTACGATACTCGATACGTATCCTACGATACATATCCAAAAGTTGAGTCATTGATACGTATCATATGTGCGTATCTCATAAGACAACGCATCCTACAATACATTATTTGTATCTTACGATACATTGTTGTTTTATAATTAGACTTGCACAAATAGAAAAATATTATACTTCTAAAAAAATCCATTTTTTGAACAATTGAACAATTGCATGATATAAAAAGTATCATATTGAATAATACTTGGGTGTAAGTCAGTAAAAATACAAGTTTTGAGTCTTAATTTACATTATGATGGTTCTAATTATTATAATTTTGTCAAACATTAATTCAATACAATTACACCTACTTATATTTGCTCTTGTTAAATATCTATTTTAAAATTTCAAATGGAATATCTAAAAAATTTGTGTATCTTTATATACATAGCGTATCCCGATACATAGCATAAAATTAAAATTTCGATACACGATACATATCCCGATTTAACAACTATAATAATGTTTGTGCAAAGTCGCAGGGGGTATATATTGAATTCAGGGAGTTCCTGCAGTTCCCTTGGGGAAATAAATACTTTCCTTTAGTGAAATATGACTCTTTTAGTGAAGTATCAAGTATGCACTCCCATAGTGAGAGTACATATCCCAGTTAGCATTCCAGTTAGCAGGAGTACATATTCCACTAGGGGAAGTGCACATATCACAAATGTCTGGAAATCTTGCAATAGGACCATCAGATGTGCCCTCATATGCACTGGCTTCATCCACACAGACAACCTCAGATACTCCACTAAACAACAGCAAAGGTCCCAACTCTGTCGATTGAGTAGTTGAGTCATGCTACTACAGAAAATGTGCACAGAAGTTTTGTGCATAAAATACCACTTTGGTAACTGTTGATTGGTTATAAAGTAATTGAGTAATGCTACTATCACAAAATGAGCACAGAAGCTGTGTGCCAAAAATCCCACTTTGGTGACTGTTAATTGGTTAAAAGTGTGCAGGTCCTCCCACTAAATAATGAGACCTACATTGTCCGACCAATCAACAACTCCAAACTTGGTTTTGTGCCGGTGCTTATTCTGTGGGTCTAGTGACTCGAGCATTACTCATAATTGTAACTTTGGATGTTGGGTGAGAGGGAGTAGATATATTAACACGATTAAGATATGTACGATGGAATTGTAACTTTAGCTAGGACTAAATCCGGAGAGACTTGTGAGTTCCCAACTACCTTAGGATTACACCAATGATCAGCCTTTAAGTCTTTATCATTTATCCTTGGTCATGGATGGATTAACCATACATATTCAAGTTGATATACCATGGTGCATATTGTTTGCTGATGACATTGTTTTATCATCAGTTGATGAGACGAAGAATGGTGTCATTTCTAAGCTAGAAAAGTGGAGAGAAACAGAGAAACTTTAGAAGTCAAAGGCTTTAAAAAGTAGGAATAAAATGGAACGTATGGAATGCAGCTTCAGCGATTAAAAGAGTAATCACATGGACATAATAAGGTTAGATGGTGAGAAATACCACAGTAAGAACAAATTTTAGATCAACTATCAATCAAGATGCGGAGGTAAGACATGATGTTAGTCATAGAATAAAATCACTATGGCCGAAATGGAGAAGTGCATCCAGAGAACTATGTGATCGATATATACCAATTAATTTGAAAGGAAAATTTTATCTGACACCAATTAGACCCACACTACTTTATGGAACCACAAGTTGGGCATGTAAGAAAGAACAAGTTAACAAAATGAGTATAGCCAAATACAAATGTTAAGATGGATGTGCTAAAACTACGAATGATAGATTTCGCGATGAACAAATTCATGAGATGATATAAAATTTGCCCCAATAACAGATAAAATGCGAAAAATTGCCAAAGATGGTTTGAACAAATACAACATAGACCTCTTAGTGCATCCGTTAACAATTGCGAGTGTATCAATATCAACCAACTAGGGAATGGGAAGACCAAAACTAACAACAACATCAGTAATAAAGAAAAATATGAATGGCGTGGTGTGCGTGATGACCTTGCTTAGGACTGAATCAAATAAGGAAAAGTATTCATGTCGCTAATCCAAGTGATTGGGACAAAGGTTGAATTGCGTTGAGTTGAGAGATTAGATATTATAGTTAAGGCTAATTAAGTATGATTAAATATTTTGAGTTTTCAAATAAGGACTCATTAAGCCAAGGGAACATAATTATTACTACAATTCTTTTCAGCAATCAAAGAGAGCATTTGCATTCAATCAAAGCTCCAAATAAATTACCAGAAGAAGTAGCAGCGCCACCGCTAGAAGAGATTCCAACGGACTGAAGCTGTTGAGAGACCTTGTCAGCTTCTCCATCATTCGCTTCAACACAATTCAAAATATCAGAATCATTGTAAGAAAATTGTGTGTAGCCATTATTAATAATTTTGACTGCCAGCGCTCAATGAACTGGAGAAAATTAGGGTTTTAAGAACATTGGAGATTGAATTGGAGTACCTTTTACAAGGTCGGGATAGAGTTCAGGAGCGTTTTCGATCAACCAGGGCTTGCATTTGCCGAAATCCGGCCCGAATTCACAATACTCCGCCGGTAGGGTGCAGACTTGACAGTACAGTACTTGTACTGGCTGTGGCTTCTCCCCCATATCTCTCCCTCTCTACCTCACACGCACAGAGTAGCTATCAAATTGAATTCGCGGTGGCCTAAGCACTGAACAAAGAGCGAATCTAATTCTGCTTGAAGTTTCGGTAGGGGGACGGACAAATATTCTGAGAACGGAAATCGGAAAAACCAAATATGTTGGGCCGGATCTTAGAGCAAGTACAATGGTTTGATTAAAATCAAACCAAAATCAAATTCAACCCATTAAAAACCAATAAACTAATCCATTAGATACCCATTTGATTTAAAACAAAAAAACCCTCCTAATGGTTGGCACAAAATCCAACACATTTATATACCCCACCATCTTTATCTCCAACAACTTTATCTACCCCACTATCTTTATCTCTATTAATTTAATATATTCTTTCAATTTATACTAATAAATAAATTTGATATTGCATAAATAAATAATTTCGAAATTATTTAAATACTCATTATTAAAATAATATTTATTTATTATAATTTGAATAAAATTTATTATAATTTGATATTATTTATTTTTAATATTATTAATTTAGTATAACCGGAATAATTCAATATTATTTATAATATAATATTATTATAATTAATTAATATAATAATATAATAATATTATCAATTTATTATAAGTCGAATAATATTTATATTAATATTCATTAATAAATTTAAAAAAGTACAATAATTAAATTCATTACATAAACAATTCAAAGAAACTCACAACAATATCCGAAAATAATACAACAACTACAATAAAAATTACTGATTACCAAAAAGTCTCCAAACATTTTCAATTAAATCATGGAGTAGGCGGCGATGTGATTCTTTATCTCGAACGGTACACCTTCGTTTAAGATATCTTGCGTGTTCGGGAATACGCTCGTTAAAATATTGACATGCTAAGCTACCATCAGTAATGTCAGTCTGTTCATAGTCTGAAGCATTTGGCAAGCGTGTGTAAGTATCTTGTTCATCTTCGACAATCATATTATGTAATATGATACAAGCTTTCATAATTTTTCCCAGCGTACATACCTCCCACATAAGTGCTGGTCCTCGTATAATAGCAAATCGTGCTGCAATACCCCAAAGGCACGCCAACATCCTTTCTTGCTGCTTCTTGGTGTTGAGCAAAGAGCTTATGTTTATCACTTTGCGGCAATCGAATGGACTGGATGAATGTAGCCCATGGAGGATATATACCATCGGTTAAATTGAATAAAAAAGAAACAATGTCTTGTCACAATCACCTTTGGGTGATTGTGACAAGACAATGCCTTTTATTTCTTATCTTGATTGTTAAAGGAAGATGGATATGGAAACCATTTCCAATACCGTGAAACATGGGTTTCCATCCATTTATGGATATCTTGAAGATTTTATTTTGTCTTTTTATTTTGATAGGATGATGTTGACAACACATTGATTTATTTTTACAACATTGTCAAATTAGAGAAATCACAATACAATGAAAGAATCATTTACATACATTTGTGATAGTTTCTTCAATTGCTAAACAAATGCATCATTAACCACATTTATAAAAAGTCACGGGAGATGAAAAAATTCAATTATCATTCAATTGAATAAAAAAGAAACAATGTATTGTCAAAATCACCTTTGGGTGATTGTGACAAGACAATGCCTTTTATTTCTTATCTTGATTGTTAAAGGAAGATGGATATGGAAACCATTTACAATACCGTGAAACATGGGTTTCCATCCATTTATGGATATCTTGAAGATTTTATTTTGTCTTTTTATTTTGATAGGATGATGTTGACAATACATTGATTTATTTTGACAACATTATCAAATTAGAGAAAGCACAATACAATACAATACAATACAATACAATACAATACAATACAATACAATACAATACAAAACAATACAATACAATACAATACAATACAATACAATACAATACAATACGATACAATACAATACAATATAATACAATACAATACAATAAAATACAAACGTTGATAAAATAACAGTACAATACAATATGTTGCAGTAAAATATCATCTACTTAAGCGATTGCGATACAACCTTGTGCAATCATCTTCTTCTTCAATGATTTGTTTTCCATGTTTTTCAAGACCTCCCATTGTTTGAACATACGTTTCTTCTTGGTCTCCTCCAGCTTTTCATGTTCGATAGTGAAATATCGCTCAATTTTCTCACTAAGCTCTGATTCGATGCGGTTTGATTCACGTAAGTCTTCAGAAAATTTTTCAGTATTCACATTTTTCCCCTTATTTTTTGAAGCTTTCTTTCCAGGAGGTCGAGTTGGATATGTCATTGAAGGTGTTTCAGCATTTGAGGAGTTTTGAACATCAAAAGCTTCATTTTGAGATCGTTTTGAGCCACTGCTTGTTGAATTTTTTGTTGCATGTTTTCCCACTTCAACATATTTTGCCCACCACTTGGGAATATTACGAAGTATTTGCCACGCTTCTATTGACATAAAATGTTTCCCTTCATCAGCTTCATAAATCATATGTGCCTTCATAATTACATCATCATCATTCCAGCCACTTTCTTTGCAAGCTAATGCTTGATTAAAAGCGCCAGAAAATTTTGAAACTGTCCTAGACAATTTCTAAAAATGATTCTTAATTTGACCCAAAGTTCTGATCATACCATTCCCACGATGCTCGTTGTAAGTGTTTGTCACTTTTTGCCAGAATTGTGTTGATGTTTGGTTTGTTCCAACGAAACTATAGGTAGTCACGTTCTCCCACGATTTACACAAGGTAACGGCCTCGCATGCGTCGCCCACCTAGTTCTTATTATTTTTCCACTCGAGAGTGGTTTCATCAACCATATCATCTTGAATATCAATCTCTTCTTCATTGTCCGGTTCTGGTTGTGTTGAAAAAAAAGGTATATTTGAAGCTATGGGACTACTTGGAGTATATTCAGATGAAGAGCCACGTGGAACTCCCATGGAGAAATACCCTTGATTTAAGTGTGATTGTTGTGTTGAAGAATGAGACAAATTTGAAGGTAATGGAGTATTCCACGGGAAAGTTTGTTGTGGCATCGACAATGACACATGGGGAAATATTGGTGTGTTTCCATACTGCATAGAGTTGAGGTTTTGAAAATTCGGATGAACTCCAAAATTTGGAATATTTTGTGTTTCAAAAAAATTATGGTAATATGATGGTTGGCTTTATGGAGTGGGTTGATAATTCTGACGAGGAGAAGGTTCATTTGGTGTATTCAGACGTTGATTAGTTCGATTTTGAGGGTTTTTGCTTTTACGAGAAACTGGGCGTGAAGACATTGATGACAATAGCTGAAAATAAAACAAAATTAGCAAAAAAAATTATACATTGATAACAACTAATATTACTTAATGATAATATTGACAATAATAATAACAACTAATTACAATAATAATATGAAATTTAACAATAATAATGGTAATAATAAACAATTAACAATAAAGACAATCATATGTAATAATCTGCATCCATTTAAAATATTTAAGTAGTAAATAATAATAATATTAATAATAAAAAATACACAACTTAAAAATGGATTAATTAAAAAAATGAAATTTGGAGAGAAAGAGAAGAGAGAGAAAACTTACAAATTAATTCAAATTTTGCCAAAAATGCATTTGGTATCCAAATGAGGCAAACCAAGTCTCTATTTATAGATAAAAATGTGTACATTTTTTTTTAAAAAAAAAAACTTTTTTGAATGCCCAAACTGCCCTTGAACAACAGATAATGAAAAAATCTCAAAAATCGGTACTTTATTGACACGTGTAAAGTGCATCTGTCATGGTTGTCGGCTGATTTTTTTGGCTTGGCTTTTGGCCCATCAAAACTACGCCATTTTGATGGTTTGTGTCTCAAAACACAGCCGTTTCGGCGAGACTGTTTTCCTGATTTCTGATTTTTGCGGCATCTTCTGCTGAACCTTTGAGATATAAATCATCAATTGCTTTAAAGTTGATTTTTTTAAAACCTCCGTTGCATTCATTGATTGGAATTAGATTTGATTTAAAACCTTTGTTGTACCTAGCCTTAAGGTTCCTAATTGATACAAAGTAACCACAAATTTACAATAAAAAGTAACCACAAATTTAGAATAACGAGTGTATTAAAAAATGTGAGAGAGAGCTTTATTCAGAGTTGAATGATTCAGGGTGATTGATAACTTCAGGCAGCTCGGTATTTATAACGAAGCAACACACATACAATTACCAAACATTGAATGTTTGTCACACAATTCTTCTACCTATACAATAGCCTACTATTTATGTGATTGACTTTTCATAACACTCCTCCTTATAAGTTGAATAAGTGTGTCTCGATAAAAACCTTTAAGCTGAAAAATCCAGTAGGAAAAAAATTTAACATAAGGAAAAAAAATATACAACTTAAATCTGAATTGTGTGCATGTGCTGTCTCGTTAAAAACTTTTTCATAAAAAACCCAGTGGGACAAAACCATGATAAAGGAGAAAAGAGTACAGTCATATATGTTCATCCTTGAACTGACAAGGGTCAAAAGAAATCACCTTTGTAAATCTTGTAGATTTCGCATCCCAATATTGTGAACATGCTTTCTGAAGGTTATAGTGGGAAGTGCCTTCGTAAATAAATCTGCAGCATTATCACTTGATCGAACATATTGGATGCTGAACTCTTTCTTCTTTTCAAGTTCTTGAGTGTATAAAAAGAGCTTCGGGGGATATGTTTAGACCTGTCACTTTTGATGTATCCCTCTTTACTTTAGGCGATACATGCGACATTGTCTTCAAATAATACTGTCGGGTCTTTGTTGACAGATAGTCCACTGACATTTTGAATATGCTGAGTCATAGATCGAAGTCATACATACTCTCGACTGGCTTCATGAAATGCGATCATCTCAGAATGATTTGACGATGTAGCAACTAGTGTTTGCTTTTGAGAACGTTAGGAAATTGCAGTACCACCCATCGTGAAGACATAGCTGGTCTGTGATCTGGCCTTATGAGGATCAGACAAATAACCTGCATCTGCAAAACCAACTATTTCATCCTTGGATCCTTTGGGATAAAATAATCTCAAATCGAGCGTCCCTTGAAGATAACGAAATATATGTTTGATACCATTCCAGTGTCTCCGTGATGGAGATGAACTATATCTTGTCAATAGATTTGTAGCAAATGTTATATCTGGTCTAGTGCAATTAGCAAGGTACATGAGAGCTCCAATAGCACTTAAGTATGGTACTCCAGGATCAAGTATCTCTTCATTCTCTTCACAAGGACGAAATTGATATTTTTCAACATTCAGTGATTTATTAATCATGGGGCTAGTAAGAGGGTTTGCCTTATCCATATAAAAGCGCTTCAAAACCATTTTTGTGTAATTTGATTGGTGTACAAATTTTTCACTATGCAATTGTTCTATTTGTAAACCAAGACAGTATGTGGTCCGTCCAAGATCTTTCATTTCAAATTCTCCCTTTAGGTAATCAACTGTTTATTGGATTTCCTTGGGAGTTCCAATGATATTCAGATCATCTACATAGACATCAATAATTGCAAATCCAACTGTCGTATTCTTTATAAAGACACATGGATATAATTGATCATTCACATATCCGTCTTTCAACAAATGCTCACTTAAGTAATTATACCGCATGCGTTCGGATTGTTTTAATTCATACAATGATCGTTGTAGTTTAATTGTACATAATTTTTTGGGCTTTGAGCTTAGTGCTTCAGGCACCTTGATTCCATCAGGAATTCTCATATAAATATCGGCATCTAATGACCCGTATAAATAAGTCGTTACAACATCCATGAGATAAATATCTAAATTTTTCGAAACCGATAAGCTGCTTAGATATCTGAATGTAATAGCATCCATTACAGGAGAATACTATTCTTCATAATCGATCACAGGCCTTTGGGAAAAACCTTGTGCAACAAGGCGAGCCTTGTATCTCACAATCTCATTTTTCTCATTTCGCTTTCGAACAAAAATACATCTGTATCCAATTGGTTTCACAGCTTCAGGTATGACAACGATAGATCCAAATACTTTTCGTTTATTCAGGGAATTTAATTCAGCCTTCATGGCATCTATCAATTTGATCATGTCATGCCTCTTTTGATATTCAGATACAGATTTTGGTTCGGGATCATCAGTCCCGTCATTAATTTATTGTGATACCGAATAAGAGAATATATCATCAATATTCTGCATTTCATCTCGGTTCCATATTTTTCCATTAGACATGTAATTAATGGAAATCTCATGGTTATCGTTGCCTGTAGGGCTTACTAGATTTGCATGATCGTGTGTTTCTTCTGGAACAATTTCACGATCGTGTGTTTCTTTTGGAACACTTTCATATGATTGAGATTTTCAATCACTTTCTTTTTTCGAGGATTTTTATCCTTTGAACCAATGGGTCGTCCATGCTTCAGGCGTGTCTTAGATTCATTTGTCATTTTATCATTTGCTAGCCCTTTTGGTATTTCAATTCGGGCAGGAGCATTTATAGCAGCTATATGTGACTTTGTCACTCTCTTTGTGTCTATAAATGCATCTGGCAATTGATTTGCTACATTTTGTAAATGTATAATCTTTTGAACTTCCAGTTCACATTACTTTATGGGAGGGTCAAGGTACAATAACGATGATGTGCACCATTTGATCTCTCTTCCCACTTGTTTCCCCTCTTCACCTAAAGGTGAAAACTTGTCTTCGTTAAAATGACAATCGGCAAAGCGTGCCGTAAAAACGTCACCCGTTTTTGGTTCAAGATATTTTATTATAGAAGGAGACTCATACCCAACATATACTCTCAATCTCCTTTGTGGTCCCATCTTTGTGCGATGTGATGGAGCAATTGATACATATACCGCACAACCAAAAACTCTTAGATGAGATATATTCGGCTCTCTCCTGAAAGCCAGCTGTATTAGGGAGTACTTGTGATATGCACTTGGCCTGAGGTGAATCAGTGCGGCTGCATGTAAAATAGCATGTCCCCATACAGAAGTAGGGAGATTTGTTTTCATCATTAATGGTCTGGCAATAAGTTGAATATGTTTGATCAACGATTCAGCCAAACCATTTTGTGTATGAACATGAGCTACTGGATGTTCAACATCAATCCCTATTGCCATACAATAATCATTGAATGGTTGAGATGTAAATTCACTAGCATTATCAAGTCTAACTTTCAGTTTGATTGTGCTCTCAGTTTGATTATTTGTGCAAGGAACTTGACAAATGTTGTATTACGAGTTGATAATAGACATACGTGCGACCATTTGCTAGAAGTATCAATTAATACCATAAAGTATTGGAATGGTTCACTTGGTGGATGGATAGATCCACATATATCACCCTGAATTTGTTCCAAAAACGATGGTGATTCATATCCAACTTTAGTTGGTGATAGTCTAATTATCAATTTTCCTTAAGAACATTCATCACAATGGAGTTTATTAGATTGAAAAATCTTCTGGTTTTTCAATGGATGACCACTAGAATTCTCAATAATTCTCCGCATCATTATTGATCCTGGATGCCCCAATCGATCATGCCAAACTTTAAATGTTTCAGTAAACTTCTGGTTTACTGTAGAATATGATTCAAATATTCTTATGATTGTATTATACAATCCAGAAGATAGAGATAGCAATTTTTCCAATATACACTTACTTCCGGAAGTGTTTGAGGTAATGCAAAGATATTCATCATTCCCCTTGTTCATAGTCTCAATATAATATCCATTCAGACTAATGTCTTTGAAACTTAACAAGTTCCTTTGAGACTTAAGAGAGAACAATGCATTATTTATCATGAGTTTCGTGCCTCCAGGCATTAGGAAAATTGCTTTGCCAAATCCTTCAATTATTTTGGCATTACCAGATATAGTGTTGACATTAGCCTTGTCAACTTTGAGATAAGAAAAATATTTCTTATCTTTAAGTATGGTATGCGTAGTAGCGCTGTCTGCAAGACATAAATCTCCTTATTGGATTTTGGATTGAAACATATTTGTGATCTATTTCAATATGAGAGAAAGAAAAATAAGATGGATAAATATGATAACACATTGAATACAAAATACATATATAAACTTTATTGTGAACATGCTAGTATACATAGGAAAAACATATAATATTCCTACATAACAACATGTTACTTTTTCCACAGTTTCTATATTGAACTCGGACCATAGCTTCATTCCTATGTTAATTTATTGTTCATGACCAATATCATCACTAATGGTATTGGTCATGTCGACGTTGGTCATATCACTAAAATCAAAATGAGGATCTTCATGATCATTTTCAAGGAAATTTCTCTCAACATTCTTTCCTTTTTATGATCTCTCATAGAGATCGACTAGATGTTTCGCCGTTCGGCATGTGCGTGCCCAGTGGCCTTTCATGCCACACCTAAAACATGAACTTTCTTCATTGTTTTGACGCACATTTTGCTCACTCGAAGAGTTGTTTCTATCATCATCTTTGTTCCACTTCAAGTGGCGAAAGGAATTTCCATTATATGGATGATGATGATGATAGTTATTTCTTCCATGGTCTCTTCCTCGCCTTTGATTTCGACCACGACCCCGTCCTTGTCCATGATTTCCTTGGCCTCGACCACGATCGCGACCGCGACCACTAGGTCCACGCCCACGCTCTTGGCCTTCATCATACATAGTCTCATTCACTTAAGAGAAAGGGGTTGAACTAGTTGGATGAGATTTATGATTTTTTATTAGAACCTCATTATTTTGTTCAGCTACTAGGAGGCAAAAGATCAATTCGAAGTACCTTTTAAAACTTTTTTCTCGATATTGCTGCTGCAGGAGATTATTCGAGGCATGAAATATGGAGAATGTCTTCTCCAACATATCATATTCAGTGATGGTTTCCCCACACAATTTCAACTGTGAGGTTATTTTATACATCATAGAATTATATTCACTAATGGTTTTAAAATCTTATAGGCGGATATGAATCAAATCATAGTGTGCTTTTAGGAGAATGACCGTTTTCAAATGGTCATATCTTTCGTTTAAATTTTCCCAAAAAACAAGTGGATCATTAACCGTGAGATACTCTATTTTTAAGTCTTTGTGGACGTGGTGTCGTAGGAAAATCATGGCCTGAGCCTGATGTTGATTACTTATCCATTCATTATTACTTCGTTGGATAGTATTTTCAAGACTTCTGGCGACCAGGTGGGTTTCGGCATCTATTTTCCAAGACATATAATTTTTCCTAGATATGTCTAGCCTTTCAAATTCGAGTTTAGCGATGCTTGTCATTTGTGAAGAAAAAACTATAAAAATGAAACATATATATTAATAAAATTATGACATGAAAATTTTATTTATATGATAATAAATACATGTTAAAATGTATGTTGAAAGCTATTGAACTGCTGACAGGACATACATGATACAAAGATAAGTAATAAAAATCTGAAAATCGTTTGGAGGGTATTCAACAACGAAAATCAATGCGGTGCACACAATAACTAGTATGATAATAATCATCAACATTGAGTTAAACATTTTGTAGAAGATGATATAGTATTGAGAATTTGTAAGGAGGGTAGTAAAAATGTGAGTGAACATATTTAGATATTGTTGTATATATGGAGAAAAAAAAAGGCCGTTTGTAACCGTTAACTAGTCGTTTATGGCTGTTGGAGGAGAGAGATAAAAATCAGTTAACTAGTCGTTAACTAGCCGTTAGAGGAGAGGGGTAAAAACGTAAAAATTCTGATTTAATAGAATTGCATTTATATTATGAATAAATATAAATCTTATTAGGAGCAATAAATTGATCATAAATAAAATAACTCTGCATGAATATTTTTCAATCAACTTTATACAGCTATTATATAGCATACATATATATATTCACGTCACGCTACTCGGCAAGCCTTTCTGTGGGTATTTGAAAGTCAATAATAAATATATATGTATATAAAATTATTCATATATTGAATTGAAAGCGTAACAATTCATAATATATATGTATACATATAAATATTCAGTTTATAGCTTGGAGTTATTTTCGCTCAAGTATCAACGAACATATATATTATGCGTGAAATAATAAATTATTATTTCGTCATCTCACCATATATTATCGATGGTGGCTCAACCAACCTTTTCTTAATAATGATGATATACGATATATATTGAAGTAAACCAGAGACATAAAATAAATAATATATCGGTATAAAATTTTATCGTTTGAGATTGTTAAGAGTAGAACAATCATGCTAATAACGTGCTATAAAGTAACCACAAACTTAGGACAAAGAGTGTATTAGAGAAAGAGAGAGAGATAGTTTTATTCAGAGCTGAAGGATTCAGGGTGATTGACAACTTCAGGCTGCTCGGTATTTATAACCGAGTAGCACACATACAATTGCCAAACATTGAATGTTTGACACACAATTCATCTACCTATACAATAGCCTACTGTTCATGTGATTGACTTTTCATAGCACTAATCTACTTATTTTGGTAAATTTCTGGCGTTCCTTTTACAAAGTTTCAATGGTGAAATTCCAAACCGTTTCACGTGGAGAAAATATAACTCAAAGGTTCACGATAATTTTACAGTATATTATTGAGGAAGAAATAACGAAGATATCATTAGTGAAAGAAAGACGCGTGAACAAAACAACGACCTAAATTTGGGCATTGCAAGAAAAAAAAAATTAGGCATCGCTCAAAATTTTGGGCGTCTCAATGCAAAAGCTTATTGCCCAAATTTGAGCATCGTTCAAAAAATTTGGCATCATTCAAAATTTTGGATATCGTTCAAAATTTTGGGCGTCGTTCAAAATTTTGGCCATCGACGCCCACATTGGAGGCAGGTCTAGAAACTAAGCATCATAGTATCAAAACATTAGGCATCGCTCAAAACATTGCCCAAATCACAAGTACCTCTACATCTTCTTTGAGCATTTTAAACCCATCCAAAATGGTAGGCAATGATGCCTACATTGGAGGCAACGACGCCTACATCATAGGCAATGACTCCCACATCATAGGTAACGACGCCCACATCGGAGCCATTGTTGCAGTATAGTTATATCATATTCGAATTTTGCGCACACACTCAACATTTTGCTTGATTATAAACTAAGTATAAATTGAACACTTTTGTTCGCAAATAATCCATAAATTGAATACTCATGTTCGCAATTAATCCAAAAATTGAACAATGCCCCTAAATCCGTGTGTAAAAATTAGGTATCAAAAAACTTTTGAAATCCAAAACAGTGCTTAAACATCATTTTTTGGCCTTAAAACGAAGACATCATTTGGTGAAACCCTGTGTATTTGTAGTTCTCATCGACAGCTTTGATTTGATATGTGGTGGGTAATGCGGTTCATCTGGGATCAAAAGTTATGGAGAAAATGGTCGAAGAAGATGAAAAGAGGTTAACAATGGAGAAAAAAGACTCAGCCGGATGTGAAGAAGACAAGCAATATTGAAAAAATATATATATAAGTGAACTTAAGAGGCTTAAAAAAAAGGGTAGTAGAGCGGTTACATTTTCAAGAAAGTGTATCGGCCCGCAATTAATCCAAGTTTCTAACCCCTCCAGTACCCCGTTCTTTTTTTCAACCGCAAAAGACTACTTTTCTAAATATTGTTTCTAAAATGTCATCGTCACCTTCAACAGCTCCGACAACACACTTTGAATTCAAAAATCACCATTGTTGGGCAACGAAACGGGGATGGCTTACGACGGTGGAGATGAAAGAAGAAGGTGGATGACATGATCTGGTTCATTATCATTTTGTATCGCGATGCTAAAATAAATTATATAATATTTTATGTATCGCGATTCAAAAATTAATTTATCATGGTAAATAAAAGTTGATACCGTGGTGCAATTTGGATTAGGTATTTGTATCGCGGTTCAAAAGTTAATTCATCGCGGTACATAAAAGTTGGTACCGCATTACAATTAAACTATTAATGCAATAAAATAGATGAATCGCGGTTCAATAGTCAATGCACCACGATTCATTTCCGTAACGCGCCTCAAGCTCATTAAGGGCATCGTAGTCTTTTTAACCTCAAAAGTGTTATTTTCCAATTTGAAAAAAAAAACACAAGACTGTAGAGATTATAAAATTTGAAAAGTGAACCAACCTACAATTTTTTCTACTTATTTTCGGCTTCTCACGAGTCAAGGGCCCAATGTTGCTTACAGGCTAAAACTTCCAAATGATTGGGCTTTGCCAGCCTAGCAAAATTAGCATAAAGTTTTTAGGAGAAATTTCGTCCCGTCCACTTTATAAAGTTTTTAATCACTTCAACTAAAAAATAATATTTTTGGGGACAAAAAGACTCTGATATTCTTAATGAGGGTGAGACGCGCTACAGAAATGCATCACGGTATATCAATTTTTGCACCGCGATGATTCAATTTAAATAAAATTAATTTTAATTACAAAATCTATTTTTTGCACCAAGATACATAAATTTTAATTATCTAATCCAATTTCATAGCGCTTTAAAACAAATTTTGCACCGCGATACATAAGTCTTAATTACATAATCAAATTTTACATCGCGATAAATTAATTTTGAACAAAAGAGCGTGGTACTAGAGCTATTAGAAACTTTGAAAAGAGACCGACCAGAATTTACCCCAAGTTTTTTACCGCTTAAGTCGGGACACAAAGGGCCGATCCATTTTACACAGTATTTACCCCCCAAAAACCCTCTAAAATTTTATTTAACTGCTAAAGAACATTTTTTAGAACGAAATGACGAGTATACCATTGATGAAATTTGATTAGGCACGCAGTGTATCACAAATCAACTCGAAGCATCGTACTTCCAATTCCTGGATCGGTAATCCCAAATTGTGCATTGGAACTTTCCGCATCACAAATCCGATGTGCATCGGAATTTATTGTTGTATTCTAATATTAAATTAATGCATCACAATTCCAAAATAGTTGCATCACGAACCAAATCAATGCATCGCCAACTAAAACAACGCATCACGAAAAGAAGAAAATACTAGAACGGAAAATATTTCAAAGATTCCATACTAATAGAATACAAATAATGGGGAAATCAAATGACTCTTCTACAAGGAAGAGTCCATGAGTAAGTCTTCTTAGCTCACTTATGCTTCCTGGGATGTCGTGGAGCTGTCAAAGGTTATAGCTCATAGCTAGAATTATAATCTTAGCATCGACAAATCACTTTCTCATATTATATATATATATATATATATATATAAATCATTCTCCTCAAGAGCGCCTAAAAAGATCTTCAATCGACCGCATCCAGCCATACGCGAGTCTACTTTGAGAGGCCTTTCTTCATTTGAGAATGACATTAAAGAAGATATAGTGGAAGCATCTATTTGTTTTATCACACCTCCTATGGAGAATTCCAATCAGACAATTTTCTCATTCAATCCTTATCTACAAAGCGAGGTGCACGACCTTCAATAAGAGCTAAGCGGGACTGGAATACATAGTAGAAGTATTTCGAGTCAAGCCGCTAAAGTTCCTCCTCTTCTCAAGAAAGACATGGGTAATTTAGGAACAATATTATGAAAGTGGACTTTAGCGGTGACAAAAAAATGGACTAAAGAGGTTGAAAATCTTGCAAAATAGACCGACCTTCAATTTATCCGCTTAAATCACCTATGATTTTTTTATCGAAAAAAGACACTTTTGAGACTATGTCATTAATGGGCCGAAGGTGCGCTAATGATCAACTTATGCATTGTGATGCGTCAATTTGTTCATTTGCATCAATTTGAATTGCGATGTACAAATTGGTTTTGCTATGCAGAAAATCTTAATTCACAAAATGGATTCTCAACGCAAATTGGATTCCCAATGCACAAATTTTATTCGTGATACACAAATTAGAATCTCGATGCACAAATTGGATTCGATTTTGTAAATCACGATGCAAAATCGATGATGCAGAAAACTTGATGCACAAATTGGATTCGTGATGCATTAATTGGATTCAATTTGTGCATCACGATGCAAATGCATGAACATCAAACTTTTGTGTGCTCGTGTCAGTTCATTAAAGATACTGTAGTATTTTCGCCCGAAAGTGTTTTTTTTTTCGATTAAAAAAACATATAGGATTGAAGCGTTGATTTTTTAGAGGGATTGGCCTAAATTTCACCCAAAAGTTTTCAACTTTTGTTACAAGAGTACAATTTATTTTACCATGTCAAAATCTTTTAAACATATCAAATACATTAGCATGTTTTAAGAAATTAGTAGTAGTAGTAGTGTATGTTTTAAATTTAGACATGGATCTACAAGTTCTCATTCATAGGTTTCAATGCGTTTGATTGGTTAATATTTAAAATAGAACCGTAAATAGTTGGGATGTAAGGCCGAACCGAATCAAATTAATCAGTTTGGTTATGACCGGTTTGCGATTTTTGTGCTTCAATCGAAACGAATCGGTATATATTATACTCTCTTCGTTTCGGGCAAAAAGTCTACTATTTCATTTTGGGATGTTTCACTTAAAGAGTCTACTTTAAAAAATTAAGGTATAAAAATGTCATTTTATTACTAATAAATTGCTAAACGTGTCATTTTCTTAAAAAGTTTAACTTTCAAACGAGAAATCTTTGTCCGGAATGGAGGGGAGTATTTTATATAAAATCAATTAATGTTATTTTTTAATGTTTTACTCCCTTCATTCCGAGCAAAGAGTCCCAATTTTAAAGTCAATTTCTTTAAGAAAATGACACTTTTAGTAATCCATTAGTAATAAAATGACATTTTGATGTATTAATTTTTTTAAGTAGACTCTTTAAGTGAAATATTTTAAAATGAAATAATTGACTCTTTGTTCGGAATTGAGAGAGTATTTATGTTCTTTTACTTTTACAATCTTATGTTTAATGTTTTATAGTATTTATTAACTCTCTCTCCCAGGAAAACTTTTATTTGTCGGTGGCAATTGTTCTCATCGAGAAATTTATACAGTAATCATTCTCTCTCTTCTCCACTTTTTGTGTGTGATTTTTTTGACAAAAGGAGGGGGGAACATTTCAAAACTTTTTTATGATCATAATTCATGTACATCGTAACAAGATTATATACGAATTTATCGCCATTTTGAATTATTCGAGGGTATTGTATTACAGTATGAGAGAAGGTGAGCCACAAACAAGCAATCCGACCTCTAACCTCCCACAAAGAAATGAAGAATGTGTGCCCTACCTTTCTGCTGGTTCCTAGCTAGAGACCAAAAACGAAAACTTTTAGGAAATTTGGGACGAATGTGAAAATAAATTTGAGACGATATTAAGAATTTCAACTTAAGGGACAACTTTGGTCATGTCTTTTGGATGTTTTAACTCATAGTATCATATAATTTAAATGTTACTAACTTCTTACGTATGTATGCATTAAATGTCTTGAACTAACAAAATAACTGTCTTAAACAAACTCGAGTAAAAAACGTCTCAGACTTTGTTAGGTGGTGAGTTTTGACTAAAATGCATCTTAAAACGCAACGTTTTTTCTTTTAGAAACTAACAAAATGAGTGTATTGGAGTAAAAGCTAACAACTTAATTAGTTATACAGTCAACTTGAGAAATTCGTTTATCAATGGTACTATCGAGAAAATTAGTGAGTCATCCACCAAACCATATATTTTGCAGATGATCAAAGCATATTCTTCTTTTAAAAAAGGGACATATTCCAATTTCCACATGGAGAGATTATGTCTTATTATCAATGGTACTATCGAACTAGGCCCATATTTAATTCCCCATTCCCTAGCTCTTGAATCAAATAAACAAACACACTAGTTTTGTAGATCATGTGTCCAATAATAAAATTATATATTCCGTATATATCTATTATATAAAACAGATCCGACGGTTTCAAAAGCTATTTATTGGCCATGATTTATTTTTACAAAAAACAATCACTGGTCAGGATTTAATGTAATTCGGCGGTTGAAAAAACTATTTACCGGTCAGGATTTGTTTTTACGAAACACAATCACCGGTCAGGATTCAATTTTATCCACAACCATTTTTTTACACGTTTTTTTTATCCTCAATTATTTTCTCTCTCTTTCTCGCCATCTATTCCTATTCCTATTCCTTCTCCTACTCCTACTCCATTTCCTATTCCTATTCTCAACTTAATTTTAATTTTCAATTGCACAATCACACAATCCTATTGGTAACACACGTGTTAACTAACCTGTTATCTGCACTGACCGTAATGTAAAGGGGCGATAAGTAATACTCTCTCCAGAGAGTCCACTATTTTATTTTAAAATGTTTTATTTAAAGAGTTTATTTTTAAAAATTACGATATATAAGTGTTATTTTTTTATTAATAGACTACTAAAAAGACAAGGAGTCAACTATTTTATTTTAAAATATTTCACTTAAAGAGTCTATTTTAAAAAAATTAAGATATATAAGTGTCATTTTATTACTAATGAATATATCTGACAATTACAACTCATTACCCTTTTCAACTTACGACTTTTTATACCATAATTTTATATTTTTGGGGAGAAAAAGTGGGTCAAGCAGGATCGAATCGCTTTAACATGTTACCCGTTCCGACCTGTTTGATATTTGGGTTCTAACGGGTTTCGACCCGTTATCCATTTCAATCTAACCTAAACTCAACCCACCCAATTACCAGATCTATTAATGGACTGCTAAAAATGTCATTTTTTTAAGGTTTAAATCTCAATTTGGTCACCCTACTTTCAACCAAAATTCATTAAGCTCACTCTATTTTTTTTTCTTCAATTTAATTACTCTACTTGGCTCCGAAAGTCAATAAGGCCACTAGAGTCATTTCCGTTAGTTAAGTTGGATGGAAATCTTTGAAAAGACAATAATGTCCCTTACCTTTGAAAGGTGCGTTGATAAATTCAAGTCACACAATACAAAATTATGTTTGAGAGGAGAAGGAGACCCTCAAATCCCCCAAATTTTGTAAGGGTATTTTTTTATTTTTCTAACAAAATTAAACTTTCCATCCAAATATATGGATGGAGTGATGAACGTGCTGATTATGTGAAAGTAGAGTGATTAAATTGAGGAAAGATAAAGTAGAGTGAGCTTAATGAATTTTGGTCGAAAGTAGAGTGAGCAAATTGTGATTTTAACATTTGTTTTAAAAAAAAAATTGGTTTTCAAATAGAAACTCTTTACCAAAAATTGGGAGAGTAACAACCACCCACATGCTTTCATAACCTTTCGATTACATCATATATGAAAGGAAATATATTACCATATCATTTTTGTACGTGATTTCGTAAAAAAAATTATATCTAATTTCATAACCTTAATTAATTATGAATTATATATAAGACTTGCTACTTCCTCATACATTGTTGCCCTTAAATAATATACGTAAATTATTTAATTAAGAATTAATTAAACAATACATATAATTTTTAAAATAATTAATAACAATACATAAATTGTTTAAGGTAGACCCAAAATAGAACCCAAGTTACTTAGCTTAAAATGAGTGTAAAATGATTGCTCTATATTCAAGTGCATAACGTAGAGGGGTCCATACAAGGCCAGTTTACCCGGGTATAGTCTCATGCAAAACATATACTCCTTTTTTTTCAAAAAGATAATTTTTTTTAAAAAAAATTGTGTCAATTATTTAAAATTTAATTAAAAATTTACTTATTCTAATGAGATTCTAAAAACAGTTATTGGAGTAGTAATGTTAATATTGTATATTTGTATTATATTGATTTATTTAAATACTAACATCGTCCTATACTGACATCGTCCCATACTGGCGCCGTGCCATAGGCACGGGCACAAAATCTAGTATATAAGAAACGTGACGTGTCCGGACCAAAACTAGTCATGAACAAGGCACATGCGAGTACCACGTACAAGTCACGAGCTCGTTAACAAGGGACCCATAAGCGTAGCAAACAAAGTCAGTGTAAGTCCAGTAGGCAACAAAATAAGGTTAGAGGGGAGTGAATAGCCTTTTAAAAACTTTAGGGGTTATTTTAAAAATCTTCAAACACTGGCAGTAGAAATAATGAGATATCGACAAATAGAAAGATTGTTCTATCAATGGCCAAAACACTCTATGTCAGATTAGGGGTGAGCTTGGTCCGGTTCGGTCCACTTTTTGGCCAAAACACTCTATGTCAAGGGGTGAGCTTGGTCGGTTCCGGTTCTTAAAAATATAGAACCGGACCAACCCAATATGTTCTTAAAAATATAGAGAACCAATACATTGGTCGGTCCGAACCAATTAAAGACGTATGAGAACCAGGACCGGACCAATACGATGTGTATCTTTGATCAAGAGGATAACTAGATTTTCTAAAAAAACAATGATCAATAATCAAATCATGTTCTTCCTTCATACAACATTTTGTTGGGTTCGTTGTTCTTGTGAAAATAAATTAAAGGTAAAAATCATTACTTCCAAATTAAAAAAGAGAAACGAAAAAGAAAGTTGTAAGGAAATTTATTGCAAGTCATTTTCCTCTCCGATCCCCTTATGGTTAATTTAATTAATTTACAGGTAACAATCCTTCAAACCAATAATGTTTGGAATCACAAAAAGAGGAAGAAAATTAATTAATAGGGAAGAACAATGTTTAACCTCCTATTTTCTCTTTAATCAAATAAGGAAACTTGGTTCAATATTGAATCAAATTATTATATATTTTCTTTAGGTTGTAAGTTGTATCCCTTTTATTATCTTCTTATTAATTTATATATATATATATATATATATATATATATATATATATATATATATATATATATATTATACTATATTAGTATATTATATATAATAAATACACATTGGTCCGGTTCGGTCCGGTTCTGCGTTTTTGGTTTCTGGAACCGAGGACCGACCCACTTGTCCGGTTCTGTAAAAATTCAGATCCATGACCAATCCAAAGTATTGGTCCGGTCCATTTTTGACTGGTCCGGTCCGATTTCGGAAAATTTCTGCTCACCCCTATGTCAGATTGTTGACACATGTTTAAGTAGTAAATGTTTTTACACAGATCATTTAATATAAGAAATGAACTGAAAGACCAACGAGCTCTAACTCAACTGGTACTGCTCACTTCTCCTAACGGAGAGGTTGGGTGTTCGAGTCTCACTAGAGACACCCTGGACTTTACAACTCTCAGTGGAGAGGTCGGGTGTTCAAGCTTCTTCAGAGGCATCGTTGTTGTTAAAGCCTTATCCAAAGACCTCATTTAGCTACTCACTTATCTTAACGAATAGGTTGAGTATTCAAGCCCTACCAGAGGCACCCTGAGACTTAATTACTCTCAACCGAGAGGTCGGGTGTTCAAAGCCTCACCAGAGGCACCATTTGTTCAGCCACACCAAAGGCATCATATATATATAATTGTAGCCTTTCAAGGCATTAAAAATAGTTTTAAAAAAAATTAAGGGTTGGGGTACGGTCTATGTCCCCTCCAACCTTATTAAAAAAAAAGAGAAATGAACTGAAAGATAATGTATAAAACAATTAAGTAAATAATTTAAGAATGTAACTGACTGACACTTAAGTAGATCAAAGCTGCTTAAGTGTGAGAAACAGTTCTATCAACTGAAAGAGAATTGAATGAGTATTTAGGAGTGGTTCACAATGTAAAAACTGATACGTCCACTACCAAGTTGATCAAACTTGGATTTTGAAGTGCACTAAAATTATGTATATTCTAAATGATAACTAACGGATCAGTATACAACAAAAACCAGTGTTTGAAGAGATGACTGAGAAACAATCAAACTCGTGCAACAATCAAAGGCTCCTTAAAGATTCAAAAGAATAAAGGAACAATATAAACAGTGATTGTTTAAACAAGAACTAGAAAGAAATTAATATATGAGAGACTATTTAGTAAGTGTTTGAGAGAATAAGCTCTTCAAAGAAAGATTGGAATTCTGAATCGAATGATGACTTCAGCAGTGTTGTCTCTTTTAATGTTCTTTGGAGATTTTTGAGATTTATGAATTTTGTGGACGTAATTATGCAAAAGGTGTCTTATTCAATCCTTGCTTAAGACGTTTTATAGAGATATTCAAGTTTCGATCTGTTTGAGATAACAAGGTTGAAACTTGAATTTCTTGAAGACATGATGATGAAAAAATCTTTCATTGAAAGTACAAAGATCTTTGCAGAATGTTAGAGACAAAGGATATCACCTAGCATGAGAATAATAAAGAGAGTGGTTAGCTAGTAGATACAATATACTATAGAACATATAAGATAGACACAAAAGTCTTCTATTGACAAGACAGACAAAGAAAAAGTTTAAGAAATTAACTGAAAGAGAATTGACTGAGTATTTAGGAGTTGTTCACAACGTAAAAACTGATACGTCCACTACTAAGTTGATCAAACTTGGATTTTGAAGTACACTTAGATTATGCGTATTCTAAATGATAACTAACGGATCAGTATACAACAAAAACCAGTGTTTGAAGAGATGATTGAGAAACAATCAAACTCGTGCAACAATCAAAGGCTCCTTAAAGATTCGAAAAAATAAAGGAACAATATAAACAGTGATTGTTTAAACAAGAACTAGAAAGAAATTAATATATGAGAGACTATTTAGTAAGTGCTTGAGAGAATAAGCTCTTCAAAGAAAGATTGGAATTCTGAATCGAATGATGACTTCAACAGTGTTGTCTCTTTTAATGTTCTTTGGAGATTTATGAATTTTGTGCACGTAATTATGCAAAAGGTGTCTTATTCAATCATTGCTTAAGACGTTTTATAGAGATATTCAAGTTTCGATCTGTTTGCGAGAACAAGATTGAAACTTGAATTTCTTGAAGACATGACGATGAAAAAATCTTTCATTGAAAGTACAAAGATCTTTACAGAATGTTAGAGACAAAGGATATCACCTAGCATGAGAATAATAAAGAGAGTGGTTAGCTAGTAGATACAATATACTATAGAACATTTAAGATAGACACAAAAGTCTTCTATTGACAAGACAGACAAAGAAAAAGTTTTTTGTGAATGGTTCTTTTGTTTGAAATATAGAGACCAAACAATAATTAAATATAAGAGCGTGAAGGCCAAACGTTTCAACAGTGAATAACGTTCAGCAGATAGAGAATTCGAAATGATAAGTGGGCGCTGACATTGTGTTATCAGCAGCTGCTAGCTGCTTATAACTAGACTTAAGCAGATAAGATATTTTATTTAAAGAAGTTGTTTAACAAAGCTTGGGAGGCATCTATCTGCTAAAAGATTCAGCATATAGAATTAGACTTTGCAAAAGTCTAAGTAAAACAGTTTAAAGGTATTACATGCTTATGTCTAAGACCAATTGTTTTATCCTTAATGATTTTAAGTAAAATATAAAACATGCAAGTTTCTACAGTCAGCAAGGTGCCCGAGTAGAGATCATTGATATATTTTTTCTGCATTTGGTCGGGCACCTGCCCAACCAGGGGGCAATATCATCATCATCAAATTAACACCATGCAGCCAGGTTGGCCATGCCCGCCTTGGTAAGCATCTAGCAGGGAATCTCAGAAACTTGCTCTTCACGATAAGTCAAAGGTTTTCTTATCTAAGCAGAACACTTACCATATCTGCTCCGACAATTACGCAGCCAACCGCCTATCATGCATATAATTTAGAAGTTTCCTCTTCCTCCTAAACCTACTAGGTAACTATGAAAGTGAATCCTAGATGGATTATATGTCATTGACGGCCTATAAATACCCCTCCATAAACCCTAAATAAGGTACACACTCTTTACAGCCTCAAACCTCTGTCAATTCATGAGGCCAAGCCTTACACTTCTACTAAGGTGACTTTGTGTTCTTGATATGTTTGTAGAGAGGTCCAATCCATCATCACAACCCAAATATCCTACACATCAATTGGACGGCCCAAAGCTGATTTTTGGCATCATCAAAACCAATGGCACTCACATTGAATAAATGTATTTTTTTAAAAGTTAATACTCATTTGGGACAAAGGAAATACTACGGTTCAAAGCGTATGCTTGTAATGATTAGTTTTTAAAAACTACTGCATCCGTCCTTAAATTATTGTCTCGTTTGAACCGGTACACGGATTAAGAAAAAACAATTGTTTTGATTATTAATAGTGGTTTGATGTGTAGTTTCCTTTAAAACTCATGTGTATGTGACTATAATTAAAGTAGGATGAAAAGGCAAAGCCAAAAAGAGGTAAAAGTGTTGTTCTAAAGAAAGTTTAAAACAAGATAATTATTTTGGGACGGACGAAAAATGAAAGTGGGACAATAATTTTTGGATGGAGAGAGTATTAAAAATATGAGGGTTAACTTCACCAGTAGTCTTTGTGTTATTTGGTTTTTCACTAGTAGTCCCCATTTTGAAACTTGTACACCACTGATCCTTAATCTTTAATTTTTGCACGTCATGAGTTCCGACGTTGGATGCTGTTATCTCTTTGTCGTTAACTGACCACGTGCCATTCATGTGAGGCTTTTGCCAAGGGCAAATAAGTCATTCCAAGTCAAAGCTCATTATCACTTCTCTCTTCTTCTTCTTCCTCTCTTCATATTAGTCCTACCACCACCACCACCACTAGTGTGATTCAAGCCTCACCCAGTACCACCTCTTCTCCCACATCTCTATAAAATCTTTGTTTCAAACCTATTAAAAATTTTCAAACTCACTTCAATTTTTAAAAATTTCTTAATAAAGTGGTGAGATTTTCACAATTTTGACCCAAGATCTCAGTTTCAAATAAAACCTTCTTGATTCCGTTTATCTCCCTTTTGCACCGGCCATCACTACCTCATTTTTTTCTTCAGTTCTCTCGCTTTCCCGCACTCCTCACCTCTCTCTTCACGTCTCAATTCTTATTTTCCATTCTTGTTACAGAGTTCAGACAACCCTTGCTTCATAAATCCCCCTTACTTTTTCTCCCCCCATTTTTTTGAACTTCCACACCCAAAATTATTTTTGCTTGCTTCTGATCCCAAAATAGAACAACTTAGATCTTGTTTAGGCTAAAAATAATCAATTGACGAAGATTTCCGGCACCGACAAATCCCTTCGAATTCTGTCGAAGAAGTGGCATCGTTGCTGGAGGAACTCATACAAAAAGAATCTAGCGATTCATGATTTAGGGCCAAGGAAAAGCTAATTTGGCTAAGTCAATCTCACCACCATTACGACGATGGTGGCTAAGTCAATCTCACCACCTAAATTTCTCAATTTCACCAAATCTCTCTTCATCCCCCATCATCGCTAAGTCAACACCAAACCACCATCAAAAGTAACAAAGGGCTTGAAGGTTCTGTAATTGGCAGAGATTTAAAAATAATTTTTTGGAAAATCCCTTCAAATTTCATGTTAGATTTCTGATTTTCTCTATCTGGGTTTATCCATAATTGCTTCAATATTTTATTGGTTGGATTGTGAAATTGAAGTAATTAATACATTTGCTTATGTATTAGTAACTAAACAAGCAAATAAGGTAAAAGTAAAGAGCCTTGAGCCTTGCCTATGAATGACGTATTTACCCCTTGGGAAAGACCCACATGATGACACATGGTCAATTAACGACAAAGAGATGACGACATCCAACATCTTGACATGGCATGTAAAAATGAAAGCTTAAGGATCAATGGTATATAAGTTTCAAAATGGGGACTAGTAGTGAAATACTAAATAGTACAGGGACTATTGATCAAGTTAACCCAAAATATGATTTAAAACATTTATTGTGTGACAAAGGGAGCATAAAACTTGAAAGAGTGATAAACATAATAGAAAAACATATAGAGTAAATTTTTTAACTTAATATCTTTGGAGGAATATTTTCTATTTCATCTGAACCAAATAAGTATCTAATTTTAGCATTTCAAGTATATATATATATATGATGCAACATATATACACATAATCATTTAATGTAGGTATGACAATTTGGTGAGTTGTGTTTGTGTCGGGTTGGAATGGGTAACTGCTTAACAGCCGGTCGAAATGAATTGAGTTGAAACGGGTAATCGATTAAAGCGGACCAACCCATCTTAATCCACTTCCACCCCTCCAAAAAAACATGAATTTATAGCATAAAAAGTCACGGGCAAGGGGTCTGGCCCGCTTTAGCCGACTCGACCAAATCCGTTAATATTATTGGGTTGAAACGGGTTACCTATTTTGACCAAAAAATATTAAATGGTTGAGTTGGGTAATTAGTGAGCTGGATTGATTGGGTTAGTGGGTAATGAGTTGTAATTGCCGGACCTAATTTAGTGCATCTAATGTTGCACTTATTTAATACACCATTCGTTCCAAAATTATGTTCCTGTTTTCCTTTTCCATCAGTCCCAAAATAATTGTTATTTTTGAAACTTTATTTTTTAGGATAACACTTTTACAACTTTACCCTAAAATTTTCAAATTATTTTAATTATGAGATGTATACACATCAAATTCCTATTTATCATCAAGTTAATTGTTTTTTCTTAATCCAAGTATACGGTCAAACAAGACAATAATTTTGGGATGAAAAGAGTAATACTAGAGCTTTCAAAATGTACTGGGCACTTGTCACCTAAATAAATGTGGGTTGTGTTGAAAAATATGAGCCTTTCAAGAGGTGGGTCAAAACAGGTTGAGCCTGAGCACGTTATGGGTTGAGGGCGGGTTGGCCCGCCAAATTACAACATAACAAATGAGAATTATAAATTTGATAGTTATCAGCTTAAATCCTCTTGCTCAAAGGGTGAGATTATATCTGAAATCTTAAATATAAATAAATGATTATGAATTCGTGAAAAAATGACATTTTTTAAAAATAAGCTAGATTAACAACAACATTAACTAAAGATAGATGAGAAGAATGTACAAAAAAATTAATGATAAAATGATTTTTGATTACATGTTTTTCACTTTTATACCATTAATAGTAAAGAAAAGTGTTTAAAAATGTTATTTAAAATATAATTGTAACAATTATATATATATTATGAATTGTGAAATTTTTTGTGCCATATTTTTTTTTGTAATAAATTAAGGGAACAAAAATTGGTGGGCTGACAGGCCAAAACCATAAGTCTTGTGATGGATGTAGGTTGCGTTGACAATTTTACGGCGTACTATCTAATGATGAGTTTTAGGGGGCTGTGGGTTAATCGCTTCGTCTACCCACCTTTATATTTTTAAATAATTTTAGTATTATTTAGTAATAAATGAAAAAAAGTAAATTATGGTCGTTCTTTTTTTTTCTTCCGTTCTAAAGTAATAGTCTTTTTTTAAAACTTTCACTTTTAGGAACATTTTTTTCACTTTACCCATATTTTTTTTACCTATTTTAATTATGACCAAATACTCAAAAATATTTAAAAAATTACACATTTTATTAATATTTATAATATAATCAATTATTATTTTTTAAATAGTATGTCGATTAAAAAATAACAATAATTTAAAGACGGATGTATCAATTATTCCTTTTACTTAAAAAATAATGATGATGGATCCGTACATATAAAAAGTTAAATTAATCATTCCAACCACGTTAGGAACTCGAAAGACGAGTGACAGTCCAATAATTTGCGTCCAGGAATCGTTTGACGTTTGGACAGTCTTTCTATACTTGCCTGCATGGCTGCATATGACTTATGACAAAGTCGTCTAAACTCTTAAATGCATCATTGGTCCATCTACTTTAAACCTTTCAACTAATAGCCATCCATTTGAAAAAAGTGCGCTTACCACTGATAAAGTAGTCCAATTTTGCAAACCAGAGATCCCTTCGTTAAATGTCGTTAGCCTTCTGTCGTTAAGCGGGGCAACTGTGCACCACATGCGATTTTTCGAGGGCAAAAAAGTCATTACAATAAAAAACATTTCCTTTCATCTTCATTCTCAACCTCAAAATCACTGTAACCACATCCACCACCAAATCACACCCACCGCCCAATCTAACAATATCTTGTTAAATATTAAAGAAGTCACTGAATTAAGAAAAAAAATCGAAGGAATATCCAAAGAAACTCCTTCACACGGCTGTATAACCTTCCATTCACCACCACCCACCGCCCATTCTAACCGCACGATATGATAAGTAGATCTATAGGAGAGACAAATGGATGAATTGCTTCAATCAAACCTCAAACTATTTAGAAAAAAGAAAAAAATAATTAAGAATCAAACGAGAATAAAGAAATTGAATTATAAATCGAACAAGGAAAAAAAATCGAGATCAAAACAAAAAAATAAAATTAAACGAAACAGTAATTAAAATAAAAAATAGGGAGTCAAATAGAAGAGAATTGATATATTTTTTTCCCTTTGTAACGGTGATGGTTGGAGGTGGGCGGAGGGATTACGGCCACAGGTTGGGGAAGAAGATGGAGGGAAAAAACATCTTTTTTATTGAAATGACTTTTGTGCCCTTAAAAGCTTCCTGTGCGCACATGCCCACTTAACAACAAATGAGCTAACGGCATTGGGGGACTACTTACTTGCAAAAATGGTCTTTTTTTGGTTGGTAATTGGTAATGAGCACTTAAACTAGACTATTAATAGAAAGATCTAAAGCACTCGGACAAATGATGCAATTAATTAACCCATAAATATAAATGTATAAACAACGAGTAGAGATCTCCTATACCACTTGTGTATATCATTGATATACCACTTTTTATCTTAATAATTGGTTGAGATGAAATGATTGAGATACAATGATGAAGATAAAAAGTAGTACACCACTGGTATATACAAGTTGTACAGAAAATTTAGACTCATAAACAACATGTTTTAACTTTTAAATCATACGCAATTTACTAACAATATAAAATCACACGCGCCCAACTGATGTCTCGCTTTCATTTTTAAAACGGGTATGGCTATACCCATTTTATTTTTCACTTTCCACACCTCATTTTCTATATTAAAATATTGCTAGATCTTTATGTTCATATCTATGATACGGTACCACTATATTTGATTTCGTCAATTGAAACGATAGTACCTAAATAGAATGTGTAATTTTAAAAAATATTACAGTTGAGAGGTACATTGTTTTAAGTGATAGTTGAGAGATTGATATTTTATAAGAGATAACTGTTCAGAAGATTAATAACATGATATGACTTTGTAATGTGAAGATAAAACGTAGGAAGAAGAAAAATTGGTGACTGTTCATAATATTAATTGTAGGGGACTTGTAATAGGGGAAAAAAATAGAGAGTCAAAATGAATAACTACTTACACACGTGAATGTGATGACGAATCTCAACCGTTAATTTTTTAAAAGATAATTTAATCTCAACCTCTCGTGCCTATGACACGGTGTCAGTATATCTGATTTCGTCAATTGAAATGACAGTGTCTAAATAGAAGGTGCGATTTAAAAAAAATGTTACAGTTACATTGCTTTAACTGATAGTTGAGACTTGAGAGATTGATGTTTTATAAGGGGTGACTATTTAGAAGATTAATCGCATGGTGTGATTTTGAAATATGAAGATAAAACATAGGGAGAAAAAAAAATAGGTGACTGTTCATAATATTAATTGTAGGGGATGACTTGTAATAAAGAAAAAAAATAGAGAATTTAAAATGGATAACTACTCACACATGTGAATGTGAGAGTGAATTTCAACTGTTAAATTTTTAAAGATAATTTAATCTCAACTTCTGAATAGTTCTAGTCAATTACCTAGTTGTTTTATAATATAAATATCTTGTATAGTACATTACAACAACATAAAATAAAATGTAAAGAGTAGAAATTGGGGTGTACAGCCCAGGGGTGGCAATTCGTACTATCATGTCGTGTTCGTGCCTTATTATCGTGTTTTCATGATATATATTTAATTTGTTCATAAATATAACAATAATTATTTTTTGAATATATTAATAATTTTGTGTCTTTCGTGTCGTGTCGTACTGGTCTTATCGTGCCATTTATTTCTGTAATCGTGTTTTATAATCGTGTCGTACTGATTCATGTTATCGTGTCGTGTCAGCCATTGTTACCCCTAATAATGCCCCGACCTTTTAAAACACATCCTAGCGCTTCTCCAATCATTTCCTACATAATTCATAAATTTTTCCTTCCTTTTCATGAATCAATGTCCCCTCCCTGAGAATATTTAGGAGAGCATCTCGCTTCTCGTGCGATAGTGTTTTCGGTGGTTTAGTCGCTTGTTGCGTTTGACTGTATTTTGAGAACCAAAAGTGAATACAAATTCTCAAATTAAAAGAAATTAAAAAAGAAAACATACTTATTCATTCCATCCAAAGAGCTCATCCTTCAAAAAAAATTAATAACTAAGGGATGAATTGAAAGTAAAGTTTTAATCCACTGACGGTTAAATTTTTTTTTTACACAAGCGACATTAAATCATGGTGCACCTGCTACAATTTTGTCTTGATTTTTAGTTGGTCACGTGTCATGTTTCAAAGATCAATTGTGTAAAAAAGGTTTTATACCCCGATGGATGAAAATTTTACTCTATTTATAATTCCAAAAATAATTAAATTTTCATCCAAAATTTAAAAGAATCAAGACAAATATTGCGATCAATACATGTCATGATCTTGTTAAAAAATAATTAATACCGGTGGATATGAAAGTTTTACTCTTACAAAAAATATTAATTACCACCAATATACTATGCATAATTTTTTGAAAATAGATTTGCCAAACTTTTCAAAATAAATGAACAAAGCTCAGTCAGTTAAAGGCTTAAAGCAGTAGTCCCGTAGTAAGAAAACATCAAGAACACACACTACACAAACACACACACACAAGCAGCTAAAATATCACTCCTCTTCGGCTCTTCCCAGTTCGGCAGTTCCCCATTGATTGAGTCATTTCCTTGTATAAAATCCCCTTCCTTTCCTCTAAGTTACGATTAAGGATACTGAAATTGGATTTCGATTTCAACATCGTTTTATACTCTCCGTTAACATGGCTGAACCCAAGAGCTACATTACTTCAGAAGACCTCAAAACCCACAACAAACCTGGGGATCTTTGGATCTCAATCCAAGGTAAAGTCTACGACGTCTCCAATTGGGTCAAAACCCACCCCGGCGGCGACCTCCCCCTGCTCAACCTCGCCGGCCAAGACGTCACCGATGCATTTGTAGCTTACCATCCGGCCCCAGCATGGCAACACCTCGATAAATTCTTCAATGGCTACCACCTCAAAGACTACTCTGTTTCCGAGGTCTCCAAAGACTACAGGAAGCTTCTTTTCGAGTTCACGAAAATGGGTTTGTTCGAAAAGAAAGGCCATGGGGTTTTCATTTCGATTTGTTGCATTGCATTGATGTTTGCCGCGAGTGTTTTTGGTGTTGTGTGCTGTGAGAGTAGTTTTGTGCATTTAATTTGTGGTGGGTTAATGGGTTTTATTTGGATTCAAAGTGGGTGGCTTGGGCATGATTCTGGGCATTACCAGATTATGATGACTAGGCGATTTTCGCGGTTTGCGCAGATCTTGACTGGGAATTGTCTTGCCGGGATTAGCATTGCATGGTGGAAGAGAAACCATAATGCACACCACATTGCCGTGAATAGTCTTGAATATGACCCCGATCTTCAACACATGCCCTTTTTCGCGGTATCTTCGAAATTCTTTAACTCACTCACTTCAAAATATTACGATAGAAAATTGAATTTTGATGCCGTGACTAGGTTCTTGGTTAGCTACCAGCATTTCACTTTCTATCCTGTTATGTGCATTGCTAGAATTAATCTCTTTGCTCAATCAATTGTGTTGCTGTTGTCCAACAAAAGAGTACCCAATCGGGTTCAGGAGATTTTTGGAGTTTCTGTGTTTTGGATTTGGTACCCTTTGCTTGTTTCTTGCTTGCCCAATTGGGGTGAAAAATTGATGTTTGTGCTAGCAAGTTTTTCGGTTACTGGAATTCAACATGTTCAGTTCTGTTTGAACCATTTCTCTTCAACTGTTTATGTTGGGAACCCCAGTGGGAATGATTGGTTTGAGAAGCAAACTAATGGGACGTTGAATATCACTTGCGATCCGTGGATGGATTGGTTTCATGGTGGGCTGCAGTTTCAGATTGAGCACCATCTCTTTCCTAGGTTGCCTAGACGCCAACTTAGGAGAGTTTCCCCCCTTGTGAAGGAACTTTGCAAGAAACATGGATTGCCCTATGATAGCGCCTCGTTCTTGAAGGCCAATGAATTGACACTGAGGGTGCTTCGGAATGCTGCTGTGCAGGCTCATGATCTCTCCAAGCCTATTCCCAAGAATCTAGTGTGGGAAGCTGTCAATACTCATGGTTGAGACTAAAACGAGTTTGATATCTAGACGGTTCATGGCTTATTGTAGGCTATGGATATTTCAATTTACGCTCTTTTATTTACTTCCAGTCTGGTGTTAAACATCCTTGGTTTTGCCCGAGAGAGAAAATCCAATAGCTGTGGTTGTTTTGGGTGCTTCAATAATTTGGTTTTGCTCTATTGCTGGCAAGATAGGATTGTGTACGGTCAAGGTTAGCAATGGTATTTAGTGGAATGTAACATATTTTGCTCAAAATGAATTTGGTGTTTGCTTTGGTTTCTTTCTGTTGCGTTTGTTACTTGCTTTTAACTTGACTTCGATTCATCCACAACGGTAACATTACTGGTTTCAAGCCATAGAACAGTATAATTCGCTTAAGCGCACAAATGCAGTTGTCATCCCAACCAACAGTGTTCATATTTGCGATTCTTGCACTGGTTTATGATGCAAATCCTTTGGCGTACTGATAAGAATTTGTTCTTCACATCGAACCTGTACTGTATATACTTCTACAAGGTTTATAAAGTTTTCACTTACTGAAATACTGGACGCAGGAAGGGTCCATTGTATTTGACTATTTGTGGAAGCAGTTTTTGGTCCATCTTTCTCTCTGGTCACTGTTATACCGGCAATAATCATGGACATCAGAAACGCTTACAGGCTTGGTACTTGACCCAACGGGCTACCAAAGTACCAATCTAAGGCTAATAACCATCTCAAACGTTCACCAATAAAGGCACACAAAGCAACCAAGTTAAATCTGATAGTTGAAATATCTGTTTTAAAAAACCTAACCAAGTATTATCTGTGTGAGTGTGATACTAAAATATCTATTAACTATTATTAACCGACATGTGATTTTTTGTTAAATGCTTAAAGTTTGAAAGAAATTATATGTTTTTACGTGTTACCTTCTTATGAATAGTAACAGTGATTTTTTCTACCAATACTTCAAAATTTGTTAGTAATAAAAGTTTTATAGATGATAAAGTTAATGATAAAACACATTTGATTTTATATGATTAGTTTATGATAAATTTTACCAATTGATTAATTGATTAGAACTCATCAATTCTTATGGTAATTTTTTTTTAACAATTTTTGTTGTCAAAATCAAGGTTCTAAAAATCGTTAGGCGGTCTCTCGGCGGTACACTAGGGCCTAGCGCCCAGGGGACTAGTCGGGGCGTAATCGGGGCCTAGGCGGGGCCTAGAATTAAGGCATAATTATCATTTTTTTGATAATTTACATCAAAGATCAAACACATTGAATACAAATTTAATTTTTTTATATTTGTCATTTTATCAAACACTTATCTATATTTGTAAAATGAACAAAAATATACAAACCTACCATTAATCTCAAATCTCAACAACCCCAATGCAATAAACCAGCCAAGTTTAGAACTAAAAACAAAAAAGATATTACTCCAGTTTGCCTCCCTCATTACCTCTCTCTCTACCTTACCATTACCACTCCCCCTTCCTTCTCCGGTCACCGCATGCCACAAAATCAAAGCTACAAATATAAATTAAGGTCGGCGAGGTTTGGCGTAGATGCCGACTTGGTCGATTAGGCGGCAACTAAGAAAGTCGCGGCGGCAAAGAGGGGCCTAGGCGGAGCTAGGCGGGGAGTTTTAGAACACTGGTCAAAATAGGCTACCTATAAAAGTTTTTATCACATTTGATTATATATGTTTAGTTTATGATAAATTTTACGTTTTGAAATGTTTACTCCACCATCATTTGCAAGAAAATTTAATTCGTGTAATCCATTCATCTTAAATTTTAACTTATCTCTCTCAAATTTTTTAGTTTTCAAACTGTTTAGTTGTGTTTTTTTTCTTTTTCTCATGTTTTATAATAAAATATATATACATGCTAAAAGTGAATGAAAAAATTAAAGTACATACATTTTTGTGTGTGTGTTTTTTTAACAATATAATTAATTAACTTACCAATTATAACATGCTTTAGAATTCTTTAATGATGCTATATGGCTAATGAATGTGTGTGTGTGTGTGTTTAATCCATCATGCTTAAAGTTTTCTTTCAAAAAGACATGCATGGCAGTAAGGGCAGATTGAGTATTGTGTTAGCTATAAACAATTGGACATGCATATATCACCTAGAATTTCATTTATTTACTTTTCAAATATATTTAGTTTATATTTTTTTTTTATCATAATGAAATCTTCCATACCCTACAATAAGCCATGAACCGTCCTTATTAGTTCAAAAAACTTTAAATCGAATCAAAGAAGAATTGGAATCGAGAACCGAGCCACTCGGTTTGGTTTTGTTCGGTTTTGTGGTTTATATAAATTATTTTCAATAAACTTAATTATCAGTAAGAATAACAATAAAAATAAGATTTTAATATAGAATTAACATCAAATTAGAAAATAACCCACTAAAAATAAATTATTATAAAGAAAACAATACAAATTCCAAAATAAACACAAACAATGGAATACATAATATCAGATGATCTAAATGTTCAGAATAGTTAACAAATATTATATAATACATAAATAAATATATATAGGTTGGTTTGGTTCGATACCAAAAACCATGAGCCGAACCAAACCGAGTTGGTTTTCAAATTTTGAAATTGAAATTGAATCGTCTTCGACCAAAACCGATTGGTTTGCTTCGATTCGGTGGTTCCGATTTCCACCCCTAATTTAATCCCTCCACTCCCGCGTTTTTTTTTCAACCTCTATAGTTCATTTTTGTGAAATCTTTCCTAAAATGCTCGCAAAAGAGAATTTACGTTTGAAATTCGCTCAGATGAAGAGGAAGAGAATGAGAAAGTCGGGTGGTGAAGAACACTTATTTTTTTTTTCATCTTGAATTCGATTAATCCATCGCCTTAATTTCTCAATCTATTTCCTCTTCGTATAGATCTTCAGTTTCAACTCTTCTTCTTCTTCTATTGTTGCTTATTTCATTGTGTTTGTGTGTTTGATTCAAAATAGATTCATTTTGTATATTGTGTTGTCACAGTTTGATGAAATGTCTGAATAGATTTTAGTTCATTGTTGGACACCGTTTTTGAATCTGGAAGTATCAATTTTGAATGACAATGCCTCATTTGTGAATCATGATATATCGATTTGGATTTGGGATGCAGGAAAGATACATCAATTTGAAATCATTTTGTTGATTGTATACTAGAAATAATGTACATGAAGGTCTGATTCGTTTAATATTGAATCGCGATGCATCATCATTTTTTGCACGGTATAAAATTGGATTAGGTAATTCTAATTAATGCATCTCAGTACAAAATTTTATGCATCCCAGTGTAAAATTAAATTATGAAATTAAATCAATGCATCGCTGTGTAAAATTAAATTATGACTCATTAACGGTATCACAGTCTTTTCAAATGAGAAATGAGGACCCTCGAGATGGAACGGAGGGATTTTCAATTCATTCGGCCTTCTGCTTATGTTTGGAACTTGGAAGGGGGATTTCAGTTTTATTTTGAGAGACTGGATGTCCAAATATGGAAGTATACAAATTGTCAAGAGCTAGTTTCTACAATCGACACCTGTTTTATATTATGTGAATTGTGACACATACAATTGTACTCCTTAAGACATTCAAACAAAAAACACCGCTTTATCACAATGCTTATTTCAAAAACACACACACACACACACACAAATATAATTTTTCCATCTTTGATTTCTGAGGGTGAAGGAGAAATGTGGCCAACAACAAGACCAAGCGGCCAGGGGGCAGGCCCTGCTTCTGCTTGGCCTCCTCATCAAACCTTTCTTGGCACTTGTCTGCATAACTGGTGCAACGCCATCGCTGCTTGGTTACTCTCTCTCTACATCTCTCTCCTTCTTTCTTTCTTTCTTTCTTTCTTTCTTTTTTATGTATATGCCAATGGAATTCCCGATCTTAGGACATATAATTTCCTTGGTAATTATTCTGATATGTTCCCCAAAAAAATAAAAATTGATCACTGATTTTATACTATATACTTGATACTCAACATGGGTGTTGAATTTTTTTGTTAAAGCATTAGTCGTTAGATGAGTTGGCTTATTTAACATAGTATTAGAGTTTTACCCTTGCCAAGGTCTTCAATTCTTCCCACTTCATTTATTAATAATTACCCATTACATTGCGATACTTTGGTGAGGCTTGTTGGTTTATCTGGACGAGGGGGTGTTGATTTAAAATTTTATATATTGTTGAGCCTCAAATCCTACTATACCAAAAATCTGTGTCTGATTTACTCTGAAACCATGTTAAATGACCAATTCTTTCAAAAATTTAAACTTTTAAATGGGTTGGATAAAAAGGCCGTCTACACACGAGTGAATGTTTTTTTAATCTATTTATTCTTTTTTTCATTTTATTTTTTGGGAAAAATATCAAAAAGTCGTACTAATAAAATTCTCATATTCAAAAAATTCCAAAAATAATTTTTGTATCAAAAAAGTCGTAACATTATAATTTTAATACTAGAAAATCCAAAACTTAATGTGACTTGAAACGTCATTATGTTAAAAGTTATCATTTAGATGAAAGCTTATTTTCCTTTTTATTTATGACAACGATGAGAAGATTTGCATTGATTATTATTATTATTTTATTACAACAACAATAATATTATTATCATTGTCTTCATCAACGTTATTCCTATTAAAGATTTTCTTTATTACATTTAAATAGTACCAAAATCTCCTTAAAAAACTAAATCCCGAATGATCCAAAAACAACATACTCAATTCATAAATTTATTGTTATTTTTTTCGTGCTAAAAATTCAAAAAAAAAACCTTTACGCTATTATGAAAATTTGGTAATAAAATTCATAGTAGTACTAATAATAATAATAATAATAATAATAATAATAATAATAATAATAATAATAATAATAATAATAATAATAATAATAATAGCAAACAAATTGTCTATTGTTTTTGTTAATAGCATAGTTATTTGTTGTTAATAATAATGATAATAATAATATATTATTATCATTATTATTTTAGTTGTTCATTAATATTATTATTATTTTATTGAAATACTAAAACATTAACATTATTGAAGTTAAATACAAGCATCCTTTTAAATAAAACCTCGTACCCTAAGTTTTGGACATTTTTGTTATAAAAGTTTAACTTTGAAATATTTTGGATAGAAGAATTATTTTTAAGAATTTTTTTGATATGAGAATTTTTAGGATGACTTTTTTGTTATTTTTTCCTCTTTTTTTTTTGTTTTCTTTCATGTTTCTTGTACTAACAATTTTACTTCACGACAGCACCGACTTCTTTTGTTGTTGCTGGTTAATCCGAGGATGTTTCGGTGGTCGTATTGGCCCACTTAGCGGCCCACCTGATCCACCTTTTCCACCCCCTTCTGAACCAGGCCTAGTTGGTGCGCGTTTCAAATCTCCATATGAACCGCTCGGTCCTCCTGGCCCATTCGGTGCTCCCTTTGGGCGACCTGGACCACCTGGTGGCGAACCAGGACCGTCACCGTTTTAACGCCCAATTGCTGCTGCTAAGATGGCCATTTGATGCCCATTTACAAAATCCTTGAATTTGTTTTCTAGTTTTAGGTTTTGTATTGAATTCCCATTTGGTCTTTACATACGATTTCCTTAATGTGAACAGGAAAAGTGGAAAACAATACTGTGTATGAACGCTCTCTTTTGCATTTAAGGTGCTCGGTAATCATTTATGTTTCTTTGTTTTATTTCACATGTTTCTGTTTCATTTTTTTTTTTTTGAACTAGATTTTGAAAGCTTTCTAAAATTTCATTTTTAAGATTTGAATTTTTAGTATATATTTTTCATTCAAATTACTAAATTAGTCAACAAAGTTGTTTGTTGTTTCTTAACCTAGAGGCATATCACTCGGATAATAGTTGATTTCAACTACTCCCTCCATCTCAAAATTATTGTCCTACTTTCATTTTTCATCTGTTCAAAAAATAATAATCTTGTTTGTAACTTTCTTTTTAGTAAAACAGTTTTACCATTTTACTCTTAGTTTGTTGTACTACTTTAATTATGGGCTACATACACATGAGCTTTAAACGATATACATATTATACTAATATTAATAATCAAGTCAATTGTTTTTTCTTAATCCTTATTTTGTGTCAAATGAGACTGATTTTTGAAGATAAGGAGTACATAATTTTAGGTGTTGTACGTATCTAAAATTTTGATCTACTATAAGTACAAGGACCATAGAAATGAATGTGACATCTCATATAGTCAAGGAATTACTGCTTGTCATTTGCTTTCCAAAGTTTTCAACCAGTTTATTACCCTATTTTCTTAATCGTAAAATGATTCTTTTAAAAAAATTGTGCTTAAAATGCCCTCTATTACAAAAATTGGTATTACAAAAATTGGTGAACGGGATGCAAAACTGCTACTCTATTTATACCATCCATCAGTTTCAAAGGTGCTCTGGCTAGTGGACATGGAGATTGGTTAACTTCAAAGGATTGTACGCTATTTCTTAACTTCATTCCCATTTTTTTATAACTGCTTCTCTGCTTAAAAGAAAATACATTGGTTGGTCTGTATGTGTATTGTGGGGATATTGGCACATTGTGAGTCTGATAAAATTCCTCAAAGAAACCTTAATAAATGGAAAGAAGGCTCGTTATGCATCGTGATACATTATTTGTAAGCGCGATTCATGTTTTTATGCATCTATCAATAGTGAATCGCGATCGATATGAGTCAGCTTTTGTTAAGCTAGTATTCATCTACCAAAGTAAAACCCGATGCATATGTTATTTAACGCAATGCACAAATCCTACAAACACGATGCACATGTCATTCAACGTGATGCACAAATTATATAGTTGGTATGCGTAGGTTATTCAATGCAATGCATCGACTTTGGAAATGGATCGATTTAAAATTGCAATGTGGCACAATGTAATTATATCTTTGCATCACAAAGTTGATGCATCAACTTTGGAATTGTGATGCACGCTTGTCCAAATTAAGGGCATATATGACATTTCCTCATAAAACTGCCTTTTAATGGTTTAAAAAAAAATATATATATAACGGAATAAAGCGATTAAAAATTATCCGGAGGAGACCGGCCCGAAGTTCATATATTCAATTCAACAAATGTCTAAAAAAAAATAAAGGACAAATTGGATTATGACATAGTATAGATTACATGATATTATAAATAATTACCTTTTTTTAAGAAATTTAATTTTGTAGACCTTTCTACTAGGGTATAGAAAGAGATCGAACTTGAGACCTCACATTTTGTAAAACTTCAACTTTATCACTGGACGACCCCTTATGGTCAAATAATTACCATACCCACACAAAAAAAAAAAATTTAATCAAATTTAGGAGCTAATTCCCATCTCCAAATACCTAATGGATTATGTGACACACTTCAATACCAACCTAATCCACCCACAGAATTTGTGGGCGATCGTAATTCACAGCTAACGGATGCTACCATGAAACGAAACGATGTGCTCTAGAAGTCTAGTTTCTTAGTAGTGCCACCAAGCACAACCAAGATTTTACCCAAATAATCAACCAATCATGTATGTCCATCATATCTCTTAATTGGTTAGTTCAAACTCATTTGGCTTGCATTATTGTTTTTAGACAAAAGACCCACATCTAAGTACATGTCCTTGTCACAAAGATCGATCATAATCTTAAAAATAAGTTTTTGTTATTACCACTTTAATTTTTAGTAAACGATCTAAAACAATATTTAAACAAAAATCAGAATGGTAATAATACACATACCTAAATTTTTGTTATTAGCACGTTATACATAATCCATAGACGGATCAACTAAGTCCACCACAAGTCACTTAATAGTCATGGGTGATAATGATGCCTTGAAATACAAGTTTCACTTATCTAACATATACTTCTCCGTTTCGGGCAAAGAGTCCTCATTTGAAAGTTAAAATTATTAGGAATTGACACTTTTAGTAGCTCGTTATTAATAAAACGACACTTTTATATCTTAATTTTTAAAAATGGACTTTTTAAATAAAAGATCTCAAAACAGAATAGTGGACTCTTTATCCAGAACATAAGGAATACCAAACTCCCTCAGTTTTTAAATTATCGTTCTACTTTCCTTTTTCGTTCGTTTTAAAATAATTGTCCTCTTTCAAAACTTTCCCTTTTGAGAAAACATTTTTACCACTCTACCATGACTTTTACTACATACTTTAATTATTGTACATGCTCAAAGGTATTAAAAGAAACTACACATTTTACCAATATATATATATATATATATATATATATATATATATATATATATATATATATATATATATAATGACAAAAGTAGATTTATCCCTCCAAAATCTCACTTTTGAATTATTGACTTTTGAGTTACCAATCCACTCTTTCTATCTCATATCTTCTCCATATTTTCTCTCATTCTTTCTCCCGTCTCCTCCCTATTTTCTCTCTCATCACCACCATATCATTTCTTTTAATTATATTTAAACATTTTTCTCTCTTTAAATATAAAAAATGGTAACTAAAAAATAATAATAGTTTTGGAGTCAAGAAAACAAAAATATAAGAGGTGGTTAGTAAAATAAAAAATAATTTATGGAACAAATCACTATAAAAATAAAAGTTACAGAATAAACAAAACAAAAATAATTTAATGCGGAGGTTACTAAAATAAAATAATTACGTAACAAAAGTTTAAAACAAATTCTTAAAAATATATATGTAAAACAAAAATACATTAGTAAAATAAAAATATTTGATAGAACAAAAATAATAGTTACGGAGTCAATAAAATAAAAACAATTTAAACTGAGGTTACTAAAATAATAAAAATAATTTACAGAACAAAAGTTTAAACAAATTCTTAAAAATAATTATGTAAAACAAAAATGCATTAGTAAAATAAAATTATGTGATGGAACAAAAATTATAGTTACGGAGTTAATAAAACAAAAATAATTTAAACTGAGGTTAGTAAAATTATAAAAATAATTTATGGAACAAAAGTTTAAAACAAATTCTTAAAAATAGTTATATAAAATAGAAATGATCACGCAAAATTGGTGATCTTGTCCGGTGTTAGTATGAGACAACAAACTATGGTAAAGAGATAATGAACTTAGTAGGATATCTGGCTGATCAAGGTTCCAAACATTAACAAACCCTCTCTAACATTTGGGTTATGGTTACATTGACTATTACTGAACTGAACTAAAGAACTGGGGTTTTTAACAGAAAATGAAGAAGACATCTAGTTGTTTGGGCTATGGATCACCAAGATTCTTGGAGATTCTTCTAAGGTAAAATCTACTAATACTCTCTTTTTCTTGCTATTCTGGGTTGCCTTTCTTGCAACCTTCAATTCCCCTTTTATACCTAATCGGAGCGGGGCATGGTTGTCCGTGAAATGGAGGTGGCCTCTTTTCATTGGCAGGTCTGGGCGGCCCTTCATCATTTGTTTGGCACATAATTAGGTGGATGATGGACGTCTGTCAAGGAGCAGTTAGCTGAATGTAGCAGCACTTTTGTCGTATGATCAGGTTATGAGGCAGAACTACAGTTAAATGACTTTATCGGGGTGCGTGCCACATTGGTACGAGCGCTGCCGACCCCAGATGTCTCGGCACGGGCAGGAGTGAGGATACGTTCCTCAAGAAGGATGGCTGAGCTCGCTCAATGGGCTGGCCGAGAATTCTTTTGGCGGATCAGTCCTTTGGTCGGCATGGTAACGTCTGATCGCTTCTCAGCTCGGCTTGGTAAGAAGGGGCGATTCCCAGGTCGGTCCCTGCCGGGACCCTCGCTCTTGTCCTCTTCCGAGATGCGTGATCGGAGGATTCATGAGAAGAATTGGGTTGTGTTCGGCCTTGTGGGTCTGTTCTTTAGTCGGCTTCATAGCAACTGATCCCCAGTTAGGTCGACTCGGAATTGGAGGACTCATGAGAAAAATTGGGTTGTGCTCGGCCTTGTGGGTCCCAGGTCGGCACCGGCCGGGACCCTTCAAGAAAAAAAAACGTTAGTAAAATAAAATACTTTATAAAACAAAACTAATAGTTACAGAATCAATAAAAAAAATTAAACAGAGGTTAGTAAAATAATAAAAATAATTTACGGAACAAAGGTTTTTCGTAAAACTAATTCTTAAAAATAAAAGAAAAATAATAGTTACGAAGTCAATAAAACAAAAAATATAAAGGAAGTTACTAAAATCAAAATAATTTACAGAATAAAAATAATAGTTAACGGTAAAAATAATTTGGTTATTTTGATTTTAGTTTATTTTCTTATCAAAATTTCATTTATTTGTAAAATAAAAATATAATTTACTAAAAGTAATCATTCAAAATGAAAAACTTATTTGAGTTCATATTCTATTTGCAGGGTAGAAAAAATCCAAGTTTGTTCGAAGACAACAGTCTACAGACTTTTTGAATAGTATAAAGTGTTCGGGGTTGCCAATCTATGGATTGACACCTAAATTGGTGTTCCAGTAATGCTATTGAGAAACATTGACTATGCTGCAGGGTTGTGCAATTGAACAAAATTGATCATCATAAATCTTGGGGATCACATTGTTGAAACAAGTTTTTTGAAATGAAGCAATGTTGGAGAAAAAGTTTTTATCTAAAGATTGTCATTAACTTCATCTGAAGTAGACCATAAGGAGTGATCCATTGGTAGAGTTAGGGCTTTACAAAATGTGAGGTCTCAGGTTCGATCACTTTTCATGACCCTTTAGGGGAAATGTCTACAAAAAAAAAATTCATTTGATGTAAGACTGAATTTCAAGTTCCAAAGAATACAATTTCCATTGCTGGTATCATATGCAATGATAATTTACAAGTGTCAAAATCAATAATTGCACGTAGGTCTCTTCTTGAAAAAATCAGTATTTAGCCATGAGCAGTTATGTCGCAGTTTCTAGAGTAAAAAATTGTTTTGATTTGAAGATATTAATATGCGGTGAAAATGAAAAACCAACTATTGTATATAAGGAATTTTTTTAGAATCTATAATGATTAGTGATATACTAATGTGTATTTGTTAATAAACCAATTCTTCTTATTTTATCCTTTGAGATTTTTTTTATCCTCTTTATTTTGTTTAGGTACGATTTAGTTGGAAAAAAAAAAATGGCATGCGTTTAACGCACGGGTTAAAAAAACTAGTTTATAATACAATTAATTATTTTTTTCTTAAAAGGTGTGCCAAATTTGAAAACAAAGAGAGTATAACAATAAGTGGCAGGGCCACATTTGTTCTTAAAGGGACCATGGCCATCGGGACTTTAAAAAAATTCCACTACCCCAAAAGATGAGTTATTGAGTTTTGGTTATTTTTGTTAAAAATTATACTATTGGCCCCATAGAATTAATTGAAAATTTGTACTATTAACCCCATTAAGTCAAAATCTATTTATAGGTTCTTCCTTTTATGGTCGATAAAAGAAAAGATATATATACTAAACAAAAGTTTATATACATAGTTACTTAATACAATACCTATGAAGTACTTAATACAACACTTTTTGAAAAAAAAGACCAATTTTTCCTTTGTTCATTTTATAATTAAATGAAAAAAAAAACTATTAAATGGGACTGTGCGGAGATGGTGGCGGAGGTGGGGCGGGCTAGGGGGAGGGAGACGGGCTGGGTGGGTGAAGGTGGGGGAGGCTCGGTCGGTATTAGGCTGGCTAGGGGAGGGACTGAGGGCTAGGCATGCGTAGGCTGGGGCAGGGGAAGGACTGAGCTTGGCCCGGTCGGTGTGGGAGGGCTGGGGAAGGGACTGGGGGCTAAGCAAGTGTGGGCTGGGGCAGGGGGAGGGACTGGGTCGGTGTGGGAGGGATTGGGGGATGGGCGTGCGCAATCAAGATAAACATGATCACTTTCGATCTTATGTTTCAATTAACACTTTGTTGTCACATAGGTACTTGTAATAAATCACATAAGAGGAGGACATGTTATAGAACCACAGCCGCAACGTAGATTCTGAAATGAAAACGGTTATCTTGAATATAGATTGTTGGATGCACGTGATTGATACATCGACCTTGAACACGATAGCATTATTCCAAGCACCCTAATGGTTACGACAAGGTACTCTTCTCCAAGGTGATCAAATAGTGAAGGGTGTGTGCAGGATCTGGTACGGCGATCCTTCACTATCACGAATCTCATAATTCGTGACGGTGATGCATCATCTACCAGCGAGACTAAACAAGTATGCCAACTAGACTAATGGAATGACAAGTAGATGTTTATTTGACATTAAAATCAAGTAGGGAACGAGCTCGAAAAAAGCGAACTCGTCCATGTCAAGTAGATGTTTACTCATATTAAATCAAGTAGGAAGCAAGCTCGACAAGAGCGAGCTCGTTCAAGACAAGTAAGCATGTTATTCATGACATGTTCACGATTTAGCATATAGATATAATAGGAGCTCAATCGAGTCTCGAAAGTACAAGTGTCAAGTTGTTCATTTAATTATATTTAAGTTTCAAAAGCTAGTAATCTAGTCAAATGGGTTTCTAAGTGTCAAAGGATCTCACGACGATCCTAGTAAGGTCCAATCGTTCCTTAAACTCGACTTCATTGAGTCTTCGCTACAATTCATCCTAAATAGGATACAAATGTTATATGCATTTCTATCCCTTCTCTATATTTACAATTCACGTATATCTAGGTCCTTATTTCATTGAGAAACCTTAATTCAACAAGTTCACCATTTCACCTATTAGTGAAATCCAAATTCAATACATGTACACGAATCAACTTTCAATAGGTCATTAAGACATTCAAGAATAAACCATGCTTTGATCCAAGATATGAAATATGATTCATAAGTCATATATTACCAATAAGACCACAAGGTAATAAAATTTAAAAGCAATATATACTTCAAGTCAAAAATGCAAAATATGCTTATTAAGTCATATTCAATAAATAAGTAAGAATACCAAATCACAATTTATATAATTCCCAAGGTTTACCTAGATTGTCTAGGTTCACCAAATAACAAGGCTATATCCTTAGAGTCTTTCTTTTTAGGATAGTAGTACATCCCAAAATCTCAAATCCATTAAGGTTCATGTAATAGTCATAAGCCACTATTGTCACATTCAAGTCCTTGACGAAGCCATACGCTAACTTACGTTGCAATACTATGAGACCTCGTTGAGGTTTTCTAAGTTAAAGCACGTAGTACACTCACATGATAAGACCCATGGGTTGTAGTCCAGGTTCTAAAGATGTCCGTGCGATACTGTTTCGCAAGGTGAAGGCAATACTAGCATGCTTTGCATAACAATTTGATTATCTTTGCAACTCTCGAGTAGACTATATATATAGAGTACTAGATCATAACCCATCAAAATTCGTTCTATAGGAGATTCTCTAATTCTCCATCTCGGATTCCCCGAGATGATCCCAAGATTTCCAATCAAGTCCTTAAACAAGTTAGGGTGCATTCACACATATAAGGCGACTCTAGTGATTCGGAGTTCCCACATCAATAACCCCCAAATCCATAGGATCCAAAACAGGGGTAGGTTACATTCCTATAAGTCTACATATACTTCCTCCGTTTTAGGTAAAAAGTCCTCATTTGAAAGTCAAACTTATTAGGAAATGACACTTTTAGTAGCTCATTAGTAATAAAATGACACTTTTATATCTTAATTTTTGAAAGTGGATTCTTTAAATGAAAGATCTCAAAACTGAATAGTAGACTCTTTGCCCAGAACAGAAGGAGTACCAAACATCCTCAGTTTTTAAATTATCGTCCTCTTTTCTTTTTTCGTCTGTTTTAAAATAATTGTTCTTTTTCAAAACTTTCCCTTTTAGGAAAACACTTTTACCACTTTACCCTTACGTTTTCTACCTATTTTAATTATGACACATGCTCAAGGGTATTAAAGGAAATTACGCATTTCACCGATATTTATAATACAATCAATTACTTTTTTCTTAAAATGTGTGCCGAATTTAAAAACAAAAAGAGTATTACAATAAGTGGCAGTGCCACATTTGTTCTTAAAGGGGCCTTGGCCACCAGGACTTAAAAAAAATCTACTACCCCAAAAGACGAGTTATTGAGTTTTGGTTATTTTTGTTAAAAATTATACTATTGGCCCCGTAGAATTAATTGAAAATTTGTACTATTAACCCTGTTAAGTCAAAATTTATTTATAGGTTCTTCCTTTTATGGTCGATAAAAGAACATATATATATACTATTGATGAGCGCAAGATTTCCACGAATTTTTTCGGGAATTTTCTTTTATTTTGTGCTATTTTTGAATTAATTATGCTTTGAAAATATTATTATTTGTGTTTTTGCGCTTAATGTAGGTTTCCAAGCATAATCGAGCTTTTATACGGTGTTTAGCACGGAGTTCGAGATAATTCCGGGCTTAAAAGTTCATTTGGAAATTATTTGGACAAAGTTCGTTAAGTCCGTCAACGAATCCAAGGCAATTCTGAGCTAACAGAGGCTAACGGAGGCTGAATGTGCTAACAAGGGACCAAATTGATAACCTGGAAGAAGACTGGCCGGCGGCGCCAATTTCTAGAAGCTTAGGGGCACCGGAGCAATTAACAGAAAGTCAGGGGCAGCCGCCGTAATTGCATACAGGCCCCTGTGTGTTGTCGCCTTCCCGCTGGAGACACTTGGCGCGTTCTGCTTCCTCCTGCCCACAAAGCGCGACCCGCGGTCCTCCATCCGGATCGGGTCTCACCCGCGTCCCTCCAGCCCACTCCAGCCCACCTGCCCGCCTAATCCACCCATTTCCACCTGGAGCGACCCGTGAATCCCTCCTTGGTTCAGCCCAGCTCCAGCCGCGACCCAGCCAACCTTTTCTTCCCTTTTTTGCCCCCAATTTTCCTATGTCTTGCCTATTTTACCCCTGCCTTCATTGCTCCCTTTTGCTTCCTCCTTCATATTAACTCCCAGCCGGCCTTCATGAAAATCACAAGTCCCCATTTGGGACATTTCTCCCAAATGGGGCACCACCCCCGTTTTCTCAAAAATTCCTCCATATTTCTCAATTAATTATCCGATAATGAAGGTTTGGAGCATCATTTCAAGAGCCAGCGGCGCATTTACAATTGATTTCAACCCCGAAAATGAACTTTGCTCGGTTTAATTCTTCTCTCTCTATTTTTGATAGTTATATAATTTCTTGGGTTGATTAATATTGTAATTGAAGAATTGGTTTGTGCTTAAATTATTATGAAATGCAATTATTTTTTTCTATGTCCAATGTAGTGATTTAATTTAATCTATCTCTTTATTTAGTACACATTCATGTTGGTTATTATTTTGTGCACTTAATGCATTTAATTATTTAACCAATAATTAAATGATTTTAGAAACATTTAGGATCCGCGAGAGCTACCTATTTATTTCGGACCAATCAATTTAATAGTTGGTGTTATGTAACACACACCGATAGCCAAAATGAGACTAGGTTTGACACGCGATCGAACCACCTTAGCCATTCGCGAGGTCGGGGAGGTTAGGGTTGACTATAAGATGCGAGAGCCTGTAGTTAATCAATTTTATTTGTCTCGGCTACCAACATGACTTGTAGAAAAATATAGAGAGTTTCTTTTTGCGAAGTATTACTCATGTGTTTGGTTATTATTGTGTGATCTTCATGCTTTTAATGGCGTAGCGAACCATTAGATGATCACTAGAATTATAGGATAAGATGCGAGAGCCCGTCCTATTAATTCTGAAAATCACAATAATTGTTTACGTTACGTGAGACCGAGAGGAGATCGTGCGTAGATAGTCATTGGGTGTTTGCTTTGACACGCGGCTATTTTCTCCTATGTTATAAGAAGCGAGAGCCCGTAGCTAGGAGTTGTAGCTAGATTTTCTATACGTTGCGAGAGCCCGTAGCGAATATTATAGTGCACCCGACTACCAAAACTTGAGTTAAAGAAAAGCAGAAAGAGGATTAAATTAAACACCGGCTAGACTAGAAATAATGCATTCCTATATTTTTATCTTGATTTGTTGTTGCCAAACCACCTTCGCAGAAGTGTAGATTTTAATTGCTTTCCTAGGTTGTTTATATTTTTTAGATTTTAATTTAATTTCTTTTCGCTCAAATATAATTAGTTAGCATAATTTCGGTACTTAGTTGGAGTGAAAATTACGCGCATTCCCTGTGGGATCGATAACTCGTACTTATGTACACTTTATTACTTGATACGGCCGTGTATTCTTGCCTGAGTTGCGTTTTGCGCACATCAACTATCTCCCGTAAACAAAAGGTTATATACATAGTTACTTAATACAATATTTATGAAGTACTTAATACAACACTTTTTGAAAAAATTGACCAATTTGCCATTTGTTCATTTTATAATTAAATGAAAAAAAAAATATTAAATGGGACTGTGCGGAGATGGTGGCGGAGGTGGTGGAGGCTGGGTGGGTGAGGGTGGGGGACAAACTGGGGGAGGCCCAGTCGGTACTAGGCTGGCTGGGGGAGGGACTTGGTGCTAGGCAGACGTAGGCTGGGGCAGGGGGAAGGACTAGGCTTGGCGTGATTGGTGTGGGAGGGCTGGGGAAGGGATTGGGGGCTAGGCAAACGTGGGTTGGGGAAGGGGGAGGGACTGGGCTTGGTCCGGTTGGTATGGGGGGACTGGGGGATGGGCATGCAGGTGGGGTTGGGGAGGGAGGGCTTGGCCCGGTGTGGGAGGGAGGGAGGACCGGGGGTAGGCGATGGGCGGTCGGTGGTGGGGTTCAATTTAGTTTTTTTAATTTTGTTAAAGGTAATATAGTATTTTTACAACAAAAAATGATGTATTAAGTATTTTATTGGTGTTGTATTAAGCATCCCCTTTTACATATTACCAATGTTCTAAAACGCGCCTTAGGCAGCCACCTAGGCGCCGGCTAGTCGCTAGGCGTCTTCCCCACGTCGCGATTTATACAAAATCGAACAAAAAAATCACTGGAGTAGAAAATCGCCGGCTAGTGGTTGTAGGCGCTTGTTTAGTTGATGTCGTATATACTTATTGATGATGGAGGAGGTTGAGAGAGAGAGATAATGAAAATGGTTGCTGGAGTGACAGCGCAAGGATTGAGCCAACCTTGGGGTCAGTTAGAGAGAGAAACACCGGCGACATTGAAGAGGGTCGTTCACAAAAGACTTTTGTTTTGATTTGAGTTATTTTGAGTATTTGTATATGTATTTGTTGAGTTATTTTGAGTATTCGTGTATGTATTTGTTGTATATATATATACTGAGTCATGTGTGTATTTGGAAAATTGAAAGAAAGAAAAAGAAAGAGAGAGCCGAGCTATGAGATGGAAAAATTGAGATGAAGCAGTAGGCGTGGGTAGGCGTATGCTCGTTGGAAAAGAAGGAGAAGGATAGTGATGGAGAAAAAAAGAGAGAAGGAAGAGAAAAAAGAAGAAATAAAAAGAGAGCAAGAAAGAGTATCAGACTAATGGGTTTACTTTGCGTGTGAATGTACATGTGTGAGTTTGATAGGGGGTAGTAGCTAGATCGCATGAGAAAGTCAAATTGCCTGTGAGTTGCTGTGATATGGGGGTACACTCATATCAGAGCATCCCCATTGTTTGAAAATGGGGTCTTCTTACTAAGAAGAGAAAAGGGAACAATGAGGCACCACTTCTTAGCAATGCCATGTAGGAGAGAGAACATGACCACTTCTTATTTAGGAAGAAAAAAAGGAATCTTCTTTAGTTCGTTGTGTGATGACCGGTTTTGGGGAGGGGGGAATTAATTTTTTTTTTTATTGGAATGTTTTTTTTTTGTGTGTGTAAAAAGATGTGTAAGAAAATTATATAATGAGAAGATATATTCTTAAGTGGGTAATAAGAGAAAATTGTGTAGGTGGCAGTGGGACTGAGCCAAGAAGATGATATAAAAATAATAACATTGTGGATGCTCTCATATTTGTCTTTTCAACAAAGGGAAAATATCTTTTGTTATTTTTGTTTTTTTTAACAAAAGTCTTTTCTTCTCCTTCTGTATTTTACCTTCTTGGTAATGAACAAAAGTAAGCATTTGTCATTTCAAGCAATGGGCAAATGTATTGAGTTTTAATTAAGTATAGATTTATTACTGTTAGATTATTTTGTGATATATTATTAGTATATATATTTAAAGGTTTAAGTTTAGAATCTTATCATATTAAAAAAATATCAAAATAAGATTAATTATGTCTTAAATTTTAGGCCTTGCCTAAGCTCCGACTAGTCCTTTAAGCGCTAGTCTAACGCCTAGTGGTCGCTTAACGATTTTTAGAATATTATATATTACAATCAAACTCGAACCAAATTTATAGGCCAAATTATTTTTTACCCCCCCCCCCCAAAGTTCCCACCAAATCTCAGTTAACCACCTAAACTAAGGTTTGTCTCATTTTAGCACTCAAGGTTTCCATTTGTCTCATTTAACCCCCCCCCCCCGGTCTGTTGTCGTTGGAATGAAGACGTTAAATCTAGGTATTTTCGTATTTTCCATATCTCAGTTAACTAATGTCCATATCTCAGGCAAAAAAAACCAACTAAGGTCGATTGTTTTCTTTCCCAACTGACTCACTTTCATCATTCATCTCCATAATCAAATTCATTTATAACCCTTATTTTGTGAGATCTTCGAGATTTGCTACTCTAATGGTTGCTTCCACTAATTCTACAATCCCACCTCCGTATTTCTATTTTGATGAGAAATGGAAGTTATCGAAGAAAGAGGGCTCTTCCAGAAGTCGTTTTTCAACTTCATCTCTCATGAGAAATTCGTCGACAGCTTCTTCCACTCACCGACAGTGTGCATTTACCAGAAGATGCGCTCGGCTCGTCAAAGAGCAATGGACCCGCTTCTACATCATGAGGTGGTACGTCATGATGCTCGTCTATTGGCGAGAGTACGGCGATTCTTGAAGAGAAAAGAGAAAATCGATTAGTTTTTAGAGAGACAATGATGGAAAATTAAGGTTTTTCTCCCCTCGTTTTTTTTTTATTTTCTTTCTTATTGCGAGATGGGATTTGGTTGAAAGTCGACTCTGCATGAAAATTTCCCAGCGCTGGCGTCCGAGGAGGAAGAGAAATATGATTATTGCTAAGATCTATTCCCCACAAGAAGAATATGTACATATCAACCCTATTTTTTAATTTTTTCTGTTTTAATTTTTTTTCTTTGAACTACGTAGATTTTTTAGGGGGTCTTAATCCCCATTAATGGAGTAAAGGGTCTCTTTAATTTCCAAGGTACACCTTACATGACTATGGATGCTAGGTGTAGTACTAGCTAGACTCAAGTTGCATAGGCACGAACATCTTCCATAAAGGTGCAATTATAAACTGCACTGACAGTAACAATTTTCAAGGATGAGTGAGTATGTGGTGTTGAATATTTCTGGTTCTGGTTTCTGGGTATTAGTGTTCTTGATGATTGAAGTGATGGGTCGATCTTTCTCGAGATCTCTCTACGCTTGAACCCTAGAGTGAGAAGCTCTAGAGAGAGACAGAAAGATGCCATTCAACTATTGTTGAGAAGGTCTGAATTTGCAGCAAATTTGAAGGAAAAAAAAATTCTTACCTGAGAAAGAAAACTATCGATCTTAGTTGGTTTCTTTGCCTGAAATATGGACTTTAGTTAACCGAGATATGTAAAATACAAAAATACCCCGATTTAACGTCTTTATTCAAACGGCAACAAACAGAAAGGGGTTAAATGGGATAAATGAAAACTTTGAGTGCTAAAATAAGACAAACCTTAGTTTAGGTGGTTAACTGAAATTTAATGAAAGCTTTGGGGAGTAAAAAATAATTTCACCAAATTTATATGATAAAGACTTAAGATACAAATCATACAACAAAGATCTAGCTTAAACAAACAAATCCTAATATGACCAACAACTTGTCATGATGAGTTGAAGAATCTTATCCACACATTCTCTCTCCTTAAAAAAAAAAAGTACTTCCTCACCTTTTAAATTATTATCCACCTTTTTTTGAAATTTTTTTAAGAAAATATTTTTAACATTTAATTCTTTTTTTTTACATATTTTAATTATAGTCATATAATTAAGAACATTAAAAAAAAATCATAAATTTCATTAATTTTTATAATACAATCAATTATTTTTTTAAATAATATATTAAATAAAAATAGAAAATATTTTGAAAACGAGCATGAAGTAAAACATATCATAGGAATATGTGAGAAATATTTTTATCCACAATTTCTCACAGTCAAAGGAATCATACTAATCCATGTTGGATTTTGCGGTGGTTGATAGTCGTTTGTTTACTCGAATTAGCCCTATTTTTACATGGTTTGCAATCAAATTTCAATAATTGGTTGGTAGGTAGTAGGCAAAGCCGCACAGGCACAGCACAGATATGAATCAGCTACTTATCATCGGCCAGTACGTTATTGGCACGTGTCATGTCAAGCAAGTGCCAAACTGTCAACATTATTTGAATTTTCCATTGGGCATGAAATGGCCCGTCCTAACTACGTAAGTTGCACGTCAACTATGCTTCCACGTCGTTCACTGTCCGTTACTCAAAGAGTTACTGTTATGGATTTTTTAGATTTAAATCAGAAACGTAAAGAACACCCGATATGGCAAAAATATGTGTAATGGTTTTATGAATATATTTTATAATATAGATCTTTTTTATATATGAATTAAGATCCGTAATATAGTTTTACATGAGACCTACTCACTCAATAATTTTAAAAAAATTCCTTTTTTTCATTTTTTTTTCTAAAATTACTCTTACCACTTACATTTATTTTCATTTTATCTTAATTAATAGGATAAATTTTTAATGTCTCCTTATTAGTTCATAAATCTTTTACTATAAACATATGTGAATTTGTAGGTAAACTTATAAAACTTTGTAACATGAACTTACTTAATAAATACTAGTTATTGTCTTATTGAGCCTTACTTCGCACACGTTCAATATAAATTAAAGATCAATAATTATCTATTTCTATTGATTTGAATGTTTTATCATACATTGATAAATCATGTATATAAAGTATAAATTATGCTTCAAAAAGTAATAGATGTAAACAAATTCACACATAAAGTAAAAAATCATTCTTTCGTTGTTGTAAGTGGCAGCAGCCAAAACTCTATCTTTTGGGGTATGACTCGGTTTTGATCATATTGGAGTTTTTTTTCATGGAGAAAATATTGAAATAAATTTACGATATTATGTAATAGAAGTTAATATTAACATTATTTATAAATAGATATTGGTTATAAAAGTCTTTAGATAAAATAATTTTTATATTAATCATCAAAAGTCATTTATCTAAATATTTTTTAAACAAATATTAATTTTTAACTAATGTTTGTTACATCACTTTTATTGATAATTATAGTATAGATGCATCTTAGTGAAAAATTAGTATTATTAGTTAAAGAAATTGTGGAACTTGATGCACGAGTTTCTTTGCGTGTCATTTGTTTATTAGCAAAGGTAATTATGCAATTATATTCTACTCGGTAAGAGTATCGAAATGATATATTTATTTGTTCAAATCGAGTTTTGGATGAATAAGATATCAAAGCTTAAAGTATGGTATTAGAAGTGGGTCATTAGAGTAAAGTGCTCACCTAATGTCAATATAATAATATTATCCCACATTGGTTTAAAAATAATATTGGTAGTAAAAGTCTTTTTATACTCCCTCCGTCCCTAAATAATCGTTCTAGTTGACCCGGCGTACAGTTTAAGAAAAAACAATTGACTTGATTATTTATATTGGTTTAATGTATAGTTTTCTTTAATGTCCATGTGTATGTGGCTCATAATTAAAGTAGAGTGAAAAAGTAAGGGTAAAGTGGTAAAAGTGATGTTCTAAAAAGATAAGTTTTAAAGTGGACAATTATTTTGGGACGGACGAAAAAGGAAAGGATGACGATAATTTAGGGACAGATGGAGTATAAGATTTCTACTATTATTAACAATAGAAGAAATTAATAGTAAATTATTAATATCACAATATGATACTCCCTCCGCCCCTAATTTATTGTCTTGGTTGACCCGGCGCACCGTTTAAGAAAATCTATTTGACTGGATTATTAATATTGGTTTAATGTGTAGTTTCCTTTAAAGCACATGTGTATGTGGCTCATAATTAAAGTATGGTGAAAAAGTAAGGGTAAAGTGATAAAAGTGATGTTCTAAAAAGGTAAGTTTCAAAGTGGACAATTATTTTGAGACGGACGAAAAAGAAAAGAATGACGATAATTTAGGGACGGAGGGAGTATTAATGATTATTTTTAGTTAATTGCTAAAAAAAGAAAAGTCTCAAATCAAATGATGTTAAGATTTAAGGATTTAACAATATCAAAAATTGGATAATATGTTACTACAAGAACTGTCCGGATGCATCCGGAGGCATGCATAGAATGATTATACAGTTTGTCAAACACAAAAAAAGACGGGGAAAAGCGATTAATCCATAAACCAGTTTGTATTCATGGATCACTTGATTTTATAATCCATCCACCTTGTCACCCATAATTGTTCATGAACCCCTTCACAAGGGGTACAAACCCCTCGTTGTGGATGTCCTAACTAAGATCCGACAAGGCTTCGTAATTACATAGATATTGTTCACATAATACTTTATACGTTTTATTTAAAAAATGTATCTTAGAAAAATTTAATAATTTAGAGATATATAATTAAAATTAAAGTTGGTTATAAATACAATAATGTTTTAATATAATTAATATTCTGTGTTAATATCAAATGTGGATGATAAAGTTAAAAGCATATATAATATTAATCTTCTTATATTATCTTGTTAATTGAGTCTTACTGTCACCTCATTAACTTTATACTTCAAAAATTTATAATTTACCCCCACAAACTGTACAAAGCAACCATATAAAGACTGGATTTAAAAAGAAAATTCAGTTTAAAGAGAATAATCAGCCGCTGGAACCCACAGTACCCCTTCTCACGCCCCTTATCCCCGCATGTGGTGCACGCGCAAGTTAAAGCCAAGCAGTACACCACACCTCCCCCTCTCTTCTTCTCCCAAAATCATTTTCATATTTAAGAAGTCATTTTCTTCTCTCTCCTAGGTGAACAGTTAAGAAGGTGCTCCACTATTGCTAAATATAATCTACTTAGCAAGATGTATAATAAGTAAGTAATGAGGATGCTCTCATGAAGATCATTAGACATAATTTTAAAAGTGTATTATTTATGTCAAACATCTCACAATCGTGAATTTTTTGCTCAAAAAGGGTAGAAGTAGAGATTATCTATATATTTATAGTCATGGTCATTTATTATTTTTAATTTGCGTGAATTTTCGCCCGACTGCAGCTTAAAAATACAACTAATCCATAAATCCTCCAAAATAGGAGATTTATGCGGCTCAACTTTCGCATCTCCCTTAGCATGACACGTGGCACATCCGTCTCAGTTTCTAACTTTCTTTCTCATTACCCTTTTCCCTTTACCGGCTGATGATTTTAAAATCCTCCTTCAAATCTCACCTGCTTAATCTTATGATCTCCCCCTCGACCAACTCGCACAGCCCATTAATCCACCCCCCCCCCCCCTCTTTTCTCAATTTGAATTTTTTTTCCCACTGTTAATCCCTAAAAAGAATCATCTTCTTGTGCTGTGTTTCTTGATTTCTGGTAGTTTGAGCTTTAAATCGAAGCTACAATGGAGTTATCATTGTTAGGAACCGCTCAACCGAAGCTCGGGACCTCCGATTCGATTTCCAAAGATGTTAGTTTGTTTAATTTTAGCCGTAATTTGGTGTATTCTGGAAAGTCAAGGGTTGAGTTTACTAACAAATCCATCATATTGGCCAAGGCTTCTATTCGGTATTCGGTCAAGGTCGCCGCCCAGTCGGGAGCTTCCGTATCGGATAAAGTTTCCGACTTTACAACGCCTTCCCGAATAAAATCCAAGCCTGTAAGTTTCCGACTTTACATAATGCTACTCTCTCCGTTCCTAAGGAATCAGTATCCATATTCTTATGAATTAACTTTTCATCCGATTCTAGGCCTTCTGAACATGATAGCGTGGCCAACTAAAATCTAAAAAAATTAAGACAAAGATTGTGATCGAGCCGCTTGTGTGAAAAAGATTATACCATCGTTGGATGAAAATTTTACTCCTTTTATTAACTATTTATTTCTAATGAAATTACTAAACTCACTTTTCCCAACTATAATGTCTTAATATGCACTTGCAATGTTATCAGGTGGACAATGAGGGTATGTATAGAGTATAGTGCTAACTGCTAACAATTAACTTAAAACTCAACTTCGGTAATCATCTTGAAAAACAGTAGTTTGCTGACTATAAACCGTATTTGTTTATGCAGGCTGATGGTGTGAGATTATATGTTGGGTTGCCACTGGATTCAGTTTCCAATTGCAATACAATAAAGCATGCAAGAGCGATTTCAGTTGGACTAAAGGCTTTGAAATTATTAGGAGTTGATGGGGTAGAGCTCCCCATTTGGTGGGGAGTTGCTGAGAAAGAAGCCATGGGTAAGTACGAGTGGTCAGGATACCTTGCTCTTGCAGAGCTGGTCCAAAAAGCTGGTCTCAAGCTCCATGTATCACTCTGCCTCCACGCTTCTGAGGAGCCCAAGATTCCCCTTCCTGAATGGGTGTCTCGAATTGGTGAATCTCAACCGAGCATCTATTTTTCAGATCGCTCGGGACAGCATTATAAAGAGTGTCTCTCGTTGGGTGTAGATGATCTTCCTGTTCTTGATGGAAAGACTCCAGTGCAAGTGTACAAAGAGTTCTGTGAGCACTTCAAGACATCGTTCTCACGTTTCATGGGATCCACAATCACTGTAAGGAGTTAATGAATCTAAAGTATGTTTGATGTTCTTTTACAAAACAAACAGTCGAACTGACCATATGTGGTATGCAGGGGGTATCCATTGGTCTAGGACCAGATGGCGAGCTTCGATATCCTTCTTACCATCAATTGTCCAAAAGTACCACTTGTCTTGGAGCGGGAGAATTCCAGTGTTATGACCAAAACATGATGGCTCATCTCAAGAAGCATGCAGAAACACTAGTGAACCCTCTTTGGGGACTCTCCGGGCCCCATGATGCACCAAGTTATTACCAGTTGCCGATATCAAACACATTCTTCAAAGAGGAAGGTGGGTCATGGGAGACTGCATATGGTGACTTCTTCCTTTCGTGGTATTCAAGCCAACTCGCATCTCATGGAGACCGTCTCCTGTCTGTAGCAACCTCGACTTTCAGCAACACTGGTGTCACAGTTTCTGGCAAAGTGCCTCTAATTCACTCGTGGTATAAAACACGCTCCCATCCCTCTGAGCTAACAGCAGGATTCTATAACACAGTCAATAGGGATGGGTATGAAGGGATCATTGAAATGTTTTCTAGACATTCATGCAAAATGATCATGCCAGGTATGGACCTCTCAGACGAAAGCCAGCCAAACGACTCCCAATCAAGTCCAGAGTTATTAGTTTCCCAAATAACAGAATCATGCAGAAAGCATGGCGTAGAGGTCTCTGGCCAAAATTTACTTGTATCAGGTGCTCCAAAAAACTTTGAACAGATCAAGAAAAACTTGTTGAGCGAGAATGGAATGGACTTGTTTCTTTACCAGAGAATGGGAGCTGAATTCTTTTCTCCCAAACATTTTCCTTCCTTTACAGCCTTTGTTAGGAGCCTAGATCAACCAGGATTGAAGTCGGATGATTTGGCAATAAATCATGGAGAAACTGCCAAATCTGGCAAGGATCTTCAATTGCACACCGTGTAATAGTTTTCATGTATCTAAAAAAAATTAATCATAATAAATGTATTTTACATGTCGATATTGCTATGCACTAAGGTGCTACATTAAGCGCTTCCTGCTCTGGTAAGACACGGAAGATGTAATTATCTGATACGTTTTGGTGGTCAAGTGAGTTCCAAGAATATATTTCCCCTCTTTCAATAGATGAAAACCCAGAAACACTTGGTGTCAAGGGAGGTACAGGGTTGAATAGTGAACTGCTCTGAGGTGCAACTATCTGTTGTTGCTGGTGCTGAGGCGGCTGCTCGGATTTAACTTGAGCAAGTAGGGTATTAATCTGACTTCCGGTAAGTGTCTCATGATCAAGTAATGCATTAGCAATCGCGTGGTGCTCCTTGCTAAAGGTTGTGAGAATGGTTTTTGCATTATTGTAAGCTCTTTCCAACAATTCCCTCACTTCCTTCTCAATAAGGAGTCGAGTCTGAGTACTCATGCTCTTCCCATTATCATCATAGTTATGAGTAACCACCCCAACTTCTTTGCTCATACCATACTTTGTTACCATCGCTCGTGCGAGTTCAGTTGCCTGCTGGAGATCGGATGATGCACCCGAAGTAACTTCATTCTCCCCAAAGATGAGCTCCTCCGCCACTCGCCCGCCCATACAAACATCAAGGCGAGCAAGCATTTGTTTACGTGATATACTAGTCTCATCCTTATCAGGTAACTGGGCTACCATACCAAGAGCATTCCCTCGAGGAACAATCGTTGCCTTGTGTACAGGAAGGGCCCCATCAGTATGGATAGCCACAAGTGCATGACCGCCCTCATGGAAAGCTGTTAGCTTTCGTGATTCATCAGATATAACAGCTGATTTACGTTCACTACCCATCATGATCTTGTCCTTCGCATACTCTAGATCAGCCATGCTCACAACTTTAGCATCGTCCATAGCAGCCTTGAGAGTCGCAACGTTGACCAAGTTTGCAAGGTCAGCACCTGAGAACCCCGGGGTTCCTCTCGCGATGATCATCAAATCAACGTCATCTCCCTTGAGAACCTGCAAAAACAAAGATATTCACTAATTGCAAAAAATAGCTTTTATTTTCATTAACCCTGGGTCTATTTTTGGGGAGGGGAGTTAATAAAGAATACCTTTGACATGTGAGATTCCAAGATCTGCCTTCTTCCTTCAACATCAGGATTTGGAACAATAATATTACGATCAAACCGTCCAGGTCTTATCAGTGCCTTATCTAACGACTGTGGGAAGTTAGTTGCCCCTATGACTATAATTCCATCATTTTGCTTGAAGCCATCCATTTGAGAGAGCAACTGATTCAATGTCATCCTCATGTACTGCTGGTCCCTTGGATTCCGCTTTCCTCCGATAGCATCTATCTCATCTATAAAAATAATACAAGGTGATTTCTTCTTTGCTGCAGAAAAGAGATCTCTAACCCTCCGGGCTCCAACACCAACAAACATCTCTTCGAACTCGCTGCCACTACATGAAAAGAATGGCACACCTGCTTCCCCTGCTATAGCTCTTGCCAACATCGTCTTTCCGGTGCCAGGAGGACCAACAAGCAAAACACCATTAGGAAGCTTACCCCCAAGGCGAGTGAAGCGCTGTAACAGGTGAAAGTAATCAGATACTTTTAAAAAAGCCGTCCATCCATTCTAGAGGCCACATAACTTGAGTGTTTAGCTTCAACCAAAAAGTTGCACCATTCCACAAATAAACTCACAAAAAATAAGGGGCATAAATGGTTCAGTCTGATTCGGTGGGTAAAACATGAAGTAAATTGCATGCAAAGGTTTACAGAAAAAATCAAAACAAATCGAACCATTAAAAGTTTGGAACCAAGCCGAACCATTAAGAGTTTGAAACCAAACCGAACCGAACCACATTGGTTACTTTCCATATGCAGTTCGGCCAGTTTGGTTTGGTGGTTGGATCGGTTGGAATTAAGGCAATACAGGCTATTAATAAACCAAAGGAAAAAAAAGTAAGTGATAATAGGGAAAATCCAAGCCAATCAATCTATATACTATAAAACATTCTGAGAAGTTAACTACCGGCTAGGATTTATTTTTACCAAACACAACTACTGACCGGTATTTAATCTCAGTATCCACAAGCGTGTGCAGCGGTTAATTCTCGCAACTATTTCCCCAAACCCACCTCCCTTTTATCTCTCCAACCCTCTCTTTCTCTCTCTGTCACTCTGCCCAGTTTCTCCTCTTTCCTTCCCCGATTTATTTCCCTTTTCTCTCCAACCCTTTCTCTCTCTTTCTCTGTGAGACTGTGACTCCTTTCCCCTCCTCTTTCAGCATCCCCTCAAGCCGCCGCTGGAATCGAAGCCGCCGCCGGAATATAGCCCTAACTTCTGCAAGCTTTCTTGCCGCCGGGCCTTCTGAAAGCTTTCGCTGCCCTCTTCCTACATTTTCCTTTTCTTCTCTGTATACCCCTTTCCCTCTTCATCTTCATCTATGTATCGATATATTATATATATCTTCCCTCCCTTAATCACCTCTCCAGCCCTCCCACATACTGAATCTCAGCAGTCTTTCTTCTCCAGCTCTCCGACCCGCGTGACTACTCGCCGCCCTCTCCATCAACTGTAATTTATCCAGCCCTCCCACGTATCTGTATTCTCAATTTATTCTGTATTTCTTTTTTTTTTAGACATTTTGGTCTCTGGCATTTGTCTCAAAAAAAATTCTTCATGAAAAGATTCGGTTTCTTGATTATGTTTCTTTCAGTTTTAGGGCAAGTGTTTAATTATATTTTACAAAAATTCTGTACCTCACTTCAAGTAGTGTTCCTAATTTGATTAAGACTTTCTATTTAGTTAAGGCAATTTTACTACAACTTCCGTATGACATATTTTAAGGTGGAGAGGGTAGATATAGACACGGTCATTTTAGTACTGCAATTGTTTGGATTCGTGTCTTTGTTTCAAGTGTTTTTTTTTTCCTTTTTATGATACTAGTTAGGGGTGGCAATTGGGTGTTACCGGTTAAGTTTGGATAAAACCATTATCTACCCAATATGCTTAATGGGTAGTTTTGGATGTTATCCAATAACACCCATTAAGCTTAACAGGTGCTATTGGATAATACCCAATCCTATCAATTAATAAATGGTATTATCCGGATAACACCCAATAAGCAACATTATATTTTGCTCACAAACACAAACACTCACACACAGTACACACAGAAACACATATGCAGTACACACACACAGAGTACACCCCCCACACACACACACAGTACACACAAAACTAAACAAACACACACACTTTTACTACTAATGCATATCGATTGATCCACACACGTGATCCAATACCACTCAATTATGACCATATACTACACAAATAAAACAATTAATATGAAAGAAACTTAACTCTAAATTTTCGTATGATAACTACTTTTTTGATTCTAAATTATCTTCATGTTTTGACTTTTTTATGGTCAAAATGAATGTTTTTAAGGGTAAATTTAACGTTAATTTTCTTGTTTTATAATTTGAAAAAAATGTAAGTCAAACAATACAATAATATAAGGAGGTGGGGGGTGGGTGAGTAATGCTCAAGTTATAACGATACAAACATGTGGAAGGTTAACTGAGAGATATATGCCAATCAAAATCCGATTTGTTTGAAAAATTATCAAATTTGGATTGGACCGAATTATCTCTCAGATATTCAAAAGCTCGATTCATATCCTAAATTTTCGGAATCATTTTTATTTGTATTTAATCCATCCCAAATTAAAGAGCTAAATAAAGTTTCCGTTTGTTTTGTATTGGTTTCTTATGTTCTGATTCTTTCATTTCAGTTTTGTTCTATCAAATGCCCGTTCCATTTTACACATGTTTGTTTGTTCTCTTTTTGAATTTTTTTAGTCCATTCCTTGATTACTTTGAGCCATAATAAGATATGTGTTGTTTTTCTCAAGTTTAGTCCTGCATTTGTTTGGATTCATGTCTCTGTTTCCAGTGATTATTTTGTGTATGCAAACTAGAAGAGGAAGGATGGCTGTCGTGATAGTTTGTGAATTTTGATGGGGAAGGATGGGGAGAGGACTAGGTGCATTGGCAGGAAAATATAAAAGGGGTATTTTCCATTACGAATTGTTGAATATTATGTCATCTCTGGATTATGCCAGAGCTACTTTTAGAGTTTTTATATGGTCAGTTAATTTTCTTTGGCTTAAACTTGGTTGTTTTTTTCTTTGATTCGGTTCTTTAATTTGATTCCTCTTTTTTCATTTTAGCTAACCTTATTTGATTAGAAATTCAGCTGGATGTATTGGGTTAGATTATGGCTATGATTGAACAAGATACTCAGCTCACATCCCCTTCACTGATTGCAGTAATTCTTTTTTCTTTTCTTTTTTTGGATAGATAAGTGTGACCCTTGTTGGTGTGGGATTGAAACCAAGGACCTCAAGGTTTTTTTTTTTGTGTGTAAATATTACTCAAATGCTTTTGTTTAAGAAGCGTATGGGAGTAGTGTTGGAGCTTCCTGAAGGGGGACTAAGAGCTCACTGTAAAGGTGCTTCAGAAATAATTTTGGCTGCCTGTGACAAGGTGATCAATGCAAATGGTCAAGTTGTTTCCATAGACGAATCATCCCTTAACCATCTCACGGTTACAATTGATCAGTTTGCTTGCTGGTGAAGCTCTTCGAACTCTATGTCTTGCCTAGATGGAACTGGAAAGTGGCCTCTCCTCTGATTCTCAGGGTAAACGAGTATAGGAATTGTTGGTATCAAAGATCCTGTTCACCCATGTGTGAAGGAGTTTGTTGCCCTTTTTAGGTCGTTTAAAATTGGAAACTCATTTTAGGACAAAGTGAGTATTATTATACTTACTGAAAGGCAATTCTAATAAAACATTGCTGCTACATTTTAAATTTCTCTTTGTAAAATTACAACATTTCATTATTGGTTTTCTTACTAAATAAATGAATTATGTCTAATTATTATTTCAAGTATACAATGATCGTAGGCACGGGCACGAAATCTAGTTATTATGCAAGAACAAACTAAAAATATATAAATTTCATACAATCTGAGCAATTTTTAAATCAAATAAAAAAAGATATCAAGAGGTGCTTAATGGTTCAGTGCAATGGTTCGGCTCGGTTCGGTTCAGTAGGTGAAATAACGAACGAACCAAACCAACTTGGTTTCTTGAAAAACGGATATATACTTTAAAAAACCACACCAAATCACTCTGTTTGGTTTGGCTTGGCAGTTCAGATCGCCACCCGCACTCGCAATAAGCTCAGGCAAACATGGGTAAGAAGTGTGCAGAATACAAGTGAAGGATTCAAAGTAGGAACAGAGGAAACACTATAAATTAAATGGGACCAAACATGATGGCAGTGATCATAAATTCTCTTTACAGCAATAGGGGGAGTCAAAGAGTCTTCATACCTTAGGGTCACGAAGATACTGGACAATTTCTTCAAGCTCAGCTTTTGCCTCATCAACACCCTTCACGTCGTTAAATTTTGTGTTAGATTCCATGATCGGCTGCACCTCCCAGTCCACCAGACCAAGTCCTGTAAATTTGATGAGAGTTAAGAAATCCATCTTCGACTAGGTAACCAGGAGATAATAACCAATTCATTATCAACAATAAACAATCATAGTAAAATTACCATTGGAGATGCTTCTACTATCAAACAGCGCTCCAATGCCTGAAAGTAGTAAAAAGACTGCACCCAGAATACGGACTGTGCGCCAAAAATGTCCCTTACCTTTTCCTGCTTCAGCTGCCACCATATATATTGGAGCAGTAGCAGTTCCTAGGGGACCCTCTTTTGTAGATTTACCTACATTCCTAAGGGCTGAAAGGCCACCAATACTTCCTTCTTCCATTGCAGAGTTAACGGACGCCGACATTCCTGAATTAGAAAGTTAACAAGAAAAACCAAAGTTCATAACAGAAGAATAGAAAGAAAAAAATATATATGTTGACAAGAAATCAAAAGTTAATAACATAAGTAAATATGAGTGCCAGTAAAATCACAATTCACACATGCTCACCTCTCTGCAACGTCTTGAGCAATTCACTTTCATCCAGCCTATCAACTTTGATAAGTGCCTTGACATACTCTGCAACTGCAGTGGAATTAGAATGAAGGGAAGGCTGACTTTCAAACAATCTTATCACTGCCTCTGGATCATTTCGATGATAAAGCTCCCTAAAAAATGCAGAATCACTCGATCCATCTGCACCATGCATTCTACGAGCTAAACTGCCAACATAGCTCGACAGAAAACTTCTTTGAGCACTTGGAAGCCTATTCACTGCAGGCAAAAAAAAAAGGTAAAAAAGGAGTGGAGTCAATAAGACCGCTAACGTTCTTGTCTTCAAAGAGTGTCTTGTCAAAGTGCACGCAACAAAGAACCTTGTCAAGGAAAAATAAACACATGTTCTGCTACGATAAAAACAAAATATAACACGTTGCTCTAATTTTGGATATTCAGAAAAGCAAAGAATCAACATTCTATATGAAAATGATCCATGTGGGCCAAGATATAGCAAAATGGCTAGGAAATCATCCACCGGAACACACATTCTCACACCATACTCGATAAAGAATTTTTAGCTTGAATGCCTTTGTCATGAAACAGTTTTCCAACCATCACAAGCAGATGCAGACTATGAGCTCTCTATGACAAATGAAAACTCAATATATTGTGGTATTATTGTGTCACAGACTCACATGGGAGGTTGTAGGCTACAACTTATAGTTTCAATGAGCAAAGAGACAACAGAAGCCTTCAAATCGAAAACTTTTCACTTCGAATTCTATGCCATAGACTAAGATTACTTAATTTACCAAATCTATTCCAACTTCCATCATAAGTGACAAGATCAAATAACATGTTACCCATGACTGATCAGCAAAAACTAAATGTTTGGGTGAAAAGCTACAACAAACAGCTCGCAAATCCAAATTTTTGCACTAAATATAATATTTAATCCAAATCAAAAACTACATGAACAAGTAAAACCAATCTAGCTATGAAAATACATATGGTATGACAAAACTCTAACTCAGAACAGCCAAATAGTCATCTAATTGAGCACGTTACAACATATACAAAGGATGACAAGGTAAGAAGCCAGAATCAAACATTCAAGTTTCCAATAATAGACGTATATAACATAAAATGTCCAACAGTTCCAGAGATATGGCCGTAGATACTCTATTTACAGAATGACTCAAACAACTATAAGACAAGAGCATCTAAATGTTACAGAAACAATAGTAAATTCAAATATAGGAAGGTAGTGCCAATTGCTGACAGGAAGTACATACCTCCGGAACCTCTAACCTTCTGTGAGGTGAGATAAGATCTCACAAGCAAATTTTTTAATTGCATCAACTGAGATTGCTGCCTCGAGGCCTATCAAAGAGGTTCAGAGATTACAAAAATTCAGAGAAGAGAAACAAAAAAAAAAGAATTAAAATAAATACCAACATCCATATCCAAAATAAAAACGAACAAGATAACAAAACCACATGAGCAATTAACAAAGATCATATGATGTGCTGAACTACCAATCTTCTAAGAAGCCATAAAAATCCCTGTTTTATTGATGAAAGGATTGAAATTTATTAAATAACTGTTTATACAATATACAATCAATCCAAACAGAATTTAAAAAAAAAAAAAATCATTTGTCTAGAAAGTCTATTATTCCAGTTAAACTTGGGATAATAATCTATTTCAACTCCACATAACCAACAATATCCACATCCTGCACCATTGAAAAAAGTAACTTGTAATTTTATAAACATGTAAGCTTAGTTTCAAAAGGTGAACTACTCCCTCCACCCCACTCACTGTCGATGCCTCAAAAATCCAATATTTGAGAGGTACATAAGCACCCTGGGAAGTAACCATTATAACAAAAATGCTTCTTATACTCAACTTATTCCATTTCATATATGAGGTGGAAAGTAAGACAACATTATGGGAATTAGAAGCTAAATTCTTGAAATGAGACTCTCTCTGGTGGATAAATCCCAAAGAATGTAAGTCTTTTAAGTAGAATGAATGGAGTATCTTCTAAGAATCCAAAAGGAAAATGAACTTGTTGACACAGCACAACCTAAAAAGGGATTGCATATATAAGACCACCCAAACATATAACAACTACAAGAAGAGGACACTAGTTTCCAATTAGAGCAAGAAAAATGCTTTTCACCACTCATCAGCATCAAAAACAGACCATGACCAACTGAACCCACCGAATGCACTGTCAAGCTATATCATGACAAATTAAAGGGCGTGTCATGCATACCCAGAAAAGATTAGGGCTTTTATTACAACAAAATATAGGGGTTTGTTTTTTCATAACAGTAGACAAGTCCAAATTGACAGCAGATTCAAGGTAAATCAATCATGATATATACGATTTTGAAAGAGAAACATAGAATCATGGAATGAAGATCGATGACAGACCTCGGTGAGAAGGAATCTTAAACCCATTTCCCTGCAAAGAGAGAACCAGTAAAGGTCCGATCTTTCTTACCCTTTTCTCTCTCTCTCTCTATAACTTTCTCTTTTTGCTATGAGTGTGTGTGTGTGTGTGTGTGTGTGTGTGTGTGTGTGTGTGAAAATGAAGGGATTAGCTGGGGATGACAGAGAAAGGTTGGGGGAGGAGGGTGGAGAATGCGCGAAACGAAGAAGGAGATGGGGGGGAGGGGGTAGGATTTTCACTTTCGAGGAAAATCTGAGAAGAAGAAATAGTCAAATAGATTAGATCTTGGGAATTTGTTTCTAACATGCACGCGATGCGTTACTGCGCACCCCTAGTCTTTCTTTAAGTACTCCTCCATTTTTAGCGCACACACCGTTTATTATAAATACTAGGTTATTACGACGTCTGCGGCCGACTTAAGATTGTTTATGAAACTTAATTTGTAGATAGATAATTTATAAATTTATTTGAATGAACCAACAACAGCAAGATGTCTACATAATTAATAAATCAAAAAAAAGTGAGATCACATTGAATCATCAAACCGAAAATCCATGTGAATTTTGTAAATTTAATTTGCAAGCTATTTCGTAATGGTTGTTTGTGGTGTTGGTGGAAAACATTTAATCAAATTGGATAAAATCTATTTTAAATTGACCAAATTTTGGTAAAATAATAAAAATTAAAAAACTTCTACCATGAGAATTGAGGAGTCCTAATCAAATTAAACTTGTCTAAATCAAATGTGATAAAATATATCGGGTACAAACACGTTAAAATCAAATGTGTGATAAAATCTATCCGCAAATAAAAAACTTTTACCATGAAAATTTGGAGTACTAATCAAATGAAACATGTTAAAATCAAATGTGATAAAATCTATCTGATATTAACTGATTTTGACAACAAAAAATGGTTTTAAAAAAAGCTTTTACTATGTATAAAGGAGTTACCGGTTTTAAAATCTATTAGATTTTAATTTTTGGTAGAAAAAAAAAAGAATTATATAGATATATTTAGTACCATATGCATGGTTTTAATAATTTTTGTTTTATTTGCAAAACTTGTTTAAAATAAAATGATTTTCTAAACTTGTAATAAATAATTAATTTTTTAATTAGAATAATTTGAAGAAAAAAAACAAAAAATAAGGTAAATATTCAAAATTGATCATATAGTCATGTAATTGAAAGATTAAAATCTATGAGAATTGATAAAATATATCCTAAAAAAAAATTACCGTAAAATTGGAGTTCTAATAAAGTGAAACATGTTTAAATCAAATGTTATAAAATATATCCGGTATTAACCGATTTTGGCAACAAAAAATGGTAAAAAAAGAAAAAAACTTTTACCATATATAAAGAAGGCACCGGTTTTAAAATTTATCCGGTTTTAATTTTTGATAGGAAAAAATATTATAAACTTGTATAGAAGGTGACACGTGGAAGCATATAATTCTTTTAAAACTTTAAGCGTACAACAAAAAGTCGTCTTGTGGCAACAACGGCTTCTGTTTTAATAATAGTTGATAGATAATTAATATATTAGTAATTAATAATTAATAAATATAGATTAGTAGAATAACAAATAATATAGAATTATCCAATGGATAATTTGTATAAATTAAAAATTATGAAAATAAAAAAAGATGGAAATAGAAGAGTTTTAGTCAAATTAAACTTGTATAAATTATATAGGATAAAATCTAGTTTAATTAAGCGATATTTGAAAAAAAAAATACCAAAATCCTAAATCTCTATCATAAATTTTCTCGTAAAACTATATCCTAAATATGTTTTATCATATCAAATTAGTTTTAGGAATTTTATCATATCTAATTAGAATTAGAATTTTTATCTTAAACTAATCGATTTTGAAAAAAGAAAAAACTTTTACCATTTCAAAAATGACATGTGGCGGTATTGGCGCTTCTCGTGAAATGAGAATTTTTTTAAAGAATTTTATTTTTCCACGTGTCACCCACTTATAAAAAGTTACTGATAAAAGGTTTACAAATAAAAAATTATTCGAAGTTTTTTGCAGATAGATTTTATACCGTTAGTTTAGGATAAAATTTTATCACATTTGATTTCAAATTTTTACTGATAAAAATATTTTTGAATTCATCAATTAGGGATCTAAATCTACTTCTAAATAAAAAAAATATCCTATTAATTACAAATTTGAAATTAAAATAATCAAATTTAAGAATAAACTGCTTCAATCTTGTCCCACATCAACCGAAAAAGCAAGAAAGCCAAAAAAATCAAGAAATATATTAACCGCCTTAAGTTTTTTGTGTGAGAGTAGGAATGCTGTAAAGAAGACTATCACTCACTACATCCACAATATAGATGAATAATATGATAAGCTTCATTGTAATTTCTAACTTAGAAGTCCTTTACAAGTGAAATTTCTATGAAAAGGTTTAGCAGGGACACTTTTTTCCCATCTAATTAACTTCACCAACATACAAGAATCAGTGACACATTACAACTGGATTGAGGATTCACACAATTTCAAAGATTCGACTTCAAAATATCCATTGTTCAATCAGCACTTGTGCCAAGTCTCCACAAGATTCAGTTTGATTTTCTACCAAAGAAACCTAAACTACATGGTAATAACACACTGGGAATGATCAACACGTTTACAAAGATCCGTAATAGTACATGGGGGTTTGCCTAGTTAAAAGAGAACTTTACCAATATCTAATAAGTGCTCCGGAAAAAGATTAAACCAATCAATCCCCACTTGCGCAACCCTTACAACCGCAATGCACACACTCGATGACCTTTTCCTCTCTTAGGTGCCTTGGGACTCTACAAACACAAGTTGTCTGGAAGTTGTGATCCCGTGGCTGAATGCATCTTAAGCAGCAAAGTCGTTCATAACCAGGCTTCTTCCACTTAGCAATAATATTGCGATCAGCATAGCCTTGATCTAAGCAAAACTTAAACAGTTCCTTGGAAATTTCTTTCCTGCGATGGTAAAGATCAAAGATGTAGCGACTCTTAAGATGTGCGATTTTGAAAATAGGCTATAGGGTCTCACATTTTCTTTTCCCATCATGTGGATCGTTCTCCGCTTCTCTCATCTTTCCTTGTAATTTCCGAAGAGTAGGCTTAATCAATTCCCACCCCTCTGGGTATTTGACACGGTTCGTCTTCACCTTAAGCATTCTTTTGGCTGCAATCCAAGTGTTGAAATTCAAATCTCTTTGTAGAGCACTAAGAGCAGTAGAGATAGAGAGAGGAGGAAAGAGGAGGTGGAGTGGATCATCAATCGTGGAGCGTCCGATACCCGCTGGTGGTCTGAACTTGGAATTGCTCACTGAGTGGAGTGGAGCCTCAAGGAGGCGACCGAGACTAAGGAAAGGGAATGAGGGAAGTCGGGAAGGGATGGAACTTGGGAGAGGTCGAAGAGGGAGACGGGATTTAGCAAAAGCGATTTAGGGACTTCGAATTCAGTCTCTCTCGTCTTCCCAGTAAATATTTATAGTTATCAATAATTTAGTGATAAAATTTTAAAAATGTAGTTATCAAAAAGTAAATATTTGTAGTTAACAATAATTTAGTGATAAAATTTTAAAATGTAGTTATCAAATCTGATAAAACTTTCACGAGTAAAAATTAAAAAAAATTACAATTTATAAGACGGTGACACGTGGCAGCACATAATTTTTTTAAATTTTTTTACATTTAAAAGCCACGTGGCGGCTCGTTTTAGTTATTATTAATAGATAAAATTTTAAAAATGTAGTTATCAAAAAGTAAATATTTGTAGTTATCAATAATTTAGTGATAAAATTTTAAAACATAGTTATCAAATATGATAAAAGTTTTATGAGTAAAAATAAAAAAAAAGTACAATTTATAAGACGGTGACACATGGCAGCACATAATTTTTTTAAATTTTTTTACATTTAACAGAAAGCCGCCACGTGGCAGTAACGACTTCTGTTTTAGTTATTATTAATAGATTGTAGTTATCAATAATTTAGTGATAAAATTTTAAAAATGTAGTTATCAAAAAGTAAATATTTGTAGTTATCAATAATTTAGCGATAAAATTTTAAAATGTAGTTATCAAATATGATAAAAGTTTTATGAGTAAAAATAAAAAAAATTACAATTTATAAGACAGTGACACGTGGCAGTACATAATTTTTTAAATTTTTTTTACATTTAACAGAAAGCCGCCACGTGGCAGTAGCGGCTTCTGTTTTAGTTATTATTAATAGATAAAATTTTAAAAATGTAGTTATCAAAAAGTAAATATTTGTAGTTATCAATAATTTAGTGATAAAATTTTAAAATGTAGTTATCAAATATGATAAAAGTTTTATGAGTAAAAATAAAAAAAATTACAATTTATAAGACGGTGACACGTGGCAGCACATAATTTTTTTAAATTTTTTTACATTTAACATAAAGCCGCCACGTGACAGTGGCGGCTTCTGTTTTAGTTATTATTAATAGATTGTAGTTATAAATAATTTAGTGATAAAATTTTTAAAATGTAGTTATCAAAAAGTAAATATTTGTAGTTATCAATAATTTAGTGATAAAATTTTAAAATGTAGTTATCAAATATGATAAAAGTTTTATGAGTAAAAATAAAAAAAAAAACAATTTATAAGACGGTGACACGTGGCAGCACATAATTTTTTAAATTTTTTTTACATTTAACAGAAAGCCACCACGTGGCATTAGCGGCTTCTGTTTTAGTTATTATTAATAGATAAAAATTTAAAAATGTAGTTATCAAAAAGTAAATATTTGTAGTTATCAATAATTTAGTGATAAAATTTTAAAATGTAGTTATCAAATATGATAAAAGTTTTATGAGTAAAAATAAAAAAAATTACAATTTATAAGACGGTGACACGTGGCAGCACATAATTTTTTTAATTTTTTTTACATTTAACAGAAAGCCGCCACGTGGCAGTAGCGGCTTCTGTTTTAGTTATTATTACTAATAGATAAAATTTTAAAAATGTAGTTATCAAAAAGTAAATATTTGTAGTTATCAATAATTTAGTGATAAAATTTTAAAATGTAGTTATCAAATATGATAAAAGTTTTATGAGTAAAAATAAAAAAAATTACAATTTATAAGACGGTGACACGTGGCAGCACATAATTTTTAAATTTTTTACATTTAACGTATGGCAAGAAGCAACTGCTTTTAGTTATTATTAATATATTAATAGATAAAATTTTAAAAATGTAGTTATCAAAAAGTAAATATTTGTAGTTATCAATAATTTAGTGATAAAATTTTAAAATGTAGTTATCAAATATGATAAAAGTTTTATGAGGAAAAATAAAAAAAAAATTACAATTTATAAGACGGTGACACGTGGCAGCACATAATTTTTTTTAATTTTTTTACAATTAACAGAAAGCCACCACGTGGCAGTAGCGGCTTCTGTTTTAGTTATTATTAATAGATGAAATTTTAAAAATGTAGTTATCAAAAAGTAAATATTTGTAGTTATCAATAATTTAGTGATAAAATTTTAAAATGTAGTTATCAAATATGATAAAAGTTTTATGAGTAAAAATAAAAAAAATTACAATTTATAAGACGGTGACACGTGGCAAAGACATAATTTTTTAAATTTTTTACATTTATCGTCTGGCGAGCGCTGCTTTAGTTATTATTAATAGATTAGTATAATTTGTGATATCTTTTTATGGCCTTGAACATATATTCATAATTTAATTAGGTATAAAAATAAAGATAAATGGTAAAAGTGTTTTTTTATAATTGAACTTTTTCAAAAAAAATCAATCATTTTGGAACCAATAAAAAAAGAAATAGTGACAATTATTTATAAACAAAGGGAGTAAATAAAAAAGTGAACCTACTCACGACACAAGATATACTCCCTACACCCCAATAAAAAATAATTTCAAAAACGTCATTATACGAATTTACCAAATAAACCTCCATTTTCTTTTTTTTCCTTTCATTTCTACTTCTTTTTCCTCTCTTCTCCTCCGGTGCACCATTTTTTTCTGCTTCTTTTCTCCCCTTCATCCTTTCCTTCCCTCTTCTCTTCTTTCCCTCGCGTCTCATCCTCTTCTTCCTTCTTCCTTCTTACACGTATGTATTGGTACGATCCAAACAACATTAAACGTCGGAACAGTTTTTGTTACCTTCTACCCCAACTTCAACATGCCTCTCAACGACCCCTCACTGCTCACAGCCTTAAAAGCTCAGATCCAGATTGGTGGTACTGCCCAAGTGAACACGTTCCAAGCAATGATTCATTATCAGATGGTGTACAGAGTACAGAATCACTCTCTAGACCTCATGGTCCCAGGCCAAGACTCAGGAGATGCTATTCTCCTTGATATTGATTCTAGTGTTACACCAACGTGCACCTATGTCCCAAGACAGCTATCACGAGCTGACATACTCAAGCTCCTACCTGAACGATGGGTAACCAGTTACGAACAAACTCACCAAGCCCCTCAGGCTCCTGTACAAAGGAGCGCAGCCCCAGAGTTTGTGTGTCACGAAGATGGCCTAATCGAGGTAAAGTTCTCATCTTCACAGCAGACTAACCCCTCGTGCAATGTTTTCCCAACAGAGATCAATATGGTCTGATACACCCAGCCCAAATCTGGTCACGAGCAAAGCACGAGTTACCATCATGTGCCGATCACGAGCATGGGCTTTGAGGGGCCCACAGGACCAGCGAGCATAAGAAGAGCAACTCTATACAGCGAGCATGAAGTTCCCGACCCAAATTGGCCTGACACGAGCCCTACTGGCCTGTCGACCGTGGGCATTGCTCGAATTATATTCGGACAGTACATCACCTATCGCACAGACGAGCAGGGCCTTGCCCGCTCGGTCCAAATCGAGCAGAATACATCAGTGACTTGCCCGCCAAGACACAGCTGAAAGTTACCATATGAAGGCAGGACACTTGCCTTATCCATTCCTGATATAACGCGGCCAGCCGTGTACCACCGGGAAATCTAGGGTTTCACTCCTTGTGGAACAAGATGACTAAAGAAACCAAATCCTACCCGGATTCAACCACACAAGGGCCAATAAATACCCTTCCACCAGTCATCATAAAGGTACATTCTCACATACACTCGGCTCCTTCCTTGAGTTTTGGTATTCTGTTCTCATACACGGTACTTACTCTCACGCCAGAGGGGTTTCGCGAGGCCCTGCCTTGCACTTCCACTCAGGTTTTCTGTGTTCCTAGCCAGGTTCAAGGAAGCAGCTACAAGCCCAGATATCCTACCCACAGAACGGACGGCCCAAGCTGAGGATTTGCCACATCAGTTTGGTTCCATTGCCGGGAACGATCTCAACATCCCACCTTTTTTCAAGCCTTACGGTGCAAGTTTCCCAATAAACCACCCATCGCAATGGCTGGCAAAAACAGCAAGCACCGCGCTGCAGAAAGCAATAACCGGGCTGGAAGCCAGTTGGCCGGCGATCTCCCGCCAAAAGCACCCCAAGGGGTTCAAACCAGAAGCAAGAAGATTGACGCATGGCAAGCAGCGCACGGGAAAGATGTACCCTATGTGGACGAGCAGCCATCCCAGCATGCTAGCCAGAACCGTGCCAGTCAACGTGATGCCAGGGAAATCATCAATTAGCAGCTTAGTGCCCGGGAGCAGGATCTTCGGACACAATTGAATCGCCAAAGAGGGAATGGCCATGGCAGTCATGTGAATCCACCCGGCCAAGCCCCCGGACAACAAGCTGCTGCTCTCCAAGTCCAAGCGGACTACTACAACAAGATGTACCACCAACCAACACCATCGGCCTTGGGCCATGCCCCGGTTCCAGTGGTTGATCTAGAATTGCCAACTCTCGGCGTCCCCGCGGCTGTTGGTGATGGCCACGCCTCACAACATCTGCCCGCCCCAAGCAAGCGCCTCCAATCGGTTATCCGCGTACCGTCAGAAAAGGCTGAAGAGGTAAAGCGATCAGATGACCAGGCGGAGAGCAGATACAGCCGCCCAAATTTTTCGCACAAACGCAGTCGCGGGCAAGATCATTATGTCCATAAGGAAAATTACAGTCACCGCAGAGCCCGTGAACGCGCCGAGAAAGAGGCATACCAGTCTAAGCGAAGGCAGTTAATTGGCAGAGAGGCGGAAGCTTCTTGCGCACCCACCTTCTGTCCGCCAGCCTCACGTGAACACCGGTCATATCATGCCCGTTCATCGGGTATAACTCTGGATGCTGAAAAACGCCTGTCGAGCGCCTGGAGGCTATGAAGCGCGACATGGCCAAACAGATGGCTAACCTGGCTGTGGCCAAGCCCGGCTATGGTGCCCCAAAGCCACTGGAGGGTAGCCCTTTCACTCCCGAGATCGAAAACGCACCACCCACGCAAGGTATCGTATTCCCGCAGTTTGAGAAATATTTCGGGAAGACGCGGGCAAGTGACTGGCTCAGATCATTCGAGGCACAGATTCGAATGGTGACAGACATTGAAGCCCTAAAAATGCGAGCATTCGAAGGGGCCCTTCAGGGGAAAGCACAAGCATGGCTTGGAAGGGTTCCCCGTGGATCCATTGGCAGTTGGGAAGTGCTAAGGGAGAAATTCCTGGAAGATTTCGGTACTGCTGGGCCAACGCCTAAAAACCGATTCGATCTCGCCAAAGTCAAGCAAGGTGAGCATGAGTCCTATGGAAGCTATCTGAAGAGGTTCGAGGAGATGCTCGACCAAGTAACTGCAACTAGTGACCCCGAAATCACTTTCTGTTATCTTAACAACATGAGAGCAGGGCCACTGAAAACAATGTTAGCTATGAATCCGGGAGCATCAAAGGCCGAACTATTAGCAAGTTCCCACCTCTTCTGCTCGACCGAGACTGCTCGCGCAGACAAAAATAAAAACAAAGACAAGGCCCAGGACAGCTCGGCCACGCCAGCTGACCAGGACCAGGAGGGCAATGACCGTCCGCGCAGGGACAGGAGGAGATCTACCACCGGGCAGAAGCTATTCAGAGAAGCACAGTTCACCCCGTTGAACACAACGCGGGAAGACATCATGCTCCAAGTAGGAGATGCCTTGCCAGTGCCTTTTCCTCTTGATCCCGAGCTCGCCAACACTAGAGATCCCAATAAATACTGCGACTACCATCATGGTACCGGACACACTACAGAAGAATGCGTAGTATTGAAGCGGGAAATACAGAAATTGATCAACGCGGGCAAACTAAGCCGCTTTAAGAAAGATCAGGGCGACGGGAACAACACGAATAACGACAGACAAGACAGACCTCCAAGGGGAAGAGGCGGCCAGGCCCCTCAGATCCGAGGAGTAGTCAACATGATCCAGGAAGAGCTTCCATCCAACACGCAACTGGGGAAACACATATACTCGCTTTCCAGAGCAATAAACTCTCCAGCCGTGCAGCGGGCAGGGGAGCCCAATATCTTTTTTACCCGCAGCGAATTAGCAAGCACCCCTCTCGCTTCCGAGCAGCCGTTGGTCATCTCCTGCCTGATAAATGCATGGCAAGTACACAGAGTCCTGCTCGATACTGGTGCATGCAGAGATATTATGTATTATTCCTGCTTCAAAGAGTTAGAGCTAGCAGAGGCCCGGCTCAAGCCTTACCTGGGAAAGCTAGAAGGATTCATCAATCACCAAGTAGGCGTAAAAGGGACCATCGAGCTTGAGGTCTTTATGGGAGACGGGGCACAAACCCGGACAGAGATGATCACTTTCCTGGTGATCGACCTCAAATCGGCATACAATTGCATCCTGGGCGCTCCGGCTATGGCCAAATTTCAGATGGTCACTTCGATACCTCACCAAAAGGCAAAATTCTACACTGAAAATGGAGTGGGTATACTGAACAGCAAACCTCGGGTAATGTGGGAATATGTCCGAGATTCCCAAAAGAAGAAGCAGAAACTGATTGTGGACATTCCCGATCAAACAGCCTCAGAAAAAGAGGCACCCGACACTGCGACAGTTGCCACCTCCATAAACTGCATAGATATCGAGCAGAAGCCGGAAGCAGACGGCCCCATGGACACAGACGAATCCGTGCAAGCGTCATCCCCTGCGCATTCCAGGCGCAAGGCAAAGCGCCCAAAGACACAAGATATTGAGATGGATACCCTGCAAGTGCGGGATGAACCCGATATCCAACCCGAGGGCGAACTGGAAGAAATTATCATCAATCCTTCCTACCCCGAGCAGAAAATCAAAATCGGGAAGGCCATGCCTCCCGAGGTTCGGGAAAGGCTGATTGACCTGTTGAAGAACAGTCTGGATGTATTTGCCTGGACTGTCGAAGACATGCAAGGGATAAGCGAGGACGTTGCGCGCCATGACTTGAATGTCGACCCCGCCAGATCCGGCCCGCCAGCGTCACCGAGGCAATACTCCCTGAAAAGTGCCGGCAAGTAGAAAAGCTCTTGAAGGCAGACATCATCGAGGAAATACAGTACCCGACTTGGCTAGCAAATGTGGTAATGGTCAGGAAAGCAAACGACAAATGGCGGATGTGTGTTGATTTCACAAACCTCAATAAAGCTCGCCTGAAAGATCGTTACCCGCCGCCGAATAGACATGCTCGTGGACTCCATTCTTTGGTTTCGAGATGCTCGCCTTCGGACGATACTGGTATCATCAGTCGGGATGAATGGGCAAGACAAAGCAAAACGGCCTTCCCGCAAAGCAGGAGGATCAGATCGCTACAAAATGATGCCATTCGGCTCAAGAACGTAGGCAACCTATCGCCGTATGGTCAACAAAGTCTTGGCTCGCAGCTCGGGAGGAACATGGAAGCATATATAGATGACATGGTCATCAAAACCAGAGGCCGCGACCATACTCTGGACTTGGCAGAAACATTTGCCAATCTACGAAAACATAGCATGAAGCTTAATCCGGGCAAATGCGCTTTTGGGGTTCGAGCAGGAAAATTCCTTGGGTTTATGGTCAATCAGCGTGGAATAGAAGCAAACCCAGAGAAGATCCAGGCCCTGCTCGATATGGAGCAGCCCTACTGCATTAAGCACATACAACGCATCGAATGGAAGAATCATTGCCCTTGGCCGCTTCATCTCCTCGGCCAGAGAAGTGCCTCCCATTCTTCAAAATCTGCTACAACAAAGGATTCGAATGGAACGCAGATCGCCAAGGCCCTAGAGCCAGCCAGGAATATCTTGTAAGCCACCCCTCCTAGCTTGATCTGTGCGAAATAAACCTCGATACATATATCTAGCGGCACAATCGCCGTGGCCGCCGTTTTGGTTAGGGAAGAATTAAACATTCAAAAACCGGTATACTATGTATCTAAAGCCCTCAGTCCTGTTGAGGGTCGTTATTTTAACGCAGAGAAATTAGCTTATTCGCTTGTTGTAGCTGCCCGAAAACTAAGGGCTTATTTTTCTGCACATGTAATTATAGTATACACCGATGCACCTGCGAAGATCCTCCACAAGCTCGACTCATCTGGGCGGATCGCTTCAATCGCCCAGGCGATTGAGCTCACCTGAAGTTTCACATAGACTATCTACCTGCAGACGAGCAATCAAGGCTCGGCATTGGGACTTTTCTCATTGGTAGAAACAAGCTTCACTTTCGACAAAGAAGAAAGCCCAGTGATCAAAAACCCAAGAAGCCAAAAAGCCCGAGCAAGAGCGGTATGCCACAACCCCACAACCAGGCACACTTCTTGTTGGGACCTATATGTTGATGGGCAAGCGGCCGAGCAAGTCGGCAGGGGCATCCTCTCATAGCTCAGGAGCAGTCACGAGTCGGCTAGCATTACGATTCAAGTTCCAGCCTCTAACAATGTGGCCGAGGCGATGGCGTCGCCGGTCTCGAACTAGCAATGATATGGGAATTGATACAATCACAGTGTACTCGGATTCTCAAGCGGTTGTGAACCAAGTCCGGGGGAATACATGGTACATCACCCACACTAGTCAAGAATCTTTGCGAGCTTGTCAAAGGAATTTTGAAAAATTTCAAGTTCTGAGGAAATAATCGGGAATAGACCGAAGGACAACATGCGAGCTTGAGACTATCTCTAAGATCGTTGAAAGAAAGCTTATCACTTTTGAATCCTTCGGTAATGGTCGAGCACCTAGATACTCAGGCCTATCGATAGACTGCCGGTGGATAATGGACATCGAGCAGTGCCGGGAGTGGATTGGATTGACGATTACAAAGACTACATCGAGCAAGGGATCTTACCCAGCGACAAAGTCAAGGCCACCACAACAAGCCGGGCACATGCCGGTACTCGGTAGTAGGGAATTCTGCATGTGCACAAGCGATCTAAGGTCGGACCTAATGCTCGTTGCACTGCCCCAGAACTAGCGAAGGTGTCCATATGAGGTTCATGAGGGGAATCGGCGGCCATCCGGTACCAGCGCTCTAGCGCCAGCGAAAGGGTATTGCAAGGCTACAGATACTATCGATAACTCTCGAAGGGACGCAGAGAAATATGTTCGTGAATGTGACAAGTGCCAAAGATACGCGGACATACCGAGGCTTCCCTCCACCATCTGCAAAACCCGCAAACCCCGTTGCCGCGCCGGCCCTTCGACACGTGGGGGAATCGATTCGACGGACCATTTCCACGCACAAGGCAAGTACAAATATGCAACGGTGGTCACCATTGATTACTTCACTAAATGGATAGAAGCCAAGCCTCGGCCAAGATCACGTAAGCAAACGTCATCAAATTCGCCCATGATCAAGTGTGGTGTAGGTTCGCCTTCCACTGCAATTGTATCCGACCACCACACGCTTCTGACAAGTTTACTAGAATGTGAGCGACTAGGCGCCAAGCATTGGCAATCCTCCGTGGCATACCCTCATGGAAGGCAACGGGCAAGCCGGCCGAACAAAGCCTCGCACGCACTCAAGAGAAATTTGGAAGGGCGAGCAGGAAATGGGCCGAGGAACTACCATCACAGGGCGGGTCGAATCAGACGGTCCAACAGGGAAACCCTTTCCTCACCTATGGATCGAGGCCATGATTCCAGCTTAAAATGGCTTTGCCCGCCTATCGAGTTTCCCACTACAGCGAACAAAACAACGAAGCCGCGGGCAATAGACCTTGACCTCCTAGAAGAAAGAAGACTGATGCTCGACTCAATGGTCAACTACAAACAGCATGGGCAAAAGCCCATCATGACAAAAGGTCGAGGCGCAGCCTTCATGGTTGGGGACCGGTGCTCGAAAGATTGAGGTGACCGAACAATGCAGCGTAATGGGGAAAGCTATCACCCAATGGGAAGCGACCCTTCCGTGTCACCGGTATTATGAGAAGGCACCTACACACCTCCGGACTCGGGAAGGAAAAGAACTAAAGCACCCATGGCATGCTAATCATCTGAAAAAATACTATCCGTAGAGGCAATCCTCCTTACGTAGACGGGCAAGACCCTCAGCCCTGTTGAGGGTCACAAATTTTATTCAATAAAGGCAAGTTTTCTCTATAATATTTGACTTGGATTCTATTAGCATCTACTATCTACAAGCGACCAGGGCCAAGCCCAGTCAACAATCAAAATACCCAAGTACTAGTGAACTTAATTTCTCTCAGGTGAGATGCGCCCTGCCCGTGGCTCACGCATTTTAGGATGCCCGCCACGCGGAAGGGGCCTTGCCCATCGGATAGCGGCTAAGCTACCTCGGGCTCCTCTAGTGACCGAGCAATACTGCTTAGTCATATATCCTCGCACCCAGGTGATATACTTCAACCGACTCGGGTTACCCACACCGAACAACGGCCATGCCCGGTTGATAGTCGCCGAGCTGGGCCTTGCCCGCCAAGCAATCACCTGAAGCTCGCCCCAGGCGATAGGGGCCCTGCCCACCGAGAAGCCTTGGCCCATGCCAAGCACCCAAACAATACTGCAACCTGTATACCCGGAGCGAAGCATCCGCGGACACTGGGCAAACAGGCCAGACTCTTACTAGTAAGACATTAGCCTAAGATATTCGCACTATTTACTTTATGGTTTCTGGGTTAATGTTCTTTGCACGATTACTATTTGCCCGATATATTTCTGGGGGACTACCCCGCATACAATTGTGTCGGTACTAATTAAATGCAGGAAAAACACAAGTAAATATTATCGGGAAGAAAAACAAAAACACAGGCAAAAACTTCGAGCAGAATCATGATAAGTGAGAAATTAAGTTACAGAGAATTGTTCACAGAAACCGAATATTACAAAGTTTGTTACAAGGGGCCCATCGGCCAAAACAAGACATTATCTAAATTACATCAGGGGTTGTGCTGAGCCGCAGCATTTGCCTCCTCGGTAGTGGGGGCCTGTAATTCGGTCTGAAGCTGAGCGGCTGCCTCAGTAATCCGCCCCTCCCTCTCGGCCTTCCGGGCAGCAATGAGGCTACAAACATTGACAGCTAGCGGGGTTGGAGGGTTCCATGGTTCCAATCCATCATCATCATCATCCCGGGCCAAGGCATCTAATTCAGCTTGAGTATAGGGCACCAAGTGATGCAGCTTCCGGGCCTCCTGGCAGTAGGGATCGAGCAGCGCCCAATCAGCCATCGTACCCATGTCTACCGTCCCCGTGCCCGCTAACAGTCGCAAGATGTGGTTTGTACCCACTGCATAATAGGGCAAGATGGCTCGGCGCACTTGGGAAGCGTAGATCGGTGAGGCCTCGTAATCCTTCACAGCCTGGGTTCGGGCCGCAGCCAGCTGATCGGGAATAGACCCTATGGCCGCTGCATCTCTGGCCGCCCGCTCCTTCAACACCTTCATCTCGGCCTGCAACTGATCCCGCTGCTCGATCAGGGCCATTTCAGCGGCCTGGGACCTCTCCTGCTGGGCCTCCAGGGCCATCTTCTTCTCGGTCAAGGCCTTATTATCAGCCTCCAGCCTCTTGCCCACGGCCACACTCTCTTTCAGCTGTTTGTCCAGGGCAGCCACTTGATCATTCCTGCTCTTCACTAGCCCGGACAGTTCATCCCTCTCGGACTCAACTTTCTGGCGGGCAGTAATCTCCTCGGTATATCGGTTGTAAATATTTGTACAGGAGGAGGCAATCTGTGACAACAATCACGAGCAAGGTCAGCAATTTGGCAAAAATGATCAGTGAGAGATAAATGTGGGCATACCTCGCTCAAGTTAAGTCCAACGTGTCCGAGCAAAACATGTCCGGCCGTCTCCCGATCGTTGGTCACCCCTTCTTGAAGCAGCCGCTTCACTATGCCTTTCCCCACTAACCCGGCAGGACTGCCCCGGGCAGACAAATCGATGTGCCCAATATTGGGGCCCTCGGACAATCCAGCCACAATTGCCCGGGCAGCTGGGACAGTTGTCGGCATCTCAAAGCCGGGAAGCAGCCACGGCTGGGAAGATTCGCGAGCAACCTGCTCAGAACCAGTGCCGCGAGGGCGGGTAGATCGATCCACAGGCGGGGAAGGCTGCCTCTTCCTCTTGTCCGCCGCCTTAGCGGCCCGGGCAGCGGCTTCAGTAGCGGCCACATCTGGAGCATCGGCAACTACCAGAGGAGGTGGGGGAGGTGGTGCATCAACCGTCTTCTTGACCGTAGGAATTTTTCTGGCCGCTGGAATGAAAGGGACAGTGGGGACCTGTTGTGGCGGTTGGTTTGCCAGGGCGGCCACCCTTCGGCTCTCTTCAGCCTCAAGCCTTTGGATCTGCCTCAGGGACAACATAGCTGCAAGGGAGAAAGAGATAAATCAATATCACAGTTGGGTAACCAGACAAACTGCTAAAAGAAAACAAGAAGAGTAAAGCTCAAACCGACCAGGAACCCCAGTATAAACAGGCGTGCAGTCATGCCCGATCCGGCGGCACTCTTGGCAATCTCGACGAAAATTTTGCTCGTGGTACTCGCCCCAGTACTCATGGGCCTCTTCAGCGTCGAAGAAGCACAAGGGCTCCACCCCGGGGACGGCAGCCCGGAGCACCCCGGCCAGACGTAAGTTGCGGGGATTACACACCAATTCCTTCCAATCAAACAATCGCTCTTGACTGACTCTTCTTTCCCCATCCATCACAACGCCCAATGCATCCCGGATAACTGTCAAGCGACGGGTGTCACCGGTGGTGAACCCACCACGGGGGAGTTTGGGAACGTTTATCACATCCTGGCTCAGGGGCATTATCGGCCAACCAGCCCGAGACTCAATCAGAACAGCTCTCCTATCCCAAGCTTCCACTTTCCCCGGGACATCGGACAGGATCCTAAGAAAGCTGGAGTTGGATCGAGCATTTACCCAGCCGTAGGCATCAACACTCAGTATAAATAGGCGTCGGAAGAGTTTGCTCGTAGGCTCTATTCGCAGCAAACGGCACACCACAATATATGCCATTAAGGCCCTAACTGTATTCAGCATTAGGTCACCGGGCATCGGGCAAAACTCATGAAGGAATCTAAGTATGAAAGGATCTAAGGGTAGGCGCAGCCCCACACGGAAGAAATCAGCAAAAAATAATAATTTCCCGTCCCGTTCGCGGGGATACTCACCGTCTTCCAATACGGCCTTCTCCACTCGATAATCTTCAGGCTCTATGCCCATCGAAGTAAACCAAGCGGTCAGTTTGGCCGGGGTATCCAGCGAGGCCCAGTGCGCAACATACAACGTTTCGTCAGCATCCGACACCCAGGCGGGAGCAGGGGCAGAAGTTGTGGCCTCACCTTCTGCGCGTACAGTCTGCCGTCTCCGCCTGGCAATAGGGATGTTATCCGAATCCTCTTCAGCAGACGGGCAGGCATCGTTGGCCACCAGACGTTCCCTGGCCCCGGGCAAAACAACATCATCAACCCCCATTTCGGGTAGAAGCTCTTCCTGCTCGACTAATTGAGCGTGGCCTTGCCCGCTAGAAGCCCAGCGACTTTGTTCCACCTCCCCTTCAGACAAGCTGGAGCCGGACAAAGTAATCACAGGTACCAAGCAAACTTTCCTTCCCTAGGATCGTTTGAACTTCCAGATCAAAGAACTAAGCATGCTTGGAAGGTCAAGAACCCTATAACCATCAACTCAGCCCCTGTCAGTGGGAATGATGTTATTGTCAAGGTTGGTTTCTTTAGAAATCTTGCATACCTTTTTATAATCGTTTGGCCTTGAGAGAAAAATCCCCTCCTTCTCAGGAAAAATCTGTCAGTGACATTGTATTTGTCCATGGTTGGTCGCAAACTTCAGTGGATGTACGACACGCACCAATCGCACATCTATGAAGTGTGCGCCTAACCATGGCCAAACACAATGTACCGATAATTTTTTTAATTTTTTGGTCACGGAAAATAAAAAGGGGGGAGAGAAGGGGTGATGAGAAGGAGAGGGTCTTTTTACCAGGAATATGAGGGAGGAAGGGGAAAATAGCTAAACGACTAGAATGGGATTTTTGAATTTAATATCTATGAATGGGCTTAGTGAAGTGCTAAACCATATCCATTTTAGTATTGAGTATGCGAGGGAGGGGGGAAAGAGAGCATGGGAGGGAAATAAAACAAAACGATGGAGAGAAGAGAGGTATGGTAAGAAGGGTAGGAGTGTAGAATAGGTATAATGGGTCGTGTGTGTTGAGTATCATGGGAAATTTGATAAAGTGAATGGGGTATATGGAGAAATAGGGTGTTTGTAGTTGTATTAAACCATCTACGTTTTGATTAGTTTGAAAAAGGTTTTGTTTGTTGTCTTGATTTAGCCAAGTCAAGCTTAGGCTTGATCAAGCTTGATTTACTCTTACAATTATGAGTTTGGATTGACTCATTTCATTCATTTCTATGTCTATAACAAAGTTGACAATAAATATATAGCAAAAGTTATGGAGCGATAATGGAGTGGACATGTTTCTTTTCCTATAAACTAGTTTTATACTCGTGCGTTTAACGTATAGATAAAAGTTTTTTTAAATTAAATATTATTTAAACAAAACGAAAAAATAAATATCATTATTGAAATTTTAATATAACATTTTACATTGATTTGAGTCAGTTTTTTATTATTAATCATCACTCTTATATATGTAACATAGAAAAATACACATTATACTTACATTAAAGGTAAGATTCATATACTCCCTTTTAACTTATTATATAAACAAAAATATTAATTAAGAAAGTCAATTACATTTTGTGTAAAGTACTAATTATAAGTTGCAATGTATTAAATATCATTATTTTTTATTATATCTTTATTATTATATTTTTAAGTTATGAAAAATCAAATGCTTGACCAAAATATGAGGTATTATTTATTTAGTAAAAAATTATATTATAAATTAGAAAAAATGATAAAACATGAATAACTTTGAATCTACATAATAATAAAAATTAAAAGATGTAACAAACATAACAAAAAATTACATTGAGTAAGCGAGAGAGATCTATTTAAACGCTTTTTCTTATTCGAAATGATAGTATAATTTGAACATTTTTCATAATTTGTTGAATCAACAATGGGCGAGATATTTGAACTTGTGAAAGGTGAGTAGGTATAGAAATTGCTCTTCCATGTATCGTGTACTTGTGTAGTAGCTGAAAAAAATATAATGTTTTAAAAATATACAAAATAAAATATTTAATAAAATTTATTTTAAAATAATATAATATATCGTCTCATTCGTGATATCCAATAAATGAAGAACTAAAGTAGGATGCGAAACATTTTGATTAAAACCTCCAATATTATATTGCTGGGAAGCAACATTTTCTGCAAAATAATTTATATAAGATTATTAAATTAAATAAATAAACATCAAAAAATCATCAAGACATACTATATTATTTTCAACTCACGGACTAAATAATTCAAAAGACTTTAATACACCTCATTCAAAAGACTTAAACAAAATTATTGATGAAGAATATTATTTTCTTATGATCATTTCCAAAATAAGAAATTTAAAAAAAACCTCATTGAAAAACACTAAAATGTCTACTATTTATACAATTACAACAGTAAAATCTCAACTACACCCTTAAGCTCCATGCCAAGTAAGTTATCTATTTTAACCTATTATATATAAGCAATACACCACCTAAAAACTTATTATACTCGTACGATGCGAGATTCGAATAATATTTTTGTTCATTAAAACTATTTATAATAAGATTATATAACTATTTTAGTACTCCATCTGTTTTCAAATTATCATCTTCTTTGACCTGACACACCATTTAAGAAAAAAGTAATTGATTGTATTATAAATTTTTTTGTTCGTGTTATTTCATTTAAGGTCGTTAAACATGTGTCTATAATTAAAATAAGTAGAAAATATAAGAGTAAAGTCGTAAAAGTGATTGTTTAAAAGAAAAAGTTTTAAAACATGACAATAATTTTAGAACAGACGAAAAAGGAAAGGAATATTTTAATTTGAAAACGGAGGGAGTTATAGTTATAAATTGAAGATATCCATATATAATAATGTATGTGAAAAATACAAATTTCATACTAATTAAAATGTCTCAACTTCCAATGTATAGCTTAAAAGTCTCATTTGAGTTTTATTTATGGTAAGTAATTTAGGCGGAAAAAATCATTGTTGTTATATATATATATATATATATATATATGTAAAGAAGCTAGGTAATTGACTAGGGCTATTCAGAGGTTAGGATTTAATTTTTTTTACTATCATCATACGGCTGTCATTTATTTAGGTAATCTCCTCTTCTGGGTTTCCTTATATTGTTACAATTATGTTTCCTTATAAAACAACTAGTTAATTGACTAGGACTATTTAGAGGTTGAGATTAAATTATCTTTAAAAATTTAACGGTTGAGATTCACCCTCACATTCACATGTGTGAATAGTTATCCATTTTTAACCCCCCTACAATTAATATTATGAGTAGTTACCTCTTTTCTTCTCCATATATTTTATCTTCATATTACAAAGTCGCGCCCTGCGATTAGTGTTTTGAACAATCACCCCTTATAAAATATCAGTCCCTCAACTATCACTTGAAGCAATGTACCCCTCAACTGTAATATTTTTTTTAAATAACACCTTCTATTTAGGTACAGCCATTTGAATTGACGAAATCATATATACTGGCACCGTACCATAGGTACATAGATGCCAAAACACGTGTGTAATTGGTAAAAGTTTTACAATTTTACATTTATTGTTTTATGGTTTTACCGATATTGTTTTACTTAGATTTATTCTTTTAACGTGCATAACTAATCAATTTAATTTTAGTCAAGCGGTAAGTTTTGAATATTTGTATTTTAATTTTTTTAAATTATTATCTTAATTAACTTAATCAATTTAATTTTTTTCGACCCGCAATTTCGTATACAAATAAAAAAATCGTAAGTTTTGTAATTTGATTTTTTTTCTTTTTAACTGTTATCGTAATTAACTTAATCAATTTAATTTTTGTCCGGCCCGTTTTTTTGTCCAGCAATTTAATTTTTTTCCGGCCCACAATTTCTTATACAAATAAAAAAATTCATAAGTTTTGTCCGGTTCGTTTTTTTGATCGTCCCGTAGTTTCGTGTACAAATTATTAATTAATCCATCCGTTCCGGGTAAGTCTGGCAATTCTAACTCATTACCCATTAACCCACCCAACCCAACCCATTAATATTTTTGGGTTGAAGTGGGTAACCCGTTTCAACCCAATAATATTAACGGGTTGGGTCGGGTCGGGTTAAAGCGGGTCGGACCCATTACCCATTTCGACCCATGACTTTTTATGTTATACATTTATGTTTTTTTGAGGGAAATTTTTTGGGTTGAGACGGGTCGACCCGCTTTAACCCGTTACCCGTTTCAACCCGACTCATTCCAACCCAACCCATTTCAACCCATTTGACATTTGGGTTCTAATGGGTTTTGACCTGTGTCAACCCATTACCCATTCCAACCCAACCCAAACCCAACCCAACCCACCCAATTGCCAGGTTCCGGGTAAAGAGGTATTTATGATTTTACAAATATTTAGTTGTAGTTTCTTAATTAATTTTTTTTCATCATGCTCGGTTCATACATTGACCACTCTTTTACTGGTACCGTGCCATCGGCATGGGCACGAGTTTATTTTTATAGAATGTTGGACATCTTCTCATTGTTGTGGTTTCGTTTGTTGCGGTATGTGTATTGGTTTCCACTGATTTAATTGCCATTTTTTTAGCTTTTAGGGTTGATTAATTTGGATCAAATGCATTTTCGTTCGCCTGTTAGATTTTGTATGGTAATATGTTAGAGGATTCGAGTTTTGTAGATGAAGCAGAAAATTTGGTTAGTTGAATATGTTTGATTTTTCTTTGTCTCATGTGTAGGTTGAATATAATGGACAATGTTAATACATCTCATGTTTACAAAGTTAAGCAAAAACCCTCAGAAGAAGAAGACTGAGTTTTCGTTATTGAGAAAATAATAAAATTTTCTTTTTGTATTTTAACAGTAGTTATAATTAAAATATTTATTCCTTGGTTTTCTTATAAAATTAATGTCGAAGTAAAATGTTTTATTTTGTTAGGTATTTGGGTTCATTTCCACATTATTTCATTTATTGATGAATTCTCAAACTGGCACCGTGCCATCGACACGGACAAGAGTACTAGTATATATATATAGGAGTTGAATTCTTCTATCCCAACCATTTTTCTTCAACAATGATGGATCAAGAGGAGCAAACTGCTAATTTTCTAAAACAATGGGGGTAACAATGGGTGTCATTGAATAGTTTAACAATGATCTTCAATTTTGTGTAGCATGTTATGCTACGCGAGCTAGGGAAGGAAGGAAGACGGAGGGGAACGGGTAGCATATGGGCCAAAAGTTGTCTCTTTTCCATATTGAGTGACTCTAAACGCAACACCAAAATTCCTAAACGTAACACCATTTAATGCATAAAATGACATAAATACCCCTTTTAACATTTAATAGATACTCACTTTTGGTACACACTTGTGGATGTTTTATAAAACAACCGCTACAAACTGAATCAAAAATCAACAGTTTTTTGTCCGTAATTGAAAAGAAAAAACAAACTGAATCAAAATCAATCTAATTCACATGCGATAGATATCATGCGAATTAACAATGAAAATCGAATCAACAATGACACGTAATCAAAATTACGTGAAGGGGGAGGGAGGGAGAGGGTAGTATAAGTTTAAATGTGAAGAGGGGTAGTGAAGTAATTTTACCTTTTAAATGGTATTACGTTTAAGGATTTTGGTGTTACGTTTAGGTGTTCTGTTTCATATTTTCATCATTTTTAATCGAAGAAAAAAATCTTTTTCAAAACTACATATTTTTATCTATAAATAAAGGGTTGATTTGCTTCATTTGAACATCAAATTAATTTTTTATAATTGCATAAATAAATTTATTTATAAAAAAAGGTTACTGAAGTTTGTGCCACCATTGGAAAATGTTTATTTTAGGTATTATGGATTGAAATATTTTTTAGTTATTTATAAATTAATGGGAAGGTTAGGGGAGTAAATATTGCTCGCTCATTGTACATGCTCTGCTCTTAGGAGACTAGATCAACCAGGATTGAAGTCGGATGATTTGGCATCCCACCATACCTTAATATAGCCTTTTTAAAACTGAAATTCCTATTTTGCCCTTAACACAAACCAATCACACCCAGGCCAAACTCAAGAAAGATAAAGGGTGATAACCGGGGCGGTCTCATATGATGGAATTATAATCGAAAAAGTCTCATATATTTGTTTTAAACCCCTAAAGTATACTTTTGGAAAAAAAATGATGAAAATACCCTTAATGACGGAAAGGCGCACGGACAAAGCACATTCCAAATTTGAGCCTCACTCAAAATTTTGGGCGTCGTTGCCAGGCCAGCACACTCACTTCATATGCAACATAGGCATAACAGAAGAAATAAATGAAAACATGACTCATAAGCTAAAAAACAACATGATTTATATTCACTGGAGCTGTCATGATAATGATTGTACTCTTCATATGCAATGCTACCAAACTTACATGTTATGCGTCGTTGCCTCAAATTTGGGCGTCGTTGCGATGACCAACACACCCACTTCATATACAACACAGACAGAACAGAAAAAATAACTTCTACTTCTGCTAGACCATCAACATGAGAACGTACGCATAGTGCCAAAAATCATTAAATTGGGTTTTCCATCCAAATCCAACCGACGCAACAATCAGAAACAATTGAAATCCACCATTGCTAGATTCAAGTACTACACTTCCACTACTACACTTACAATTTCTTTTAGGGAAGAATTGCTTCTTCTTTTGGCGACGTGAACAATTTTCTCGAGAGTTTCTTCTTCTTTTGGCGAAGACTCCCACTTCATTTGTCTCACCAAGCAAACAATTGAAATTACAATCGATGTTGGCGATTGAGCTAAAAGAAATTGATGCAAAAGTAATTTGATTTAACAAGAGAGAGGAAGAAAGCAAGGGAGGAACGAGAGAAATTAAGAATGGTAGGTATTTTAGGAAAAAATAAACCAAAATGAATTTATGCAGTTGAAATTTTTTTAAAAAAAGGTACAGTGACAGTTACAATTTTAGAAAAAAGGTACTGACCTACAATTATTCCAAGAAAAAAAAGGTCCTTCTCTAGGCTGTCCGTGTAAAACTTCTTTTTTTTTTTTCATTCTTGACAAGAAGAACGAAACTGGACTTAAAAAAGAAAGAAGATGTACTTAAGCGGTTGATCAAGACTGGCCCAAAGCCAGCAACTTGGTGATTGTCGGGGGCGTGTGTGTACGATTTTGAGGCCGTGATGTTTTTTGGAGAAGCAAGACAGTTTGGTCCAGCATATGAGCATAGTGTCTGCACACAGAGCGTTTTCGGAAAAAGCTATGATGCTCTTTCTACCAAAAATGAAATGTTTTTGGCCAAGACACCGTTTTGACCGAGTGTTATCCATGCACAGATTGCCCAATCAAGTCTCCATCACTGCAAAGCTCAGTCCAATCTTTACTCACCAAAGTACTTTGAATCTTTGATTGTATGAATAATGATAGGTCGGTAAATAGAACTATGACTATCTCATGACGAGGCACGTGAGTTTCCCAGGTGAAAATAATACCAATCATAAATGTTGGTTTTCTTGGTGAATACTGAAAACATCGAGGAAAAGTCCAGCTGAGAAGGTCTCAAGAAACAAATGTTTGACATAAAGAAACATACTAAGATTAAACGACCATCGCACAGTGCAAGCCTGCAAGGACACAAGGTGGTGGAGGGAGGAAAGAACACCGTATATGCTCATATCAAATCAAATTGTTTGAAAAATCAGGAAAAACTCATAAATATCTGCAAGCTATGGACCTATACAAACTATGTACAAGGAAAAAAAATTCAGGAAAAAAAAACTAGCTGGATCCACATATATCATTGCTAGTCTTCCTGAGCAACTTCGTTTGTCAAGCCAAACACAGATTGAAACCACGTGATAAGCTGATATCACCTTTTCACCTGATCCTCATCCACATTCACGACCAAATATGTACACACTTCTTGAAATCTTTATTGCCATCTACAGTGTTCTATGTCATTTTCTAGCTGCTTGATCACCAAGAAAAACATTGATTTAGCAACAGATTTTTAGCTAGAGTCATATTTAATGCCAGTGGAGTTTTTATATTAATAGCCATATTTTGCAAGTGATCAAAGCATCCTCTTTAGTGAAATTTAATAACCAAAATTGCTACCCGTGATTTATTTTCTACCTCGAATCCACACGGTACTCTTCTGGTTTCAAAGAAGGAAAATAAATGGTTTTCAAAATGATTAAACAGGACCTAAGAATTTCAGCTTGAAAGTAAAAATCCATAGTTTCATCAAATAAAAAACAATGAATCATGTGTCAGAATCCATGAGTGATTCCCTAGAAATAGAATTTTTGGTCAATAAAATTGAGAGTTCGTAGAATCATCAGTGTTTTGAGGGTACCCAATATAGAAAATTGACTTTCATTTTATTTTATTTTGTACCGGGGGGGGGGGGAGAGGAGTGAGAGATGGCACAATGACATAAAAATGCAGAGGAGAGAGAAACAGTCAAACTGGTACAGATCTAACAGTCAAAACAAGAGAAAAATCTTATTTTTTTTTAATCCAGGAAAGTAAGAAAAGGGAAAGAAACATGGTTTACGTTAGGGGTGGCAATTGGGTGTTAATGGATAGCTTTGGATTAGGCAATTATCCAAAGCTATCCATTAAAACCCAATTGCCACCCCTAGTTTACGTGGATGAGGACGTGTTCTCTCTTTAATACATATAAAGATACATACTAGGTTTGCAGGGATATGCGACCATTGAACTGAGTCACTGACAAGACATTTTAATTAGCTGGAAAGAATCCTACACTGCTGTCCATGCAAAAGACATTGGTTCCTTGATTAAGATGGAATGAGTTGAACAACAATCTTCTACCGAAAACTATGAGAGACGAATGGTAAAGATGCATATAGGAAGTTCTACATAGTCTTATTAGAATCAAACCTGTCAGTGTATGTCATTCACAAGCAATCTTAGTGTCAAAGCTGCTCAGGCAGATGGCAAACGCTTGGAAAGCAGAAATTGGGTACCGGTAATCCATGGTAAACACATCTTTCCCAACTTTCCCAAACTGCAGGATGACCTTCTCATATTCTGGTCCTGACTGCCCATTTGACGGTGAAGCCACCAACTGAAAGTTCTTCACAGATGCAACAGTTACACGTCCATGGAAATTTAAGCACCAGCATTGAAGTTGCTCATGCCATCTTGGAGATTTGTTTTTCAAAATCAAAGATCCATTTCTTTGACTAGACAAAGATCCGGACACAGTTTGCTCCACGCGGCTTGATATGGATCGGAAAAAGGGGATAGCACGAAAGGAATCAGCACGGCTAAGAGGTAACGCAGTCTGTGTTGGAGCCACACCTCCAGGTTTAAGAGCAGAGTCTGGGATAGCTTCCATGATACACTGCATTCTTCGTGGACCCCTGCTATAACGCAAGTATCAGCTATTGCAATTCCCAAATACTAACAGCGCTTATTAAAACTTAATGTAACCAGATTATTGTCTTCTAGATGCTGGCCACAATGGCATATTATCATACTCCCTCCATCCCAAAAAAAAGTCTCACTTTCCTTTTTGATTTATCCAAAAAAATGCAATTTCAAGGAGGTACAAACAATAAACAAAAACAATTTTCTTACCTGGATCCCAGCACATTCAACTCGTATGAGATGTGAGCAACTGGATAGCTCCCAGCAGGAACCCTAGGGCACACTTGTTTTGAGCCCAGGAACCTACTAGAGCGACTCTTCGCCATTTGAGCTCCATCACAAGGGGGCTGACCATCATATACCATGAATTTGGTTCCCAAAAAGTTTGATCTAGCCAAAGGAGAAAAACATATATAAGATTCTGAACTTCTTGGTAGAACGTAATCAGGTAAATATTAAAACATCGAGCCAACCTTAGCTTCCCAATATATGTGCTGCTCCCTTTTGACATATCACTGGGGTGTAAAGAGATAATGTAGTCAGTACAAGTGGGGCGCCTGTACCTACGAGCAGCAAGAAGAAATTTTCCATCTTCGGCCAGGGCTGCAATGATTAGACAAAAGCATAAACGTAAATGCTTGAGATGTGAAATAGAGCAGATCAGGGAGTCATCCACATTCTCTCAAAACTCCAAATAAAAGAAAATAAAGGAGAGTCAATTTAATTCCCTAGCAGAGATAAAAACTACTGCTCAAAGATAGTAGTCAAAGAGCAAGTCTCAAAAGATCAACCGATGGGTTTTCTTCAGTTTCAATTCTTTTGTGATGTTGAGAGGTGGGACGGCTCTAAAGAACATAATGAAAGCACCCGAGACAACAAATGCTCACCTTGAGTTGAACTGAGGTAGAGATGATATGTCTGTGTAGACCGATCCCGCTTTATAAAGCACTGGAGAAGATTATCTCTTGAACCAGGCTGCATGGCAAAGCAAGAAATTATGGGAAGAAAGGAAGGGTAAAATCAGAATCGAAACAATTTTATAACAAATGATAGCGAAACAAGATTTCTAATGGAAAACAAGATTTACAAACTTGTAGATCATTACAATAATGACCAAATCATCAAACATAGATAAAATTTCGAATGGCAACAGTTAAAGAAAATTGGTTACATGCAGTCCCAGGGAAATGAAGTCTAGAAGTAGGGTTTGTAGAGTAGAAGCCAACAATCAAAGAAGTTCTGATATTTAGGCTAAAGGTAGTTAGTTCCAAAATCCGTCATGCTTGACTTTCTCAAGTAAGGTCACCATAATCAAAACATAAGTGGAAGCGTAACTCTTGTTTGACTCTTAAGGATGGGTAGTGGTTTTTACATCAACACGCAAAACTTAAACAAATATAGTTAGTCACAGCTTAAGCAATAGGCCTAACTTTTTTTTGTGATCCTAAGGATGGTTGTAATTGACTTCTAGAGTACAAAAGATGTGTCAACTGTTTTGACGCTTTTGAGTATATATTTTCTTATTCATTAAAAAAAATAGAACATCCATAGATGAATTTCTATTCAATTCTATTTTTCTTTCTCAGATTTTAGTTCTCAGTACAGCACCAACATAAATAGCAAGCTATCACCCTTCAATCTCAATTGACAATTCTAGTAGAAATCTCATCACCATTAGTTGGGGCCACCACTGAAATATGAGTATCCTGTACTGTTAACACTATCACATTGAACATATACGTGACAAAAGGCCTCAATATTGTTACGACAGTGAAGACTGATTCTCGGCATGTGTATATTTCAAACAAGTGAATCTCAGAGATACATTTTGTAATCAATTTTTACGTAAAAATTGAACTGATCTAAAATTGATTAAACTCAAGGCAATACAGAGATAATTGTTAGTTATGAGTAGAAAAGGGGACAATAACTCAACCTCAAACACAAGCGCAAGAAGACAAAAGAGAGAGTATAAAAGTAGTTTTTCATGTATTTTTATTTAGCCCAAGTGACAGAAATAACAAATGACAATCATTAGGGAAGTTTTGCAATTACGAAAGTGAAGGACAACCATGAAAGTCCCTGGCTAGGTAATAGGGCCAAGGCAGATAGTTTACCCATTTAAGTCACCTAATAAAAAGAGAGGAAAAGGGACAAATACTAACAACCAAAACATTCACAACTTTAAAAGGTCCGTCACCAAAATCTGAAAATAGCACATCACCTAAAAGTTAGAGTAGAAATTCGGATTCTCTTCTTTGAAACCTGACCTAATTTATTTCTAAATCTTTTTGGCCATCTTTCTTATACCATTGCCAAGCCTCAAATCTATAATTCTAGTACACAGCTATGGTCCACCTCACTGATGGTTCTTGGTCATAAACCTTCTTACGTATTAACAACAAAAGATCACAGCTTTGGACTCGCAAAGACGATAAGTACACCCTATTTAACCAATCTGATACACATCAATTCCCATTAACCAAACAACATCCAAAAGACATCACAAAAACTGCTCCCAAAGATAAAGGTAGAATCTGAATCAATAATTCAACGCAACAAATATTCATAGAATGCATATTGTTTCATAGGACCCCATTGTCAGTCTATCTAACACAACCCACTTCCATTATCTGGACTAGAGAGTAGAGACCCGCTGCATATGCTATACATAGGTAGCCCAAGAATCAAAATTCCAAAAACAACACTAAATCATAAAGAAATCAAAGAAAACAGTGGGGTGGGGGTGGGGGGGAATCTAACCTGTTTGACCGAGATAGGAAAAGTCAACATGGAAGAGACCTCAGGAGTCTTAACAATCTCTTTCATGATCTCTCTCCAACTCCTACACACAGTAGCACACCCAACCACACTCTTCCTCGAGGGCCAACTACTTTCCGACGCTTCTATCCTCATCAACACCTCCCTCAGCAGCTCCATCGGCATGTTCGCCCAATCACTCTGCTTCAACCCATCCGTCTCTTCAACTGTAGCAGCAATAGCCGCCGACGGCGGCATTGAGCTGTCTTGAACTACACGGCAAGACCTCGATTTGAAACCGTAATTTAACTTCATGTTAGCAAAAACTAAAAGCCCTAGAGCACAAAACTTACAAATAAACTGAAGGTGAAGGAGAAGGAGAAGGAGACTAAATTGGGAATATTTGGTGGATCTTGTAAAGCTAGAAAGATAAGGAGTAGAGAGATTTGAGGGGGTTAGGTTTGGACGTTATGAATTGAAGGAGGATTTTGGGATTTTATTAATTGGGATTGTTTAGGACTCTAATTGTAAGTGTTGTTAAATAAATAAATAAATCTATCGTGGATAGATATCATACTGTGTTACTTTATTTATTGGGGGATGGATTAGGATGATATCATATGGAGGTTGGTGAGCTTAAAAGTTAAAACCCTAAATCATTACCTTCCGTGTAAAGAGTCTATTATTTTGAGATGTTTTACTGAGTTAATTTTTAAAAATTAAAATATAAAAACATCAGTATATTACTAATAAGCTTAAAAGTATTATTTTTTTAAAAAAATAGCTTTCAAACGGAAACTTTTGTCCCATAAGGAGAGAGTAGTATTTTAGATTTGAGAGATCCTATTTTCGATATAGTTTTTACTTATGTAGTACGTTATTAATTTTTACTTATTCAATATGTTATTAATTATTATTTGAATTTTATTACATTATAGTCTTGTTAATTTAATAATAACAGTACGGTAGGTATTGAATTGATTATTTCCATCAATTAATTCAAATCTTAATTTTTTAGAATAAATTAATTTATGTAGGAAAAAGCTGATACTACATTGGGTTAAATTTTACAATTATATCCTTTAATATTAGTAGTATTTTTTTAAATTTCAATTAGTAAAGGTCACATATTTTCTTAAAATTCAATTGATAAGAATATTTTTATGATTTTAATTTTTCTAATTTACAACATGAAATGAATTGATTAAATTTTTTGAAAAAAAATTGAATAATTATGTTGTTCATGTGATCACAAACCAAAGATCATTGATATATTTTGAATTATAAATTAATGTTGGAAGATAATTAGAAAAGAAATATTGTTAGTCAGATAAATATGGAAAAGTAATAAATAATTTTTTTGTCCAAATACTATCTATAACTATTACTAAAACAGAAGTCACTTCTGCCACGTGACGGCTTCCTGTGAAAAACTAAAAGACTTTAAAAAACTATAACAAATTTATGATAGAGATTTAGGATTTTGTTTTTATTTTTTTCAACTATCTTTTAATTAAACTAGATTTCATCCTATGTAATTTATACAAGTGTAATTTGAATAAAAGTCTTCAATTTCGATCTCTTTTCATTTTCATAATGTTTAATTTATACAAATTATCCATGAGATAATTATATGTTATTTGTTCTACTAATCTATATTTATTAATTATTAATTACTAATCTATTAATTATATATTGACTATTATTAAAACAGAATTTGTTACCACATGACGACTTTCTATTGAACGCTTAAAGTTTTAAAGGAATTTTGTGTTCCACGTGTCACGTAATTGTGAAGTTGTAAATTTTTTTCTTTTTTTTTCTGTCAAAAATTGAAACCGGATAAATTTTAAAATCAGTGCCTCATTTATATATGGTAAAAGTTTTTTTAATTATTTTTTGCTGCCAAAATCGGTTAGTACGAGATAGATTTTATCACATTTGATTTAGATGCGTTTCACTTGATTAAAAACAACTTTTGCTATAAAAAAAACTATTAAAACCATGCATATGGTACTAAATATATCTATATAAATTCTTTTTTTTTTTGCCAAAAATTAAAATTGGATAGATTTTAAAATCGGTGCCTCATTTATCCATGGTAAAAGTTTTATTTTTACCATTTTTTGTTGTCAAAATCGGTCAATACCAAATATATTTTATCACTTTTTTTTTTACAATTTTTTGTTTTCAAAATCGGTTAAAACCGGTGCCTCATTTGTTTCACTTGATTAGTATTCCAAAATTTCATGGTAAAAGTTTTTTTTTTTTTTGCGGATAGATTTTATCACATTTAATTTAGACATGTTTCAATTGATTAAAACTCCTCAATTCTCATGGTAAAAAAAATAATTTTTATTTAACATTTTTTTTTCTTACAAAATCAGTTTATACCTGATAGATTTTATCAAATTTGATTTAGACAAGTTTAATTTGATTAATACTCCTCAATTCTCATGATACAAGTTTGTTAATTTTTATTATTTTACCAAAACTCGATCAATTTAAAATGAATTTTACCCAATTTGATTAAACGTGTTCCACCAACACCACAAATAACCACTACGAAATAGCTTGCAAAGTCTATCTGCAAAATTCACATGAATTTTCGGTTTGATGATTTGGTGTGATCTCATGTTTTATTTATTTATCTATACATATATAAAAGGAGAGGAGCAAAAAATGGAAATATCCCGCCAAAAGTACTTTCCAAATTTAGAAACATTTATAATTTGTAAATTTGTAATATTTTTTTTGGAAATTGAAATGAAAATCAATTAATGAAGTTGACAACAACTCTTCAAATTCAAATGACTTTACAAATATCTTTAGTGCATTTAATATAAACAAAGTGTATAACATTTAATATAGTTCAATATGATTTACGAAATGACAAGAAATACAATATCAAAATAATATCAAATACTGAATAATTTATTATATATCCGATTTCACATTTCTTTTTTTAATTTAATATTTTTTTGCAATAAATATTTTGAAACAAATCATGTTTTGAAGCTTAATTTATGAGTAATATGAGTAGTTTTATGAAAAGTTTAATTTTTCTTCACCCTTATAAATTTTAGATTCTCATAGTTCTAAAATTTAAAGATTTTTTAGAACAAGTTTGTTGTTCGTGGTGCTTAGGTATTTTCGTTATTCTAAAAAATTGTTTTCTATAATTTATAACAAGTTTATATATCAATAATATCAATAAATTATATAACATCCAGATTTCAAATAATTTACTAATATAAACATACATAATTATGACATATTATGAAATTTACAGACAATTTCATATAAATTAGTAAATAGAAAAGACAAATTAGTAACTGAGTATTTATAATAAATTTACTCTTAACATTTACTTGCCACTGATAATGGTAATAGTTCTGAAAAATAATTATTGTATAAAGTATCAACATATGTACTACTCCTATTGCCATTCAAATATTTTCTGTTTAATCGTCGAATACTTAAAAAAATTCAAGTAATTTTATATGTGAAATCTATAGATCAGACATAGGTTAAAGTTAGATTGAACAAATAATTGACAAATCTATAAGAAAAAAAATATATATATATATATATATATATATATATATATATATATATATATATATATATATATATATATATATATATATATATCTGACCCAAGGGGTGGGAGAGATGACAAGACTAGGGGTCACACTTACCTATCAAAAAATAGATAAATAAATAAATAAATATACATACATACATACATACATACATACATACATACATACATATATATATATATATATATATATGAGATTTTTTCTACTCCATTTTAATCAAATCTGAAGTTAAAAAATAAAATTCTTAATATATTTGTCTAGCCTACATGTTTAAAAATCTAGGTCTAATATATGCACACACAAAAAAACCTAAATTAGTAAAAATAAAAATATTAGTATATTTGTTCAGCCTACATGTTTAAAAATTCAGGTATAATATTTACAAAAAACTATAACCTATTAAAGTTAGTTTACAAAAGATATATATTTATTCAACATAATCGGTAATAGGCCAAGGTTAATTTGAACTTTAATTTTACAAATGTTTACCAAAATATACAGATCTATGATGTTTTTCTTCATTTTCATCAGATCTGAAGTCAAAAAGTGCATAACTGATGTTTATTTTTTCATTTTTGTCAAAATTAAATTTATAAAACAAATGTCCAACATAAAAGGTTGGGATCAGATTTTTTTTATCCATTTTGAAAAAAAAATTGGAAAAAAAATCACATGCTTAAATTTTTTCTTAGATATGATAGATCTAAATTTCTATTTTTATAATCTATTTTTTAAAGTAGAGATGCATATTGATATGTACTTAGATATAATTAATTAACTATAAGATTTGTATATTTTTCATACTTAGTTAAATTAAACTCTCAATTTTTTTTTAAATAATAATCGAAATTCAAATTTGTATCATACAAATTTCTCTCAATATTTTATTTTAAAAAATAAAAAGAAAATCTAAGAAACCTAGCTGTGAAATGATTTGAAGGTATTCAATGTTAGAATTCATTGGGGGATGATGTGGCTACATATTTCGAAAAATGGAAGGAGACCTAACGAAATATCAACTATCTGTTATAGGACTTCTCCCAAGATACACTAAAAATCTAGACTCAATAACTTTTGTTATTTGAATAGTTGTATAAAAATTATGTTGCATAATATGTTATTCATAACATTTTAGTGTTGGAGGTTCTGTTTAGAGTTTATTATTTCGACTTCAATTCTTTTTTTATTAGATATAACAAACAGTTTGATATTTGACTATTTAATATTTATTTATATACATAACATAAACATTTGTGCTTTTTTAAGGTTATTTGAAAATTACCAATCAAACATTTAAATGTAATTTTTGTGGTGCTTTCATTTGGTAGCAAGAATGATTATGTCGCTGTTTTAATATTAGTAATTCAAAGTACAGTGTCGTATGCAAGGATAAATACAACTTCATACTTTAAAACCACTTCTTATATAATTAAAAGTAATAATCGTACGTTTTTAATGATAAATATTATATATAAAGCAGTATTCCAAAATTAATAATAATTTTTTCAAATATATGTGTTTTGTGGAAATTTTTGACAAATATTGCATGTGATTCCAAAAGGAAGTACACAAGATATAGTTCATCCCACTATAAATTTATTGTATTTATGGAGAGATTCACATGTATTAAGGTTGACAACGAATATGAGATACAAAGTATGAGTCCAACAAGAGTTCCGAATAATTGAAAGTTTTTGTCGATTGGATTGCGAAGATTGGCGATGGTAAAATTGGTGAATCAAATGATAATTGTGCTTATGTTGATATTCTTAATCAGCTGCTGCTTAAGGAATTCAATGATCTAATCGTTCCAATTGTACAAAGCGCATATCCTTCATTTGGAAGCAGTCCCAATAATTCATTGTTTTTGGAAAAGAGAGTTATTTTAGATCCGACCCTTGATGTGGTTAATTCAATAAATGATTACATAGTATTGAAGAACAATTTAAAAGGAATATTGTTTTTTAGCTCAGTTTTTTCATGTCATTTTGATAAAAACGTTGATCTTTTGAACGATATAGATATTCCTAAAGTTTTAAATTGAATTTTATGTTATGGAATACTAAATCATGAGTTGAATTCGAAGGTTGGAACTTCATTAATGTTACTTCATAACATTGATCATTTCCTTGAGTTATATATTAGCACACAATTAATTATTACAAGGTCAAGAAACCATGTTTTAGAAGGTCGAGTTCTTACAAATGGTCATTCTGGTGGTACCGTTTTATTTCAAAAATATCACTGACACCATCTGATCATTGAATTCTATCCAAATTTCAAAAAATACAGTTTACACTAACGGTGTCTTATGAAATGTCTATAAATAAAAGTGTACTTCTTTTGAAAAATCATATTTTTAGTCATGATCAGTATGCCGCTTTGTCTAAAGTTACTAATTTTAAGGGTCTTTGAATTTTTTATGTGATAATAATAATTGTAATAATCGTACATCTTCAACGAAAAATGTTGTATATAAAGAAGTATTTTAAAATTTATAATAATTTTTTTAAAAAAATTATGTGATTTTCTTTAATTATACTGTTTATCAATTTTTATTTATTTTGTTCACAATAAACTTTTTAATTGTATATTATTCAACTTTGATTGAGTATATAATTTTACACCCAAGTAGAAATCGTGCACCGCACGGGTGCATCATTAGTTTATTAATTATGTAGGCATCTTGCTGTTGTTAGTTCATTCAAATAACTTACAAATTATATCTACAAAATTAAGTTTCATAAAATAATTAAGTCAGTCGTGCATCGCACGGGTAATAACCTAATGTAATGTAATAAAGTACTAACCAGTTATATTATAGAATAAGTAATAGTAGGTCTCCTGTAAGACCGTCTTACGGATCTTAATTTCTAAAACTGAGTTTCATTCTCTCACATCTTAAGCCACCAGTATACGATAGATAGGGTAAAAAATGAGTCGTCTTACAAAAATTATCCGTAAAACCGTCTTGCTTAAGTTTTTGTCTAAGTAAAAACTGTAATGAAAAATAATAAACAATTTAGGTTTTCGACTATATAATTTTTTGATAGATTTGACAATAATTAACCAACTTCCTGCTTTAAAGTTTGGAAATACTACACAATTGGTCCCTTTGCCTTTGATTTTTTAACTTGTTGTCCATGTACAAAAATTTGTTTGTCAGTAGTCCTCGTACCAACCAATTTCAGCAAAGTTGGTTATTCCATCTAATTCTGTTATTTTTTTCCGTTAAATCAATACACATACGTCTCACGTGTATTTTAGGTAGGGTATAATAATCATTCCTCCTTTTGAAAGTACAGGGACCAACTATGTAGGTGAAAATAATTATTGTTATTATTTTTTCGTAAGGATTGTTTAAATAATATTAAAAGTTTATTAAAATTTTGAAATTATTTAGTACTAAACTATTTAAATATTATACAAATATTAAATTGTGTAGGTAATACAACGCTACTAAATTGTTCTAGAAATGTCACTCTACTTTCACCTAAAAAAAATCCTCCTAAGGGGGGCATGAGAACTAGGAACTGGGAAGGGATCGAACCAGAGACCTTACACTTTGTGAAGTCTCATTTCTATCACTGGGCTACCCCCTTAGGGGTTTCACCTGAAATTCAATAGCCTCACATTACTTTATTTTTTTCACACTTAATTAACTCTACTACGGCATAAATATTTAATATTATATTCATCACTCCATTATCATATTTGGATGGAAATTTTACAGTTTTTACATAAACCAAAAAAATACTCGCTTATTTAAATATTAAATGCTTTATTAACCTACTTCAAATATATTATGTTTATTTCAACTTTTACTTTAGTCTTATTAAAAATATTAAATGCTTATTTCAACCTAAAAAGAGGCATTAGAATCAAACCCTTTTCTTTTCTCTCGCTCTCTACCAAGTTGTTGTCATGTCGTGCCTGGGATGATTTCACATTCAAATTTGTAACTCTCCTCTCTCTCTCTCTCCCTCCCTCTCCACATTTGGATTTTTTCTATGTTCATTTCAAATATAGATTCACTAATTTTTTAGTAAACAAATTTTCCCAAACATCCATACTGAGATTGGTTTGGTGTTTATTACAGCTCCATCGGAGGCCCCGCCTTTACAAATCATTGTCCCCGACGACACCAACTATATTAACCCGAAACTTACCTCACCTTTTCCAACCACCACCAGATCCGACCTCGACCAACCGATCTGAATTCATTAGCTTGAAACTAACCTCACCAATGCCCCTATGACTACATCTCCCTCTTTGTCAACCTTGCGCACGAAGCCGTCATCAAATAAGACCTCCGAAAAGAAGTAATCACCGGGAAAGTAGATCGTAATTGATGAATCGTCGTTAGACAATCTCAATCTCGGCATGTTCCTTCTCAAGCTCATACGTGACACCATTGTTTCAAGTGAAGGACCGAGCAGATCCTGTAATATTTTTGTCGAAGTAATATTTTACACCAAAAATAAGCAGGAGTACATCTTGGGAGCATTAACTATTTATATTTCAATATTGATCCATGCACTTTGCTAGATGAAAGACTATTGTACCCTTCATTAGAAGGCACGTGCAAGGCGAGTGAGCGTACTTAATAGAAAAAAGCTGAAGGATCATTTGTGTTAAAGTCATATGTTTAGGGACCATTTGCAAGGTACATGGACGAAAAGCCAAAAAACACATAAACTACAAGCACCAATTGTGTAGTTTGTCCTTAAATTTTAGTCTTTGTTATGTCCATTTCTTTAAGAGTTACTCCCACCATTCAAGTCAAATAGTTCATCATACTATCTTAAGTGTTTTATGTAAATAATTCACTTTCAAAATTCATGTTTAACAATCTCCATTAAATTTCAACAATACACCCCACGATTCATATTAACATATTGATTATACTATAATATTATTATAATTATGACAAACTCTAATGTTAGTTATATAACCGTTAACTATTAGACTTTTCAAACATAAACTATTTGAGTGGAACAGATAGAGTATTTTCATTTATCAATTTACTCGTTATATATATATATATATATATATATATATATATATATATATATATATATATATATATATATATATATATATATATATAAAGTTGATGAGGAGCACTATGATTGTGCCACCTCATCACCTTTGGATAAATCTTCATTCTAAAACATCCATGTGGAAGCTTTAAAAACTTTTGGTTTTCTAACCATTAGCTAATAATAAAACATAATAACAAAAAATATGATAAGGGGTATTAGTATTAGTATATATAACTTTTTCTATTGTCAATAGTAGAAGACTTATATTTTTTTAAAAAAATTCAACTAACATTACTTCTAACCAATGTGGGATAAAACTCTTCAAGGTGAGATATTACTTCTAATGACTCACTTTTAACACCATACTTTAAGTCTTGATATATTATTCATCCCAAACTTGATTTGAACAAATAAATAAATCATTTCGATATTCTTGCCGAGTAGAACACATTTGCACAATTATTTTTGTCAACAAACAAATGACACGTAAAGAAATTTGTGCCTCAAGTTGCACAATTTCTTTCACTAAAAACATTAATTTTTTAATAAGTATTATATTTTAAGTCTTGATATCTTATTCATCCAAAACTCGATTTGGACAAATAAATATATTATTTCGATGCTTTTACCGAGTAGATTACATTTGCGCAATTATCTTCGCCAACAAACAAATGTCACGTAAAAAAATTCATGCTTCAAGTTGCACAATTTATTTCACTAAAAACACTAGTTTTTTTTAACAAGTATTATACTTTAAGTCTTGATATCTTATTATCCAAAACTCGATTTGGACAAATAAATATATCATTTTGATGCTCTCACCGAGTAGAACACATTTGCGCAATTACCTTCGCCAACAAACAAATGACACGTAAAGAAATTCGTCCTCAAATTGCACAATTTCTTTCACTAAAAGCATTATTTTTTTAACAATAGAAAAGATGTATCCTACATTGGTTAGAAATTGATGTTGGTTTTAAAAATACTATTATTAAGTGTACCAATAGAAGATACGCATCATACATTGGTTGGAAAGTGATGTTGATTTTCAAAGGCATTTGATAAAAGACTTTTACAATTATTACCAATGGAAGATGTATATCTCACATTGGTTAGGAAATGATGTTGAGTTTAAATTATTTTATATTATATATATATATATATATATATATATATATATATATATATATATATATATATATATATATATATATATAATGGTAATGGTAGATTTCTCCCTCCAAAATCTTACTTTTGAATTTTTGACTTTTGAGTTACCATTTCACTATTTTTTTCTTCTATCTTCTCTGGTTGTATTTCTCTTTCTCTCTCCTGTCTACTCCTTATTTTCTCTCTCATCACCACAATCTCCTCTATTTTAATTATGTTTAAATATTTTTCTCCCTTTAAACATAAAAAAATAGTAACTAAAACAAAAATAATAGCTCCAGAGTCAAGAAAACAAAAATATAAGATGCTAGTAAAATAAAAATAATCTATGGAACAAGCCACTACAAAAATAAAAGTTACAGAATCAACAAAACAAAAATAATTTAATGCGGAGGTTAGTAAAATAAACTAATTTACGGAACAAAAGTTTTTAAAAAAATCATAAAAATATATATGTAAAACAAAAATATGTTAGTACAATAAAAATATTTGATAGAACACAAATAATAGTTACAAAGTCAATAAAAAGAAAAACAATTCAAACTGAGATGACTAAAATAAAAAAAAATAATTTATGGAACAAAAGTTTTAAAAAAATCGTAAAAATAGCTATGTAAAACAAAAATACATTAGTTAAATAGAAATATTTTATGGAACAAAAATAATAGTTACGAAGTCAATAAAATAAAAATAATTTAAACTGAGGTTAGTAAAATTATAAAAATAATTTATGGAAAAAAAGTTTAAAACAAATTCTTAAAAATAGTTATGTAAAACAAAAATACGTTAGTAAAATAAAAATATTTGATGGAACAAAAATAATAGTTACAGAGTCAATAAAACAAAACAATTTAAACTGAGAAAAAAATTACGGAACAAATTTTTTTCGTAAAACTAATTCTTAAAAATAAAACAAAAATAATAGTTATGAAGTCAATAAAACAAAAAATATAATAGAAGTTATTAAATTCAAAATACTTTACAAAACAAAAATAATAGTTAACGGTAAAAATAATTTCGTTATTTTTATTTTAGCTTATTTTCTTCTCAGAAATTTCTTTATTCAAAAAATACAAATATAATTTAATAAAAGTAATCATTCAAAAGGAAGAACTTATTTGAGTTCAGAATTCTATTTGCAAGGCGGAAAAAATTCAAGTTTGTTTGAAAACATTCATTATACAAAGTTTTTGAATAGTACAAAGTGTTTGGGTTGTCAGGTTATGAATTGACACTTAAAATTAGTGTTCGAGTAATGCTATCGAGAAACATTAACCATGCTGCGGGGTTGTACAATGGAACAAAACTAATCATTATAAATCTTAAAGATCACATTGTTGAAGGTTGAAACAAAATTTTTGAAACGAAGCAATGCTGGAGAAAATGTTTTTATCTCAAGATTGTCATTAACTCTATCTTATGTAAACAGGTCTGGCCCAGCTGCAAGACATGTGAGACCATGGCCTTGATCCCCCAAAAAATACCCAATTTTTTGGGCCCTAAAATTGAAAATTATCCTTCGTATTATTAAAAAATAATAATAATAAGCCCTAAACTACCTATCCAGGAGGAATCACTTTTTGCTTCAAATTTTCTTAATTACTTTAGTTATTAAAGTATGTTATGTGACCTATTTATTATATTTTTTATTTTTCTCACATTTAACCTAGTAATTTTGTTATTTTGGAATTTGGAAATTTGGATTCTATGATTTAGCATATAGATATGTATTGTGTATCGTGTATCGTGTATTGATAAATCATAGATATATATCGTGTATCGAAATTTTAATTTTATAATACATATTGGGAAAAAAACTATGTATATCGTAGGTATGCTATATATATAAAAATACACAATTTTTAAAGATATTCTATTTGAAAATTTTAAATTGATATTTAAGAAAAGCAACTATAGGTAGGTGTAATTGTGTTGAGTTAATTTTTGACAAAATTATAATAATTAAAACCATTATATTTGTAAATTAAGACTCAAAACTTGTATTTTTAGCAACTTAGGCCCAAATAATGGATTTTTTTTAAATATAATATTTTTTTTATCTGTGCAAGTCTAATTATAAAACAACCATGTATACTATATACTAAAATAGAGAAAATGTACTTGATAACTAAGAAAGTTGTTTGTTTTTTGAGTGATAATGAAACTTGATTTTTTTTTCGTGTGTTATTCCAATGACTTTGTAATAAAATGTTTTTTTTATAATCTGTATTTGTTTCTTTAATTTTTTTAAAAATAGAAAAAATGTTACAATCGAAGGGCCCTGTTCGATTTAATCGTCCTTAGGCCCCATATTTTACAGGGCCGGCCCTGGATATAAGACTGTTTTTCAAGTTCCAGAGAAGACAATTTATATTGCTGATATCATATGTATTGACAATTAACAAGTGCTAAAGCCAATAATTACACGTATGTCTCTTCTAAAAAAATAAATATTTAGCCATGAGTAGTTATATGTCATAGTTTCTAGAGTAACAAAATATTTTGGTTTGAAGATATTGATATGCAGTGATGATAAAAAAAACTAACTAATAAGACAACAAATGTTGTGTATGAGGAAATTTTTTAGAATCTATAATGATTAGTGATATATTTATGTGCAATTGTTAATAAATTGACCCTTCTTATTTTGTTTATGTACGATTTAGTTGACATGCATTTAACGCACGTGTTAAAAAAACTAGTTACCAATAAAAGAGATGTATAACACATTATTTAAAAATAAAATTTTAGATTTTAAAGTCTTTAGACTAAAGACTTTCACTTTTACAAGAGATGTATCTCACATGATTACAAAATATTTTACTATTATTACCAATAGAAGAGATGTATCACACATTTGTTAGAAATTGATGTTTGTATTAAAAATACTATTATTAATTACTAATTGAAAAGATGTATCATACATTGGTTAAAAATGATGTTGGTTTTTAATTATTTTAGATTATATAAAAGACTTACTATTATTAGCAATAGAAGATATATATCACACATTTGTTATAAATTGATGTTGATTTTAAATTACTATTATTACCAATAAAAGAAATAAATCTTACATTGGTTAAAAAGTGATGTTGATTTTAAAAGTCTTTAAATAAAAAGACTTCTACTTTTATCATTAATAAAATAGAAAAGAAGAGATGTATCCCATTATATAGAAAGAGATGTTGGTTATATATATATATTTTAGATAAAAACCTGATACTAGTATTATCAAATGATGATATATATTACACATTAGTTAGAGAGTAATGTAGGTATTAAAAGTCTTTTTATAAAAGACTTAATACCAATAACAAAAATATGTATTTCACATTAGTTAGGAAAGTGATATTGGTTTAAAATATTTTTAGATAATGTACATCACATTGGTTACAAAGAGATCCATATTATTTAGAAACATATATTGATTATAAAATTCATAGATAAACGAATTTTTATGTTATTATCAATACAAGAGATGCATCACACATTGTTTACAAATAGATGTTAGTTTCAAAACTATTTAGATAAAATACTACTTGAAAGAACGTGATGCCACGGAATCTCAATATGGAACGATGTGATTGTCAATGTTGCAGTGAATGTTGCAACAATGACAATAACAATGTGAACAGAAAGTATATTACAGAAAATAGCAGCGGAATTTTTGTTTTCAGATTTTAAACCGATAAGATTTTAGTAGACAGAATATAACTCAAAAACAATCTACAAGTATCAAACTTGTAGATCAAGCCTCAAGGCAACACAATATATTAAAATCAACACTGTTTTTAATGCTTAACAGTTAACACAAATTCTCACAAGATATAGAATCTTGGAGAACCGAAAAACCCACATAAACTACTAGAACAAACGTGGGAAGAAAGAACCAAAAGAGAACAGCTTCCAAACAGCAAATCAAACGGAAGCACAAATTAGAACTTCAGGAAACACAAGGCTGTATTCCTGAAGTTTTAAGTAGCAGCAGGTATGATCAAAGCTGCTTGCAGAATGATCTCCGTGTATGGGCTGTTGATCTCGTCTCACCAACTCGGCTCACAAAAGTTCTGGATTGAATCTATCTTATACGCACACAACACTTTTTAACAAAATCTTCTGTAAGCTCTCAGCGCATTGATTCTCTCTTGTCAACTCTTGCAGCGTGTCCTACACTGCTCGACATCCAGCTCTTTATATAGGCCATGAATCCTGCAAGCACACGGCAAAACAAACCAACTCCTACTAGGAAAGGGATTAACGAAAAATCATACAAGATTATCTTTCCTAGTAAGACTAAGATACATCGAATAACTAATTTATTTACATAAATTTAGTTACCAAAAATATATTGCAAGATATCTTTCCTAACAAAACTATGATACATGGAATAACTAAATTATTTGCAGAGATTTAGTTACCAAACATGTATAGCCAAAATCTCCAAAATCTTTTGAAAGATTTTCCAAAGATTTTCCTATCAAAAAACACACCAATCTACCAAAAAATAATCTAAACAAAATCTAACACCTAAAATAAACATTGACAAAATTAAAATTCTTCTTTGACCAAGAAATGTGAAAACAAGATAAAATAGGTCATGCCTATTTTACCCTTACACTACTACTATTATTATTTTTATGTTATAACCAATAGAAGAGATGTATTCCACGTTGTTTAGAAATAGATGTTAATTTCAAAAGTTTTTTTTATATAAAATACTATTATTATTACTATAGAAGAATGTATCTCACATTTGTTAGAAATTAATGTTGGTTTTAAAAATAATATTATTATTTTTATGTTATAACCAATAGAAGATGTGTATTTCACATTGTTTAGAAAGAGATGTTGATTTCAAAAGTTTTTATATAAAAGACTATTATTATTACTACAAAAGAATATATCTCATATTTGTTAGAAATTAATGTTGGTTTTAAAAATACTATTATTACCAATAGAAAAGATGTATACCATATGACTAGAAAGAAATGCTTGTTTTAAAAGTCTTTAGATAAAAGTGTTAAACTTTTATTACCAATATAAATAGAAATGAAGTATGTCACATTTTTAGAATATGAAAAAGTGTATCTTACATTGTGTTAGAAAAAGATGTTAGTTTTAAAAGTTTTATAGTAGAGACTTTTACTTTTATTACCAATAAAAGAAATGTATCTCACATTGTTTAAAAATAAATATTAGTTTAAAAATTTTTTAAATTAAAGACTTTTTGTTACAAATAGAATAGATGCATGTATCTCACATTGGTTAAAAAGTATTCTAGTATTATTATCAATAGAAAAGATTTATCACACATTGGTTATAAATTAATGTTGGTTTTAAAAATACTATTATTACCAATAGAATAGATGTATCATACATTTGGTAGAGGGTAATGTTCGTTTTTAAAGTCTTTAGATATAAGACTTTTACCATTATTATCAATAGAATATGTATATCTCACATTGGTTAAAAAGTGATGTTGATTTTAATTTTAGATAAAAAAAACTTTTACTATTATTACTAATAGAATAGATATACTACATTTGTTAAAAAATGATGTTGGTTTTAAAAGTCTTTAGATAAGAGACTTTTACTTTTATCATCAATATAATAGAAGAGATGTATCTCACATTATTTAGGAAGAGATGTTGGTTATAAAATTTTTAAAATGAAAGACTCCTACTATTATTACCAAATGAGGATATGTATTACACATTGGTTAGAGAGTGATGCTGATTTTAAAAGTCTACAATTATTAGCAATAAAAGAGAAGTATTTCACATTGGTTATAAAAATGATATTGGTTTAAAAAGTTATCACATTTGTTACAAAGAAATGTATCTCACATTATTTAGAAATGAGTATTGGTTATAAAAGTCATTATATAAAGACATCTTTTGTTATTACCAATAGAAAATATGTATCCACATTGTTTACAAATGAATGTTTGATAAAAAGTCTTTTATCTACTGCTATTATTACTAATAGAAAATATGTATACCGTATGGTTAGAATGTGGTGTTGGTTTTAAAGTCTTTAGATAAAAGACTTAAACTTTCATTACCAATAAAATAAAATAAGTATCTCATATTGTTTAAAAATAAATTATGATTTTAAAAGTTTTTAACAAAATGACTTCTAATATTATTGTCAAGTTAAATGTTAATTTTAAAAGACTTTAGATCAAAAAATTATTATTATCATTATTAATACAAAATATGTATCTCGCGTTAGCGAGAAACTTATATTAAATTTAAAAAGTATTTAGGTAAAAAAATCGTTTAATATTAGTAACAATAGAAAAAAAATTATAACCATGAAAGAGATTAACAATCTAATTAGTATTGACTCGAGACTTTTTGTTTTCTAACCATTAGTTAAAAATAATAATTAATAACAGTTAATATGATATTGTGATATTAATCATTTACTATTAATCTTAAAGACTTTTACTACCAACGTTATTTCTTAACCAATGTGAGATAATATTATTATATTGGCATTGTGTGAGTACTTTACTCTAATGACTCACTTCTAATACCATACTTTAAACCTTTATATCTTATTCATCCAAAACTTGATTTAGAAAAATAAATATATCAATTTGATACTCTCATTGAGTAGAACACATTTGCACAATTACCTTTGCCAACAAACAAATGACACGTAAAGAAATTAGTGTTTCAAGTTGCATATTTTCTTTCACTAAAAGCACTAATTTTTCAACAAGTATTATGTTAGTACTTTAACTATTTCTAAAATCAATATTAATTTATAACCAATGTAAGATGCATCTCTACTATAATTACCAATAAAAATGATTTAACAAACATTGGTTGAAAATTGATGTTAGTGATTTATCAATTATATATATATATATATATATATATATATATATATATATTCTACATTTGTTAGAAAAATAATGTTAGCTTTAAATTTCAACATTTAAATCATAATGCCTAATTTTTTTTAAAATTATACTACTATTATTACCAAAACAAATAATATCTAGTCATTTAACCCCACTAGAGTCGGAAATTGTGAAGAATCTTAACACGCAGAGGAAAAGATGCCCTCCGTATTTATAAATTATTAATTACTCTTCTATATTTATAAATTATTAATTATTATTCTATTAATTATCTATTAACTATTATTAAAATATAAGTCGTTACTGTCGCATGACAACTTTCTGTTGAATGCTTAAAGTTTTAAATGAATTATGTGCTTCGACATGCCACCTTCTTGTGAAGTTGTAAAAAAAAATTCTTTTTTTTTTGTTGCCGAAAATTAAAACCAGATAGATTTTAAAATCGGTGTCTCTTTTATATATGTTAATGTTTTTTTTTTGCTATCAAAATCGGTTAGTACATGATAGATTTTATCACATTTGATTTAAATGTGTTTCACTTGATTAGGACTTCAAATTTTCATGGTAAAAGTTTATTTTTTTTGTGGATGATCTAATCAATTCACATATGTTTTAATCTTTTAATTATATATTCATCCGATCAATTTTGAATATTTACCTTATTTTTCATTTTTCAAATTATTCAAATTATTTTTTTAATTATTTATTACAAGTTTATAAAATCATCTTATTATGAACAACTTTTGCAAAAAAAAAAAAAACTATTAAAACCGTGCATATAATAATATACATAAATTAAAACTGCCAAAAATTAAAACCTGATATATTTTAAAATTGGTGCCTCCTTTATGCATGGTAAAATGTTTTTTTTACCATTTTTCCTATCAAAATTTGTTAATACCAGATATATATTATCAAATTTGATTTGAACGTGTTCACTTGATTAGGACTCCAAATTTTCATGATAAAAGTTTTTTTTTTTCAATTTTTTGCTGCCAAAATCGTACTGGATAGATTTAATCACATTTGATTTAAACAAGTTTCATTTGATTAGGATTTCTCAATTTTCATAGTAGAAGTTTTTTAATTTTTATTATTTTACCAAAACTCGGTCAATTTGAAATAAATTTTATCCAATTTGATTAAATGTGTTCCACCAACACCACAAACAACCACTGCGAAATACTTCCCCTCCATCAAACCCCTCCTTGACGAGTCCCTCTTCGTGACAATTCCCCTCCCATCCCTTCGTCTCACACTCACACTAATAATATTTGTTTGATTTTATAAATCGCTTGAATTTTTTATTTGATGATTCGGTGCGATCTCGCTTTTTTTAAAATTAATCATGTGGACATCTTGTTATTATTGGCTCATTCAAATAGCTTGTATATCTACAAAATTAAGTTTCAGAAACAACACTAAGTTAACCGTGCCTCGCACGAGTAATATCCTAGTTTGGTTACTATTTCGTTTATTTTATAACTAGATTTGCATGCCCGTGTCTATGACACGGTATCAGTATATTTGATTTCGTCAATTGAAATAATAGTGTCTAAATAGAAGGTGCGATTTAAAAAAAATGTTACAATTGAAGGGTACATTGCTTCAAGTGATAGTTGATGAATTGATGTTTTATAAGGAGTGATTGTTCAGAAGATTAATCGTAGGGTGTGACTTTGTAATATGAAGATTAAATATAGGGAGAAGAAAAAAGGGTGACTGCTCATGATATTAATTGTAGGGGGTAACTTGTAATAGAGAAAGAAAAAATAGGGAGTTAAAAATGGATAACTATTCACACATGTGAAAGTGAGGGTGAATCTCAACCGTTAAATTTTTTAATATAATTTAATTTCAACCTCTGAATAGCCCTAGTCAATTACCTAGATGTTTTATAAAATAAAGTTGTTTTACGGATCTTAATTTGAGTCTCACAATTCAATCCACCAATATATGGTGGGTCGGATAAAGAAGATCCGTCTTACAAAAAATATACGTAAGACTGTCTTACCCAAATTTTTGCCTTTAACCAGAGTCCAGAGTAAGACTCCTATAAGACCGTCTTACGAATCTTAATTTGTAAGACGGAGCTCCACTCTCTTACAGCTCAAGCCACTAATACACGATGGATCGAGTAAAGAGGATCCGTCTTACAAAAAATATCAGTAAAATCGTCTTACACAAGTTTTTACCAATAATCCATTAATCTAATTTGAGATATCTTATTTTAATAGGTTTCTTTTATAAATTATAATTACAATTTCCATAAACCTTTCATTGTTAGCATCCACATATGTTATATAAATTATAAACATCTAAGGCTAAGTTTAACCATATACTCCATCTAATCCATCTAAAAATTCCATATTTGAAAAGTCAAATAATTAAAAAATATATTAATGTTATTAGAGTTGGTCATAATTACAAGAGTATGTCGTAAGATGTAGTCTCAATCTTTCTAACGCAACTCACCAACACACGGTGAGTATACGGTGGGTCAAAAGAATATGTCTTACAAAAAATATTCAAAACAACCAATATGATTACAACACAACTAGAGAATAAAAATGAAATATTATAAAAATTATATGTATATATACGTGTATCTATGTATGAAAAGACAATTATATAACTAATCATCAATTTCCCTTCAATGAATTTTTATAAGAAAACAATTGTTTCGTGTCCACCATCCTAAATCATTGTTTGGTACGTACCATCTAACAAAGTTAAATCATGTGTAGTGTGTGAATAAAAATTATTACTAATATTTTTCCAGCTTAATAAATAAACAAATGCATTCTCAGCCATTTTATTTTATGTTAGAAAAGAGGAGAAAATAAGAAGAAAAAGAAAATGTTAATTATCAACAAAAAAGTTACCCTATGTAATAATAATGTGATAGTTTCAAGTGGGAGGGGACAATCCCACGAGCACCAATAATTAATCATTAAGACGCATAATTGAGCATCATTATTTATTAATCAACCTTTAATTCGCATCAACCATCGTGTCAGTTTGTTTTTCCGCCCTTTTCTTAGTCATTTTGTTTTAAGAGACTTATCTACATGAATTTTAAAGTAATCTAAACATTATATAAATATTAATAATTAAATCAATTTTTTTTTATATCCGTGTATCAAGTCAAACTGAATAATAATTTTCTAACAAAGGGAGTAACAACTTTGTAAAATATTTTTTTTAGGAAAAAGGGTGTATAAGAGAAAGAAAGAAAATAACATATAATAATACTTCCCCGTTCTTAAATTATAGTCTCGTTTGATTTTATTCAGCCAAACAAATAGTTTTTCAAGTAAATATAATTTATTTTTTTCAAAAGCATAAAATATATAATTTGTAGTATAAAAAAAGTACTACGTACTACGTAATATGTATTTTATAAATTTTAAAAATAAAATATATATGTCAATTATCATTTAAAAAATAGTTAGTAAGATTAAAAAAATCGAAATCAAAGATATAAATAATTTAGTGAAATACAGAAGATGGAAAGTTGTTGGCCACACTTTTTTGTCGGATAACCTTTTTTTCTTTATAGTTGATAGCTGTTGGCAGCTCTAAGGTCCTTTTCTCTTCTAATGAGATGCAAAAGGGCAAACAAAGTTGTCAACTGATATTTTCTTTTTTCTTTTTTTTTTTTTGGAGTACAAACGAATTCTGGAAAATATTTCTCTTTTTTTCAGGTGTTTGACGAATAGACTATATTATATTTTTTTGCATATATTCATGAATTGTTTTTTGTATCATTTTCTATGTGTTTGTCAAACACTAAAAAATAATTTATATCATATTTTAAAAAGATTTATCATACACCTAAAAATAAAATTCTTTCATTATTTAGAGACTATTTTCCGAAAATCATTTTTCAGAAATCATTTTTTGTTAATTTATTTCGAATCAAAGACACAAACATAATGAAATCAGAAAAAGACACAAGTGAAACTGAAAGATCAGTAAATGAAAAGGAGAATGGTACCTCCCCACTATCTTTGCTCTTCCTCCATGAGACACTTCTTTCTTTTATGCGGGCATTTTACAAACAGTTTTATAAAAATAAATTTTAACGATTGAAAAAAAAAACCCGAGATACTTAAACAATTAAAAATCTAGCAAAGGATTATTCGTAAGTTGAAGGAGTGAAACTTGAGCCAAATTTAAAGTATCAAACCACTACACCTTACCTTATTCGAAGCCTATTCTAATATAAAAAGCCAAAATTAAAGTCAAACTCAATCGGACTCGGCTCACTTGCCTAATTAATAATGTTGTTTGAGAATTGAGACCCCAAAAAAGGCCATTAGTAAAAGAGAAATTCTAAGCCCACCCAATATGCCAGCAAAGAGGGTATGCTTTTCTGAAAATTAATAGTTTGATTTCGTAAACGATCCTAAAAATTATGCCAAGCTTCATCATTTTATTATACTCCCACATGCAAAGAGTATCACGTGAGTCATGATTCAAGTATTCAACCACTAAAACTACCCTTCTTTCCAAAGACGACAGTAATACCGATACCTCGTAGCAAAGTTTGTAGCTTTAGCTCAGGTTAATTACTACTCCATTCATTTCAAATAAAGAGTTTATTTTTAAAAATTAAGGTATAAAAGTGTTATTTTATTGCTAATAAGCTGTTAAAAATATCATTTTTTTAAAAAAATTGACTTTCAAATAAAAACTCTTAGCTTGAAACGAAGAGGGTATATCCAAACCAAACAAGGAGTTCTGCAACCCCCGTAAACAAGCTCAGCTTACTATATCAAGCTAGGTGAAAGAAGCCAGGCATACAAATTATTTGAACGACAAGCCATAGCTCTAGCTTTCATGAACGACTGACTTGCTTCATTTACAGCCGCAAGCATAAAAATAAAGTACAACACCAAGAAAAGACGGATACTAAAAAGTACTACCATGAAAACCCCCACCAAAACAGGCAGAACACCCATGATACAACCTAGATAACACGTGCATCCACATCCATCTTTCTATAATACAATACATCTCAGTCTCGCGCGCTTACAATTGACTTGAGATAAAAAGGGGTCAGGATTCACTGTTTTACGGTGATCCAACGACCCTTATTTCCCTCAGCTCTCACATGTCAATTTAATTTTTTTTTGATCCGTAATTTCGTATACAAATTAATTGAAATATTTGTTTTTTTTTTCTTTTTAACTGTTATCGTAATCTTTTTGTCCGGTCCGTTTTTTCCGACCAGCAATTTCGTATACAAATTAATCAATTTACTGTTTTACCAAGATTCTACAGCTATTGAATAAAAAATTATTTTGCAACACCAATTTCCAAATAATATCTCTCAATTTTTTTAAAAAGAATTTTCATTATAGTTTTCAAAAATTTGATGAATGTCAAATTTTTAAACGAAAAATTATGTGCGGGTATTTATTTCAATATAATATTGATATATATGAAATATAAAGAATGCCTCTCTGTCACATTTAATCTCATAATTTCAACCGTTTTTATCACATTTTTTCATCCCTATTTTATTACTACGAAAATTATTGAGATATTACGGTTTACAATACGGTTTACAGTTATTATTTTACATTTAATATTTTACAGTTAATATTTTACGGTTTTACAGTTATTTGCGAAAATTAGTTACTCTTTTACTGAGATATTACGATTTTACAGTTAATATTTTACAGTTTTACAGTTTTATGGTTGCGAAAATTTGTATTTGTATTTTTTTTTCTTTTTAATTGTTATCGTAATTAACTTAATCAATTTAATTTTTTTTTCAACCAGTAATTTCGTATACACATTAAAATAAAAAATAAAAAAACTTAAGTATTGTAATTTGAAATATTTTTTTTTCTTTTTAACTGTTATCGTAATTAACTTAAGCAATTTAATTTTTGACCAGCCCGTTTTGTCCGGCCCACAATTTCGTATACAAATTATTAATTAATTCCTCCGTTCCGGGCAAAGAGACCCCGTTTGAAAGTCAATTTTTTTTTAAAGAAAATAATATTTTTAGTAGTTCATTTCTACAATATCTGCTTCATTTATTGATAAATTTTCAAATTGGCACCGTGCCATCGGCACGGGCAAGAGTACTAGTCTATATTATAAAGAAACTAGATAATTGATTAGGGCTATTCAGATGTCATGATTTAATTTTGTTTACTATCATCCTACGGATGTCATTTATTTGGGTAACCTCGTCTTTTGGGTTTCCTAATACTATTAGAGTTACCAAACACAATTACTTTTCCATCCCTATTTTGTATCCACAATCATTTTATCTCTCACCCCTTCTCTATCTCTTTCTCTCCCCTCCTCTCTTCTTATCCATCAGTTTCTATGAGGTTCACTCTTTTACTGCGAAAATTAGATATTACAGTTTTACAGTTAACATCTTAAGGTTTTATAATTTTGTGGTTGCGAAAATTTGTATTTGTATTTTTTTTCTTTTTAATTGTTATCGTAATTAACTAAATCAATTTAATTTTTTTCCAAATCATAATTTCGTATACAAATAATTTTTTTTAAAAAAAAAATCATAAGTTTCATATACAAATTATTAATTAATCCATCCGTTCTGAGCAAAGAGGCCCCGTTTGAAAGTCAATTTTTTTAAGAAAATAAAATTTTTAGTAGTTCATTAATAATAAAATGGCCTTTACGGTTTAAAAAATATGTAGTTGTAGTTTCTTAATTGATTGCTATCGTAATCAACTAAATCTCAATTTAGTTTATGTCTGGCTTCGATTTATTTTTATATATAAAAAAAAATTGTTCGTAAATTTTGGTCTGAAATTTTTGTAATTTTAAATATTTTAATTTTTCTTATTGGTCTGAAATCTTTGTGGTTTCAATTTCAAAATAATATTTTGTTAGTTCACTCTGTCTTATTCAATTTATTTTGTGGTTTTTGTTTGCGGAGATTTTCATTTTTTAGTTTATTTCAATTATCAGATGTTGGGTTGGTGTGTGTGTGTGTGAGAGATAATGCTTTTTGATGCTTAATTATACTCTTTTAAGATAAGTAATAAATTTTCTTTTAAGATGAGTTATAAACTTTTACGACCAATAAAATATGTTATTTATTTAATTTTCGAGATATTGGTGTGTAGTTTACATTAAGGATATATTAATTTATTTTCATCATGCTCGGTTCATACATTGATCATGCTCATACTGGCATCGTGCCATCGATACAGGCACAAGTTTATTTTTATAGAATACTACGCATCTTCTCATTGTTGTGGTTTCGTTTGTTAGGACATATGTATTGGTTTCTAATGATTTAATTACCATTTTTTTTTAGCTTTTAGGATTGATTAATTTTGATCAAAATGGATATTCGTTCACCTATTAGATTTTTTATGATAATATGTGGAAGGATTCGAGTTTTACAGATGAAACAGAGAATTTGGTTAAATACATATGTTTGAATTTTCTTTGTTTCATGTGTATGTAGAAATAATGGAAAAAGTTATTACATCTTATGTTTCAAAACCAACCATTGTTGTTAAACAAGAACCCCAAGAAGAAGAAGACTAAGTTTTCGTTATTGAGAAAACAATAAAATTTTCTTTTCATATTTTAACAGTAGTTATAATTAAAATATTTATTTATTGATTTTCTTATGAAATAAATATCGAAGTAAAATGTTTTATTTTGTTAGGTATTTGAGTTTTCTCCTCTTTTCGTTGTGTAGTGTACATATATCAAACTCATACAAATTATAAGTAAATATTAATTCATTTCCACAATATCTGCTTTATTTATTGATAAATTCTCAAACTGACGCCTTGCCATCGACATGGGCAAGAGTACTAGTAGCATTATAAAACCTTAATATCTGCAACAATGGGCACACTAAAAGCTGAAGAAAAGATCAAGTCTTGCTGCCCACTACAAACTAGAAATGATTGTCCAATTGAATAGGAGCACCTATTTTGGTCCATGCACATTAGATGTTGATGAATATTCCATGGTGATGCAGACTCTAATGGCTGCCACCTATAAGAGTGTGACCATATATTTAGGGGGAATAAATGCATAATGCAACAATTTTGGTTGTTACAATGTCCCTTTCCTGCAAGTTGGGTTTTGTCTACCATAGAAGATGGGGAACTAGTAACATTGTAGGTATCGTAATAAATTCACATTGAAATCTTACATATTACCGCAAGGAAAAGGACATTCACGACTCACAAGAGAGAAAAAGCAACTCTTAGTCTACTAACAAATGTTCTTCTAGAAACAACACCTGAAAGAAGAATCTTGTCATACTGCCCCTGCACCCAAAAGTTACAAGTGATAAAACCTATCTAAATTTTCTGAAAGTGAACGACTTTCTTCCGTCAGGCGATCGACTGAATCAACTCTGACAGGAAAAAAAAAAAGGTTTTACTGATGATTTAATTTGGAGCACTAATGCATGGCTTTAACTAGCTTTTTGTTCCAAGAAATACAAGGTACACGAGAGTTTAATTCTCAAGAAGTTCCTAATGACATTGTTACTGTATGACTTAATGTTTGAATAACTTCCTAGTGCAATGTAAGTGTAAGTATCATACTTTCTCCATTCTAAAGTAATTACAGTACAAAAAGGGTGTACTGATGATTTAATTATTATGTGATACGTCGAAATCAAACAGGAAACGATCTTGGTTTCAAAAGAAAAAAAGAGAAAAAAGAAGAAAAAGAGAAAAGTACAGAAAAAAAATGCCTGAAGGGAGGAGATTACTATGTTATGAAATATTTAATTAGAACTCAACTGTACACCATCTATACAGCTGTTGTGACGTTTAATGGTATGATTCACATTATTTCAAGATTCTTGATGTCTCTCTAATGTATTTTGCTTTTGATTTTCACTTTTTAAGGGATGACGGGCGAAGAAGTGCATTCAAGAACCCATAGTCAAGTAGCTACTCAAGACTCCATGAAAGAAAGAGTAGGAGGGCTTATAAACATCACTAACATACAATTTGTTGTGATTGGCATCATTAAGGAGTGAAGGACATTTTAGATCATGAAGAGTCATTTCCCTAGAGCAATGAGACTATGAAATGTTGTTCTCATCAAACTGGCTAGCAGTCAAGTTTAGGGCAGAAAGCTATAAGGGATATTTATCCATATCTTCGTTACAGCCATGAAAGTAAGAACCTACCCTCAAAAACTATAGAAGAGTAAAGAAAAGATCACCTCGCCTACCAAAAATTATTCACATCAGGACTATACAACCGGAACACTTCCTTTAGGCTGCTGCATTGTCCTTAGCGGCTTTCCTACAAAACAGGTAAATATCACTTGTATGCAAAGAACCGACACTAGCAATTACAGAACTCAGACAAGATTTAAAAGAAGAAAAGAAGTAGCAACTGTTTGGTATAGCTATCATTGTTGAAGCATCCCATTCAAGATCTTAAGATAAAAGAGGCATACAATCATGATGTATGAATCTATACATCTGAACCTGTTCGGTTAATCGGATCCCATTAAATATGCAATTATCTGCTGATTTATGTGAATTGAATATTCTCCACCGTGCGAAGTTGCTAGCTATCCCCCCTTCCCCAGGGGAAGTTTAATTTGCTACACATGCCCAAAAAATTTTTGATAGGTAAGAAAGTATACACATGCACAATATTAAGTGCATAAACCAGAATTAAGCCAAAATTGTCCACACAAAGATCAACTGAGTTTACATGGACGAAGACAATGAACCCTTCATAAAAATTAGCGTCAGGCCGTAATAAGAGTAGGCAGCGCCACTCATTTCGATCATAACTTGAGTTAGTTAAGCAAAGCAACCATATTCCCTTCCTGGTCTAACCGTCTAACAGATGGGCTTGACAATAAATGACATTTTTCTTCTGATAGGAAAAGTAAACTATACAAAATTGCTGCTCAATTATCAAGATTACCTGAGTTGGCAGCCAAAGAATAAGGATTTGAAAGATAATTGCTTGCTATCGTTCCTGCAGGAGTTCTACGAGTTCCTAAGACATTATTCACAGGATACTGACTTGAAAAGTTCATGGTTGGTGGGCATGCTCCTGATTTATCGAAATTTACTTCTGAATTTTGTGCGAGACTTTGATCAGCTTTTTGCATAGAGGGCAACAAGAGTTTGTCACTCTGCTTTAAAAAGCAAGACTAACTTTAGTCATAGCAGCACAATGAAGAAATATGAGAGAGAGACAGAGAGAATGTATATATCTACATACGTATTAATAGCAAAAAGATAGCTCAGAAGTGTATAATTAAACAAAGGGAAGCAACCACAGCACAGCGAAGGATACTGTCACATCAATTGCTAGAAACCAAGAGAAGATACTTGCTAAAAAAATACAAATGTCTAATGACTCTAATCAGACTGTTTCATGGCACAAGACGTCCATTTAGACAATGGATGTAATACGTTGCGCCTAGAGGATTTTGCAAGGACAATACATTTTAAAAATATGGGCCAACGATCAAATTCCTTGTACCATACAAAACTGTTACAAAGATGTATTTCTGAGCAAATGGAGAAAAGGAATCATGCTTCACAATCATTTATTGCACTCTTGGGGGATGAACAAGATGCTACAGAGGAAAGACCAGACATGGGTACAGTTTAAGTATTGAGAGGCTCTCCTTTAAATGAGATAACCCAGAGATAAAGTTGAACAGCCAATGTCATCGATTTGATATTGCTCTCTTTCACAATGTTATTGGTATGGTTTATGCAGACCAGCTTATTATCCATATATACCTGCGCGTTAAAAAAATCGAGAGCATGCAAACTTCTCCTCAAGAGTACACATTCCATCAAATTTTACAAAAAAAAAAAATCTGCATAAAACCTGACCATAGCATGACAAGCACATTAAAATAATGTTTTCTTTATTACCCTAAAGTAGAAAGTCATCATCTGAAACATTTTATACAGCTACTTCGTGAGGCTTCTGATAGGCAAATATATCAAGACAGGAATATAGATGGTATCCAGAGCATATTACGAGGAGGGAACAGGGGATGGACTTGCATATAGAAACGCTGTTACAACAACAAGAAACAAATGCAGGGCACTTAAGGTCATGCTATACTGAAAGTAATTACATGCAAAATCCTGGGAACGGGTCGGAATCGAAGTAAAAGCAGCTGTTCAGATTACAGGTTTTAAATTTTTTATGACAATTAAGTAAACTTAAATGCATGTGACTAATTACTCAAGCTGGGTATGAAATGAGATTCCAGGGATATCATAGTGCTCTACCATGCATGCGCGGGAAAGAAGAAAGATCAGTTTCGTATGTTCATCATAGGCTAAATGAAATAAGCAATTGCATACTAAATAATGAAGCACAACTTGACCTAGGAGGAATAGACGAGGCATAGAAAAATTAGTAGCCTACCTCTTCCTGCTGGTGATTAAAGAGAGATGGATTCCATGATGGCATCTTATGTCCTTGTGCTACTGTCACATTACTCAAGTCCTGCCCATGTCGATCAGTTGATGACTTATAGTATAAATGGCTTAATGCTAATCTGAGACGATGATTTCTTTGAGAATAGAATATCTTGGTTGCAAGCGGAGCAGGAACAACTGGTGTTCCTGTGTCACCAGTAATTACAATAAAAGCTACAAATAAGTCAAAACGCAAGAATAAAGAACTATTCAAGATTTTCCGAAATGAACAGAATAGGACTCATTGTAGCTCTAACACCACCTTCAAATGATTGTCATGAGGAGAGATATCATTTCCATCAAGTACAACACTAGAGATGAGCAGACATTTATTGTCACACATAGTACCTTTGGCCTGTAAGCAACAGTTGTAAGTATCCCCAGAAATTTGATGATCACACGTCTTTTGACTTCCAGCCCTTGAATCGATGACGAACCCTCTGTCTGAACACATAAACAAAGATCCCACTACACTTGAGTACACCATGTATCCAAAAGCATTTTGAACTATGAATTTTACATGCAAAAATCAAAGAAAGACAATTTATAATGGAAAAGAAGTAGAAGAAAAAGAAAAGCAAACAGAGACCATGATTAACATATAGGTTCATAAAGACGATGTATGTTATGGAGCCCTGGATCATGAGTACCAAATGCAACAAAATAGAAGCAATTATGAAAATAAAATCAATTAAAGAGAACCTAACTATTCCACTGGTGAAGGATTAAAATGAAAGTCATATAAAATGCACTACATAAAAAGCCTACTCGTTTTATTCTATAGATTTATAAATCATTATGAGCATACAACTCAACTCAACTCAGCTTTACTCCCAATTACTTCAGGTTGGCTATAAATCACTGAGCATCCAAAGAAATATATTAAGATCAATACTAGCAACCCCTAATTTCATGTACTCACAAAACAGATTGACCAAAAGCTCAAACAAGAAATTCTCAGCATTCATGAAGGAGGCTTGAATACAATGACCAGTTTGACTCTTTTCAACGATTTCCTTTTTTCTGTTTTTCCTTCTAAGCTTAACTTGGTGGATGTTACCAACAAGTACGGTGTTTTTCTGAATATATGACCTGACATGGAGACCTAGGTTCGTCAAGACTCAAGACACCATTATTTTCCTTTCATAAAACTTCTGCCACCCGCAGAAAACTCTAATACTCCGTTTTTCTCCTACCATTTCACCATCAATGAGCAACTGAGCAAGTATCAAAAGCATGGGATTTAAATTTGATGGCATATCCCTTCCTACACCGAAAACCATGCTGTATATATCAGTATTATCTGCAAAATAATTATCAAGCTCTAATAGAGTATCAACTTGTACTAAAAAATTTATAATGTCAAGCAAGAAAAGGGCATAAATTGTGGATTGTTAAGCAGCTAACATGCTTAAGATTAAGCATTCTGCCCACATTTAAAGTACGATAAGGACTCTGCTAGAGAATTTGGGAAGAAAAAGTAGAGTTCAGAAAAGTTAAATCTGGCCTTACACGTAAGTGCCTCCTGAGTACTTATACACAAACTCTTGGTTACACCACTTGCTGTTTCTATATCATCTGATATCAATGGACACTCAGCTGCTATCCTACAAGGTACAAAAATTTGTGTTACACTAAGAAATAAGAAAAATATGTCTCCAGCCCAAAAACAATTTCACAGGAAGAATAACTTCTGCTGCGTGTCGCCAAGGGACCGTACTGTATAAAATTCTAGTGGTATTTGAAATCTAAAATGAATTGATCTCACAACTGAATATGCTATAAAGAAGGCTTATCCAGCTCGCTCTGAAGAAGAAGATACAAAGAGGGAATGGAATGGAATAACCACACTGTCATGTCCCTAAGCACTAAATATATTGCACATAGCATGCATTAATGGGCCATTAGGAATCAATGTTCTGGTGGTAAAACTGTTTACACCCTACAAGTCCTAAAGCTCAATGCTCTAAATAGCAAGGGAAACAAAGAAGGAAATATACACATTTGGTTCATTTTAGAAGATACCATAGGTGATGGTGGAGGATAACATACATTTTAGAACGTTTTGTTGGAGGTGGCATCACACCTGCGAAGAACTCAGGATTTCCTGCACTCGCTACTGAACCATCCATTACAAGTGTCCCATCAACTCTCTGAGAGTTCCCTAAAGGAAAAGCAGAAGACTGAGTCAAAGAAAGATAATGGCCATAACATACTGCACAACTTGTAAATAGAAAAGTGCAAGGAAATTCAAATCAAGTGATCCATAGAATATACTCATTTGTTGTCAACAGCCAAAAATACTGCAACACTAATTTGTGGCTGCAAGTAAAAATCGAGGTGGCCTGACTACCGGAGCTGGATAAACTCAATTGAGTAATTCTGGAAACACATTTTCCAAACCATGAACACTATCCATAGCACCAGAATCACTAACTCAAACAAAAACTCATTGCATCTTCACCAGCACTGAATCACTGTCATTTTATCACCTCACATGACCAGCTTTGACGAGCCTCAAGCAATCCTCTATGAGACTGACAAACTATATCTTATTTGGGGAGCTGGATAATGTCTCATCCATGTGAGCCCGGAAACAAAGTCCAACTACATGAATTCGTAAAAAAAATAAGTATATACTTTTTTTTTCTAGTTTATATTTGTATACCCATCATTTGTGGTTTGACAAGGTAGACACTACCATTGAGTAGAACTCTAGTAAGAATGGCATTACAGTGATTGCAGCCAAGGATACTAAAACCATTTTGCAACATTCAGCATAATGACCCCATCCTTGACAAACACGAACAATTAAATACTGAGCATAGAAAACTATGGCTAATAACTTGTGAAGAAAAGCAACATAAAACCTTTTAACGAGGAGCATAGAAGTTAAATTAGACTGACAAAAGAAGAAATGGTTGGCCTCCGCGATATATGAAACTGTCATTTTGTTTACCCACCGAGATGGTTTGCTGATGTCTCAATATTATCACCATCAGCTGCTCCAAACCCTTCTAGCTCTCCAGGGGTTGCTTTGTATAACAGAATTAAGGTGACAATTCATATCATCAAGCAAAGGAATACAGCAGCAAATAAACGCAGCAACAACCAGATAACCTTTGGAGAACATAGGACTAAACCCAAAGGAAAGCTACAATAAGATGAAATGTGAAGTTATAAATTCCATTAAAAAATTACTAGTAGAAACAAAAAAGCTAAGTAGTAAAGCTTGTCATCGAGATTGGAAGGATACTAGCATAAGCAGTTAATAACTTCTTCCTCTCCTTCCTTGGAGGTTTCTTGTGCCCAGTACCACCATCAAGTTCTGGAATAACCTCTTTTGCAGAACTTAATGATTTACACCGCTCTGTAACAAGAACAGAATGTACCCCTTCAGTGATATTTCAAGTTCCATCAACAGTAAGATTATCATGGCTCACAAATCAAAGGACTAACTGCAAATGATTTTCTACTAGCTCAAGTAAAACTGAAATATCAATGGAAGTGGAACTGAAATAACAATGCAATGTCAACTATCTAGTTTTCACAGCCATACCAGAGTCTGCAAATTGATGGTATCATAAGTACTTCATGCTCGAGTAGGGGAGAACCATGGACTAAGGTACTCCCACACTAGTCACAGGGTTTAAGATATGAAAAAAGAATTCAGAACACTTCAGCTCACAAAACTGGAGTCTAGCAAAGATTTAATGTACACAAAATTTCATAAGGGCTTGTGCAATATATCTTTAGTTTATTTTGATAAGATTCACACTGATCATCAAGTATCCAAGTTATGGAGGGAGGAAAGGCAAGTATGTTTCATAATCATAATGTATTTCAGTATCAGCATAACAATAAAACTCTTGTACTGGTTAAGAAATGGTTTATTCTTTCAAGTTTGTATTTCTCTCATTATTTTATTGGGATGAGATCATGAGCATCTCATATTTAATAGGGATATGCTTACATTCCATGTTGTAAGGAACCACCAAAAGGATTCAGGTTGGTCAAGTCTCTAGATTCTAGGTAAGGGTGTAAATGAACCAAGTCAAGCTGACCATTGGGTTGGCAACTTGAACTAGCCTCAAATGACAGTTTGATCTGTGCCCATTCATCTAACAAGTCAGTCTTCACCAAGCCTCTCACCAATTCCATAATGGAGCCAAGCTGATAAGTTTTGGTTTATTGAGCCAACTTATAAAGAATAGACAGATTATTTGCTTAACGAGTATCGCCTGAGTTCAAGTTGGATTCATTAATCACATTAGTCAATGTAAGAGCCTCATCCCAAGCCGAAGTTCAGCTTGTTGCACAACTCTAGCTCTAGGTGTCCACTCCAGTTAGTGCTCGTTTGTTGCAGCTTATTTGGAGTGACTTTTGGCTTTTGGCTTTTGAAAAGTCATATTTAAAGTGTTTGTTTCAGCTTATAAGCTAAAAACCAATAAGTAAGGTACAACACTCTTTATGCATTGAAAAGCCAAAGCCAAAGCCAAAAAGCCAAAATTTTAAGCTTTTTTGGTTTTTTTTTTAAACATGAAGACAACTATTCATTAATAAATATTTGATTATCCTCATTTCATCCTCTTATGAAATATACATAAAAATATGAATACTAATTTTTCAAGTTTTTTTTAACAAATAATTATAACGACTCATAAGCAGCTTTTCAGCAACTGTAACAAACAGTCTATCATGCAATCAGCCAAAAGACATTCAGCTACCAGCTTAAGCTATCAGCCATAAGTCATAAGCCATCAGCCACAACAAACGAGCCCTTAGTCTGTTCTTTAAAACAGGTAAACATTCTTGTATTCATAGTTTCAAATATCGCACAATACTTTGGGGATTTGAAGGAATCGATATGAACATATATGGTGATACTGTGAATCCTGGGAATCACAAAAAAATTACGACATAATGGGATATTTCGCATATCTCGGCCTATCGCGTGAAAGCGAAACATTTAGATAATATTTTGTGTCACTTGCCATGTCGGCCATATAATTCAGGCTTGAAATGTGTATTAGAAGAGAAACAGGAGTGGGTTTAAACTCATGACCGCTACTGCGCAGCTTCCCGCAGTCAGCCCCAAGGTAGCGACCGAGTAAAATAACCATCTTTTCCTATTTGCTTGCATATTTTGTTTTATTTTATGAAGGTTTGCTCACTTTATTGATAATTAAATAATTTTTTAATCTCTGGCAATGCAAATCTATTACTCCCTCCGTCCCTAAATTATTGTGTTGTTTCACCGGGCGCACGGATTAAGGAAAAATGATTGACTTGATTATTAACATTTATATACTATATAGTTTCCTTTAAAGCTCATGTGCATGTAGTCCATGATTAAAATAGAAAGAAAAAGTAACGGTAAAATGGTAAAAGTGTTTTCATAAAAAAAAAAATTTACAAACAAAACATTTTTTTGGGATGGACGAAAAAGGAAAGCGGGACAATAATCTAGGGACTGAAGGAGTATAACTTATAAACCTTACATTATAATATTTGTAATGTCATTTAATTCAATGCTTGAAAATTTATAAAGAGAGAAACAACTTTTATAAATATAAATATAAATATGTATATATATATATATATATATATCAACAGGATATATTGTCCAATCCCTCGCTAGATTTAGATGAGTTGATAACTTAAGATGCTAGCAGAACTCTAGTTTGGTAACGTTTTGCATTTGAGTCAGCCGCTTGCATTTGTTAGCCGTAATATTGCAAGTGCAATGTTGGCAGTGTTTGGTTTATGCTGCCTTGGTGAAGCATCCTTGTTTCTCTCTCCATGTGTGAGTGGGTCACACATGAGAGGGGGTATTAAGCTTCATGTTCATTGTTGGGGCCCTACACTACAGATTACTTAAATAGACGCTTTCTTTTCTTTATATTATTAAAAAACTAATTTCAGTTTTAGTGGTTCATTATAATATCAAATCATACTTAATAGAGTTTCACATAATTTTAAAGGTTTTTAAAAGAATTTTCTTCAAAAATTCATAGATTTTGTGATATCAATATTTATCCATCAAATCATGGCTGCGATATATCTTTCTTCGTCACAAAAATTGAAACTTGGCTTCAGTAACCCAAAAAGGCACGAGGCATGCTAGTTTGCAGGTCAAACCATTAAAGGGAATATTTATGATAAGTGGAACACTTAATGACTCCAAACTTGCAGGAAACTCATACCCATATATTCCACAATGGTAATGCTTGTTTAAGAGATCTAAGATTTTACGGGATATTATATTACTACCCCCGACATTAAACCCTAGAATTTTGCCATCTCACTTCTCGCCTTATGATGTGGGGTAAACTTATAACATTAGCTGAACTGGTAAGATTAACAGTTCAGTAGAGGGGAGTAATAATCTTTTAAACGTAATTCTTTTCAGAATAAATGGAAGGGGCTGCTGGACAGTATATGCAATATACTTATTTCTCAGATTCCTGTTCAAAACCAACTGGTGATGTCAATTTGAAGCGCCATGGACAAAAGACAGGGGTCTATCGACAACGTTTCGCTTAGAAAATCAAGACTGATAAACCCAGAGCTAGTGAGTCGGATATCAAAGCCTCGTTTCTTACAGCTGAAGACTTTATCAAAAAACATTAATCCTCTTGGTTGAATGTTGATATTGACCATGTGTGAATAGTATTTAATATTTATCTGTGACCCACCTATCTATTAACCAATCAACTTCTGGAGTCTTTCACTACTCTCTACAAAAACACACTTTTCCAACAAATTAAGATTTCAAAACTTGTCACCTTTAGTTTTTTTGAGTTTCACTTTTCTTGAGGAGCGATATTTGATAATGATTTATTTAACTTTCTCAAATTAGAACACCATTGCTCGTTTTACTTTTGATATAGTTCCTTGTTGTAATAGTTTGTTGCTCTAGAATAATTTAAATTTATATCAAATATATGTCCAAAAATTGGTCAACTTGACGTAAAAAGTCAATGGGCGCGATAATGTTGGGACTGTAGAAGTATTTAAAGAACAAGAAAACGATTAACCAGAATCACCATTAAGAAAGAGGTAATATATGACACCTGCATGATCTGTGTATTGGCTGGCCTTCACTGGTTTCTTACAAGAATTACAGCATACCTGCATGAAGATACAAAACAACTAATATGCCATTAGAATGATTCCAGAATAAAAGAATGCTTGTAATGAGTCTTTAATTAAATGTATACTCATATATTATTGAAGCTAGTTCATGATAAGATGAAGGATTTCAAGTCTCATAGGTGAATTTAGTGTCATTGTATATTTTGTGTTAAATGTTTGATATAGATAGCTGGAACCTTTCTGTAATAGCTTAAGCTACGAGATAAGTTGGTAATAGAGGCGGATCCATGTGTACTAATACGGGATACATGGACCCCGCTCAAAATAAAATTTTATTTGCCTATTAATATTTTTTATGATATAAATTTTCTGGAACAATACATAGCCAGGTAGTAAATATAGCTAAAGTGGTAAAGTGCTTGTGAGTTTGTAACCAAGGCCTTGTTTCAATTCCTTGCATCAGCACAATATATATATTTTTGTAACAATATGCGAGCAATTAGGGGATGCAGCTCAAATGGCAAGGTGCTTGTGTTTGCGTGTTTATTTTTTTTTACCTAAACAACACCGTTTTGTCGTTGATAAAAAAATTAACATGGGAAAACACATGTGGCCTTCCCCCTCTTTCTCTTCGAATGCATTGTGCCCCCACTAATAAAAATTCCTGGATCTGCCACTGGTTGGCAACTTCATGCGATATCAGAGTGTTGGTTACGAAAGGTCTTGGGTTCAACTCATCCACTTGCATATATTCCCCCTAATATGTTAGTGCACAAGATGGAACCCTGTTTGGCTTGTGATGCACCTCGGTTAATCTCTCATGTAGTACCAGGTCAGGTGAGGGGGAGTATAAAAGCTTGATACATGGTTAGTTCCTCTCTCTCACCTTAAGTGTTTAGATGGGTTGGTAACTTTAACAGTTAGAACAGCCACCATTGATACTATTCCAGAATTAAATATAGCCAGACAACGAGTATCATAACATATTGAATAGATATATCCAAGCTAGTTCTACATCAGGTGAAGGCTCTCAAATCTCATAGGTGAATTTAGAATCATTGTAGCTAAAAGTGGAAATACATAAATTAAAGTTGCAGCATGGACCCAGACAAACAGGAAGATGAAGCATATATTGGATATCCATCCAATCAGATAGATACAACTGATGGGGTACCTAGTCAGTCTATTGTGAGACAAGCAAGACAAACAAGACAAAAAAAGCAAGAAGCAACAGCATGAAGTGCTTATTTAATCACAACTTTGCAACTGGAGGGGGTGACATTGCAGCCACCACGTTATCTCCTTGGGAACATGTAAAAGGAATCTTGGCATGATAAATTACCATATTGCAACACTACAAAACAGTAAAAGATATGATAGAGTTTTCCAAACCTCACCAAGTTCAGTGGATCTGTCATCGGCTTCAACTCAAATATGTGCATATCTGCAATTGGAAATGATCAAAGTGGTTGAGAAGTCGTGACAATAAGAAATGATCCTGGTTAGAAGATAAAAAGCCGATTTAACTGATGAGACCCATAGTCCGTAGAAGCAACCAGCATCTTGCAGACCATGATATAAAAATAAATGTATTGGGTGTGTTTGGCATAAAGGTTTTTAGGTTGGTTTATAAGTTTTGTATTTAAATTTTGTAATGATTGAAGAAAAAGTAAGAGAGATAGAGAGAAGTTGGTGGGGCCAAAGAGAGAGAGTGAAAAACCAAAAAGCAAAGTCCTAAAACCTTGCCTGGAGAACAGACCTATTGATTTTTCATGCAAGTCTTTCAGTTCAGTAATTTTAAGCAAGGCCACAAAATATACACATGCCAACACGTCAGAGTATCAAGAAGCCGTCTTGGCCATGGTTAAGTGAAGGAGCCTGGAAGGAGTATGACCCGATGGAATCCTGTGACTAGGGTGCTTTATTTAGGTTCATGGGTATTCTCGAGCACATTTCTTCTCCTGCTACTTTTAAGTTTACTTCTGAAGCGTAGAAACGGATGCCTTTGAGTTGGATGTGTCTCCCAATGCTCATTCAACCTTTATCCATTCTAGTGGATTGCCACCTTTCCCCTCAAAGAGTATTCATTTTTAGAATCTTCCATTCAGAGAGTCTAATTTTGAACATTCATCTTGCAATTCTAATGATGTCCCAACTTTAGCCATATGTAGATAAGAAAGTCCCTTACTCCAGTTTGGGATGTCCCAAAAAGGGAATCCCCTTTCCTTTGAGAAAGATTTTTAAAGCCAATTGTCTACAGTACCCTTTTTAATTTAGAGAAATGTTTTCCAAAAACCCATGTAAAGTCAACAGGGGCATCTCTTTTTGGGACGAAGGGAGTATGTTATAATTGGTGAATTTCAGGGAGTAATGCATCTATTAAATGTTTGACTTTTCAAGTGTGAACTCTTTGAGGGGAGTGGGAGAGTATAATTTTTGAAATTATCGTGAAGTAACGTCCGTAGCACTCAATCACATTTTGCTCTTTCTTCAACGGTTGCGAGAAGAAAATGTCAATTACATATCCACCAGAAAATGTCAAATCAGAATTTGGCTCATTCTTTAACAGTTTCATCATAAATATAATTGGATTGTTTTTCGATATTGCATCAGAACTTGCAACTTATGAGCAATCCTCAACAACACTAGTGCATATAAATAAAACAGAAAAAGTGCACTATTATATTCTGAATAAAAAACAAGTTTATACTTATTAAAAAAAATAACAAACAAGTTTATGTACAATAACAAATTAAATGGTAAAACAAGAAAAGTAAAATAAGGTCACATGTCACCATGTCTTCTTATTCTCATTCATCCAAAAACAATGCAAAAGAAAGAACAGGCAACTTCTGAACTTCATTATCATAAACTTAATCACTACGTCTGCCAACAATTTCTTTAGAGTTACAAAAAAACTTTAGCATTATACAAACTTATGAGCAACTCAGCTCTGCCACAACACCTCATTTTTTAACACAAGCACATTATAACTAAGGAAACGCTTCAGTGCAATAACTATAAAAGGAATGCCAGCAAGGATCATACAGTAACTTGGATAAAGAATGACAAAACTAACCTTCTTCATCAAGCAGATTTGCTTCATCTGCCTCTATTAATTCTCTATGAATGTACTGAGCAGCTAATGTCCAACGACCTGCTTCCTCTGCCAAATGAGTGGATGGGACAGGCGAAGGATGTAAAAGATGATTTTAATAAACGGAAACTGTGAAGGTGAGTATAGCCCCCAAGAAAAGATGTGAATGAGGTCATATGAAAGAAAAATAAAAATATAATTTGAAGCTTACTATTACTGAGATTATTCCAAAGATATTACAAAATCATGAATTCAATACTCCCTTAGTTTAGGGAAGGGAAGAAGGGGAGGATTCAAAAAGGAAATCTCCAATGAGAGTGCAACATTTTAAATTTTTGTGTTTTGTATGGGAGGAAAGGAAAGGGAAGGGTGGGAAAAAATGTTACATACCGTACATTAGCACTCATTATACATCACCCTTTAAACATTGAATTACAATAAAAAAAGAATTTGTTTTTCGATTAGTGTGTTGCACTACTGTAAATGGTGTTTCTTCTTCTTTTTCCTCCTCTTTTCTTCCCATTCTTATGAGGAAAGAAATTCTGGAATAGAGGTGGATTCGACCTCTTCACTTTTACTCCTCTTCCCTTTACATCACTATCAAACAGGTTAATCCCCCTTCTCCTCCACTCTATCATCTCCCCCCCCCACTCTATTAGCAAACAGATTAATCCCCCAGGATATAGATTTTTGGCTGTTGGGTTCATGATATTAACAAACCACCAAAGCAGAAGGTACAAATGAGTTCTACCCATTCAACTTTAACAAAATACCGAAGACATTGTCCTGACTATTCAGGTCAGCTCATTGATGATGTTTCACCACTCTGTCTGCTGAAAATGTTGCTTTGTAATACATGCTAGCTTATATTCCTCTCCCCCATGTATTACTCTCAGTAATCTCACTCCGACACGTTTTATATAGGATGGGTAACTTTAGAGCTATACTACATCTACACTTCCATTTTTTACGACTTCTCATTAGCAATCAATAGTTATCGTTTGAATCATTTATCTGTTTAGCCTCCTAAACAGATAGTTTGGATTAGATCATTCCATCTTCGGCTTGACTTGCCATTTTGTCCTCACAGTAAACAGGAAGGCAGAAAACTTTTTATAAAAGTAAGAATCTCAATTCCCAGACCTGAAACAAATAAAGCGTCTCATTTCTACCTGTGACAGTTTGCGACACACTTCCTGCTTCCAGAAGCCTTGCCATGGTTGACATTCGCCCACCTCCGATGGAGCATACCATTGAGACTGGTCAAACTGTACACCTGTACATCATGAAAGTACCAGCTTGCAAGTGATACGTATCTCATTCAGGAAAAGGTGCAATAAATTCTAGAAGTCAAGTATGCAGCAAGGATAATTAATCATGCCGCACCGTGATCTGCCTAAAGAAACATAATCATCAGCGCACTGGCAGCACATTAATGTTGCATTCCCTTAAAATTTATCAGGAAAAGGAACAGAGATACTAAAGAATATCGTTCTTATCAAAATGAAGAGAAAGTAATTATGATAGGAAGGATCATGTTTGTTATAGACAGGAAACAATGAACTTGTCTAGGACAGCCCTCCAGTCAATTTCCTTTCATCACCACTGTTAAGCTTAATATACATTGTTGAGTCCCTATCTAACAGCTTAAGCTTTTAGATGAGTTGATAACCAAACATGATATCAGAGCTTATATTTGGAAAGGTCGTGGGTTCGAGTCATCCCGTTGCATTTGTTACCCGGAATATTGTGAGGGCAGGTTGTCACTGTTTGGTTTGTGAGGCGCTTGGTGAGGCATGATTGTGTATCTCTCCACGTGTGGACGGATCACACGTGAGGGGGAGTGTTAAGCTTGATATACATTGTTGAGCCCCTATCTAATTGTTTAAGCTTTTAGATGAGTTGGTAACTTAACAACCACTCAGCAGAAACTCTTATCTAACTTAAGTTGCATTCCTTGATTTCCTTCCCCTCAGGTGAGACTGTCAATCATCTACGAGTCTTAAATGTGGCACCCTATTCACCCTCCCCCCTCCCCTCCCAAAACTCACACACAAGAACATAGATTAGGGACATTTGTTAAAAGGGAAGAGCATCGACTTAACATGCAAAAAATAGAAGGCCACTATGTAGCCGATAGCACTGCATTTTCTTTCAAATGTAGCAGAGATCATTGCAGGCAGAATTTTCGTAGCAACTATTACTACACAAAGTTTAAATGCTACCGTCTGGTTTGAACCAAACGAATGCTGGGTATACTGCACATACAATTGCTTACCAAGTCCCTGAACTCATTTACTGTTACTAAGACATCCAGACTGGGGTAAAATAAGTGGAAGACCTTCAAAATGGTTAGGTAAAGAAAAAAAGGACTAGTGCCTTTTTCACATCTCAGTTAGTAGTTTATGACGGACAAGAGGATAATACCTAGGGATTCTTCACAAATACGAACTCTCAAACAGTTTATTGCATATTGACACAGATATTGATTTACGCATTTGGCTGACAAAGTAGGGTATTTGTAAGATGATCAAAAATTAGGAAAACGCTTCATTAACTATGGTTGAAAGAAGAAAGTAGGAATAAAAACCAGCAATTAAATGAAAGTAGCAGCTGGAATATCCTCAGATGCAGAAGTCAATCTAGATTAGAACTTTACATATTTATAATAATATTTCAAAACATATAGAGCAAAATTAACAAGTTATGAGAGAAATGCTTTAAGCATTCATGGATTTTTGACTATCTTGCCAACATTATGCAAGTGGCAAAGACAAATGTCAACCAGGTACGTTTCATGTATAACTTACTGTGCTGTGTGCCTATTAACATCGGTCCATTAGTGCAAGGACTAGGAGTCTACTTCTCTGCAAAACTGTTCCTGCCAAACAAGTAGCATTAAGTCAAATAACTTTCAGAATTTTTGAAGAAAAAAAAAGTAAACATTAATAAAAAGACTATAAATTAAATTGAGAACTTGGTGCCAATGAAGCACGTGTAAATGCTTTCATAAGCAACTTCCTGAGTTTCTTGTACATCTAAATTTCCATTAGTGCCAAGCTCACAACAGGTGAAGTTTTCTTTCCTCATTCAATTTTTCTTCCTTTTACTAAGAAAATCAATAACAATATAATTTTAATGCCATGTTCATAATCATATGGGAAAAATAACTTCATATCTTAATGTGTGTCAAAAAGGGAAGAAACTAACTAGTCTAAGGCGGTGTTGCTGGAGCTTGTAAAAAGTTAGCTTGTGAAAGGATAGCTTTTAATTAAGAGTTGTTTTGTAGCACAGTTAAAAAGGCTGGCTTTTGCAATCCGACTGTTTGGTAAACAAGCTATTTTAGACTTTTTGAACAGTGATGACCATAATACCCTTTCACTAAAAAATATCAGTTCTAATTATATCAATTTGAATTGCTTACAAGCAATAATTAAAAATAATAATCCATTCATCTAAAAAAAATAGTCTCATTTCGCAAGTCAAAACTTTTTAAGACCGTAGATTTGCACTAAAATTATACCCTTTTTTTAGAAATGAGACTTTTGTTTTGGACGAACCCAAAGGGAAAGAGGGACTACATTTTTGGGGTCGGAGGGAGTAGCTTCCAAGCTTATCAAATGATATAACCTAGTGATACCCATGTGCGATGCACATGAATTACGGTCGTGAAGAGTATTTCTCAACTTATTCTAAAATGAGTAGAAAAGGGAATAACTAAAGTTCTGATGACAGCAAGGGATGCCTCTATTAAAAAAAAAAAAAAGGTAATTGAAAGATGTGCATTGGAATTTGTTGTAGAATAGAGAACTTAAAAGATAAGCATTGGAATGGTACATATAAGGGGATTAGGCGGGAAAACATGAAGCTTCAATGTGGACAATGAGAGGGAAAAGTTGATTTCGTTTTACTAATAGTTTAGGCGGTAAAAAAATTAACATGAAGCTACCATGTGGACAGTGGGAGGGAAAAGAGATTTAGTTTTAGTAATTGTTATAGATATTTCAATAAGAAAACTATTGAAGAATTCAATTATTTGAAAAGGATTATTGATTTTTTATCAATTATTGTAAAAATAATTGAAAAATGATAACCTCTAAGAGTAATTAAACTTAAGACATTTATAAATAGTTTTCTATTAGAATTTATTTAATAAGTAAATATTATCCCTTTGAGATTTTCAAATGTAACCAGGTAAAGTTAGCAGAAAACTAGTCTTTCCCTAGCCTTTTCATTTTATCATCTTTGCCTCTATTTCAAACCCCATTTTGGAATAATAGCTTTTAAGTACCAAAATGGTAACTTTGGGATGTTAACAAATATTTGACCAAACACTAACTAAGATCTAATAGAAAACATGACCTCAATTTTTTCAATTATTTTAACTTTTACAAAATACTCCCTCCGTCCCAAAATTATTGTCCACCTTTCCTTTTTCATTCGTCCCAAAAAAAATTGTCTTGTTTGAAACATTCCTTTTTAGGACAACACTCTTATCATTCTACCCTTACTTTTCCTTCCTACTTTAATTATGAACCACATACACATGAGCTTTAAAGAAAATTACACATTATATCAATATTAATAATCAAGTTAAATATTTTTTTCTTAATTTGTGTACCGGGTAAAAAAAACAATAATTTTGGGACGAAAAGAGTACAAGCCAATAAATAATACTCCTTCACTTTCCAAAAATTAATCCTATTTGTCCTTTTTTGTTCGTCCCAAAAAAAATACTCGTTTCAAACATTTAAGCTACAAATCTCCATCTTTATTCAATTTTTTCTTTCATTAGAACATGATGTTTATCAAACATGTCATAACTTTAGTACGATTTCAAGGAAATATAGAGTAAAAGTACAATTTTTTTCTTCATAATCATAAGTAAGTAAAAGTACGATATTAAAATTTTGACATTTCAAATGGGACAATGCTGCTACGATGGGAGTATCTAACCGGTAAATCTTAATGAGGGTGTTTTTCAATTGTCTTTAATCCGAGCTAATGAAAAGTTGGCTTACAGATCATAAGCTTAAAAATATTATGCCTACATTTTCCATAATGTTTCAACTTTCCCCACCAATTGATATATATAAGCATCTTGGTACGCTCAAGCATGTTGTAATTATAACTATCAACCAACTCCAATGATTATTAAAATATCCCTTAATTATTAGTTAACAATTTTATCGGAGAGAGTAAAAGGCTAATTTTAAATACACGCATTAAGAGCAATAAGATCATGCCTGCTTAAACAATTAGAAAAAATCAATGTGCGAGAGTCAAATTCACAAGGATTAGAAATCATGGCATTACCATAGAGTAATTATAGCAAAAGAAACTTCAGAATTACCTTTTAAGAATTCGTCGATAGATGCGGAAAAACAATTGCAAATCTAAGTACGGAGAGAGCTCGATCGAAAATGATGAGTAAATGCGAGACGAAGAATTGGTACAATGACGATGATTGGAACCCTAGAGAGAGAGAGAGGGAGAATTGCTGGCTTTCCAATCTCTAGGGCCAGGCTCTAAGAATTTGAAAAATCTCCTGTGTTGCTCTCCGGTTAGAGGAGATAGAAGAGAGAATAGAGGAAGACGAGGTGGCAAGCCAAGGGGAGTCGATACGGACCGTGACCGCGCGTATGGTCAAGCGCAGCCTGTTTTGTGCAGTGTTGTATCGCACATGGTTTTGTTCCAATTTTTTTTTTTTTTTTTAACCAGGTTGAATCAACTTCATAAAAAAAAGAGATAATTGCAAAAAAAACCCTGACTTATTTTGTGTTTTGTAAAATTAACCTCGTGTTTTGATTTTCGACAAATTGAACCTCCGCCTATTTTTTTTTTGCAATTCAAACCTTCCGTTAAAGTGGAGTTAATTTTTTTAACGTGATGATGAGTTATGTCGGTTAGCGGTGGCGTGGGCGACACCTTCCAACTGATTTTTTCCGCTTTTTTTCATTGCAAATTAAACCCTGTATATTTGTTTGTATTGCAAAACCAACCTTGGTCAAACCGTAGTTTATTTCCCGCCATTTTGATTGCAAAATAAACCTTAAACATTTGTTTGTTTTTGCAGGGGCATTTACACAAATGGCCAAGTCAAAGATGACTTGGTCATTTATAACCTCACTTAAAAAAAATATACTTTTATAGCCACATTAATCTAAAAATGCCATCAATACTCTTTCCCTACATTTGCGTTCATGGTGTCGCCGGCAACTGCGTTCATGGTAGAACAGAGGGAGAGAGCTATTGCGATGGGGATCTTGGCCAGAGATGGAGGCTGGAGCGAGATCTTGGCAGGAGATGGAGGCTGGGGAT
>CM028384.1:52487436-52559951 GCA_013146195.2 Codonopsis lanceolata | reverse complement strand
CTGCCCGTCCCGAGGCCGAAAAGTAACTTTCGGAAGCGATCCTTGCCCAAATTCACATAATACACAACTTCAAACCGCAGGCCGGACCGAGAAAAAGACTCTCTCTCTCCCCGAGCGACGCGAAAGAGCACACCCCCTACTTTGTAAGTTTTTATTGTTAAGTTTTCATTTTCATGTAATAGTATTATTTCGGTCAGGTCCTACTAATGTAACCCTTTAAGCGATTGTCTTTGCGGGATTTTGTTAAGGAAATAGTACTAAATGTAGCCGCTATTATGGCAAAATGTTTTTAGATAAGTTTGTAATTATTTACTTTATTTATTCATTAAAGTCTTTATTTGTAATAGTATTATTTCGGTCGGTTCAATATCAATATATAGCGATTATCTTTGGGATTTTGTTAGGAAATAATACTAAATGTATGAATACTATGGTAGAATATTTCCAAGTATATTTGTAATTGTTTGTAAAAGAAATGGTTGCAAGTCTGTAAATAATATAGATGTAACGGATGTATTTGTAGGCAGTTAATGCTTTATTTATCTGTTTAATAAATATAACAAAAAGCATACTTTAGCCAAAAACCGTTTTGAGACCGAAAGGGCGAGTTGGGTGCCTAGCACCTTCCCAACTCGTAACTTAGCCTCCGAACCCGTTTTCTTCATCTCTGGTTTTGCTTTATTTTTGCTTTATACTTGAAAATATTCGTATTTTTCAAAAAAAAATCAAAAAAAAAATATATGTATATGTATTTATATAAGAGAGTCTGAGTATATTGGCTGGAAACTCCATTGATACCCTTAAAGCATTCTGAATAGGGTGTGGTATCGCCGGAGCATACAACGCCGCGTACTTGGCCGATCAAAAGCCTTCAAACACTATTTTATATATGATGTATATGTAATGTTTCTTCTTATTTCCGGGCAGCACAACAAAAGGGCCGGGGCTTTATAGTTGTTACGGTTGGTTAGGCAGCGTCAAGGTGGTTTGGCGGGCGAGCCAACCCACAACCACTTCAGTCATTTGGCGGGCGGAGGCCGGCCCAAAAAAAGTGGCCGACCTAAAAATACCAACCAGTCCACCTAAAATAGGTGGCGGGCGGGCTAACAGGGCTCAAGTTATTTGACAACTCTAGGCAAGCCAACCCACAACCTGACCCATCGGCCAGCCATTTGGCGGAGGCAGCCGGCCCAAAAAAATGGCGGGCCTAAAAATACCAATCCAACCCACCACTTTTTAGGTTGTGGGCGGGCTAACCAACGAGCCCAACCCATTTTGATAGCTCTACGGTTGGTGCATTGCGGGACAATATGACCTTGTTTATTACACAACTGGCTTGTACTTGTTTAGTTAAAAGAAACAAAATGATTATTGTGCTAGTAGTGTCCTACTTAAATTTACTTGCTCTCGATAATTATATTTACGTGCCATTAACCAACGAATGAGCTTGGTGAAACTTCGACTTGATCCTATAAGAAGTTTTCCATAAGCGCTTCAATTTTTCAAATACCATTCTCGGAATTTTGATTCGAGTGAGGAAAAATATATTTTTTGATAAGTAAAGGTATTATATACGAATAGCGTCAAAATAGGTGGCCAGCGCCTATGCAAATAAAGAGAAGATACAAGAGATCTCAAGCTACAGTGGAGGGAATTCATATCACTTCTAGATAGCGAGTAGAGTGCAGGAAAGGTCCTTGACTCGGGGCACCAAGAAGAAATAGTCTTGTGACCAAGTATTTTAAGCTTTTCTAAAGACCCTTCCTCGTTATCAAAAGCCCTCCTATTCCTTTCCTTCCAAATGACCCAACAAGCCATGATGGAGTAACCTCCCATAGAGAATTTTTCTGCTTCTTTTGTATAGAGACCCGACTGAGAATAAATCAAAAGCGATCTAGGCATAGCCGGCAATTCCAAGCAGGCCAAAAATCCAATTCCATAAATCCGTCGCCATGGGGCAATGAATCGAACAAATGATCCACGCTTTCATCGCTCCTTTTACACATGTAACACCGGTTAACATAGATCTTCTTGCGCTTCCTCGGATTATCCCGGTTAAGATGGCTCCATGAAAAGCCTCCCAAGCAAAAAGCCTACACGGGTGCTTTAGTCTTCCACAACAACTTCGAGGGAAAATCTTTGTTTCTTGCATTCGACAAGCGGGAGTAGACGGACTTAAGCGAGAACACTCTTCCTCTGTTACCCTCCCACCTAGCTGCATCCTCGCCATTTCTTCCCACTTGTTGCTTATAAACCATATCAAAGAATTCCACACAGAATCCATTTCCCGATCCTGTAGCATCTACGGAGCGTAGGGTTCCGGACCAGTATCCCCACGAACTTGAAGAATCGAGCTTACCAAGCGGTTCTTATCGGTAGCCAAATTAAGCAGATCTGGAAGCGATCTCCATAACTCCACCTCCCCACCATCTATCTTTCCAAAAGCGGATAGTGGATCCGTTCCCTATTTCAAAGAGATGTGTCTCCAAAAGCTTCCCGACCTTCTGAATCCCTTTCCAAACTCCGCCCCGTATCTTCTTTGAAATCTTGTTCGGTCCGTATGTTTCACGCCTTCCCATATCGCATCCTACCAATTTCCTCACTGACCTACACGATCGGTCATGTACCTCCATAACCACTTAGCAAGCAAGGAAGAATTGAAGACTCTTAGATTCTTGATCCACTAAACCACCATCTCTCTGTTAGCCCGAACCTTATCCCATTTAACAAGATGATGATTGCGCTCCCCACAGAACCTTCCCACAAAAGTCTCTTTCCAATCTTTCAATTGTCTAAGCGAAGAAGGCATCACTAAGAGGGACATGAAATAAGTAGGAGAATTGGACCAGTACTTTTGACTAGAGTGAGCCGCCTGCTTTCGAAAGCAAGCGCTTTTCCAACCGATAAGCGTCTTTCAAATCTTTCGGGTGTTCGGTGTTTTCTTTTAAAAGGAGCTCGAGGGTAGGCCCAAATAAGAAGAAGGAAGTTGAGCGGTTTTACATCGAAACCAAGAAGCTAAAAATCTATGTTCTCCACCCCCAATAGGAATAATTTCACTCTTAGCTATATTAACTTGAAGGCTGACACTATACGGAAGAACGCATGATAACGAGGCGAAGGTAGCCTAAGCGAGTAGCCTTAGCATCACATAAAACCAGTATCATCTGCAAAAAGAATATGGGAAGCAGAGACCACCTCATCTCCTCTCCTCCCCACCTCAAACCCTCGAATAAAACCCCACAGCGCCTTATCCATAAGCTTACTCAAAGCCTCCATAACAATAATGAGCAGGAATGGAGATAAAGGGTCTCCTTGGCGTAATCCCTCGAACTATCAAAAATCCGGCGGGTTCTCCATTAATCAACACCGAGAAGCGAGCCGGCGGTAGAGATACAAAAGTATATCCATTTTTCCACTTCTCCCAAAACCCATTCTACCCATCAAGTACATAAGAAATCCCCGATTAACATGATCGTAAGCCTTCTCATGTCCAACTTACACAAAGCCTCGGGCGACCACTATTGAGTCTAGCATCGAGGGCTTCATTCGCGATGAAAGAAGCATCGACAATCCGCCTCCCTCCTATAAATGCATGTTGAGATTAGATATAATCTTAAATAACACCTTCCTCAGCGTAGAGCAAGAACCTTGGCGGCAACTTGTAAATCTTTGCCTCTAAGGCTGATAGGCTGAAATCACGCAAATCGATCGCTCCTTTTTTCTTGAGTTAGGGCTATGAGCGAGCGTTGAAGCTTTCTCGAATCCCTTATTAACATAGAAATCTTGAAAAACCTCCATAACCTACGGTTTAATTACCTCCCGACCAAAAATAAACGCCATCGTGAATCCATCAGGGCAGGGGCTTTGTCCCCACTCAGCCAGTGCCACCACTTCCTCTTGGAGAAACCATCCTCCAAAGCCGACTATCCTCTGTTCTAACACTTTAAAAGAGACACCATCAAGATTAGGCCACCACTCTCCTTGATCCTCGAAAGAGTCTAGAATAGAAATCTACTACACCTTGCTTTATATTGTTTTTGTCAACTAGCAACGATCCTTCAAGTGATGTTTTTGATATGGTTTGCCGATTTATGCAAGCTTGGGTTACGTGAAAGAACTTAGTATTTTGATCACCTTCTTTGAGCCAGAACTCGGGACTTTTGTCTCGGTGATTTCTTCTCTTAGAAGAAGGCTCCCTAATTCTCTCTAAGAGCGAGGCCGTGGCTCTTGGCGTCATTCGAGACCATACGAGCACGCTTTCAAATCCAACGCCTTGATCTCTACCATCACTTCCTTAATCTTAACTTCCGGTCTTCCAAAAACCTCTATTCCATATCTTTAAATCTTCCTCGGCGGTTTTAGTTTTCTAGCCAAAATGAAGCGGGGATTACCGGCCCTGATATCACGAGTCCCACTTTAACTTAACCCGTTCAACAAATCCGGAGCCTTGATACATATTCTCGAATTTGAAGGGGATTTTCCTTTCGATATCCCATTGCATTCTAGCACCGAGGACATGGTCGACACCACTCTAGGGAGGCTAATCGTGAGCTGGCGAAAATGGTAACCCGATCGAGGAAGATAGAAATGCGTATCAGAAAGCGATTCTGTCTCCATCTCTAAACCAAGTGAATTCTCCTCAGATAATGGAAAGTCCACTAACTCCGTCTCATTAATAAAATCATTGAACTCTGCGTTGCTCGAGTGAAACCACTGAGCGATCTTTCTTGAGGAAGCGAACTACATTGAAGTCACCAGTAAGCACCACGAACATTCCATTTCGATCGATGTGCTTCAATTCCTCCCACAAACCACCACGCTCATTAACGGAACATGGACCATATACTCAAAAAAACCCATTCTTTATCGAGTCAACGGTTTAGTAAACAAGAGGCGAATATACCCCTCTATCGCCAACTTTGTCACCACCCTTCTATCCCACATAATTAGAATACCACTGGACCCATTCGACCCTAGAAATTCGGTCAAACCATCTGTCACCTCGATGCTATTATTTGCTCTTACGTCGATACTTCCCATTTTGTTTCTTGCAAACACACCACGTGAGGCTTCCATCTCCTTAAAAGCGACCTTTACTATCATCCAGACACCCCAATTTCGTACCCAGTGCATGACATGACATAAAATATCAAGACACGTTAAAACATTAACAAATGTCGAGTTCTGAGGTCAAAATTGCAAAAGGACAAAGCGGGATGCCAAAGGACAAAATCGAGGGACGAAAGTGTCAAAAATGAGTATAGTTTGAGGTTTAGGCTTGGCCTACCAAAGGTTTGGGCTAGGCGCCCAAACCTCCAATGGGTGGCGCCCAAACCATTTCCTCGGTGCACTGTTCATCCAAGTTTTGCCGCATTTCACAATTCGTCCAGCGCGGTGTACAACCCTCTGATGCACGGAGAGAAATCTCAAAATTCCAGCGATGTCCCAGCTTCCTCTTATAAATAGAGGTGTCCGGCTCCTTCATTCGACACTCCTTCTTTGCGTAAAATTTCTCTGCGTTCTCGTTACGCTGAAGAAATAAATAGATAGATCACCCACAAAGCCTCGAAACCACCAAACCTCATGAAACACAAATCCAGCCAGGTAGAAGTGTACCTTAGCCCCCTAGGTATCCACCCTATTTCCCGGTCCAAAAATCGTGGATAAGCGGTTGCTCTGCCGATTTAAAAGCGAAATAGCCGATGGTAAGTCGTTACTACGCCCAAATTCGGCCTTTTCGATCAAACAAACAACGAGAAATAAGCAGTTACCGCCCGATCCAGAGGCGAAAAGTAACTTCGAAGCGATCCGCTGCCCAAATTCACATAACACACAACTTCAAACCAGACCGGACCAGACCAGAAAAAAAAGACTCTCTCCCCGAGGGACAGAGCGAGCACACCCCTACGCCGTTTGTAAGTTTTTATTGTTAAGTTTTCATTTTCATGTAATAGTATTATTTCCAGTCCGGCCCAATGTAACCCTTTAAGCAGTTGTGCTGCCCGGATTTTGTTAAGGAAATAGTACTAAATGTAGCCGCTATTATGGCAAAATGTTTTTAGATAAGTTTGTAATTATTTACTTTATTTATTCATTAAAGTCTTTATTTGTAATAGTATTATTTCGGTCGGTTCAATATCAATATATATTATCTTTGGATTTTGTTAGGAAATAATACTAAATGTAGCCGTTATTATGGTAGAATATTTCCAAATATATTTGTAATTGTTTGTAAAAGAAATGGTTGCAGTGCGTAAATGCGTAAATAATATAGATGTAACGGATGTATTTGTAGGCGATTAATGCTTTATTTATCTGTTTAATAAATATAACAAAAAGCATACTTTAGCCAAAAACCGTTTTGAGGCAGAAAGAGCGAGTTGGGTGCCTAGCACCTTCCCAACTCGTAACTTAGCCTCAGAACCCGTTTTCTTCATCTCGGTTTCTTTTACGGTTTTGCTTTATTTTTGCCTTAAAATAAAGATGGCGACTCTAAAAACATTTTGGATCGGTGGGGCCTCGCATGACATCTTTCTTTGCACTTTCACGTTCTCCCAAAAAAGGGAGAATGGGAATGGAAAGGTGATGTATTCCTATGTCCTGGTATCCCCTAAACAAGGGATAACTTGACGTAGAAAACCCAAAGCACCCATAACGATCCGAAATAGGCCATAAGGCTATTTTCATAAAATCCATAGCGGGGGCGCTGCAACATCTTTCTTTGCACTTTCACGTTCTCCCCTAAACAAGAGGAGAATGAGAATGGAAAGGTGATGTTTTCCTATATCTGGTATCCCAAAAAGGGATAATTTGACATAGAAAATCCAAAGCTCCCATATTGGATCAAAAATCCACTAAAGGCAGAGGCGCATTCAACGCCTTATTCGGCAAAGACTCCTCCCGCACTTTTGATTTCGATCTCCCTAAACAAGGGAGGCCGGAACAGAGCGATGGATGTGTCACCGCATCTCGCACGACGCGCACCCTATCCAAGGCGGGCGCGGGCGGAGCACGTTTCCTGAACCCAGGGCGACTTCTTTGGGAGATCGTTTTTATTTTAATAAATAAAAATGGAGGGCTAGACTCAGTAACTAAAACTTTTTTTTCTTTTGTTTCTGGCTAAAGTATGCTTGTTATATTAATTTAAAACAGTCTAATATTGTGTTCCTTTAACATCCGTGTCTATATTTGTGGATATGATCCTCCATCTTGCAGCGGTTTCATTTCAAACACTGTTACGGATATACTTGAAAATATTCGTATTTTTCAAAAAAAAAAAATATAAAAATAAAAAATATATATATGTATATGTATTTATATAAGAGAGTCTGAGTATATTGGCTGGAAACTCCATTGATACCCTTAAAGCATTCTGAATAGGGTGTGGTATCGCCGGAGCATACAACGCCGCGTACTTGGTCGATCAAAAGCCTTCAAACACTATTTTATATATGATGTATATGTAATGTTTCTTCTTATTTCCGGGCAGCACAACAAATGGGCCGGGGCTTTATAGTTGTTACGGTTGGTTAGACGCGTCAAGGTGGTTTGGCGGGGCGAGCCAACCCACAACCACTTCAACCCGTCATTTGGCGGGGCGGGGAGAGCCGGCCCAAAAAAAGTGACGGGCCTAAAAAATACCAACCCAGTCCACCTAAAATAGGTGGCGGGGCGGGCTAGCCCAACGGGCTCAAGTTATTTTGACAACTCTAGGCAAGCCAACCCACAACCCACAACCCACATCAGCCCGCCATTTGGCGGGGCGGGGCGAGCCGGCCCAAAAAAAATGGCGGGCCTAAAAAATACCAATCCAACCCACCACTTTTAGGTTGTGGGGCGGGCTAGCCCAACAGGCCCAACCCATTTTGATAGCTCTACGGTTGGTGCATTGCGGGACAATATGACCTTCTTTATTACACAACTGGCTTGTACTTGTTTGGTTAAAAGAAACAAAATGATTATTGTGCTAGTAGTGTCCTACTTAAATTTACTTGCTCTCGATAATTATATTTACTTGCTCTCGATAATTATATTTACTTGCTTTATATTTGCTTTATTTTTGCCTTAAAACTGCCCAGGGCTGCCACCACTTCCTCTTCAGAGAAACCATCCTCCAAAAGCCGACTATCCTCCTGTTCTAACACTTTAAAAGAGACACCATCAAGATTAGGCCACCACTCTCCTTGATCCTCAAAGAGTCTAGAATAGAAATCTACTACACCTTGCTTTATATTGTTTTTGTCAACTAGCAAATATCCTTCAACCGTGATGTTTTTGATATGGTTTGCCGATTTATGCAAGCTTGCCGTTCTGTGAAAGAACTTAGTATTTTGATCACCTTCTTTGAGCCACTGAACTCGGGACTTTTGTCTCCAGCTGATTTCTTCACTTAGAAGAAAGCTCCCTAATTCTCTCCTAAGAGCGCGTGAAGCCCTTCAACGTCATTCAGACCATACGAGCCTGCTTTCAAATCCAACGCACTGATCTCTGCCATCACTTCCTTAATCTTAACTTCCAGTCTTCCAAAAACCTCTCTATTCCATATCTTTAAATCTTCCTCGAGCAGTTTTAGTTTTCTAGCCAAAATGAAGCAGGGATTACCAGCCACAATATACGAGTCCCACTTTAACTTAACCCATTCAACAAATCCCGGAGCCTTCAGCCACATATTCTCGAATTTGAAGGGGGATTTTCCTTTCGATATCCCATTGCATTCTAGCACCAGAGGGACATGGTCCGACACCACTCTAGGGAGGCTAATCTGTGAGGAACTGCTGAAAATGGTAACCCAGTCTGAGGAAGATAGAAATCTGTATCCGAGAAAACTGATTCCTGTCTCCATCTCTAAACCAAGTGAATTCTCCTCCCGATAATGGAAAGTCCACTAACTCCATCTCATTAATAAAATCATTGAACTCCTGCATTGCTCGAGTGAAACCACTAGAGCCTGATCTTTCTTGAGGAAAGCGAACTACATTGAAGTCGCCCCGTAAGCACCACGGAGCATTCCATTTCGATCTGATGTGCTTCAATTCCTCCCACAAACCACCACGCTCATTAACGGAACATGGACCATATACTCCCGAAAAAACCCATTCTTTATCTGAGTCAACCAGTTTTAGTAAACAAGAGACTGAATATACCCCACACTCTATCGCCAACTTTGTCACCACCCTTCTATCCCACATAATTAGAATACCACCTGCTGACCCATTCGACCCTAAGAAATTCCAGTCAAACCATCTGTCACCTCCAATGCTATTGACTGCTCTTCTGTCGATACTTCCCATTTTTGTTTCTTGCAAACACACCACATGAGGCTTCCATCTCCTTAAAGCAGCCTTTACTATCATCCTGTAGACACCCCAATTTCGTACCCCAGGTACATGACATGACATAAAATATCAAGACCTGTTAAAACATTAACAAATGTCAAGTTACAGGGTCAAAATTGCAAAAGGACAAAGCAGGATGCACAAAAGGACAAAATGCAGGGACCAAAGTGTCAAAAATGAGTATAGTTTGAGGTTTAGGCTTGGCCTACCAAAGGTTTGGGCTAGGCGCCCAAACCTCCAATGGGTGGCGCCCAAACCATTTCTCAGTGCACTGTTCATCCAAGTTTTGCCGCATTTCACAATTCGTCCAGCGCGGTGTACAACCCTCTGATGCACGGAGAGAAATCTCAAAATTCCAGCGATGTCCCAGCTTCCTCTTATAAATAGAGGTGTCCGGCTCCTTCATTCGACACTCCTTCTTTGCGTAAAATTTCTCTGCGTTCTCGTTACGCTGAAGAAATAAATACCGATAGATCACCCACAAAAGCCTCGAAACCCTGCCAAACCTCCGCCAAACACAAATCCAACCGGTAGAAGTGTACCTTAGCCCCCCAGCTAGGTATCCACCCTATTTCCCCGGTCCAAAAATCGTGGATAGCAGCTTGCTCGCCCGATTTAAAAGGCCGAAATAGCCATAGTAGTCGTTACTCGCCCAAATTCTTTTTCCAACCAAACAAACAACCGAAATAAACAGCTACCCCCGCCCGATCCCGAGGCCGAAAAGTAACTTTCAGCGCCCGCCCAAATTCACATAATACACAACTTCAAACCGCACTGACACTGAAAAAAAGACTCTCTCTCTCCCCGAGGGACAGAGCGAGCACACCCCTACGCCGTTTGTAAGTTTTTATTGTTAAGTTTTCATTTTCATGTAATAGTATTATTTCCAGTCCGGCCCAATGTAACCCTTTAAGCAGTTGTGCTGCCCGGATTTTGTTAAGGAAATAGTACTAAATGTAGCCGCTATTATGGCAAAATGTTTTTAGATAAGTTTGTAATTATTTACTTTATTTATTCATTAAAGTCTTTATTTGTAATAGTATTATTTCCGGTCCGGTTCAATATCAATATATAGCGATTATCTTTGCCGGATTTTGTTAGGAAATAATACTAAATGTAGCCAAGCATTACTATGGCCGAATATTTCCAAGTATATTTGTAATTGTTTGTAAAAGAAATGGTTGCAAGTCTCAGAATAATATAGATGTAATCGGATGTATTTGTAGGCGCTAATGCTTTATTTATCTGCTTAATAAATATAACAAAAGCATACTTTAGCCAAAAACCGCTTTTGAGATCGAAAGGGCGAGTTGGGTGCCTAAGACCTTCCCAACTCGTAACTTAGCCTCCGAACCCGTTTTCTTCATCTCTGGTTTTGCTTTATTTTTGCTTTATACTTGAAAATATTCGTATTTTTCAAAAAAAAAAATCAAAAAAAAAATATATATGTATATGTATTTATATAAGAGAGTCTGAGTATATTGGCTGGAAACTCCATTGATACCCTTAAAGCATTCTGAATAGGGTGTGGTATCGCCGGAGCATACAACGCCGCGTACTTGGCCGATCAAAAGCCTTCAAACACTATTTTATATATGATGTATATGTAATGTTTCTTCTTATTTCCGGGCAGCACAACAAAAGGGCAGGGGCTTTATAGTTGTTACGGTTGGTTAGACGCGTCAAGGTGGTTTGGCGGGGCGAGCCAACCCACAACCACTTCAACCCGTCATTTGGCGGGGCGGGGAGAGCCGGCCCAAAAAAAGTGACGGGCCTAAAAAATACCAACCCGCCCACCTAAAATAGGTGGCGGGCTGCTAGCCCAATCCAAGCTCATGTTATTTTGACAACTCTAGGCAAGCCAACCCACAACCCACAACCCACATCAGCCCGCCATTTGGCGGGGCGGGGCGAGCCGGCCCAAAAAAAATGGCGGGCCTAAAAAATACCAATCCAACCCACCACTTTTAGGTTGTGGGCTGCTAGCCCAACAGCCCAACCCATTTTGATAGCTCTACTGGTTGGTGCATCATGACAATATGACCTTGTTTATTACACAACTGGCTTGTACTTGTTTAGTTAAAAGAAACAAAATGATTATTGTGCTAGTAGTGTCCTACTTAAATTTACTTGCTCTCGATAATTATATTTACGTGCCATTAACCAACGAATGAGCTTGGCGAAACTCAGCTTGATCCTATAAGAAGTTTTCCATAACTGCTTCAATTTTTTCAAATACCATTCTCGGAATTTTGATTACCGTGAGGGAAAAAATATATTTTTTTGATAAGTAAAGGTATTATATACGAATAGCGTCAAAATAGGTGACGCGCGCCTATGTACAATAAAGAGAAGATACAAGAGATCTCAAGCTACACGAGGAGGGAATTCCTTATCACTTCTAGATAGCGAGTAGAGTCCTGGGAAAGGTCCACCGACTCGTGGCACCAAGAAGAAATAAGCACCAAGTATTTTTAAGCTTTTCTAAAGACCCTTCCTCGTTATCAAAAGCCCTCCTATTCCTTTCCTTCCAAATGACCCAACAAGCCGCCAATGGAGTAACCTCCCATGAGAATTTTTCCTCGCTTCTTTTGTATAGAGACCAATTTCAAGAATAAATCCAAAACGATCTAGGCATAGCCCGTGCAATTCCAAACAGCCAAAAATCCAATTCCATAAACTGTCGCCACGGGCAATGAATCAAAATGATCCACGCTTTCATCGCTCCTTTTACACATGTAACACCGCTAACATAGATCTTGCGCCGCTTCCTCGATTATCCCCTGCTAAGATGGCTCCATGAAAAGCCTCCCAAGCAAAGAAGCCTACACGATCGGTGCTTTAGTCTTCCACAACAACTTCCAAGGAAAATGTTGTTTCTTGCATTCAAGAATCGGGAGTAGACGGACTTAATCGAGAACACTCTTCCTCGTTACCCTCCCACCTAACTCGCATCCTCACCATTTCTTCCCACTTGTTGCTTATAAACCATATCAAAGAATTCCACACAAGAATCCATTTCCCGCCTTAAGCATCTACTTTAACGTAGGTTCCGCACCACAGATCCCCCTCGAACTTGAAGAATCGAGCTTACCAAACAGCTTCTTATCAAGAGCCAAATTAAACAGATCCGAAACGCCTCCATAACTCCACCTCCCCACACCATCTATCTTTCCAAAAACGGATAGTGGATCCATTCCCTATTTCAAAAGAGATGTGTCTCACAAAAGCTTCCCAACCTTTACGAATCCCTTTCCAAACTCCCACCCCATATGCCGCCGAAATATCGTTCGGTCCATATGTTTACGCCTTCCCCATATCTGCATCCTACCAATTTCCTCCACAACCCTACACGATCACCATGTACCTCCATAACCACTTAGCAAGCAAGGAAGAATTGAAGACTCTTAGATTCTTGATCCCTAAACCACCATCTCTCCCGTTAGCCCGAACCTTATCCCATTTAACAAGATGATGATTGCGCTCCCCACCCGAACCTTCCCACAAAAAGTCTCTTTCCAATCTTTCAAGGTCACAAACCGAAGAAGGCATCACTAAGAGGGACATGAAATAAGTAGGAGGCCAGTACTTTTGACTAGAGTGAGCCGCCTCGAAAGCAACCGCTTTCCAACCACCAAACGTCTTTCAAATCTTTCCAGATCGTGTTCGTGTTTTTCTTTTTAAAAGGAGCTCCAAGGGTAGCCCAAATAAGAAGAAGGAAGTTGAGCTTTTACATCCAAACCAAGAAGCTAAAAATCTATGTTCTCCACCCCCAACCTAATAATTTCACTCTTAGCTATATTAACCCGAAGGCCCGACACTATCCGAAGAACGCCAATAACAAAGCGAAGGTAGCCTAACCGAGTAGCCTTAGATCACATAAAACCGTAGTATCATCTCGCAAAAGAATATGGGAAACCGAGACCACCTCATCTCCTCTCCTCCCCACCTCAAACCCTCGAATAAAACCCCCGAACCGCCTTATCCATAAGCTTACTCAAAGCCTCCATAACAATAATGAACAGAATGGAGATAAAGGGTCTCCTTGGCGTAATCCCTCGAACTATCAAAAATCCGCTGGTTCTCCATTAATCAACACCGAGAAGCGAGCCGTAGAGATACAAAAGTATATCCATTTTTTCCACTTCTCCCCAAAACCCATTCTACCCATCAAGTACATAAGGAAATCCCAATTAACATGATCGTAAGCCTTCTATGTCCAACTTACACAAAAGCCTCTGGGCACCACTATCGAAGTCTAGCATCAAGGGCTTCATTCGCAATGAAAGAAGCATCAACAATCCGCCTCCCTCCTATAAATGCATGTCGAGATTCCGATATAATCTTAAATAACACCTTCCTCAAGCGTAGAGCAAGAACCTTGGCCAAGAACTTGTAAATGCCGCCTACTAAGCCGATAGGCCCGAAATCACGCAAATCGGTCGCTCCTTTTTTCTTCGAGTTAGGGCTATGAACGAAGCCAAGCTTTTCTCGAATCCCTTATTAACATAGAAATGCCGAAAAACCTCCATAACCTCTCGGTTTAATTACCTCCCAGCCCCAAAAATAAACGCCATCGTGAATCCATCCTGCCCTGGCTTTGTCCCCACTCAAACCGCCTGTGGTCGCCACCACTTCCTCTTCGAGAAACCATCCTCCAAAAGCCGACTATCCTCCTGTTCTAACACTTTAAAAGAGACACCATCAAGATTAGGCCACCACTCTCCTTGATCCTCAAAGAGTCTAGAATAGAAATCTACTACACCTTGCTTTATATTGTTTTTGTCAACTAGCAACGATCCTTCAACCGTGATGTTTTTGATATGGTTTGCCGATTTATGCAAGCTTGCCGCTCGTGAAAGAACTTAGTATTTTGATCACCTTCTTTGAGCCACCGAACTCGGGACTTTTGTCTCCACCGATTTCTTCTCTTAGAAGAAGGCTCCCTAATTCTCTCCTAAGAGGCCGAAGCTCTTCAACGTCATTCGAGACCATACGAGAGCCTCGCTTTCAAATCCAACGACCGATCTCTACCATCACTTCCTTAATCTTAACTTCCAGCCTTCCAAAAACCTCTATTCCATATCTTTAAATCTTCCTCGAGCAGCTTTTAGTTTTCTAGCCAAAATGAAGCAGGATTACCACCACAATATACGAGTCCCACTTTAACTTAACCCATTCAACAAATCCCTGAGCCTTCACCACATATTCTCGAATTTGAAGGGGATTTTCCTTTCGATATCCCATTGCATTCTAGCACCGTAGGACATGGTCCGACACCACTCTAGGGAGGCTAATCGAGGAACCGGCCGAAAATGGTAACCCGCCTCGAGGAAGATAGAAATCAGATCCGAGAAAACCGATTCTGTCTCCATCTCTAAACCAAGTGAATTCTCCTCCCGATAATGGAAAGTCCACTAACTCCATCTCATTAATAAAATCATTGAACTCCCGCGATTGCTCGAGTGAAACCACTAGAGCCCCGATCTTTCGAGGAAAGCGAACTACATCAAGTCACCACCCCGTAAGCACCACCTGAGCATTCCATTTCGATCCGATGTGCTTCAATTCCTCCCACAAACCACCACGCCATTAACTAACATGGACCATATACTCCCGAAAAAACCCATTCTTTATCTCGAGTCAACCAGCTTTTTAGTAAACAAGAGACCGAATATACCCCACACTCTATCGCCAACTTTGTCACCACCCTTCTATCCCACATAATTAGAATACCACCTGCCGACCCATTCGACCCTAAGAAATTCCACCAAACCATCCGTCACCTCCAATGCTATTGACGCTCTTACGTCGATACTTCCCATTTTTGTTTCTTGCAAACACACCACGTGAGGCTTCCATCTCCTTAAAGCACTTTTACTATCATCCTCAGACACCCCAATTTCGCACTCCCTGTACATGACATGACATAAAATATCAAGACTGTTAAAACATTAACAAATGTCAAGTTACTGAGGTCAAAATTGCAAAAGGACAAAGCAGATGCACAAAAGGACAAAATGCAGGACCAAAGTGTCAAAATGAGTATAGTTTGAGGTTTAGGCTTGGCCTACCAAAGGTTTGGGCTAGGCGCCCAAACCTCCAACGGGTGGCGCCCAAACCATTTCCTCACTGCTCATCCAAGTTTTGCATTTCACAATTCGTCGGTAGCGGTGTACAACCTCTCGATGCACCTGAGAGAAATCTCAAAATTCCAAATGATGTCCCAGCTTCCTCTTATAAATAGAGGTGTCCGGCTCCTTCATTCGACACTCCTTCTTTGCGTAAAATTTCTCTGCGCTCGTTCCAAGAAATAAATACCGATAGATCACCCACAAAGCCTCGAAACCCCGCCAAACCTCCGCCAAACACAAATCCAACCCAGGTAGAAGTGTACCTTAGCCCCCGCCTAGGTATCCACCCTATTTCCCGGTCCAAAAATCGTGGATAGAGCGGCTCGCTTTAAAAGGCCGAATAGCCAAGGCGTTACTCGCCCAAATTCAAATTCAAATTCCAACAAACAAACAACCGAATAAATTACCGCCCGATCCCGAGGCCGAAAAGTAACTTTCGAGTCCACGCCCAAATTCACATAACACACAACTTCAAACCAGACCGGACCAGACCAGAAAAAAAAGACTCTCTCCCCGAGGGACAGAGCGAGCACACCCCTACGCCGTTTGTAAGTTTTTATTGTTAAGTTTTCATTTTCATGTAATAGTATTATTTCCAGTCCGGCCCAATGTAACCCTTTAAGCAGTTGTGCTGCCCGGATTTTGTTAAGGAAATAGTACTAAATGTAGCCGCTATTATGGCAAAATGTTTTTAGATAAGTTTGTAATTATTTACTTTATTTATTCATTAAAGTCTTTATTTGTAATAGTATTATTTCCGGTCCGGTTCAATATCAATATATAAGCAGTTATGCTGCCCGGATTTTGTTAGGAAATAATACTAAATGTAGCCGTTATTATGGCCGAATATTTCCAAGTATATTTGTAATTGTTTGTAAAAGAAATGGTTGCAAGTCTGTAAATAATATAGATGTAACGGATGTATTTGTAGGCAGTTAATGCTTTATTTATCTGTTTAATAAATATAACAAAAAGCATACTTTAGCCAAAAACCGTTTTGAGACCGAAAGGGCGAGTTGGGTGCCTAGCACCTTCCCAACTCGTAACTTAGCCTCCGAACCCGTTTTCTTCATCTCTGGTTTTCTTTTTCTGGTTTTGCTTTATTTTTGCCTTAAAATAAAGATGGCGACTCTAAAAACATTTTGGATCCAAATGGGGCCTCGCAACATCTTTCTTTGCACTTTCAATGCGTTCTCCCTAAAAAGGGAGAATGGGAATGGAAAGGTGATGTATTCCTATGTCCTGGTATCCCCTAAACAAGGGATAACTTGACGTAGAAAACCCAAAGCACCCATAACGATCCGAAATAGGCCATAAGGCTATTTTCATAAAATCCATAGCGGGGGCGCTGCAACATCTTTCTTTGCACTTTCACGTTCTCCCCTAAACAAGAGAGAATGGGAATGGAAAGGTGATGTTTTTCTATATCCTGGTATCCCCTAAAAAAGGGATAATTTGACATAGAAAATCCAAAGCTCCCATATTGGATCAAAAATCCACTAAAGGCAACCGAGGCGCATTCTAACGCGCTATTCGACAGCACTCCTCCTGCACTTTTGATTTCGATCTCCCCTAAACAAGGGAGGCTGGAACAGGAGCAGTGGATGTCACCGCATCCGCACGGACGCGCACCCCTATCCAAGGGCGCGCGGGGCGCGGGAGCACGTTTCCCGGGAACCCACAGTGGCGACTCTGCTGGGGAGATCGTTTTTATTTTAATAAATAAAAATGGAGGGCTAGACTCAGTAACTAAAACTTTTTTTTCTTTTGTTTCTGGCTAAAGTATGCTTGTTATATTAATTTAAAACAGTCTAATATTGTGTTCCTTTAACATCCGTGTCTATATTTGTGGATATGATCCTCCATCTTGCAGCGGTTTCATTTCAAACACTGTTACGGATATACTTGAAAATATTCGTATTTTTCAAAAAAAAAAAATATAAAAATAAAAAATATATATATGTATATGTATTTATATAAGAGAGTCTGAGTATATTGGCTGGAAACTCCATTGATACCCTTAAAGCATTCTGAATAGGGTGTGGTATCGCCGGAGCATACAACGCCGCGTACTTGGCCGATCAAAAGCCTTCAAACACTATTTTATATATGATGTATATGTAATGTTTCTTCTTATTTCCGGGCAGCACAACAAATGGGCCGGGGCTTTATAGTTGTTACGGTTGGTTAGGCAGCGTCAAGGTGGTTTGGCGGGCGAGCCAACGACAACCACTTCAACCCGTCATTTGGCGGGCGGGGAGAGCCCAAAAAAGTGGCGGGCCTAAAAATACCAACCCGTCCACCTAAAATAGGTGGCGGGCGGGCTAACAACGGGCTCAAGTTATTTTGACAACTCTAGGCAAGCCAACCCACAACCCACAACACGTCGGCCGCCATTTGGCGGCAGGCAGCCGGCCAAAAAAAATGGCGGGCCTAAAAAATACCAATCCAACCCACCACTTTTAGGTTGTGGGGCGGGCTAGCCCAACAGGCCCAACCCATTTTGATAGCTCTACGGTTGGTGCATTGCGGGACAATATGACCTTCTTTATTACACAACTGGCTTGTACTTGTTTGGTTAAAAGAAACAAAATGATTATTGTGCTAGTAGTGTCCTACTTAAATTTACTTGCTCTCGATAATTATATTTACGTGCCATTAACCAACGAATGAGCTTGGCGAAACTCAGCTTGATCCTATAAGAAGTTTTCCATAACTGCTTCAATTTTTTCAAATACCATTCTCGAATTTTGATTCTGTGAGGGAAAAAATATATTTTTTGATAAGTAAAGGTATTATATACGAATAGCGTCAAAATAGGTGGCCAGCGGCCTATATGTACAATAAAGAGAAGATACAAGAGATCTCAAGCTACACGAGCCGGAGGAATTCCTTATCACTTCTAGATAGCAGTAGAGTGGGAAAGGTCCACTCGGGGCACCAAGAAGAAATAGTCTTGACCAAGTATTTTAAGCTTTTCTAAAGACCCTTCCTCGTTATCAAAAGCCCTCCTATTCCTTTCCTTCCAAATGACCCGACAAGCGCCAATGGAGTAACCTCCCATAGAGAATTTTTCTGCTTCTTTTGTATAGAGACCATTTCGAGAATAAATCCAAAGCGATCTAGGCATAGCCGGGCAATTCCAAGCAGGCCAAAAATCCAATTCCATAAATCCGTCGCCATGGGGCAATGAATCGACAAATGATCCACGCTTTCATCGCTCCTTTTACACATGTAACACCGGTTAACATAGATCTTGCGCTTCCTCGATTATCCCGGTTAAGATGGCTCCATGAAAAGCCTCCCAAGCAAAAAAGCCTACACGGGGTGCTTTAGTCTTCCACAACAACTTCGAGGGAAAATGTTGTTTCTTGCATTCGGCAAGCGGGAGTAGACGGACTTAGCGAGAACACTCTTCCTCTGTTACCCTCCCACCTAGCTGCATCCTCGCCATTTCTTCCCACTTGTTGCTTATAAACCATATCAAAGAATTCCACACAAGAATCCATTTCCGTCCTTTAAGCATCTACGGGCGTAGGGTTCCGAACCACGGTATCCCCCACGAACTTGAAGAATCGAGCTTACCAAGCGCAGGTTCTTATCGGTAGCCAAATTAAGCGATCGGAAAGCTTGATCTCCATAACTCCACCTCCCCACACCATCTATCTTTCCAAAAGCGGATAGTGGATCCATTCCCTATTTCAAAAGAGATGTGTCTCACAAAAGCTTCCCAACCTTCTGAATCCCTTTCCAAACTCCGCCCCGTATCTTTCTTTGAAATCTTGTTCGGGTCCGTATGTTTACGCCTTCCCCATATCTGCATCCTACCAATTTCCTCCACAACCCTACACGATCGGTCATGTACCTCCATAACCACTTAGCAAGCAAGGAAGAATTGAAGACTCTTAGATTCTTGATCCACTAAACCACCATCTCTCTGTTAGCCCGAACCTTATCCCATTTAACAAGATGATGATTGCGCTCCTCACCCGAACCTTCCCACAAAAAGTCTCTTTCCAATCTTTCAAAGTCTGCACAAACCGAAGAAGGCATCACTAAGAGGGACATGAAATAAGTAGGGAGGAGAGTACTTTGACTAGAGTGAGCCGCCTGCTTTCGAAAGCAAGCGCTTTCCAACCATAAGCGTCTTTCAAATCTTTCGGGGCGTGTTCGTGTGTTTTCTTTTTAAAAGGAGCTCGAGGGTAGGCCCAAATAAGAAGAAGGAAGTTGAGCGGTTTTACATCAAACCAAGAAGCTAAAAATCTATGTTCTCCACCCCCAACCAGGAATAATTTCACTCTTAGCTATATTAACCCGAAGGCGACACCATACGGAAGAACGCCCGATAAGAGGCGAAGGTAGCCTAAGCGAGTAGCCTTAGCATCACATAAAACAGTATCATCTGAAAAGAATATGGGAAACCGAGACCACCTCATCTCCTCTCCTCCCCACCTCAAACCCTCGAATAAAACCCCACAGGCGCGCTTATCCATAAGCTTACTCAAAGCCTCCATAACAATAATGAGCAGGAATGGAGATAAAGGGTCTCCTTGGCGTAATCCTCGAACTATCAAAAATCCGGCGGGTTCTCCATTAATCAACACCGAAAGCGAGCCGTAGAGATACAAAAGTATATCCATTTTTTCCACTTCTCCCCAAAACCCATTCTACCCATCAAGTACATAAGGAAATCCCAATTAACATGATCGTAAGCCTTCTATGTCCAACTTACACAAAAGCCTCGAGGCGACCACTATTGAGTCGCATCAAGAGGGCTTCATTCGCAATGAAAGAAGCATCGACAATCGCCTCCCTCCTATAAATGCATGTTGAGATTAGATATAATCTTAAATAACACCTTCCTCAGCGTAGAGCAAGAACCTTGGCCAAGAACTTGTAAATCTTTGCCTACTAAGGCGATAGGCACGAAATCACGCAAATCGTCGCTCATTTTTCTTCTTTTTCTTCGAGTTAGGGCTATGAGAAGCGTTGAAGCTTTTCTCGAATCCCTTATTAACATAGAAATCTTGAAAAACCTCCATAACCTCTGGTTTAATTACCTCCAGCCCAAATATAAACGCCATCGTGAATCCATCCGGCCCTGGCTTTGTCCCCACTCAAGCGCCTGTGGTCGCCACCACTTCCTCTTCGAGAAACCATCCTCCAAAAGCCGACTATCCTCCTGCTCTAACACTTTAAAAGAGACACCATCAAGATTAGGCCACCACTCTCCTTGATCCTCAGAGTCTAGAATAGAAATCTACTACACCTTGCTTTATATTGTTTTTGTCAACTAGCAACGATCCTTCAACCGTGATGTTTTTGATATGGTTTGCCGATTTATGCAAGCTTGCCGCTGTGAAAGAACTTAGTATTTTGATCACCTTCTTTGAGCCACCGAACTCTGGACTTTGTCTCGGTGATTTCTTCACTTAGAAGAAGGCTCCCTAATTCTCTCCTAAGAGCGACCGGCGAAGCTCTTGGCAACGTCATTCGAGACCATACGAGCACGCTTTCAAATCCAACGACCGATCTCGCCATCACTTCCTTAATCTTAACTTCCGCCTTCCAAAAACCTCTCTATTCCATATCTTTAAATCTTCCTCGAGCGCTTTTAGTTTTCTAGCCAAAATGAAGCAGGATTACCACCACAATATACGAGTCCCACTTTAACTTAACCCATTCAACAAATCCGAGCCTTCACCACATATTCTCGAATTTGAAGGGGATTTTCCTTTCGATATCCCATTGCATTCTAGCATCGAGGGACATGGTCCGACACCACTCTAGGGAGGCTAATCTGAGGAAGCTGAAAATGGTAACCCGATCGAGGAAGATAGAAATCGTATCCGAGAAAACCGATTCTGTCTCCATCTCTAAACCAAGTGAATTCTCCTCCCGATAATGGAAAGTCCACTAACTCCATCTCATTAATAAAATCATTGAACTCCTGCATTGCTCGATACAGATTGAATTCTTGAGGAAAGCGAACTACATTGAAGTCACCCCTAAGCACCACGAGCATTCCATTTCGATCCGATGTGCTTCAATTCCTCCCCCAAACCACCACGCCATTAACGGAACATGGACCATATACTCCCGAAAAACCCATTCTTTATCTAAGTCAACCATTTTTAGTAAACAAGAGACCGAATATACCCCACACTCTATCGCCAACTTTGTCACCACCCTTCTATCCCACATAATTAGAATACCACCCGCCGACCCATTCGACCCTAAGAAATTCGGTCAACAAACCATCTGTCACCTCCAATGCTATTGATCGCTCTTCTGTCGATACTTCCCATTTTTGTTTCTTGCAAACACACCACACGAGGCTTCCATCTCCTTAAAGCGCCTTTACTATCATCTTCTTTTCTCGATTATTAAGACCCCACACATTCCATGAAACAATGCGTAACGCCATGATAAACTTATACGATAAGTTCCCTGCCTCCTCCCTCACCCACGACCCTCCCTCGAATATCAAAATTGAGACTACAACATAGCCGCTTCAACTCACGCTTTACCCCTAGCTCTTGTCTTGTTCGAATTCTTATTGCTTTGTTGTCTTTTGTCGACCTCCATTTCTTCTCTATATCCAAGAGAAGCTCCATAATCTTATCTTCAAAGCCCGAACAGACACCCCTGTGCACGCCCAAACCCCTTAGCTCTCCTACTAGCCCACAGGAAATGTCTGTGTTGCCTCCAAATGGGAAATGAGTTCAATTCCTTCCAACTCCTCCTGATGGACCACGCCAGAGGAGTGCAAACAATCGGCTCTGGATAGTGAATCCTCCCGGCTTACCTTATCGCAAAGAAGGCCCCACTTACGGATGCCGTCTGCTCTGAAGCCCCTTCTCGCATTGAACCCGGTGACTCCACCTCGTCACCATGCCTCGCCGGGAAATTACCCTCCGACAAATTGCGACGGAGGACCTGCATCTCTCCGAGCCGACAACCTCATCTCTCCCTTCAATAACGGGTTGTGAGCCAACGGCTCCACTTCCTCTTCGCCTCAATGAATGTACCAAGATGCCGCAACTCACCCACACCGCCCAACTCGGAGAGATAGTCGTAATGGGGTGCAGTGAATAGGTTCCTTCCTCAAGCCTTTCCCTAATGTCTCACCCAAGACACACATGCAATGATCGTGATTCTCAAACAAAGACTCCTCGGGCCCACAATAAAAAACCGAGTCGGACTAGCCTCCCTTAAACCATCACGCCTCCCGCTTTCCTACTAGACTCCGACTGCCTGTGCTTGCGAACTCGCGACCACCGCCATCCCGACATTCAATCGAAATTATCCGATTCTCGCCAGAGCTCAACAAACTATGTGGGTCTACCTTCGCACCCGACCCCTCTCCATTACCCATATTGCGCAAAGAAATTTCAAGTGATATAGGACTTATACGGCCTGAGACAATGCCCACCGTGACTTCCTTCTCTTGGGCCTTTTTCATCTTTGATTTAATAGGGGCATGCCTTACCCCGACCACTTCTAAGAAATGGGCCTCTACTAGACCCATCCCCTTGAATAAAGCCCGTGTCTACCACCGTTATTCGATACCTTGCCCTTTACGTAAGAACCCTTTCCCTTCGAAGTCGCGACGTTTTGACCACGGGATTTAAAATTTGAATTTGAAAACCTCGATCCCCTGACTAGGTCCCCCGCCATACTCTACCTTGTACCTCCCTATCCCACCCCCCTGGCTCGTGTGAGTTCCACCCTCCTTCTCCAAATTCGCTTCCTCAACCCAAGAACGAACTCCTACCTACACCGCCTTTTCCCTTAGCATCATCAAGCTTTCGACCAAACAGAATAACAAAGACACTATTACCCACACTAATTCGCACCGAGGATGGCAACTTCTCCTTTGATCTAACCAAAATTCTTGCCCATCTCACCTCTGTCTTTTCCTCCGTAGGAACATCGACCTTCACAAAACCACCGCAGAAATCTCCAATTTTCACAAAAACCGAATTGCTCCACAGATGAAGAGGGAGCCCCCAAACCCTAACCCACACTTCCTCCAATTTATGCCCTACCCGCCCTTCCTGAAAACATGACACCTCCTTCTGCCAAAACTCCAAATGCAGAGGCCTCCCATTCACCACCCATTTCTTGAAGTTGATAATACGACAACCTCCTCTTTCGACCGAAAGTCATCAAAAAGAATTCCCACCGAGATTCATGGACTTTAACTCCTCCAAAGAACTTTCCAATGAACATCCACCCATCTCTGCACTTCCTCCTTAGTTGAAGTGAAATCTTGCTTGCCCCCCACACTGCCCACCAAACAAAGACCAAGGAACGCAATATTACCAGAGGTCCAGAACACGACTCTTCCTCCACCTCAAAATCTACTGGCCCTACACCACTTCCCTTCGAAAACACATGTTCGAGAACGGGCCAAGAAGAGATGTCGGCTGCTTCTTTGAAAGACTTACTAAGAACACCATGTTCCTTGGTATTAAGAACTCCCAAAAAACAACGAAGCTTTTCACCACCCAAACCCAACCCGACTCACCAGAATTCTCGGGGCAAATATGCCCCGCCTCCTCGAACCTCTCACCAGACTCGATGAAAACTCCCGCAAAGATTCTTTTCCTTGGCGACAATAAATTCTCTCTCGCCTTGCCACTTCTTCCACCTGATAGCGTTGGAGGTTGAAAATCTGCTAAACCATTCACACAATCTATCGAACTCAAAATGGGAGAGAACAATGTCGTGAGATCTACCTCTGCTCCTCTCCACTATCTTGAACACCACCTGATCCTTAGACTGTAATTTGAAAACATCAAAAGTCTTCCTCCCACACTGGAAAATAGTTCTATCACTATTTGAGAAAATTCCTTGAATATCGACCATCTTCTTTTAAAAACCAAGATAACTAAAGACTTAAAGATCAACCTCAGAAATCATAAGCAGCCCAAATAAGGATAAGACGGAAATGAACAGTATCTAGAGATAAGTCAAAGTTGAAACCAACCACCAAGCCGCAATCTTCTCCCTCAGGCGACCCTGTCTGAGACACTATGGCGAAATTTCCTACGCCACGGCGTGTGGACTATACTACGGCTACGGCGAAAGGACGTAACAGTCGCCTAGTCTTGCCGAGCTACTCTAGACGGTGAACCTCAAACCACGTCGCAACTCCTTCAGCGACTCAAACCCTAGTTATCGCACTGTCGACTTAAACCCTGTTCACGATCCCTATCCCCTTCCCACTCAAACCCTTTCGACTCAAACCCTGTTCACGATCGCTATCATCTTCATAATCTTAAACCCTGTTCACGACATTCAGAACAGAAATGTTACCCTTTCCTTTCCCATTCAGAAATGTTACCGGTCTTTATTAAGGCTGTCGTAATTCCTAATTTTTGCTTGAGGGAAAATATTGGGAGCTACTCAAAACTGACTTTAGTTAAACACTATTTTACCAACAAGAGAAAGTAACCGAGATTTCCACCCACAAATCTTCTGGGAAATGGTCGTCTCTAAAGTCTTAAAATAACACCGTTTAACGCGACCCTTAAATAACGGGATACCCAAATATTTCATAGGGAAGAAATATCTTGAGCACCCTGACCACAATGGAAGAGACTTTACTTTGAGGGTAGTTCGTTGAGACAAAAATAAAAAATCACTTTTAGCCAAGTTAATAGGCTGCCCTGAAGCTTGTTCATATTGTACAAAAACCTAACGAAGAGCCTGAATAGTCTTCCAACTCGCATTGCTAAATAGTAGGTCATACACGTAAGCAAGGCTATCATTCATAGGTCATACTCGTAAGATCGTTCATTAGGGCGTCCACAATGGGTGTTCTTGGCATATAATAACCGCCAAGAAGAACAAGGAACCATTGTGGGATGTTCCCGAAATGTTCTTCCAAGAATTCGTTTCCAAATAAGAATAGTAAAGAACAAATCTAACAAAAAACAAAACAAAAGTTTTCGTGCTGGGGAGGTGAGATGCAATGCACCTTCTGATTGGCGCGTGCCTCTCAGGCGTCCTACTTCTCGTGTGAAAGAAGCTGCCACCTAGCGTGTGCCTTGTCTGAGTTATATATTCTCTCTCCTCCATTTTTTACCTTTTTTTTTCTTTCATTCCTTCTCTCTTTCTTCCTTTCTTTTATTTTTTGATTTTTTGATTAGAAAGTCTTGTTTTCTTTTTATTTTTTTGATTTGAAAATTTTAGCCTTTTTTTTATTTGATACTTTTAGTTTTTTTACTAATTAAAAACTTAGCCTTTGTTTATTTGCATTATTTGTTTTGTTCTTATTTAAAATAAATTTAATTGTTTCTACAAAATATTTGGAATATATATTTACTAATAAAAAAATAAATTTATTTGTTTATTATTTGTAATATGCAATATATTAATTAATACTTTATGAATTTTTTTACTTGAAAAGAATAAGAATAAGTGTAAAAATACGATGGGACCCATAAGGAATAAATTGGAAAAAATAAATCATTGAGGAGTTGTGTTCTTAGTGGAATGTGTTCTTAAAATGGACTATATGACAACGAGACCCACAAAGAACAACAAATAAGAACATCTCCATTGGAGATGCTCTTAGTTGTCTAGACACATGTTAATTAGTGTTTGGCAGACCATTCATCAAGTGCTCATAAATTGACGTTGCCATGAAAGTATGGCTTAAGCAATTAGAGTTATTTGATGTGGCATATATAATTTTCCTTTGCTTTGAAAATAAGGCTTAAGCAATTGGACTTCTCTGATCTGGCATATATAGTTTTCCTTTGCCTCGACTCACAGGTTTATCTTCACGTAAAGTCAAGAATCATAAAAATAGGACAAGACCTATTTTACCCTTACAGCACTGAATCAAGAATCAGCTCGGAACTGATTAAGCCAAAAAACTATAAGGGAAGACTGTCGGTACAGAAAACTACAAGGGTTAAAGTGTTAAATCCAAAAAACCTTCTTGTCTTCCCCTAGTATCTGTTACGCCATTGATGGCAGTACAATTAATTTTTATTTATTTATTTATTTTATAAAGAGGATCAGTAGTGGTTCCCCACTTACCCCCGCAGTACAATTAATTTGTTACACTAAATTTCTAATAAAATAGAGTACAATTAATGAAAGCCCCAAAAAATAAAAAATAAAAGGAAATAAAAATATATATAAAGATTGTGGTGTCCATACATAGAAATAACTTTTTATTGAATGTGCAGGGTATCTGGAAATTCGATTGTTGTTTCTCGGTTGGTTAAGATTGAAGTCAATTTTGTAATTGTTGAACTTTGAAGTTTGAACCGTTAATTAACAAAAAGAGGTTGGTGATTTTTCCCTTGGGGAAGCTTCTCTTCTCTGTTTCTGTTTGAACTAATAATTAGTTACTTATATGTTTACTTCTATGTTCAGAAAAGGAGACGAGGAAGAAGTGCAACATGGCTGGGGATATTGCAAATGCTATTTTGGTCCCAATTGTTCAGAAATTGATAACACCGGTCATGGATGCCGTCGCTTGGCTATGTGTTCCGCTACAAGAGCAACATCAAGAATTTGGAGAGAACTGTTGGGAGAATCCAGACGATGTTGACAATTTTTTAAAGCGTAAAGTCGGAACAACAAAGAAAGAGCACCTGTATGGTAATCGGGTGGTGAACGATGTCGAAGAGATGACCATGGCCGCAAAAGAAGTTGTGGAAGCCAAAGATAAATTAAAATGGGGGTGCTCGAATCTTAAGAGCCGATACGGAGTAGGAATTCTACAAAGCTGGCTACGATATTCAAGAACTACAAGACCGAAGCTCCAAAAATAGTTGCAACAAACTCCGGTCTTCCAATGATGCAACTGGAGCATTGTCTAATGATGCTTCCAAGGACTTCAAAACTAGAACGGAAATTATGGATAAAGTTATGAAGGCTCTGGAGAATGAGACAATCAACATTATCGGAATATGCGGTTTAGGCGGCATTGGGAAAACAACAATTTTGCACGAAGTTCGTGAAAGGGCAAGAACCGAAAAGCTATTTGTTGAGATTGCCATGACTACAGTGTCCCAAGATCAAAACCTGTTCAAGATTCAAAGTGATCTTGCAAGCATGCTAGGTTTGACCTTTAAGGAGGATGAAGGAAATATTATTGCACGAGCTGATAAGCTTCATAAAAGGCTAACCAACGGCAACACAATTCCGTAGTATTGATGATGTTTGGAGTGAAATCAAACTACAAGAAGTCGGAATTCCAAATGAATGACCGTGCCAAATGCAAAGTTATTCTTGCATCAAGGTATAAATATGTGTGTACTAGCATGGGAACTCAAGAGACTATATCGAGAAGAGTTGCCCAAAGAAGAAGCTTGGCATTTGTTCAAAAGGAAGCAGTGAGATTGCGTGGAGAAAGAAAACCTGGAGAAGATTGCAAAAGAAGTTGCAGGTAAATGTGGAGGTCTACCTATTGCTCTCGTAACTCTTGCAAAAGCACTATCCAACAAGAAGAGGGAAGTGTGGGTGGATGCTCGTAGACAACAAAAAAAAGGCTGGGTAACAAGTATTCATGGAATGAACAAAAATGTGTACTCAAGCTTAAGGTTAAGTTTCGACTTTTTGAAAAGTGAATTACCGAAGCCCACCATTACTTCGATTTGTTGTCAACATCCGTAGGATGCTGTGATTAAAGTGGAAAAATTGGCTAGATATTGTCTAGCCCTAAAGTTGTTTCAAAATGTTGATAAAGCCGTAGAGGCACGAAACGAACATACACGAATCGATCACCTAAAGAGTTGCTTCTTACCCGGAAGTGAAGTTGATGCTGAGGAGAAATACTCAAAGTATGAGACAGTTAAAATGCATGACGTCGTAAGAGATGTATGCATGTCAATTGTCTCAGAAATGAAGGAAGAAAGAGACAAAGTGTATATGCACATTATGGCGCCCGATACTGATGGTGGTTATGAGCTTGGCACCAGGAAAGTTGATTATCCAAAGCTCAAGCTTCTAATGGAGGCACCCCTTAATGGAAAACTCCTAGATATAACCTTTCTTGAGCAGATGGAAGGACTGAGAGTTTTTGAAAATGTTCGAGGATACGAGGACCATCTGCCACCTGCACTTCAGGTCCTGAAAAACCTACGAATGTTGTCACTTGAACGCAAGTACTTAAGTGAAGAGATCATATCAGCGATTGGAAGCCTATCGAGTTTGGAAATCCTAAGCTTTTGGCGCTCCGAAATTTCGTCATTCCCACGTCAAATAGGTCAATTAAGAAATCTAAAGTTGTTGGATTTGAGGTGTGAAAAAGGAGAAGGTTTTGTCCCAAGCGGTATGTTGTCAGGATTGAAACAGCTAGAGGTGTTGTGCATGGGATATTTTCTCTTGTCAGGATTGAAAGACAAGGATATCGAAAACGGAGAAAATCGCGGACGTATCACAGAGTTGGATTCCTTGTCTAATTTGACCACTTTACAGATTAACTTAAACCCTAACGATCTCCTAGATTTGCAGCGCTTTCGCTTCGAGAACTTGGAAAGTTTTTTTTTGGGTTCGCACAAAGTTAATGTCTATAAGTATAGATCTAGATTGCGTTCGTTGGTCAAAAAAACCATTAGATTGGGAAACATCGTTGGAATGAAGTGGGTTTTAGAACCCAAGATTGAACACGTTGTAAATAGCACCATGAAACTTCAACTAGAAGATATACATGATTGGACTGATCCTCTCATGCTTGAAAAGTTTGTGAGCCTGCACGCACTGACCTTGAAAAATTGTAAACTCGAATATGTTATTCCTGAGGGATCATTGGGATTGCGGCGGTTGCATTTGATAGGCATGCCCATGATGAGATGCTTGTGTGTGGGTCCCATTGATCCTCTGTGCTTTGGCAACCTTATAAAAATTAAAATTGACAAGTGTCCGGGAATAGAATGTATTTTTCCCTATTCAGCAGCTAAATGCCTTGTGCAGCTCCAAGTACTAGGGGTCTTCTATTGTGAGAGGTTGGAGGGAATTGTCCGCAAGGGGGAATTAGGAATAACTGCTACAAACAGAGAACCAGAAATTACAGAAGAGCTCTTTCCGAAGCTAAGAATGCTGCAAGGTACGAGTTTGCCTAAACTCGGAGGCTTCTACGATCATGCACTTGACAATGGCACGACACAACAAGCTTTTTTAAATCCATTGGTATGTTTCTCCTTTTTCATAGTATTTATCCCAAAAATATATATCATACCTCTCCTTCTAACTTTGACCTTTTGAGGTTTAAATATACTCCTTCCGTCCCATAAATTTAAAAATATATATAATCTTATTTGCTCTTTGATAGTTTGTTTTAAAAAAAATAGTCTCATTCTAAAATTAGTGATAACTTTAGATCAATTTGTAGAAGAACAAGTAAAGTTACAATCTTCAAAAATGTAATTTGTCAAATAAGACTATTTTATTTATGATGGTGGGAGTATATATAAAGACATAGTTATATATATATGTGTGTGTGTGTGTGTTTATTTTGCTAGTAAGTGTTCCCATGGCACTTGTTAATCTTTTATTAAAAGGGATATTGTTAACAAGACCTATTAGTTTTGAAGTATTATTTGATACACTGTTTGGTATAATTGTTGTTTTACTTGCGACGTTGAAATCTTGTTCGATTTGATATCAAACACCAAAAACGATTTCCACATTATTTCCATATCACATATTACATATATTTAAATTTTATTTTAAAAATTTATGATTTTGATGCTCAATTGATGGAGTTTTCATTTTAAGTCATTGATTTTTGAGGCTCACTTTATTATCAACTTTTATTTTTTGATTTCTTCATTAAGCTAATCCATTTTTACAAATGTTGGAAATTTTACTTTAGAAATATGTATTTGGTTTGGCTTCGTGGTTCATCTCTCTCTCTTTTTTTTTAATTATTATTTTGGGATTTTTAATGATCTTTACACTTATTGGTAATAAAGAAAAATGCAAAGAAAATAAAATGAACGATAGTGGGACGAAAATAGCAACTTACTATGAAACATCAACTAAATCCCCATAGAGAAATAATCTAATTTGGTTCATAAGTTTTCCATACTCAATTTTAATAAACTTCTTGTTTCATATTTTTGTGATAACACCACCCTTGGTCACCACTATTTGTTTAAATCCACCACCACCCTCAACTTCAGCTATATATCTATCTAATGGAGAAGATGTGGTTAGTGAAAAAACAAATCCCCTTTGATTTAAAAATACTAAAAAAAAAATAAGAGAAACAATTTAGCCAAAGAGAGCTATATGTTCCATCAGTATTGAGCATGTTAACAAGATTAATACGCAAAAAATGAAATTGCTAGAAGAAATTAAATTACTTCAAAAAATTATGAGTCAACAATCATGAGGACATTTGTTTATATTTTCAGATAGCTTTGTATTTATAAATCCACTAATGGTATTGACTACACACTAACTTGTGGTGGTATCTACCAACTAAAACAGATTATGGGAGGTGGAATGCTACAAAACCTTGAATTCCTGGAAATTTATAGTTGTAACAGCTTGGGTTACCTAATGTCATCTACTATGGCCCACATGCTGGTGAATCTTGAAATCTTGGATGTTCAGAGCTGTAAGTCCATGAAAGAAGTAGTTGAGGTGAATGAGGACCACTATGCCTTGAAGAAAATTGTGTTCCGTTCTTTAAGAAAAGTAAATCTTGGCAATTGTGGAGAGCTTTCATCATTTTGCTCGAGTGAACAGCAATCATTTGAGTTCCCATCACTTGAGGAAGTGTACATAAGTCATTGCCCTAAAATGAAGAATTTTTGTTGTGGGCATTTCACTGCAAAGAAGCTTCATGGAGTGAATCCTAAAAAGAGTGATAAAATTCTTATTTGGGGGGGTGATCTTAATGAGACCGTACAGCCCTTGAATGCAAGGTATCTCATGTTTCTATGATAAAGTTCATACGGTTATTCATAATTATGCATGGAAAGTAAGGTAAATTCATTGTGTATTATTTGTTTGGTTTGGTTCATTTTGCTCTGCATTTTTTGGAAACAGGGTCGATCAAATGACCGGTGATCTGAAAGAAAATGTTATTCCTGAGAAAGGTATTGATGATGAGTATGCCGAATGCCCCATTGAGGTCTCTCTCTCTCTCTGTCTCTCCATATCCATGTGTGTGTATAGAATGTAGCATGAGAGTAGATGTTAAAAACCATTGCATTGGGATCCTTGTATGTAATCTGTCTCATTAAGTCCATGATTCTATGATTTAAATTCACTCCTTTTTGTGTTGATATCATGATTTGATGATATAAATCATGATTTGTTGTTCTAGTTCATGGTTGGATATTTGATTATTTCTCCATGTGATAATTATGATTTGTTGTTCTAGTTCATGGTTGGATATTTGATTATTTCTCCATGTGATAATTGGATAAATCTATGTTTCAATTATAATTTCTCTTCTTAATTTAGTCTATGTGATCTACATGACTAGTTGCTCATTTCCACCATTTCATCTCAATTGGATAATTTATATTTCATTGGTCAAATTATCTTCCGAGTATCTAAGATATGTGTTATTACTTTAATTCCTTGCCTTTAAGAACTTTAGCATGCTGCTGCCCATCAATATATGTAGACACGCATTTATATATTTTGATTTACTATATATGTCATTGTTGAGTCTCAAGATGATATTGGCAGTAGCAGTAGCACTCCACTAGTACATGATATTGGCGTGCATAGCATTCCACATGAAATTGGTAGCAGCAAGTATTCCACATGATTTTGGCAATAGCAGTAGTATTCCACTTGAACATGTACAAATTTATGTGGCCATCTCCGAATGATTCTTGATATAAACTCTTTGTTTGGTGAGGAATACTCTAACTTAAGTGTTTATATATTCACAGGCACGCTTGTTGAAAGCCTCGATACCCCATCAGTTGTATCTTCCCCAATGTTTCATTAACCCCAGTGGTTGTATCTCCTTCTCCACCGGTGCCGACAATAACGAAGAGTTAGCTAATTCATCAAGCCCTGATTTGAGAAAAGTTGCATTGCCCCCATTCACTGAATTTGTTCCTCAGCATCTATGGAACAGTCTCTTCACTCCAGTGATTCTTCATTGCAACCAAAAGCTGACAAAGAGTTATCTGATATGTCTTTGTCTAGTTGGGATGATGACTTGAAAAGAAACAATTCGATCCAAGGAGTGTATGTTAAATCCAAATTGAAGATAGCATTCGAGGAAATTCTAACCGCCAAACCCAACTTTCTCTCTGGTCTTCGATTAAAGACCCAAGACGATGAAGACTGAAGCTGTGGAATCGGCCATTCGCTCTCTCCAAATTCTTCGCCATAGTACATCACTTACCATATCGCGGAGGAGTTGGCATATATCAAGGATTCTCTAGATGACTTGGAGAGCAATGGTTTAGATACGACTTGGCTTAAGAGAGGCTATGAGAGAGCAATCTTAGCAATGAAAAAGCGGAAGGTGGTTTCAAAGCAGCGAGTTAGCTTTGTTGGAGAGAGAGACGGAAGATGAGGTCTGCTCTTGAATTAACTAGGAAAAGCTGAAAATGGCTAGGGCAAAACCGAGGCATCAACGGACGAGATGCTTTTAAAGCCGAGTATGGTGCATTTATGCAAGAATTAGAAGCAGGGAAGGAGCTATTTGGTGGAGATTTTGATTCGAAACAAGTTTAGGAAATGGGTTACTAGACTGATCGGAAAGGGCAATACTTTCAAGATAGAAATTTTCGCTCTCGTAACTTCGATGACACATGCAACTGCTTAGGTTGGAGATCTTCATGTCGCTTCAACACAAGATAAAATTTACCTGTTTGCGTATTATATTTTGAACAAAATTTTATATTTGTGATTTTTAGATATTCGATATTGTTATATTTGACTATACCAGGGGCTGGATACCTGATTTTCTAATCCAAGTCTCAACCATACCTTAAATGGCAATTGACCCACAGTTCCATGCCTCCAACAAGATATAACCCTCCTGGAACTCGTTCATTTTCACTTCCTTGCACAATTCTCAATATCGTCTCAGGTGTTCGACCATATGTCAATGAGAACCTATTCCCAGCTGGCACATTCCTTGAAATTTTCTCTTTGGCATCTCTTGCTGCCGGCACGATGATACCTTCATCCTTCACGCCATTATTACCCAACTTATTTTGTAGGCCTGAGATCTGGTTCGTGAATTCTGCCATGATGATGCCACCTTTAAATTTTGCACACTCCTATATATGACAATGTTCTTAGTACCGCACCTTGGCACGATTGCGCCTGATTCCACTCCCAAAAGCCCCGCTACCAGCTATTGCATACACATACAAGAGAATAACGTAAGAGATTAATCAAACCTCTTTTAGTATATAACTAAGCAGGGTCGACATTGTGAAATCGGGGGCATAAGGCCAATTACGTTCTACGTTGAACGGGGCCTTTCTTTGTAGCATATTTTCCTTTTCTATTTATGAAAAATAAAAGAAACAAAGCTTGTATGCCATTTTTTTCTATTGCTAAATCTTTTCAAAATATGTTGGAAAATATTTTCGAGTGTTTGACAAATGCACGAAAAATGTTACAAAAAATAATATATGAATACATACAAAAAATATATTATAATATTAATGCCTATGTTGAATATAAAATAATAACCGTGATTTTTCCGTCTAAAATAATTTAATGACAAATGTGATTAGCACATCCAAATAAGATTTGGTTTGATTTATTTATTATATTATCTATTATTAATTTTAATTTTTCTTATACGATGCATTATAGTAATTTGTTCAGTTTATGCATATCGAACTCACAATCTTTACATTACAATTATTTGTTTATTTTATTATCGTTAAAGTTTTTAATCGTTATATTAGTTTTGTATATTTATTTATTTAAACAGTTTTTTTAATTTATTTTTTAATTTTGTTTTTCCATCTCACGTTGCTTATGTATAATTTGATTGAAAAAAAATATATGTTATAGGAATCTTGTGGTACAGACATGTAAAAGTAAAATGGCCAGGTTTGAATAATTCTTTTTCTTTTTCTGAATCTAACAATATTGATTCTTGGGGGCTTGCCTAATCTTAAACTTGATGGCGCAGTACAACAACCTTTTTTATATCCACCGGTATGTTTCTCCTAATTATACTAATTATACTCGAGCATAATTTCGACCAACTTTAATGTCAATAATTATAACTAGTTTTACATCCGTGCGTTAAACGCACAACCATACATTTTTTAAATTAACTTATACTCAAACGAAACAAAAAAGAAAAACAAAATTTCAAAAATAAAGAAAAAATAATGTTGGGGGCAACTACTTTCTATTTTAAAAAAACTGATTTGTTTTGATTTAAAAATTAGAGACTTGTATATTTAAGATCTAAGAAAATAAAGTCAATTTTTGAGAAAAAAAAAATCAGGGTTTAATAGTATGGTGTGTGTTTCAAGGAGTTTTAACTATTTAATGTTATAAGGGACGCAATTGTAAATGATAAAGTTTGCTGTAAAAAAATGATGAATGTTTCAAGGAGTATTCAAATTTAATGAAATCACATAAAAACATTGTGTTTAATTTTTTTGTATAAAAAAATATTTTTGACATTTAGATATACTTTGAATTTGTTAATATTTTTTATACATCGATTTTTGTTATTTATTTTTAGATAAATCTCCGAACTGTTTTAATCGTTTAGAATTTTTGAAAGATATTTTTTCTGGTGATTTTTATTCCATAGTACTTCTAATTTGTCAATAGTTTTTTTACATCTCAAATTTTGAGTATTTCTTGATTTACTTGATTTTTTTTAGTATAATATTTCAATATTTGATGGGTTCATGTTGTGAAGAATCACTGTTTAGGTGAGGAAGGAGACTCTGAAATAAATGTTGAACAATATTTGATGAGTTCATCTTTCTTACAGGTAACTGATCATATACGAAGGAGACGGTGATTGTGAACTAATCCATTTTCATTATTCATCATTTACAATGTGTTAATTTATTTCCGTTTGATACAATCGAGAATTGGAAAACTGTGCAAATTGGGATAGTTCATGGTGGAAATTCCAAGGAGTTTTTGAATTATTTAATTAAAGAATTCATTAATTATTTCTTGTTAATAGGAGTTTATATTTTGGGAAACAAAGTTTTGGCGGTATTTTTCCATATATAGACTACCCTACTTATATATATATATATATATATATATATATATATATATATATATATATATATATATATATATAGATTTTCAAACATATAGACTAAATGTTTGTTATAAATATGAGTTACTATTTTAAGGATGCAAATTTTGGCGGGAAATTACTATTTTTAGACTACCTAGGCTTTATATATATATATATATATATATATATATATATATATATATATATTTTCAAACATATAGACTATTCGGATGAAACGGAGGGAGCGTTGTTTATGCTCAAGCATTTCGTAATTTCGGGTGAAACGGAGGGAGCATTGTTTATGCTCAAGCATTTCGTAATTATGACCAACTCATATTCTATTTATATATCTTTTAACTTTTCAAACATATTTATTGTTTTTTTCAAAAAATGTTAAATTTACCACTATTTCTACTACTAAATGATATCACTAAACCTTGATAAATGGCAAATATCTTTTAGTGAAAGACAACGTTATCTTTCGCTAAGTTTAAGTGGTAACAATAGTGGTAAACTAGCACTAATTATTTTTTTGGTGGAATTAATCGGGTACAATATCATATATAAAAGATACGCTCACATTCACACACCAAACAAGATAATAGCAACAGAAAGATAAAACTGAAGCAACGATTGAGAGCACAAGTTGTCGTGTTCCAAACACGACTCTCCGTAATCGGTCGAGGACCTCGGCTAAGCTCTTGTCGGCTCAGACACCCTTTCACCGGCCATATCCACCAACGAGTCCAAAGGAACCAGCCCATCGCAAACCAAGGTCAAAGCCATACAAAGAATCGACCCCAAGCTCCGGCAACCGAGCAACCAAGAACAGAAACGAAACAGAAGAGGAACATAGGGACGCCTCACGCAAACCCAACAACCTCGCAACCCAAAATCCCGATGACCCCACTACCGGTGCTCACTCACCATCGGCCAAGCTCACAAGGCGTAACGTAACTCTCAAAGAGCTCACCACCACGGTCACCCTCCACTCGGACGGAATAGAACTCACAAAGGGCTCACCACTACCGTCGCACACCACTCACAGCTCACAGAGAACAATGGTGAAGGAAGGAAGAAATCTGCCGAAGGTTTTGGTATAGGACAGAGATGAAACGAGATTTAATGGAGGGCTCTCTAACTCACAGTTTCTCTCTCTCTGCTCTCTCGGTGCAACCGCCCACGACTCTGCACTTTCAACCGCCCTCTCGCTCACGTAATCCCACACTTTCACTCACAGCTCCCACACTCTCGCTCACGGCACGCTCACATGAAGAACGGCAAAACGTAATCAAACCTTCACCGGTTAAACACCCACCGATTTAGGAAACCCTCAACTCACTGTTTCACAAAGAAAGAAGACGAGGGAAGACCAACCTAATCTAGGGTGACGAAGGACTAAGGAGAGAGAAGGACGGGCTGAACCGGGTTTTCTTCCTACTGCACTCAAAAACCATCATCACTCTCCGCAAAATCTATGCAACCCACACTCTCTCTCTCAACAAATGACGAAGGCAAGGTGGATAAAATAGAGGCGGCGCAAAGAAAGGACACCGACATGGACAACAAGGAAAACGGTTACAACAAATGGATAAGGAGTCGTCAACCATTTTCCCCAAATAAATCACCAACAAAGGGAACCAACCAAATGCAAGGGACGGGATGGGCTACCAAGGAGCTAATGGGCCAAGTCACTAATGGACTTAGGGAGAATAATTAGAGGCTGCCACTATTAACAGAATTTGGGCCTCACAATTTCTAACAATCTCCACCTTGGAGCAAGTGCCGGTTCACACCATTGGACTCGAGGATATATTTAACAGAAAAGGTTCATCATCGCCTTAACCATGCACTTGATCCAACACAAAGGAGGACCAAAGCAGGGAAAACACTTAACTAATCACAAAGAATAGCCCATGGATTTCAAGGAAATCACCACCGCTCACACAAAGTAAGCCAATCTAACTTATTCTTAAACACAAAGTAAGAACAAGAAAGATACCACGACACACACCAAGTACGTCGAGGATTTTCGGGTAACCAAAACAAACCATCAATCACAAGTATCAAAATCAAGCATTTCAAAACTAGATTGAATTTTTGTTACCACCAAAGGTTCAACTTCCCAATCAAAATGGGCAACTAAAGCAAGCTTAATCACAATCCCTTGTTTTCGACAAAACCCTTTTACAACCAACCTAGCTTTAAAATAAGTAAGTACACCCACATAAAGGGGCATCAAGGTCCAAGAATGGTTCACATGCAAATCATTAATATTAACCATTAAAGCATTCAACCAATCACTAGGATTTCCACATTTTAAAGTACCATTGTTGTAAATCATGGGATCATTCAAATTGTTAAAAGAATTTAGCATACCAAACACAAATGAGGAAATGTGAAAATGTCTATCAAAACTAGACGGCCTCCTAACAAAAGGTCTAGGCCTACCACTAGCAAGATGATACGCACCTAAATTTTCAAATCTAGGAATTTCCATCACATTTTCATCCACCTCATTTTGTTCAAATTCTTTTCCAACAATTTCCGGATTAGCAAGCACAGTTTCACGTTTTCCCATAATTTCAGTTAGCATACACGAGTTCACATCAAGAGAGTCCAACACATAATGTTGCTCCACCACAATTGGAGCCGGAGGAGGGGGTGCAACAATAGCATTAACAGGTTGAGCAGGCAACAAGTAAGGAAATTCAGTTTCGTCAAACTCTACATCCCTACACATGACTAGTCTCTCGTCATCCTCATCTCTCAACCACAGTCTATACTCTCTCACCCTCTCCGAGTACCCTAAGAAAAGAGAACGAACCGACCGAGGTTCAAGTTTGTTATTCTCTCGATGAATGTATGCAGCACAACCGAAAACATGCAAGTTCGAAAAATCAATTTCACAACCGAAAAACACGACTTCAGGACATCTATTACCAAGCGGGATAGAAGGGGGCCTATTGCGCATATAGGCGGTGGACACAACCGCCTCTCCCTAAAAGCCTATGGGAAGACCCGTCGAAGCAAGCATAACTCTCACTCGTTCTAACAGAGTTCTATTCATACGCTAAGCCAAATTGCAAGGGAAAGATATTTCATGATCAATCCCACTCTCCACGCAGAATCTCCCGAACTCACCGTTACAGAACTCTAACCCCTTATCCGTCCTAAGTTTCTTGATTTTCTTTCCGGTTTGATTTTCGACCAAAAGTTTCCATGTTTTAAATTTAGCAAAAACACCACTTTTATCTTGCATAGGAAAAACCCAGACTTTCCTTGAAAAGTCATCAACAATAGATAACCAATATCTATTCCCACCATGCGAGGGCGCACTCATAGGACCCCACACATCCGCTAGACCAACTCAAGATGAATTTTAAAAGAGAATTTTTCCAGAGGGGGAGGCGAAAAACTAACCCTTTGATGTTCGCAAGTCATAGAAGTATCACACAAAGGCACACAAGAAATCTCATCATCAACAAAACATTCTTTTTTGTGAACAATTTCTAAGCCTTTACTACTAAAATTTCCAAGTCTTTTATGCAACAAATCAGAATTTTCATTCTTAAAGGCATTTGTTTGATTTCCAATAAAAGACACCAGAACAGCATTGCAAACATACAAACTCTTTTGTTTTTCAGCTTTCAAAATTACCAAATTGCCCTTAGTAATTTTCATCATACCCTTACACCATCTACCCTCTAACCCATCATCTTCTAATGCGGCACAAGACATCAAGTTATTGCACAAAGCAAGCACATGTCTCACATTCTTCAAAGTAAAAACATTTCCCGAATCAAATCTCAAGCAAATATCACCGATTCCAGCAATAGGACAGATTTTCTCATTGGCCACAGAAACAAAACCAGTTTCTAATTCCTTGTAAGAGTAAAAAATGTTTTTATAAGGTGACATGTGAAATGAGCAACCAGAATCCACTAACCATTTATTTTTGCAAGAAAACATGGAATGCACAGAATTCAAAGCATCATCACATAATTCCGTTACCACAAAAACATCAACACCATTCTTACAACAAGCCACATTACAGTCGTTATGCTGGTTCAAATATTGACTTTGATTCATGTTTTTCTTTCTAGGATTAGGGAAATCTATCCTAATGTGTCCCATTTCTCCACAGTTATAACATTTCCTACCTTTAGTTTTCCATTCAGACCTACTCTTGCTTCTATTTCTTCCATTTCCAGAATTCTGATTTATGCATCGGTTCTGATTTTGATTGTTTTCCCTATTATTGTTTCTTTTGCCATTAAAGGGTTCCAAGCCATAAGACGATGACACCATTTTTTGAAAAATAATCACATAAACAAAATAACAACCAAACCACCATAGAACAGCCACAGAATATCCAAGTTTCAAAAAATTGATTTTTAAAACTCAAGAATACAAGCAAGCAGCAAACATATCTAAAATACTAAACAGGATTTACGGAAAAATACCAATAACAGGAGAAATAAATAACACTAATTAAAACCATCCAAACAGAGCAACAAACCGCTAAAGTATATTTTTAGAGGGAAGATGACGAAGATACCAAACACTCGAAAATGAGGAAAACGTTTTCGGGGAATCATTTTTCGTGAAACAAACGGAACTTAAGTTTTGTTTAGAAATTAGAATAGGGCCTTTAAATTATTATTTTTAATAGGGTGATAACTAGGCCGGTCCCCTGTGATGCTGTTTTAACCGAAAAAGTCCCTTATATTTGTTTTAAACCGCTAAAGTATATTTTTAGAGGGAAGATGACGAAGATACCTTAATGAAGGAAAGGCGCGCGGAGAAAGCCACTGCCCAAATTTGGGCATCACTCAAAATTATGGGCATCGCAATGCAAAAGTCACTGCCCAAATTTGGGCATCGCAAGGAAAAACATTGGGCATCACTCAAACTTTTGGACATCACTCAAAATTCTGGGCATCGCAGTGTAAAAGCAACTGCCCCAAATTTGAGCATCGCAAGGAAAAACATTAGGCATCGTGTATCCATGTAAAGTGATGTCTTCCTTCTTTTGACTTCTTCTATGTATCATGCTCCGACTCAAAATTATACTACTTCACTAATGTTAAGGTTTCGACAGCTAATATTACAATTTACAAAACTAGACCCATCACCATGTATCACAACCAAACAAACTTCTACTTCTGCTAGACCATCAACATGAGAACACATGCATAGTGCCAAAATCATTAAATTGATTTGATACATTAATTCTGGTACAAGTGATGCTGATCCCCATGAAGATGAGGAAGAAATTGACAATGATGAAGAAGAAAACAATGTTGGAGAAACCTTAGTCGAGCAGCACTGACCGGTAAAGAGGATAGGATTAGCAAAGTAAAGAGGAATAAACACTCCATAATAGTCTCCGACGCCAACATTGGAGTCTCTGATGCACAAATCGGAGTCTCCGACACCCACATCGGAGTAAAGTTTTCTTTGCTCATAAACAATTGAAATCCACCATTGCTAGATTCCAGTACTACACTTACAACTTCTTTGAGGGGAAAATTGCTTCTTCTTTTGGCGACGTGAACAATTTTCTAGAGAGTTGCATCTTCTTTTGGCGAAAGGGTTTGAAAATCATTGATGGATCCTATTACATCCCCAAGTACAATAAGTCAAAACTCCAAGGCGAAGACTCCCACTTCATCTGTCTTAACAAGCAAACAATTGGAATTGCATACGGTGTTGGTGGTTGGGCTAAAAGGAATTGATGCAGAAGTAATTTGATTTAACAAGAGAGAGGAAGAAAGGAAGGAAGAACGTAGGGGAGGAATGAGAGAAATTGAGAATGGTGGGCATTTTAAGAAAAAATAAATCAAAATGAACTTATACAGTTGAAAACAAAAAAGAGGTACTGTAGCAGTTACAATTTTAAAAAATGTACCGGCTGCAATTATTTCTTTTTAATAATGTGTAGGCTTTTATGAGATTCGGGGGCCCAAAAAATTAGGTATTTTTAGGAAGCCCAAGGACATTACCTTACTCTCCTTATGACAGTTGACCTTGTAACTAAGTAACATAATTGTTGAATCGGGATACGTATGTGTACTAGAATTTTGTTTTCATGATACGTATCGGGATACGTTCTGTGTATCATATACTACACTATGTAGATAGAAATACACAATAACTTTAGATATTCTATCTTAAAATATGAAATATATATCTAGGAAGTATAAATTATAAGTAGATATAAGTGCATTCTTTAAACTTTTGATAAAGTTATAATGATTGGAACCATAATATCTTTAAGTTAAGAATTAGAAAGCCATGTACATAGAAATATCTTTAAGCTATTTAGTCCAAGTTTATATTGTAAAACAACTTAAGAAATTGAGTATTATGTTTGGCTGATCTTTAAGCAATCATGTGGCGACCCGACCCGGGCCCGAGGTGGAACCGAGGGTCGGACCGCCCAAATACGGAGGGAAACAAGTAAACAATTAACCTGCAAGGATCAATTTCTGAAAACGACGTGACGCAACAATAGAGACGTAACACGCCTCGGCACCAAAAGGCCGGTATTTTTAAAACTTTTCAAACCTGATAACCAGTTAAGCAAGTAAACCAAGTCATCGGCGACACTACATGCCGGAACCCAAGCTAACAGTTTAAGGACAGGAATTAAGTAAGAGATAAAGGGATGCTCAGCGGAAGACTTATACGTAGTGGAATATTAACAAGATAACCAAAGCTCGGCTTACACAATGCCGGCACAAAGGGATTACAAGTACTACAAGTGTTCAAACTACTAGTAGCTAATAAGATTAACAAGTTCAAGATCAATACAAATTCCCAAGCATAGTCTAATTGACTTGCTTAAACCCATCGTCCTTACAATATATAAAACAAGAGGAAGAGGACATCTAAAACACCTCTTCAACGGCAACGGCGGACCAAGAGAGGAACAAGGCACGAACACGGAAAGCCTCAACGCGGGAAGGACTGTTTTGCTATGATCTAAAAGCAAAAAGGGGAAAGGGTAAGTCATAAAGACTTGTAAGCTATCAATCATGCATGTCATGGCAATATGCAACATTCAAGGCAAGATATCATATACAGGGCAAGATATCACATTCAGGGCAAGATATCATATTCAAGGCAAGATATCACATTCAGGGCAAGATATCATATTCAAGGCAAGATATCATATTCAAGGCAAGATATCATATTCAAGGCAAGATATCATATTCAGGGCAAGATATCACATTCAGGGCAAGATATCAACAAGATCATGTATCCAAGATGCACATTGTTTCACATAGGTGCTTATAATTAAGTCACATAGGATAAGGATATATCGAGAGCCGGGCCGCTACGTAGTTCCTGCATACAAGCGTTATCTGGAATGTGCGGGTATCGGATGTGTGTAAGTACATCGATCTTCCGAGGAGATGCCCGGGATAGACACCAATGATGCTCGTATTGATTACAGCAAGGGAGCTACTTCCCCACTGTGGCCATAGTGGAGGCGTGTGTGAACAAGGACAGGATGCCAGCTGGACTCATGCAAATGCCAAGTAGTTTCTACTTAACAAATTAACAGGTAGGGAACGAGGTCGACAAGAGCGATCTCGTTCAAGACAAGTAAATATTCTCATCAAAAATCAAGTAGGGTTGAGTTCGACAAGAGCGAACTCAACAAGTCAAATAGGCATTCTATTATATGACATCAAGAACCAAGCAAGGTAATCAATCCAAGTTCAAGAGTCTAGAATTATCATCAAAAATCAAGCAAGAATGAGTTCGACAAGAGTGAACTCAACATGTCAATTAGGTATTCCATTATATGACATCAAGAATCAAGCAAGGTAATCAATCCAAGTTCAAGAGTCTAGAATAATCATTCTTAGAGGAACGTGTTTAGAACGTCGTAGGGATTGATCATTGAGCCGGTATTGTTCAATAGCTCACTAAATTTGACTCCGTTGAGTCATCTCTAATATTCCATCCAATAGAGTTAAAATTCTAAATGCATCCAAAACTCTTTTCTAAGTTCGCGTATCGAGTAGACTAGGCCATTTATCCACTTAACAACCATAGTCAAGAATTATCATTAATACAATATTTCATGGAAACTTTAGAGTCATTATATCAAAAGTCATCAAAGCCAATGGTCCAAGAACATTAGTTATTCATAGGAAAACATAGAACACATTTGATTCTAAGCATAGGTCTCAATCAATAGGATGAACCATTCATAGCATGTGAAACCCTAGAAATCATCATCTCCAAGAGTTATCAAAAGTCAATAGTTCAAGAACAATAGTTATTCATAGGAGGACATAGAATACATTTAATTCTAAGCATAGGAACCAATTCATTAGGATAACAATTCATAGCTCAAGAAACTCTAGAAGTCATAGTCTCTAAGAGTTGTCAAAATCTATTAATCCAAGAACATTAGTTGTTCCTAAGGGAGCATAGAACATATTTAATTCTAGGCATAGGATTCAATCAATAGGATGAACAATACATGGCATATGAAACCCTAGAAGTCAAAATCTCCAAGAGTTGTCAAAATCTATTAATCCAAGAACATTAGTTGTTCCTAAGGAAGCATAGAACATATTTAATTCTAGGCATAGGATCAAATCAATAGGATGATCAATATTATTCAAAATCTCAAAAGATCAATACATCATCAAACATGTCTTGGACATGGTAGAAGCATGGGAATCAAGAGAAGAGGGGGACATGGCATGTCTAGCATACATCCTAAGGGGAATCAATAGCTTACCTTTCACCAAGGAAAAAGATGGATTGAGCACAAACTATTCGGATGGAATCGAGCTCCTCGTCGGTAGCTTCACTCCGGTGGTCTCGGTTTGGCAATCGGAGGTCGGGAGCTCAATCTATGGAAGAAACACATACTAGTCTCACCTTTCTCTACACACACAAGGCTTGGTAGGAGAGAGGAGGAAATGATCTGAATTTTAGAGGTTTAGTGTTTGATCAAAAATGGAGGCTTTTATATCTTGCATGAAATGGGTGGAATACCACATGTCACTAGGAGGGAGCTCAAAGATCCACTTGTCAAGTGGATGGAGACCAAGGTTAGGCTTAATCCCACTCAATTAGGGTCTAATAGGATGGTTTAGAGTCAATAAGGATGGGGGTTTAAGGGTATAATCGTTCAACAGCCAAAACAGGGGAAAAAATCCCGTAAATGGTACCTACGATGTTGAGGCGGGCGCCTCACTAGAAGCTGGAAGCTGAGGCTGGAAGCTGAAATTGAAATGCTCCCAGAAGTTGAGGCGGGCGCCTCACTAAAGTCGAGGCGGGCGCCTGGAATAAGTTACTGGACAGTCAATCTTGTAAAATCGACCATAAATCGCTCACAACTCCAAATGAGGTGATTCTTGATTTTTCTGAAACTAGACTCATTAAACTATATTTTAGAATTTTAAATTACTCCATTTGGACTTATATTCATCAAGATATGGTTACTACAAGTTCAAGTACAGAAGTTGTTTTCCTGAAAACTGAATTCTGGCACAGCCGTAAGTCAAGACCTAATTGAGGTACTTAGACACCTTGGAAAATTACCAAATTTTACAGAGAGTATCCTAACATATGTAGGTAAAACATAATAAATTTTTAGAAAATTCTATTCAGTGGATTAGTACCAGAATTTTCCCGAAGTTTGCCCAAAAACATGACTGGTCTGTGAAGGAATAAATTGGTCATCTCATAACCAAATGCAACAAGTCTATGAACAATGATTGCAAGAATGATAAATACTAGTACACTTGGTCTAGAACTCAAATGAACTTCTTACAAGTTTAAAACACAAACAATACGAGCAACAAAGGAAATCGCTAAGGCCAAAACAAAGCAAGAAAGTTTATAAACTTCCAAACAAGCTTACTATGATCAAGAGGAATGTAATAAGTCATTTATGAAAGGAAATAGAACCCTAACAAGTCTTGGTTGAGTGCAAATCATGCTAAGGCAAACACTCAAAGCACAACGGCAAGGCATGCAAAGCAAAGAAGGTATTCAAGCGACTATGAAAGTAATAACTCTCATGCAAGCATGACATGGACAAATCGAAGTATCTATCATGTTAAAACATAGACACACATGTTACTATGGTACTAAGGCTCTAGCAGGACTTAGTAAAGCACTAAGGTGATACACGAAGCAGTTTTAACAAAGCATGCAACGTATACAAGTGATACAAGCGATTACGATCATGGTTGACCTAATGCGAGCATGGTATGAACAATATGGACTCTAAAACATGTTGAGGCACATAATGAACATATTAATCAAGTATAGAAGACATGTTACACAAGTAGGGTTTGGGTTCTCACATCCTCCCCCACTAAAAGGAATTTAGTCCCTAAATTCAAACCGGAATCATCGAATAAGGAATGATATCTCTCTCTCTCTCATATCAAGCTCGGTTTCCCCAGTAATTTCCTCAATGTTATGGCTCTTCCACAAGATCTTCACTAACGGAATCCTCTTCGTTCTCAAGACTTGTTCTTTCATATCAAGAATCCTCAACGGCTTCTCATCATAAGAAAGGTCAGGTTCAATAGTAATCTAATCATAAGTAAGGGCATGTGATTCATCCTTCAAGTACTTGCGTAGCATCGAGACATGGAAGACATCATGAACATCCGATATAGAAGGTGGCAATGCTAACCGATACGCCAAAGATCCAATCCTTTCTAGGAACTCGAATGGTCCAATAAATCTAGGTGAAAGTTTACCTTCCTTCCCAAATCGTTTAGTACCGCGCTGGGCAACACTTTCAAGAATACAAAGTCACCAACCTGAAACTCTAAGTCACGTCTCTGGTTGTCCGCGTAGCTTTTCTGTCTACTCTGGGCTGTAAGCAATCTATCTCTAATTCTCGGTCGGGAGGCAAGGCAAGAAGAGGACAAGCACTTGCAAAACAGTAGTGCGAGTCGGACAGTTGAGCTAACGAGCTCAATAAAGGTAGAGAAGTCGTATACAAAATACAGGTCATGAAGAAGCGAATCTGCGGAGACGGTAGGAGAAAGAAATACTTAAACATCATCTCCAATCAATTCCAAAGTCGAGTCATCTTGACTCTTGACAGGGTCCAAGGACATTATCGAGGCTTACAAGGTTCCAACAAACGTGGACATTGAGGTGAAAATTCCTCTTTATCAACTAAACAGGTGATTCGCATGCATGTGCAATAGTTGCACCAAACTAGCAAACTTTCCAACAAAGAGTTTTCCAGGCTAATTAAATTATTTCGGTCACAACACGAGTCTCTAGGATCTAATGCCCTTACAATAAAATCAAGTAGTCGATCAACAAGGACCACATATTCGCCTTTCAAAGAAGACATTCAATACCATATAATTCATCCGATCAAGACACAGGTTCAATTTATTCGTAGTATGATTTCAATATACACGTTGCACATATTTGCAAAAGTGCAACAAGATACCACTTTCAATTTCATTCCAGTTGGTCATGGGTTCAGTCAATTACTATATCATATTATACCATTCTAGTTCTCCGACGAATACCTCTTGATAATCAAGTCAGGGGCCCTCTGAAGTGACTTCAAAAGCTTTCGTCGTAATGGATGCGGGAGGAGTTACAAGTCACATAAGAGCATCCTTTATGAAGGTCTCATGCACATATAATATAGTTACACTTAGGCATGGAAATCAATATCATATACATAGTATTTTAATCTACCATGCAAGTATACCAAGTATGGAATAATCGTGTTATTATCAAACATATACACATTCATGCAAGGTAAGGTGGTCTAATATTATTTAGCCCATTTCAAGGAATCTACTAAGTAGTTTTTGATATCCAAGTTCAAGAAGATTCAAGTATGTTATTAATCACACAATTAACCACTTATCAATGGTAGGCACAACACAATACCCAAGGCTAATATTTTTCTAATATATTAGGTTAACCACAAGGCAAGGACAAGAATTCAAAATCAGTAGGTAGAATATGTTTACCCAAAATACACTACTAATCATTTAACATGAAAACACGTATAGGTTGGAAACAATTTCGAGCATGTGGTACGTGATTAACTCTTGGCTTATCACAAATTTTAACAGACCAGGAATGAAAATAATTCATTACTCGGGATAATATCCTTAACTAGAATTAATATCGGGAAGCAAGTACTCTAGTTTGCTCCAAGCAGGCAAGACTTGATCAAGTGATCATGAACTACAATGGTTACAAATATTCATATAGCAATTATGAAATATTAATAAGTACTACGGGAGGCTAAGCCATTCCGCTCTCAGAATGCGTACAACGAATCTTGGCTGTAGTGAATTCCATGGCGATCACTCTTGGGACCGACAAACTGATTCCTATGATTTCAAGTAGCGAAGCAAGGAAACAATGGATCTAAAGTAGCGTAACACCTACTCTTGGTATAACTGCACCTTGAAAGTAAAACAGGAGAAAGGTAGTATTCCTTGACACGAACACTGCACTCACTGGAATCTAGATTACAATGAACTTAGAATTTTAAGTCCTATACTTGTACAAAAGAACATGCCGAATAGGCACTAACAAGAACACTCGACGGTTATTACTCAACGACAACCCAAACCCAGCCAAGGCCATGGAACCTATCCTGGCTTATAGCTAACGAGAGCTCTGATACCAACTGTGGCGACCCGACCCGGGCCCGAGGTGGAACCGAGGGTCGGACCGCCCAAATACGGAGGGAAACAAGTAAACAATTAACCTGCAAGGATCAATTTCTGAAAACGACGTGACGCAACAATAGAGACGTAACACGCCTCGGCACCAAAAGGCCGGTATTTTTAAAACTTTTCAAACCTGATAACCAGTTAAGCAAGTAAACCAAGTCATCGGCGACACTACATGCCGGAACTCAAGCTAACAGTTTAAGGACAGGAATTAAGTAAGAGATAAAGGGATGCTCAGCGGAAGACTTATACGTAGTGGAATATTAACAAGATAACCAAAGCTCGGCTTACACAATGCAAAGGGATTACAAGTACTACAAGTGTTCAAACTACTAGTAGCTAATAAGATTAACAAGTTCAAGATCAATACAAATTCCCAAGCATAGTCTAATTGACTTGCTTAAACCCATCGTCCTTACAATATATAAAACAAGAGGAAGAGGACATCTAAAACACCTCTTCAACGGCAACGGCGGACCAAGAGAGGAACAAGGCACGAACACGGAAAGCCTCAACGGGAAGGACCTGTTTTGCTATGATCTAAAGCAGTAAAGGGGAAAGGGTAAGTCATAAAGACTTGTAAGCTATCAATCATGCATGTCATGGCAATATGCAACATTCAAGGCAAGATATCATATTCAGGGCAAGATATCACATTCAGGGCAAGATATCATATTCAAGGCAAGATATCACATTCAGGGCAAGATATCATATTCAAGGCAAGATATCATATTCAAGGCAAGATATCATATTCAGGGCAAGATATCACATTCAGGGCAAGATATCAACAAGATCATGTATCCAAGATGCACATTGTTTCACATAGGTGCTTATAATTAAGTCACATAGGATAAGGATATATCGAGAGCCGGGCCGCTACGTAGTTCCTGCATACAAGCGTTATCTGGAATGTGCGGGTATCGGATGTGTGTAAGTACATCGATCTTCCGAGGAGATGCCCGGGATAGACACCAATGATGCTCGTATTGATTACAGCAAGGGAGCTACTTCCCCACTGTGGCCACAGTGGAGGCGTGTGTGAACAAGGACAGGATGCCAGCTGGACTCATGCAAATGCCAAGTAGTTTCTACTTAACAAATTAACAGGTAGGGAACGAGGTCGACAAGAGCGATCTCGTTCAAGACAAGTAAATATTCTTATCAATAATCAAGTAGGGTTGAGTTCGACAAGAGCGAACTCAACAAGTCAAATAGGCATTCTATTATATGACATCAAGAACCAAGCAAGGTAATCAATCCAAGTTCAAGAGTCTAGAATTATCATAAAAAATCAAGCAAGAATGAGTTCGACAAGAGTGAACTCAACATGTCAATTAGGTATTCCATTATATGACATCAAGAATCAAGCAAGGTAATCAATCCAAGTTCAAGAGTCTAGAATAATCATTCTTAGAGGAACGTGTTTAGAACGTCGTAGGGATTGATCATTGAGTCGGTATTGTTCAATAGCTCACTAAATTTGACTCCGTTGAGTCATCTCTAATATTCCATCCAATAGAGTTAAAATGCTAAATGCATCCAAAACTCTTTTCTAAGTTCGCGTATCGAGTAGACTAGGCCATTTATCCACTTAACAACCATAGTCAAGAATTATCATTAATACAATATTTCATGGAAACTTTAGAGTCATTATATCAAAAGTCATCAAAGCCAATGGTCCAAGAACATTAGTTATTCATAGGAAAACATAGAACACATTTGATTCTAAGCATAGGTCTCAATCAATAGGATGAACCATTCATAGCATGTGAAACCCTAGAAATCATCATCTCCAAGAGTTATCAAAAGTCAATAGTTCAAGAACAATAGTTATTCATAGGAGGACATAGAATACATTTAATTCTAAGCATAGGAACCAATTCATTAGGATAACAATTCATAGCTCAAGAAACTCTAGAAGTCATAGTCTCTAAGAGTTGTCAAAATCTATTAATCCAAGAACATTAGTTGTTCCTAAGGGAGCATAGAACATATTTAATTCTAGGCATAGGATTCAATCAATAGGATGAACAATACATGGCATATGAAACCCTAGAAGTCAAAATCTCCAAGAGTTGTCAAAATCTATTAATCCAAGAACATTAGTTGTTCCTAAGGAAGCATAGAACATATTTAATTCTAGGCATAGGATCAAATCAATAGGATGATCAATATTATTCAAAATCTCAAAAGATCAATACATCATCAAACATGTCTTGGACATGGTAGAAGCATGGGAATCAAGAGAAGAGGGGGACATGGCATGTCTAGCATACATCCTAAGGGGAATCAATAGCTTACCTTTCACCAAGGAAAAAGATGGATTGAGCACAAACTATTCGGATGGAATCGAGCTCCTCGTCGGTAGCTTCACCCCGGTGGTCTCGGTTTGGCAATCGGAGGTCGGGAGCTCAATCTATGGAAGAAACACATACTAGTCTCACCTTTCTCTACACACACAAGGCTTGGTAGGAGAGAGGAGGAAATGATCTGAATTTTAGAGGTTTAGTGTTTGATCAAAAATGGAGGCTTTTATATCTTGCATGAAATGGGTGGAATACCACATGTCACGAGGGAGCTCAAAGATCCACTTGTCAAGTGGATGGAGACCAAGGTTAGGCTTAATCCCACTCAATTAGGGTCTAATAGGATGGTTTAGAGTCAATAAGGATGGGGGTTTAAGGGTATAATCGTTCAACAGCCAAAACAGGGGAAAAAATCCCGTAAATGGTACCTGATGTTGAGGCGGGCGCCTCACTAGAAGCCAGGCGGGCGCCTGGGAAGCTGAGGCTGGAAGCTGAAATTGAAATGCTCCCAGAAGTTGAGGCGGGCGCCTCACTAAAGTCGAGGCGGGCGCCTGGAATAAGTTACTGGACAGTCAATCTTGTAAAATCGACCATAAATCGCTCACAACTCCAAATGAGGTGATTCTTGATTTTTCTGAAACTAGACTCATTAAACTATATTTTAGAATTTTAAATTACTCCATTTGGACTTATATTCATCAAGATATGGTTACTACAAGTTCAAGTACAGAAGTTGTTTTCCTGAAAACTGAATTCTGGCACAGCCGTAAGTCAAGACCTAATTGAGGTACTTAGACACCTTGGAAAATTACCAAATTTTACAGAGAGTATCCTAACATATGTAGGTAAAACATAATAAATTTTTAGAAAATTCTATTCAGTGGATTAGTACCAGAATTTTCCCGAAGTTTGCCCAAAAACATGACTGGTCTGTGAAGGAATAAATTGGTCATCTCATAACCAAATGCAACAAGTCTATGAACAATGATTGCAAGAATGATAAATACTAGTACACTTGGTCTAGAACTCAAATGAACTTCTTACAAGTTTAAAACACAAACAATACGAGCAACAAAGGAAATCGCTAAGGCCAAAACAAAGCAAAAAAGTTTATAAACTTCCAAACAAGCTTACTATGATCAAGAGGAATGTAATAAGTCATTTATGAAAGGAAATAGAACCCTAACAAGTCTTGGTTGAGTGCAAAACATGCTAAGGCAAACACTCAAAGCACAACGGCAAGGCATGCAAAGCAAAGAAGGTATTCAAGCGACTATGAAAGTAATAACTCTCATGCAAGCATGACATGGACAAATCGAAGTATCTATCATGTTAAAACATAGACACACATGTTACTATGGTACTAAGGCTCTAGCAGGACTTAGTAAAGCACTAAGGTGATACACGAAGCAGTTTTAACAAAGCATGCAACGTATACAAGTGATACAAGCGATTACGATCATGGTTGACCTAATGCGAGCATGGTATGAACAATATGGACTCTAAAACATGTTGAGGCACATAATGAACATATTAATCAAGTATAGAAGACATGTTACACAAGTAGGGTTTGGGTTCTCACAAATCAAATAAATGTACATAAAAGAAATGGGGAGTAATTTGGAGCCAGTCCATTTTACCAAGTTTGTAACCCTTCCACTTCCCAGTTTTTTTGCAACCGCTAAAGTCAATTTTTAAAATATTGTTCCTAAAATGCTCATATTGTCTCCTTCAACACCTTTGACCAACACTTTATATTCGAAAATCACCATTATTGCACAACGAAACAGGGATCGACCTGACTTACAACAGAGGTGGAGGAAGAAGAAGGCGGAGGAGATGCATTCGAAACTTGTTTGCATCGCGATACATTAATTAGTTGCTTGAATTGATGCATCACTATGCATAAATTGGATTAGGTAATTTAAATTGATGCATCCCGGTGCAAAAATTAGATTTGATAATTTAAATTGATGCATCGTGGGGAATAAAAGTAGTGCAGCGAGATGCAAAATTGGATTAGGTCATGTACATTGATAGATCGTGGTGTAAAAATTGATGTCGCGTGATGCACAGAGTAAGTAATCTATGTAGCACACATTTCGTTCATTAGGGGTATCGTAATCTTTTCACCCCCAAAAGAGACATTTCTGGTTGAAGAAAAGAACATGAGACTGTAGCGAAATAAAAAAGAATAATTGTAGGCCAGTCCCCTTTCCCATGTTTTCAATCGCTCCAGTCCCGTGTTTTGTTTTTCAACTGGAAAAAATCACTTTTGGGGGTGAAATGACTACAATACCCTTAATGAACCAAAGGCGCACTACGTAGGTCACTACTCAGTGCATCGTTCTGCATCACCTTTTGCATCGCGATGCACCGATTTAAATTACATAATCCAATTTTTCATCGCATTGCACCAATTTTATGCACCTCGATGGATCAATTTAAATTTCCAAATCCAACTTGCATCGCGCTACACCAATTTTATGAACAGTGATGCATCAATTCAAGTAACCAATTGATGCATCGTGATGCAAAGTGGGTTTGAATGTATTTCCTCTGTCTTCTTCCTCCTCCTCTGTCATAAGTCATCTTCTTCATCATATGTCTTCGTCCTTACTAAAAATTAGAGCCGTCAAAATGGGCCAAACCCGCTTGAGTCTGCCCCGCCATATTAAAAAGGTGGGTTGGGTTTTAAAAACATGACCCCGTCAAAAGGTGGGCTTTTTGGGTTAGACCCAAACGGGTCGCGTGTTAAGCGAGGCGGTTTGGCCAGCCAAATTTCACACACACACACACACACACACATATATATAAAACAGAAATGGGGAGGAATCTGACCCAATTATCGGTAAGACTTCTTTTAAGATTCAAATGAGATATATATTATATATATTATACCAATAACCAATCATCCATCAAGCCATCACTATCAGTCCATCACCATCACCCATCGCCCCAAATTAATCAGTACACTACACACTAGTACACTACAATTAAATAATTAATCTAGGTTGTTACTTGTTAGCCTATTAGTATAACTTTTAGGAGAGAAACCATACGGCCTACCATTCTTTTAAATTGCAGGCTTGCAGCCGTCATACTCCGTTTCTCCTCCTCCCTCTTAAATAGAGCAAATAAAGCTTGAGCTTGGGCTATTTAAATATTTTCTAACATTGAACATAACAAATCAACCTTTAAATATTTTCTGACGGCTATTTAACAGAGACTGCTTAAGCTTGGGCTATTCAAATATTTTGTGTTCAATGTCATTTCATTAAACAATGGCCGTCTCGCTCTTTGGCGGGTTGGTCCACCCCGCCCCGCAACCCAAGGTGGGTTGGGCCAAAGAATTTCCAGTCCACCTGTTTTACGAGTTGGTTCACCCCGCCCGATTAAGTGGCGGGGCCTGCCATTTTGTGGGTTGGTCCTCCCCGTTGGTCTGTTTTGACGGCTCTACTAAAAATCATCCAACCCAGCTTAGATCCATTAGAATATCTTACTTAATGGTTCGGAAAAATTGTTTACCTTTAGGAGACATTGCCCCCGAACCCCCTCAAACGGGTGCTGCCCCCTTGACCCCGTGACCTGACCGGACAGATCGATCCATGTTTCATTGCGCAACAATGGTGATTTTCCAATTCAATGTGTTTGCCGGAACTGTTGAAGGAGACGATGATATTTTCGAAACAATATTTCAAAAAATAGACTTTTGTAGTTGAAAAAAAAAAGAATGGTGGACTGGAGGGTTACAAACTTTACAAAAGGGACCGACCAGAATTTTACCCAAATAAAAAGCATAAGGATTAAGGAAGAACGATGAACCTTAGATTCCCCACTATGGGTATGCAAACTGGACTATAATATCCATTTACGACAAGGTCTAGTCCAGCTTTCTTAACACCCATTGGTAATGTAATACCCCAATCCCACATCGGGTAGATGAGGGACTTGTGTTTTATTTATAAGGTAGCCATGCGCTACTACTAGGCACCAACATCATCCATGGACTTTTGGGTCGGCTTGTGGTGGGCCTGTTGACCTAAGGTGTTACGTGCTCAGTGGGCCAGTGTGTGTGATACACGTAGCGTATCGGGCTCTTGGGCTCGGGTCGTTACAAATGGTATCAGAGCGGGTCCCGACCGAAAATGTGGGAACAAAGTGCTGTGCGGGCCAAAGTGCTATACCGCAGAAGGTGGGAGCCACCTCTTGATCCCCGTACGAGCCACCTCTTGATTCCTGCATCGCCCGGGGTACGATTTGGCCTTGACGAGGACGTCAAGGATTTGAGTGGGGGAGATTGTAATACCCCAATCCCACATCGGGTAGATGTGGGACTTGTGTTTGATTTATAAGGTAGTCATGCGCTACTACTGGGCACCAACATCATCCATGGACTTTTAGATCAGCATGTGGTGGCCCTGATGACCCAAGGTGATGCGTGCTCAGTGGGCCAGTGTGTGGCCTACACGTAACAGACTGGGCTTTCGGGCTCAGATCGTTACAAATGGTATCATAGCTCTGATTTGGCAAGGTCGTGGGTTCGAATCATCCCGCTTGCATTTGTTACCCGAAATATTATGCGTGCATGTTGTCACTCTATTTGGTTTGTAATGCCCTTGGCGAGGCATGTTTGTGTATCTCTCCACGTGTGGACGGGTCACACGTGAGGGGGAGTGTTAAGCTTGATATCCATTGTTGGGCCCCTATCTAACAGCTTAAGCTTTTAGATGAGTTGGTTACAAATGGTATCAGAGCGGGTTCCGACCGGAAATGTGGGAACAAAGTGCTGTGCGGGCCAAAGTGCTATACCGCAGAAGGTGGGAGCCACCTCTTGATCCCTGTACGAGCCACCTCTTGATTCCCGTGACGCCTCGGTACGATTTGGCCTTGACGAGGACATCAAGGATTTGAGTGGGGGAGATTGTAATACCCCAATCCCACATCGGGTAGATGTGAGACTTGTGTTTGATTTATAAGGTAGCCATACGCTACTACTGGGCACCAACATCATCCATGGACTTTTAGGTCGGCTTGTGGTGAGCCTGATGACCCAAGGTGATGCGTGCTCAGTGGGCCAGTGTGTGGGCTACACGTAACAGACCGGGCACATGAAATTCGTGACTCAAGTTGCACAATTTCTTTCACTAAAAGCACTAATTTTTTAACAAGTATTATACTTTAAACATTGATATTCATTTAAAACTCGATTTGGACAAATAAATATATCATTTCGACGCTCTCACCGAGTAGAACACATTTGCACAATTTCTTTGCCAACAAATAAATGACACATAAAGAAATTTGTGCCTCAAGTTGCATAATTTAATTCTTTCAATAAAAACACTAAATTTTTAACAACTATTATACTTTAACCATTGATATATTATTCATCCAAAACTCGCTTTAGACAAATAAATATATCATTTCGATACCCTCACCGAGTATAACGCATTTTCCCAATTACCTTTGCCAACAAACAAATGACGCATAAAGAAATTCGTGCATCAAGTTGCACAATTTCTTTCACTAACAACACTAATTTTTCACTAAGATGCATTTCTATTATAATTACTAATAAAAGTGATGTAACAAACATTGGTTGAAAATGAATATTTATTTTAAAATTATTTAGATTAATGACTTTTGGTGATTAATATAACTATTCTTTTATCTAAAGACTTTTATAACCAATATTCATTTATAAATAATATTAATCGTAACTTTTATGAAATAATATCGTAAATTTATTTCAATATTTTCTCCTTGGACAAAACTCTAATATGATGAAAATCGAACCATAATCACAAAGATAGAGCTTCGGCCGATGCCGCTCACAACAACGAAAACATGATTTCTACTTTATATATGAATTTATTTGCTTTATTTGTTTACATCGATTACTTTTTGAAGCATAATTTATATTTATACTTTATAAACATGATTCATCAATGTATGATGAAATATTCGAATCAATAGAACTAGATAATTGTTGATCTCCGCACAAGCTCAATACCTAGTTGCTAAAGTATGATAGGGGTAGGATGCAGTTAAGTCCTCAAGATTAATGGTCAAACTAATTTTTTGGATATGTAGCCACCAAAGCCAAGTGCAATTTACCTTTTATGCCAAGTCCCTCAAATTTAACTACCATCGCGTTATGTTAAGACTTGAGGCGTAAACTTGTTAGATACGATTATAAATACAATGTTGAGAATTGTGTAGATGATTCAACAAGCTCGAGGCACTATTTGTATAAAAGGTTTAAAGAAATTAGTTACGTCTTTCCTGACAGCTATATCTTTTGAGATAGATGATAGCGTTGAGATCCTAAATATCCCAATATTAGACTAAGCAATAATATAAGAAACACCTTGGCTAAGAACCACCGTGCAAACAAGAAAGAGTAAGAAAAATACAAAAACTTCAAACTCGAAGAGTCAAGAGTCACGACTCTCGATTCCATTTTCCAGAATATTCAACTCTTGCTGCAGCATAGTCCTCTTTGGCTAATCATACCGGCTTCCAGTCCAAAGCAAAAGCAATGCTCCACCTGTTCTCTTGTCGTAATTCTATTGGAGCTGTTGATGGTATTATCAAACTAATCCAATCAAGAGGCTTCCAATCATTGTCGACCACATAAAACAGTTTTGCGTTCTTAATGTAATGTCGCCAACACTTAATCTGACTCAACCCACAGCGCTCTGCAACTATTCTGCTCCTTAGCTCCTGGCATATATTTCTTATTATGTCTTTGTTGTCCAACGTATTATTGGCATACGTACATATGACTGACGTGGGATGACACATGGACAACAATCTTTCAAGAAGAGGCAGATATATACGATTAAAGTTTAGCAATAATTCAACTTCATTATCACTGGCAACTGGGATTACTCCCAACCTCTCATTATTAAGCCACACTTTACTGTAAGCTGCAATTGTAATTGTCGAATTTCGAAACTTGGCCAGAAATTCCCTTAAACTTCAGAACCAATCTGCATAAATTTCACCATGGCACCACAACTCAATGCTAGATTTCCCTTTTCGCACAGGTTTTGTTAAAAGCAAAGGGAATTGATGCCACACATTACAGTATTCCAGCAACTGTAAATTAGGGGCATCAATTTTTATATGTTGTAGTCTGAAACAGTTATCTAAGCTCAGACGCTTGAAGGAAATACTAGAAATCACCAGCATTTCTAGCTCATGGCAGCCAGAAAGCCTTAAATTCTCAAGGAGGGGATTCTTAGAAAAAAGGCTTCGCAAATGCATATCCGTAATGTCAGAGAATGATAACGATAAACTCTTTAAACTTGTACATTTACCAATGTTCATCACTCCCACACCACGTTTACAGTAAAACGATTCAAGCCTTGGCAAATTAACATTAATCTCCTTCACAGAGTGACAGCACAAGTCAAATGTTCGGAGATTAGGAATTGTGGCAGCATGAATTTTTGTCAACCCTCAACAATCTTCAAGATGTAGTTGCTCAATCAAAGGACAGCTGGAAATGAAGTAATGAAAGGTGTGATCATCCATAGGTACCCCTTTGAGTTTCAGCTTCTTTAGATTACAACACTTGATATCTCCATTGCTAATGACAAAGCTGTAATTCAATGTATTGAGATCAAGCTCCAGAATGTCGCTCTGTACCACCATCCATACCATCATTCGCAACCATTTTCGGACATGATCACCAACCTCATGGAAAGCTATGTAGTTATCAGTATCTATTCCCTCTATATGAAGCCTGAATTTCTGAATAGGAATTCTTTTCTGGCAATAGTTCTGTAAAGTGTTGTTAACAACCTCCACAAAATTTCGATTGAACTTGGATTGAAAATCGAGAACCGGGCGGGTAAGCCATGCACGAAGCCACGACTTGGATAGAACACTGGTTCTGGCTGCTTCTTTAGGTTTGAGGAAAGAAAATATATGTTGTATAATGACATCGGGCAATTTGGAGATAATATCAAATATGGTTGCCTCTGTTTCTCCTGTATTAGACCTTGAGCACGCCATCCCTAGATCTCCCCCTGTTTTACAAGTTCACAACCCTTAAAAAAAGTCTATTCATCAATTCGTTGAGACACATACATAAATCTTTTTAAAACTTGTGTAAGACAGTATAACGAATATTTTTTTTAAGACGGATCATTCTTACCCGACCAACCATATATTGGTGGGTTGAGCTGTGAGAGGGTGGAGCTCCGTTTTACTAATTAAGATGACGATCTTCCAGGAAACCTATTCATCTTTCTTAATCCATGTCCACTAGGGTTAAAAATAGAAATAGAAATAGAACAGAAACTAAACTGAACTAGTTTTGGGGAAAACAATTAAGGCAACGATCACATATTTTTGTTATTTCTATCTTTTCATTGTCTATTTGTCTTACCTCATCCGTCCCAAAAATTACTCAAATTTAACGTTTTAAACATACTACTTTTACTTGTTTGTTCAATTTAATCCTACGGAAGGAGTATCAATTTATGTTTGTGATTATGACAAAATAATATATAATAAATAAAAAAACAAAGCACAATTGCATCTACAAACTATTCTAATTGTGTTATAGAACATATATTTGATTATGAGTACTTTTATACTGTATAAAATAGTTACCTAGTATTGAAGAAGAGTGAACGGATACAAAGCTGGCGATCAGAATGAAATTTGTTGAGATCAGCCAGCCAAAGGATGTGCGCCACTAACGCTTCTTTTCACGAAAGAGATGGCGTCGGCGTCGACGGCGATGGCAATTGCAGTTGCTGCCTGCTGGTCGCAATAGTGTAGAAGAAGTCTGATGTCTCTCTCTCTCTCTCTCTCTCTATATATATATATATATATATATATATATATATATATATATATATATATATATATATGTTGTGCTAGGTCAAGTTTGTTTTATTTACTAGTAAGTCCCTTGTAATACGGTTTTATAGATCGTAATTTGGAGTATCACTTTCTTATAACTTAATCAGTTAATCTATTAATACATAATGGATTAGATAAAAAAATCTGTTTTACAAAAAATATCTGTAACACCGTCTTAATTAAGGTTTTGACATTATGTATATAACTATTACTAATACGAAAGCCGCTACTGCCACGTGACAACTTTCTGTGAAAAACTAATACTTTTAAAGGAATTCGGTGCTACCATGTGTTATCTTCGAAATAGTAATTTTTTTTCTTTTCAAAATTAATTAGTTTAAGATAAAAATCATAAATCTAATTAGATAAAATAAAAATTTTAAAACTAATTTGATAAGATAGATTTATGATATAGTTTTACAAGCAAATTTATGATAGAAATTTAGGATTTAGTTTATTATTTTTTTCAAATATCACTTAATTAAACTAGATTTTATCCCATTTAATTTTTATAAGTTTAATTTGATAGAAATTTTTAAATTTCCATCTCATTTCATTTTCCTAATATATAATTTATTCAAATTATCTACAGGACAATTTTATGTTATTTCTTCTTCTACTAATCTTTATTTATCATTCATTAATCAATAATCTATTATTTATCTATTAACTATCATTAAAACAGAAATCGTTGCTACCACATGACGACTTTGTATTGAATACTTAAAGTTTTAAAAGATTTATATGCTTTGAAGTGACACCTTCTTATGAAGTTGTAAATTTTGTTTCTTTTTTTTTTCTACCAAAAATTAAAACCGAATAGATTTTAAAATTGGTGTCTCTTTTATACATGATAAAAGTTTTTTTTCACCTTATTTTGCTGCCAAAATCGGTTAATACAGAATATATTTTATCACATTTAATTTAAATGAGTTTCACCTGATTAGTACTCTAAATTTTCATGGTAAAAGTTTTTTGCGAGTAGATTTTATCAATTCTCATAGGTTTTAATCTTTCAATAACATATTCATAGGATATATATATATATATATATATATATATATATATATATATATATATATATGTATGTATTTATTTATTTATTTATTTATTTATTTATTCATTTTCTTTGCTGCGAAAAATAAAAACTGGATGAATTTTGAAAATTGTGTCTCTTTTATACATGGTAAAAGTTTTGTTTTTTTTAATCATTTTTTTGCTGTTAAAATCGGTTGATACCAGATATATTTTATCACATTTGATTTGAATGCGTTTTACTTGATTATGATTCCAAATTTTTATGGTAATTTTTTTTGCGGATAATTTTATCACATTTGATTTAGACGTGTTTCAATTGATTAAAACTCTTCAATTCTCAAGGTAATTTTTTTTTACCATTTTTTACTGTCAAAATCGATTTGTACCGGAAATATTTTATCACATTTGATTTAGACAAGTTTAATTTGATTAGAAGTCCTCAATTGTCATGGTAGATTTTTTTTTTAATTTTTACTCCCTCCGTCCCCAAATTATCGTCCTCCTTTCTTTTTTCGTCCGTCCCAAAATAATTGTCCAGTTTGAAACTTACCTTTTTAGAACATCACTTTTACCACTTTACTCTTACTTTTTCACTCTACTTTAATTATGTGTCACATACACATGTGCTTTAAAGGAAACTACACATTAAACCAATATAAATAATCAAGTCAATTGTTTTTTCTTAAACTGTGTGCTGGGTCAACTAGGACGATTATTTAGGGACGGAGGGAGTATTATTTTACCAAAACTCGATAAATTTAAAATAGATTTTATCAAATTTGAATATCTTGCTATTGTTGGTTCATTCAAATAAATTTTGTGATCTCACTTTTTTTAAAATTTATTAACTATGTGAATATCTTGCTGTTGTTAGTTCATTCAAATAGCTTGCAGATTCTATCTACAAAATTAAGTTTAAAAAACAACAATAAATCAACTATGCATCGCACGGGTAATAACCTAGTTTAGTACTAAAACCAGAACAATACTTAATACTAATAAATATAAAACTTTCTTTACTTTTTTCTTTCAATTATAACCATATAAAATTAATACTAAATAGTACATACTCCCTCCCTGCTCAAAGAGTCCCCATCCGAAAAGTTATTCTTTTTTAAACTGACACTTTTAGTAGCTCATTGTAATAAAATGATATTTTTATGCATTAATATTTAAAATTGGATTATTTAAGTGAAATATTTAAAAATAAAATAGTGGACTCTTTGCCCGAAATGAAATGAGTAATAAATATAAGTAAAATATAATAGAATAAAATTTTTAAAAATAATTAAAAAAATGTCTCAAAATGGGGGTATGTGCAAATAAATGAGTACGCAAGGATACCTTCAAAACTTCAAAATGAAGCGTTTTGTCACTATTTCTCTCTCCAATGACAACTTTAAAAGTTACTTCAAAACATTTTGAAGTGAACCTTAAAACACTTCATATTTAGAGCACATTTTTCTCTACTTCATCTTCCACTCCTTTTTTTTTTTTGGTTTAAATAATTATTTTGTATTTTAGTTTTTATTATTATTGTTAGTTTTGTTGTTTAGTTTAAATACTACATTGATGTTTTAGTTTAAATAATACAAAAAATTCATTCAATTATTTTTATTTATATTGTTAGTTTTTTTTTCCTCTTAAGGGGGGCATGGGAAGGGATCAAAATAAATGAAATAAAGAAGAATATACTTGAATTTTTTTTAGAATAAATTTTAAAGTAAAATTGTTAGAGATAATGAAAGAAATTTGGTACAAAAATTACACATATTTAAAGATTTTGTGTAATTTTTACTTTAAAAAGTTGGACATGGTCTTAGGGGTGTGTCATAGGACTAGTCTACAATCGTGATTTTTTATTTTGGGTATGCCATAAGGTGTTCCCTTTTATCACATTTGATGATTGATGATGATTCTAAATTCTGCTTGCAATACTTGGTGATAGTCGAACACGGTACATCCCACTGAATGAATAAATCGTAAAATTGTGTAAAAGCGGTTCATGCACTACAGCACCGAGCAAAGTATTAGAGTATAATATCTTTTTATTATTCTTGTTTATTTGTAATTAGTAATTAGTGGTAATTACCTTGTAGAGTTCTTTTCTTATTATGTTTCCTTCCTTGTATAGGTTTCTTGTACCCTACTCCAAGTGTAACCCTAATTGTATCCCTCCCTATAAATAGGTGATTCTATCAATGAATTGGCTATGCCATTATTCCTAAACTTTATTAGTTTCTACATGGTATCAGAGCTTTGCTCCTAAACCCTTGTTTTCTTCCTCTAGCCGCCGCCCCTCACCCTTCTTTACCATGGCTAACGGAAATCACTCCATCATCATTAAAAACCCTCTTGATCCCACACAAACCTTCGACCTCATAAACATCTCTCACCACAACATCACCAAATTCACATCCACCAACTATATAGCTTGGAAACTCCAAGTTGAGGTCACCCTCATTGGCTATGACCTCTACAAGTTTGTAGACGGCTCACATCCATGTCCGCCTCCCACTGTCCTCACCAAGGATGCTCAAACATCCAAGGACATTCCCACACCCAACCCGCATTACCAACCCTGGATCCGGCAAGACAAACTTCTGTTTGGTGCTCTTGTCGGCTTCCTCTCTGCACCTTTGGTCCCCTTGATCCAACAGGCCGCCACTACCCGTGATGCTTGGCAAATCCTTGCTCACACGTATGCTCGCCCAACCCGCGGCCACATCAAGTAGATTAAAGATTACCTCAAGCGAGCTTCCAAGGGCACTCAGTCTATTTCCGACTACATGCAGTCTGTTAAAGGAAGGGCTGATGAACTCACTGCTCTCGGCAAACCACTTGATCACGAGGACCTCATTGAGACCATCCTCGGTGGCCTGGATGATGACTACCGCCACATCGTGGATGTGGTTGAAGGACGGGACACTCACATCTCGTTTGATGAGCTCCATGAAAAACTTATCAATCGCGAGCTGCTCTTGAAACGCCTCGCATCAAGGCCCTTCTCTCACCCTGCTCCGCCAATCCTGCCGCCTCGAGGATCAATAGCTCGCTTGCACTCCTCCGACGCCATCCATCCCAACCTCGGCCCTTCTCGGCCTCGCCTCGCCCACAATGACCATACCTCGGCAAGTGTCAAGCATGCCGCCAACAAGGCCACTCTTGGTTGCTCGGCCGCCAACTTCCAACCGGTCGCCACCACCTCTCCGCCTCCCTCCCAACTCGGCCATTGGCTCCAAATGGCAACCACGGGCTCACCTCGCCACCTCGACTGACACGGGGATACTGAGCTGGTTACTCGACAGTGGTGCTTCTCACCATGTCACCAACGACCTTGGCAATCTCTCACTTCACTCCACCTACGCGGGCATGGACGACATAGTCATTGGTGATGGTACTGGGTTATCAATTTCAAAAACTAGTTTCTCCTCTCTTCATACACCTACACATAATTTTTCCCTTCATAATGTTCTCTTTGTTCCTGATATGAAAAAGAATCTTATATATATATATATCTCAATTTTGTATTTCTAATAATACCTCCATTGAGTTCTTACCAACTTCTTTTCATGTGAAGGATCTGCCGACAGGAGAATACTATCGACCGGACAGCCTAAGGATCTGTATGAATGGCCTACCACTACTACCCCACCTCGCCCATCCGCTTGTGTCGCCTCCAAAGTCTCACCAGATCGGCATCATCGCCTTGGTCATCCGTCTGTCCTATTCAACGACGGCTTCTATCTAGCCTAGGTTTAGATTTAGACACTACTAGCACTCGTCCTCTTCATTGTAATGCTTGTCTTTCTAATAAAAGTCATAAACTTCCTTTTCATCAGAATAATATTGTGTCTATTATTCCTCTGCAAACTGTTTATACTGATGTTTGGACCTCGCTCCTCACATCCATTGATGGGTTCAAATAATATGTGATCTTTGTTGATCATTTTACTCATTACATCCGTTATACCCGCCGACGCAAGTCCGAGGTAGCCACCATCTTTCCCAAATTTAAAGCCCCTGTCGAAAACTTTAAAACAACCATTGTCACTTTACTCGACAATGGAGGCGAGTACATGGACTTGCCCGACTCCTGCCGCCTACCTATCCGCCCATGGCATCTCTCATCTCACCTCGCCCCTCACACCCCGAACACAATGGGTTCTCCGAACGCCGCCACCGGCATATTGTTGAAACCGGCTCTCTCTTCTCCCTCGAGCATCTCTTCCGCTGCCCTTCTGGTCGTTTGCCTTCCAAACAGCGACCTACCTCATAAATCGTCTACCTACACCCACCCTTGCTCATTAGTCTCCATACCACAAACTCTTTGGCTCCCTGCCAAACTATTCTAAACTTCGGACCTTTGGCTGCCTTTGCTACCCCTGGCTCCGCCTTTACTCCGCTCACAAACTTGATGCTCGCTCCACCCCATGTGTCTTCCTCGGCTACTCGCTCACTCAGAGTGCCTATCTCTGTTATGATCCGAGCACCACTAAACTGTTTATTTCGTCATGTCCGCTTTGTCGAAGTCTGTCTTTCCCATGTCCACCTCCACTAGTCCCGCTCGGACAGAAACCTATGATAGTACCTCTTGGCTACCCCCTCATGATCTGCTCGGTCACTCATACACACCGTCGGCTGCTCGCTCTAGTGCCTCCCCGCAAGTGTCTCCTCGCACTAATCAGAATGTGGTTGATCTCAGCTCACCCATACCCCAGCCTTTCCCGGCTCGCACTCGCTACGAAGATCTTGTGGTGCTGCTCAGCCTTCCTCGGCTACCAGCTCCCTGCTCGAGGATGGCCCTACTCCCGCTTGCACCATGCCCGCTGAACCTGATCATGTTCATGTGTCTGTAGACCCTATTCACATGTGCCGCACTGGTCTGTCCTCTCGTGCTCGTGTCCTTTCCGACTGCCCGTGCCTCTGGATCCTCAACCATAGTTACTCGATCTAAAAACAATATCTACAAACCCATCAAGAACGAGTCTTTCGGCTACTCAAGCTGACAGTGAACCAACAAGTGTCACTCAGGCTCTGAAAGATGGGAAATGGCGTCAGGCCATGTCTGAGAAATTTGATGCACTTGCTCGCAATGGAACTTAGGAACTTGTACCTGCGGCAGATGCTCACAATATTGTCGGCTTCAAGTGGATCTACCGCATCAAACGACATGCTGATGGAACCATTGACCGCTACAAAGCTCGCCTCGTGGCCAAGGGATTTCATCAGCGACCTGGGATTGACTATCACGAGACTTTCAGCCCAGTGATTAAGCCAACTACTGTTCGTCTTGTTCTCTCTCTAGCCGTTAGTCAAGGCCGATATTCGCCAACCGGATGTTAACAATGCCTTTCTTCAAGGTAATGTCCGAGGAGGTCTTCATGGCTCAACCACTGGTTCATAGATAAGGACAAACCTCATCATGTGTGTCGGCTTCACAAAGCCATTTATGGTCTCAAACAGGCTCCCCGAGCATGGTATAATGAGCTGCGTCAGTTTCTTCTTGCCTCCGGTTTTAAAAACTCGGTGGCTGACACATCGCTGTTCATCCTTCGTACTGCGAGCACCATCATCTATCTTCTCGTATATGTGGATGACATTATTGTCACTGGGAACCAGTCCGCTGCAGTTCAGACCTTCATCTCTCTGCTCGCCAATCGCTTCTCTCTCAAGGATCTTGGTGATCTTCACTACTTTCTTGGAGTTGAGGTTGTCAAGCGTCCAAGTGGTCTTCTGCTCTCCCAGCGTGGGTACATAGCTGATCTCCTTGCTCGCACCGGCATGACTGATGCTCGCCCAGTGGCTACGCCCCTTGCTACCTCTCTCACCTTGACTCTTCAAGCTGGCACAGCTCTCACAGATCCGACATAATTTTGAGCAATGGTTGGGAGTCTTCAGTATCTGTCTCTTACTCGGTCTGATGTTGCCTTTGCTGTCAACAAACTCTCCCAGTTCATGCATCGACCGACCACTAAGCACTGGAATGCGGTCAAGCGAGTTCTTCGGTATCTCTGTGGTACTATCAATGCGGGCATCCTCCTTCATCGTCAGTCTCCTCCTGCTCTCCATGCCTTTACTGATGCGGACTGGGCTGGCAACAAGGATGACTACACATCCACCAGTGCCTATATTGTCTATCTTGGAAGCAGCCCGATCTCTTGGAGCTCCAAGAAACAACGCACGGTGGCTCGTTCCTCGACTGAAGCTGAATACCGGGCTGTGGCTGCCACTGCTGCTGAGGTCCGGTGGGTTGTGTCTCTTCTTGGCGAACTGGGTCTCACCTCCTCGACTCAACCGATCATTTACTGTGACAATGTGGGTGCCACGAGTCTCTGCTCGAACCCGGTTTTTCATACTCGCATGAAGCATGTGGATCTGGACTTTCACTTCATTCGGAAACATATTCAGGATGGGCTTCTGCGAGTATGTCATGTCTCTTCGGCTGATCAATTGGCCGATGCCTTGACCAAGCCTCTTGCTCGCCAGCGGTTTCATCAATTACTTCACAAGATTGGTCTCTTCTCTCAGACGTCCATCTTGCGGGGGCATATTAGAGAATAATATCTTTTTATTATTCTTGTTTATTTGTAATTAGTAATTAGTGGTAATTACCTTGTAGAGTTCTTTCCTTATTATGTTTCCTTCCTTGTATAGATTTCTTGTACCCTACTCCAAGTGTAACCCTAATTGTATCTCTCCCTATAAATAGGTGATTCTACCAATGAATTGGCTATGTCATTATTCCTAAACTTTATTAGTTTCTACACAAAGTTGACCCAGATAAACCACCTTTTTTTTCCAGTATCCCAATTCTTTTTTTTTAAATTATTTTTAATGCGAGTGAAGACTTAGGGGTGGCAATTCGTGTTATCGTGTCGTGTTCGTGCCTCATTATCGTGTTTTAATATTATCTATCTTATTTGATTATAAATACAACAATAAATATTAATTTGAATATATTAACAATTTCGTGCCTTTCGTGTCGTGTTTCGTGTTGTGTCGTGTCGTGCTGGGCTTATCGTGCCATTTGTCTCTGTAATCGTGTTTTTTAATCGTGCCTTATTGGTTCGTGCTAACGTGCCGTGCCAGGCATTGCCACCCCTAAGTGAAGTATCAGGGTGCCTTTGGTAGGATTTGAACACTCGACCTCTCCGTTAAGATAAGTGAGTAGTTAAATGAGACCTTTGGGTAAGACTTATGAGTAGCTAAATGAGGCATTTGGGTAAGATTTGAACAATAACGGTGCCTCTGAAGAGGCTTGAACACCCGACCTCTCTATTGACAGTTGTAAAGTCCAGAGTGTCTCTAGTGAGACTTGAACACCCGACCTCTCCGTTAGGAGAAGTAAGCAATATCAGTTGAGCTAGAGCTCATTGGTCACTTTGATTTTATTTACTTTTAGTAAAATTATGATATCTTAATAGTCTTTAAAAATAATCAAAGATTCAAAATTAAAGTTGAAAAAATCTGAATTACTCCAAAAAATTAAGGATATTACTCCCTTCGTTCCTAAATAATTGTCATAATTTTCTTTTTTTCTGTTCCAAAATAATTATCATCGTACAAAAAAATTTCTTTTTAGGAAAACATATTTACTACTTTGCCGTTTTTTTTCTACCTACTTTAACTATTGTCACATATACACATGCAATAAAGAAAACCACACATTACACAAATATTTATAATACAATCAATTACATTTTCTTAAATAGTGTGTCATATCAAAGATGATGATTATTTATGAACGAAGGAAGTATATAATTACTCTTAACAATATAGATCATAAATTCTAATTATAGGCTATTTACTATTGCTATTCTTTTTAAGGTATTTATTCCTTAATTTTAAACAATTATTTATTTTTTGAAAATTAATTTTGTTGAAAGAAATTAGTTAGATTTCATGTTTATATTTAATTATATATTTTCCAGTTGGGATAAATATTAAAGAAAAAAGTAAGTATAATCCATTGTCAAAGACTAGAGTTATTAAAGAAGATATTTTAGGAAAGATTTCATAAAAATAGGCTTTTGCGGTTGAAAAAAAAAAGAGGATGGAGTGGTTAAATGTTGGGAAAAATTCAGGTCGGTCCACTTTTTTAAGTTTCTAATCGCTAAAGTACACAATTTTTTAAAACAATTGGAAAAAGTCACTTTTTGTTGCGAAAAGACTGTAATACCCTTAATGGGCAATAAGTGCACTACGTCAAGTTTATCTATCGCAGTGCAAAAACAATTCTTTCATCAATTAAGCCCACATAATTTTGCACCACGATTCCCTTTTTTGTATATCGCAATGCAAAAAAAGTTCCTTCATCAATTAAGCCTACATAATTTTACACTGCGATTCACTTTTTTATATATCGTGTTGAACATATTTCTATATCGCGGTGCATATGTTTTTTTTAAATTAGAATAACAAGAGCCATCATTTACACTATTAGACCACTGTGCAAAAAATTAATGTACTAAAATTAATGAATCACAGTTCAAAAATAGACTAGCAATTACACTATTGAACTGCGGTGTAAAAATTAATGCACTAAAATTGATGAATCGCGGGACAAAAATAGACTAGTAGTTACACTATTTGTAAATCCAGAAGGCAACAATTAAGGCTAGGGGGTGAATAGCCTTTAAAAACTTTGAGGGTTGATTTGTAAAACCTTTTAAAGTTGGCAGCGGAAAACTAGTTTTGTCAGTCAGCTGAAAATTGGTCAGCAGGCTGACACTTTGAAAATGCTTAAGCTGATGAATAATATCAATACACTTATCATACAAAAAAATATTTAAATAAAAACAATTATTTAAATACAAAAAAAAACACTTATCATACATTTTGTAAGACTTCTTTAAATACAACATTTGATAAATCAATATATGTTTGAATTTTGTAACGGTCGGATTAATATACACTACAAAAATAAAATAAAAACTATTGGCTGAAAATAATATGACACAATATGTATCAAAAAGAGAAGAGGACAGTGGGCAGCTTCTAATTATCAACCATGAGTGCCACAGAACTTACTCAAGTAATCGAAAAAATAAAACAATATTTTTGACAGATACAAAGTGAATCAATCTTATGGTCATTTTGGCTATGGGTTGAATAATTATCCTTGTAATGTAATATGATTTACAATTGGTAGGGGAGAGTCAATAACCAACTAATAAGAGCATGAAGGTTTTGTTTCTCTTCCAAAATGAGTTATATTACTTCCATGTCAAGGTTACAAATATATATATATATATATATATATATATATATATATATATATATATATATATATATATATAAAGCCTAGGTAGTCTAAAAATATTAATTTTCCGCCAAAATTTGCATCCAAAACTTTGTTTCCCAAAATAGAAACTCCTATTAACAAGAAACAATTAATGAATTCTTTAATTAAATAATTCAAAAACTTCTTGGAACTTCCACCTTGAATTATCCAAAGTTGCATAGTTTTCCAATTCTCGATTGTGTCAAACGAAAATGAATAAACATATTGTAAATGATGATTAGTGAAAATGAATTAGTTCGCAATCATCGTCTCCTTCTTCGTATATGATCCGCTACCTGCAACTGCAAGAAAAGATAAAGATGAACACATCAAATATTGTTTGATATTTTTTTCACAGTCTCCTTCCTCAACTAAACAATGATTCTTCACAGCATAAACCCATCAAATATTGAAATATTATACTAAAAAAGTCAAGGAAATCAAGAAATACCCAAAATTTGAGATGTAAAAAAACCATTGACAAATTAGAAGTAGTATGGAATAAAAATCACCAAAAAAAAATTATCTTTCAAGAATTCTAAATGATTAAAACAGTTCGGAGATTTATCTAAAAATAAAAAACAAAAATCGATGTATAAAAACTATTAACAAATTCACTGTAGATCTAAATGTCAAAAATGTTTTTTATACAAAAAAATTAAACACAATGTTTTTATGTGATTTCATTATATCTGAATACTCCTAGAAACATTAATTATTTTTTTACAGCAAACTTTATCATTTACAACTGCGTCTCTTATAACATTAAATAGTCAAAACTCATTGAAACACACATCATACTATTAAACCCCAATTGTTTTTCCTAAAAAAATTTCTTTATTTTCTCAGATCTTAAATATACAAGTCTCTAATTTTTAAATCAAAACATATCAGATTTTTTTAAATAGAAAGTAGTTGCCTTCAACATTATTTTTTCTTTATTTTTGAAAATATGTTTTTATTCTGTGTTTCGCTTGTGTATAAGTTAATTGAAAAAAATATGGCCGATAAAGCGTTAAGCATACTGGGTGTAAACTAGTATATATAAATATCCACTATCACCTCTAAGAAGGAAAACAATATCCACTTCAATCCTTGGTAGAGGTGGATTGATGAATCAACGACGAATGGATGTTCAAACGACATACAAACTCTGCTATAGACTCCTCTAAAAATAAACTTATGAAAGGAAATAACTGCTTTCACGCCACATAAACTTGAAACCTGAATGGATGGCACCAATCAATATTGTAGTGGATGTGATATGATCACATAAGAAGAATATGGCACCCTTGGTCACCATCACGCACTGCTAATTTTGGTTTTTGATCAGCTTGTAGATGTATTTCTTCTGAAGTTTAATAGTAGTTCATAAGAAGAATATGGACCACGATCTTCACATGTTATCATTGAATATCTTTATCAAATCATCAATTGAAGCTTCTTTGTGCATCTTTGAAATAAAACACAAATTTTAGAGAGAGAAACCCGATTTTATTGTTTAATGACAACAAAAATTTGAAACAAAAATCGTAGAGATGATTTCGGTGGTGAACAATGTATAATATGATTTTAGTTTAAGGCTTGATTAATGTAAGCTTGAACCAAAATAATTCATGTAATCGACTCTAAATAATCAAGACTAAATCTGAGTTGAATTTGTGGTGGAGGTTGCATAAAAGGGTAATTGACACAAAAATTGAACAATTAAGTCTCTAAAGATCAGCCATATGGATATCCGAGTTGAAATTTTCCCCCAATTTGAAATTTTCAGTTGGAAAAGTAAGGCGAGCCTTTGATCCAAATCCATGAATTAGCTCCATGGACTTGTAGCTTTTGATTGGTGTCAAGGCATACATCAACCTGTAATTTGAAAACTAATAAAGTATATGCAATTCTGATGATGAACTTCCTCATCTTTGTTGCATATATGCATTTTCTTTGACAAAATAAAGGATATCGGGATAGGAAGATGCAAAAATATGAAAGCAAAAATCGGGATCAACATGAAGCTAAATTGTAACAACATATGAGTGTAGAAGATATTAAACGAACCAAAAAACATAGGAGACAATATTCGAGGGGCAAAAGGAATAAGACACAGATCCACCACACGACTTGCATTTACATTGTGTGCCAATGAAATACATGGCTATTTTACCCGTTGGATCTGATCTTGACATTCACTCATTACTCCCCAAATGAATTAACCATACTTATACCAAAATTCAACCCCGGCGCACAAAAAGACATCAAAAAACACTTTTACCAAGAATGGAATCGACTTTGTTCACATTAAACTATCTAAGAAGCGGACTACAACCGGTAAGAAATCTTCATGTTACCCATTAAACTATCTATAAGACAAAGTGAGGTCGTTTAAACTATTTATAGAGCCGTTGCGAATGACATTTTGTTTGATTTCTAATTTACAATTCTAATCAACAATAGAAACCGGTAGCAATTATTTTGGCTGAAATTTGTCTAAGAAGCGGAACTACAACGGTAATAAATCTTCAAGTTACCCATTAAAATGTACAAAGACAAAGTGAGGTCCTATAAACTATATATAGGCGGGTGCCAAAACACATTTCTTTGGTGTCTAATT
>CM028384.1:52354090-52487336 GCA_013146195.2 Codonopsis lanceolata | reverse complement strand
ATTTGATTATAAATACAACAATAAATATTAATTTGAATATATTAACAATTTCGTGCCTTTCGTGTCGTGTTTCGTGTTGTGTCGTGTCGTCTTTGGGCTTATCGTGCCATTTGTCTCTGTAATCGTGTTTTTTAATCGTGCCTTATTGGTTCGTGCTAACGTGCCGTGCCAGGCATTGCCACCCCTAAGTGAAGTATCAGGGTGCCTTTGGTAGGATTTGAACACTCGACCTCTCCGTTAAGATAAGTGAGTAGTTAAATGAGACCTTTGGGTAAGACTTATGAGTAGCTAAATGAGGCATTTGGGTAAGATTTGAACAATAACGGTGCCTCTGAAGAGGCTTGAACACCGACCTCTCTATTAGCCAGTTGTAAAGTCAGTGTCTCTAGTGAGACTTGAACACCCGACCTCTCCGGTTAGGAGAAGTAAGCAATATCAGTTGAGCTAGAGCTCATTGGTCACTTTGATTTTATTTACTTTTAGTAAAATTATGATATCTTAATAGTCTTTAAAAATAATCAAAGATTCAAAATTAAAGTTGAAAAAATCTGAATTACTCCAAAAAATTAAGGATATTACTCCTTCGTTCCTAAATAATTGTCATAATTTTCTTTTTACGTTCCAAAATAATTATCATCGTACAAAAAATTTCTTTTTAGGAAAACATATTTACTACTTTGCTTGTTTTTTCTACCTACTTTAACTATTGTCACATATACACATGCAATAAAGAAAACCACACATTACACAAATATTTATAATACAATCAATTACATTTTCTTAAATAGTGTGTCATATCAAAGATGATGATTATTTATGAACGAAGGAAGTATATAATTACTCTTAACAATATAGATCATAAATTCTAATTATAGGCTATTTACTATTGCTATTCTTTTTTAAGGTATTTATTCCTTAATTTTAAACAATTATTTATTTTTTGAAAATTAATTTTGTTGAAAGAAATTAGTTAGATTTCATGTTTATATTTAATTATATATTTTCCAGTTGGGATAAATATTAAAGAAAAAAGTAAGTATAATCCATTGTCAAAGACTAGAGTTATTAAAGAAGATATTTTAGGAAAGATTTCATAAAAATAGGCTTTGCGGTTGAAAAAAAAAAGAGGATGGAGTGGTTAAATGTTGGGAAAAATTCAGGTCGGTCCACTTTTTTAAGTTTCTAATCGCTAAAGTACACAATTTTTTAAAACAATTGGAAAAAGTCACTTTTTGTTGCGAAAAGACTGTAATACCCTTAATGGGCAATAAGTGCACTACGTCAAGTTTATCTATCGCAGTGCAAAAACAATTCTTTCATCAATTAAGCCCACATAATTTTGCACCACGATTCCCTTTTTGTATATCGCAATGCAAAAAAGTTCCTTCATCAATTAAGCCTACATAATTTTACAACGCGATTCACTTTTTTTATATATCGTGTTGAACATATTTCTATATCGCGGTGCATATGTTTTTTTAAATTAGAATAACAAGAGCCATCATTTACACTATTAGACCACTGTGCAAAAAATTAATGTACTAAAATTAATGAATCACAGTTCAAAAATAGACTAGCAATTACACTATTGAACTGCGGTGTAAAAATTAATGCACTAAAATTGATGAATCGCGGGACAAAAATAGACTAGTAGTTACACTATTTGTAAATCCAGAAGGCAACAATTAAGGCTAGGGGGTGAATAGCCTTTAAAACTTTGAGGGTTGATTTGTAAAACCTTTTAAAGTTGGCAATGGAAAACTAGTTTTGTCAGTCGGTGAAAATTGGTCGGCAGTGCGACACTTTGAAAACTTAAAGTGATGAATAATATCAATACACTTATCATACAAAAAATATTTAAAATAAAACAATTATTTAAATACAAAAAAAAACACTTATCATACATTTGTAAGACTTCTTTAAATACAACATTTGATAAATCAATATATGTTTGAATTTTGTAACGATTCGGATTAATATACACTACAAAAATAAAATAAAACTATTGGCTGAAAATAATATGACACAATATGTATCAAAAAGAGAAGAGGACAGTGGGCAGCTTCTAATTATCAACCATGAGTGCCACAGAACTTACTCAAGTAATCGAAAAAAATAAAACAATATTTTTGACAGATACAAAGTGAATCAATCTTATGGTCATTTTGGCTATGGGTTGAATAATTATCCTTGTAATGTAATATGATTTACAATTGGTAGGGAAGTCAATAACCAACTAATAAGAGCATGAAGGTTTTGTTTCTCTTCCAAAATGAGTTATATTACTTCCATGTCAAGGTTACAAATATATATATATATATATATATATATATATATATATATATATATATATATATATATATAAAACCTCGTAGTCTAAAAATATTAATTTTCCGCCAAAATTTGCATCCAAAACTTTGTTTCCCAAAATAGAAACTCTATTAACAAGAAACAATTAATGAATTCTTTAATTAAATAATTCAAAAACTTCTTGGAACTTCCACCTTGAATTATCCAAAGTTGCATAGTTTTCCAATTCGATTGTGTCAAGCGAAAATGAATAAACATATTGTAAATGATGATTAGTGAAATGAATTAGTTCGCAATCATCGTCTCCTTCTTCGTATATGATCCGCTACATATGCAAGAAAGATAAAGATGAACACATCAAATATTGTTTGATATTTTTTCCGCATCTCCTTCCTCAACTAAACAATGATTCTTCACAGCATTAAACCCATCAAATATTGAAATATTATACTAAAAAGTCAAAGGAAATCAAGAAATACCCAAAATTTGAGATGTAAAAACCATTGACAAATTAAGTAGTATGGAATAAAAATCACCAAAAAAATTATCTTTCAAGAATTCTAAATGATTAAAACAGTTCGGAGATTATCTAAAAATAAAAACAAAATCGATGTATAAAAACTATTAACAAATTCACTGTAGATCTAAATGTCAAAAATGTTTTTATACAAAAAAATTAAACACAATGTTTTTTGTGATTTCATTATATCTGAATACTCCTAGAAACATTAATTATTTTTTTCAAACAAACTTTATCATTACAAGCTAGCGTCTCTTTATAACATTAAATAGTCAAAACTCATTGAAACACACATCATACTATTAAACCCCAATTGTTTTCCTAAAAAATTTCTTTATTTTCTCAGATCTTAAATATACAATCTCTAATTTTTAAATCAAAACATATCGATTTTTTAAATAGAAAGTAGTTGCCTTCAACATTATTTTCTTTTATTTTTGAAAATATGTTTTTATTCTTGTTTCGCTTGTGTATAATTGAAAAATGTATGGCGATGCGTTAAGCGCCGGGTGTACTAGTTGTATATAAATATCCACTATCACCTCTAAGAAGGAAAACAATATCCACTTCAATCCTTGGAGAGGTGGATTGATGAATCAACGACGAATGGATGTTCAAACGACATACAAACTCGCTATAGACTCCTCCAAAATAAACTTATGAAAGGAAATAAGCGCTTTCATGCCACATAAACTTGAAACGAATGGATGGCACCAATCAATATTGTAGTGGATGTGATATGATCACATAAGAAGAATATGGCACCTTGGTCACCATCACGCCTTGCTAATTTTGGTTTTTGATCGACTTAGATGTATTTCTTCGAAGTTTAATAGTAGTTCATAAGAAGAATATGGACCACGATCTTGACATGTTATCATTGAATATCTTTATCAAATCATCAATTGAACTGCTGTGCATCTTTGAAATAAAACACAAATTTTAGAGAGAGAAACTGATTTTATAGTTGTTTTTAATGACAACAAAAATTTGAAACAAAAATCGTAGAGATGATTTCGGTGGTGAGGAACAATGTATAATATGATTTTAGTTTAAGGCTTGATTAATGTAAGCTTGAACCAAAAATAATTCATGTAGTCGACTCTAAATAATCAAGACTAAATCTGAGTTGAATTTGACAGGTAGGTTGCATAAAAGGATTATTATTGTATGACACAAAATTGAACAATTAAGTCTAACTAAGATCAGCCATATGGATATATCGAGTTGAAATTTTCCCCAATTTGAAATTTTCCAGTTGGAAAAGTAAGGCAGAAGCCTTTGATCCAAATCCATGAATTAGCTCCATGGACTTGTAGCTTTTTGATTGGTGTCCAAGCTGTACATCAACCTGCATAATTTGAAAACTAATAAAGTATATGCAATTCTTGATGAACGAACTTCCTCATCTTTGTTGCATATATGCATTTTCTTTGACAAAATAAGGATATCAGGATAGGAAGATGCAAAAAATATGAAAGCAAAAAATCAGGATCAACATGAAGCTAAATTGTAACACATATAGTGTAGAAGATATTAAAACAGAACCAAAAACATAGGAGACAATATTCAGGGGCAAAAAGGAATAAGACACAGTCCTGCCACACGGCTTGCATTTCTGTTGTGTGCCAATGAAATACATGGCTATTTTACCCGTTGGATCTGATCTTGACATTCACTCATTACTCCCCCCAAATGAATTAACCATACTTATACCAAAAATTCAACCCTGACTGCACCACATAAAAAGACATCAAAAAACACTTTTACCAAGAATGGAATCCGACTTTGTTCACATTAAACTATCTAAGAAGCAGACTACAACTGGTAAGAAATCTTCATGTTACCCATTAAACTATCTATAAGACAAAGTGAGGTCGTTTAAACTATTTATAGAGCCGTTGCCGAATGACATTTGTTTGATTTCTAATTTCTGTTCTAATCAACAATAGAAACCCAGGTAGCAATTATTTTGGCTCAGCTGTCTAAGAAGCAGACTACAACAGGTAATAAATCTTCAAGTTACCCATTAAAATGTCTAAGACAAAGTGAGGTCCTATAAACTATATATAGAGCCGTTGCCAAAACACATTTGCTTGGTGTCTAATTTCTGTTCTAATCAACAATAGATCAGGTAGTAATTATTTTGGCTCAACTGTCTAAGAAGCAGACTACAGCTGGTATGAAATCTTCAAGTTACCCATTAAACTGTCTAAGACAAAGTGAGGTTCTATAAACTATATATAAAGCCGTTGCTGAAACAGATTCGCTTGGTTTCTAATTTATGTTCTAATCAACAATAGAAACCCAGGTAGCAATTATGTTGGCCTTTTTACATAACGCTTTTGAACATGCTTCTAAAACCACCAAGTTTATTAAAATATGCATGCTGATACTCCTAATAAAACAAAAAAAAACACTTATTTATCTGGTTTGTGTCTATGTTTCTTGCAAAAACAACCAACACATCTGCGAACGTGTTGTTTCCTATCCACCGTTTTTGCCATTCAAGGATCCACCCTCCCGTGATTTGATGACAAAGAGCCAAAGAGTAAAAAAAAATGTCAATAGAAGATGTTTATACTCAACTCAATCAAATGAATTAAGAAAATGAAGCACACAAATCACAACAAAGAAAGAAAAAACAACAGTAAGAGATTCAGAGCATAGACCTTTGTTGCTGTTGTTCGAAGAGAACTTGCATGACTTCCATAGTCAGGTTCAGTCAAAAGGATGGCAAAACAATAGTACTATGATCAGAAACATGTCAATCAAACAGCAGACTCTCTTCATTTTTTCTTACACGTTTTTTCATCTTAATTTGGTAAATTACTTCACACTACCTCATGTTGTTTTTCCACCACTACCCACTACCTTGCTAGCAAAAATAAGTACAGCTGAGCAACTCATCCATTAACACATAATCATAGTTGCATAACAACAAATATGAGTGCCAAATACTCCTCCATCCCCCAAAAAACCAACTTCCATAGCCCAAAAATTTTGACATAGCCCAAAAATTTTGAAATCATTTTTTCCTATTTATATTGTTTGTATTGGACTAAAACACAATATTCATAAGACACAAACAAACAACATCTTATGTACGAGAGACTACTCAACAGAAGAAATCGAATAAACCACTTGGAGCGTACACTAATCTGTTTGATACCCTTGATACGATCCGGAAGCAAGTGAATTTCAAAAAGCTCTACTCAACAAAAGAAGAATTTGATAATGAGAGACTAACTGATTACATTTTTCAATTTGCAATTAGTAAGTTAGGGCTTTTAATCTTCGCGATTGTTATACACAAAATGAAAATTAGTAAATTAAGGCTTTCAGTTGATGAATGAGACAGGGAGATAGCATACATGGTTGATTGTGTCGATATCCGTGTACGTCTTCAATGAAACAGAGAAATATAAGAAATTAGATGCAGACACTTGGGGACATACTTGACGGGTAAGGTAGTGCCGATGGAAGGGAGGGTGGGAGTGAGCGAGAGTGAGGCAGAATCCATCGATGATCTGCTGGACGGGGGAGAGGAAAGGAAAATTGAAGGGTTTTTTTTTTATTTTTTTTAAAGATTTGTTATCAGCAATAACAAATCCCTATTTTCAAGAGAATGTCTGGGCTTCTTTGGTGGGGGAAAGTGGTTCCGACCGGCCTTTGGAGATGGTATCGTTGATAGTCGCAATTGACAACTAAAACCCAAAGCACACAAACAAAGTTAACATAGTGATTGAAAGATAGACCAAAATTAAACGATACACTACTGGGCTAATGGAAAACAAAAAAGGCCTAATTTTGGAAGACCTCACAAAAATGCCCCACACTAACAAAATGAATACCAAAAGAAGCAGAAGGTGGGGACAAAATATAGCAAGCAAAAGATGGTAGACCACTACAGACAACTTTGAATCTTTTTGCATTAGTAAATTCAGCTTTCGAGACTTACAAATCCAATCTCTCATAAATTGCCCGCTGCTGAGTTAAGGCCATAAGCTATTGAGTTGAAGAGGCCCTGAAGCAAGTTTAGAGGAAGAATCAAGTTAGGCTCCTGAAAATGAGTTCCATACTATTTTTTTTGTATTTGTAGGTCTCGATAATTAGTGAATTTTGCTAATTTAACAAATAAAAAATATCCAACAGATACGATGAAGGATGATGCAACAACTCATTCAAAATTCATTTTTTCAATGTCAAATTCAAGAATAAATTTAGTGCATCAAACACCTAAATTGAATAAGAAAAGATGTATGATTTTGTTTTGCAGAGGTTTAATGAAGTAAATCTTGGTATAGAAGCAGCATATTTGTAATTAACCAATTAGACCATGTACTGGTTTCTTATATATAGATATAGATTGGAAACCTCAATAAAATGCCTCTTATAGTATCTTAATATCTAAGGAAAGCCTTATGCATGCCTAGAAATAAAACATTGGAAATGGCCAAAATGTCCATGTGTGGAAGGAGTGGTGGTGTTGCCAAAAGTCTTTGGGTTGGGAAGTTAAAAAGAACACAAACCTATATGTATATCAACTTGAACAACTTAAAATTCAATTGAAGAGTGGAACCGATACCTCAAAAAGATCAAGTCTAGTCTCTTTGTTCACCTCTTTCTTTTTCCCACCTGAGAAAGTATCCAGATTAAGGCATAAGAAACAGATGAATATCAATCAAGTTGAGATGCAATCATGTAAACTCTACTCACCACCCTTGGAACTGGAATTGGGTTTCTTAGCACCAGTAGAAGCCATTTCCTTCACTCTCTTTGTAAGCAGCTATACCAAAAAATCTCCAATAAGCACTATCAATCAAGGATAAATTTAAGCAATTGAGGGAATTACACAATAGTATTTTTGAATGTTTTCATTTTATTCAATCTCCATAACCTTGGAACAAATCCAAGTATAATGGAGTATTGTATGTATATCTCTAATTTATTAAAATTTGCAAAAATAAAGCAATTTTCAAAATGCACCCACCAGGACCGGAAATGGTTTCCCATATTTTCACAATCCAAAGTACCTACAATTCCATTCTTGGATATGAGACTAAGTCCCACTTTCATGTTGAGAGGAAAGGATATGGAGATTAAAGATCCATAAAAAATAAGAACTTCCTTTGGTTGGTCCAAGGCAACAAACTCCATACAACCAAGTTGATCGCTATAAAAAATATGTAAAGCAAAAGCTATATATATGCCTTCATGGTATCAGAAACAAAGATAGAACATAAAAAATTAAAGTACTAAGTCTTTTATCAATACGAATATGCGCAACACTCATTAGATCTCTCAAATCACTAATCACCGGTACCGACCTTTTTGAAGGAGGAAATATAAAAACAGTTACAGACCTCATCCAGGAAGATGCAAATGATGTCAACAAATCCAAGGGGAGAAAATGCTGCTTCTTACGTTGATAGTCTTACCCCAGCTGAGAGACGCTATATAGAGCAAAGGCAGCAAATTGATAACCATAAGCTAGCCAGGACTGCCAATAAATCACATCGTGATCGGATTTCTGATTTCAACCAAAATCTAGCTAACATGAGTGAGCATTATAACATTCCAAAAGTTGAGCCCGGCTAAATGTGAACGTATGAATATCAAGGTCAGAAGATACAGCTCCAATCTTATGGTTGTTGGTTGCTTTAGCAAACCCAACCACCTCATGTAGTAATAGTTGTTTTTTTTTTCTTTCAAGAATCTATATGGGTACTTTCATTGCTATTTGGCCAGTTTGTGGATAATATATGTCTCAAGGTTATTACTTGTTTTGCATGATCAATCAAACAATCTACTCTTCAAAAAAAAAAAAAAAGTGCTAGGCTGAAATGAAATAGTGTATCTTTTCATCAAAACCTATGAAAAATGTGAATTACTGACTGGTTTTTGTCTAAAGTTCTCCTAAACCAAACAAAACATGCTAAACGCTCACTCAAATGACCCCAATCTCACAACTTTGAAACACCAATAACCTCTCAATTAACTAAATTGGCAATCCAAATACTCATATAAGCCACCAATTAAGTAACGTATTACTCCAAACGCCACTTTAAAATGAATCAACAAAGCCCAATTAAATGATAACTTTAACAAATTAACACAATTGGATGAAATTTGAGCAACTTAACACAGTTTGAGTTTGATAATTTAGGAACCAACAACAATTAGGTAATAAAAATGAAATGTGAAATGAAACTTTTTTGAACAATGTAGACGGATGCTTTCAGCTAGCCTCTTCTTGAGACAGAAAAATCGAAAAGAAGAGGACTCAACAGCCGATTAAATCATAGTAGATGGATGATTTTGGCTTACCTCTTCTTGTGCAATAAAAAAACATTTTGGTTACAGAAAAAGATCATGGGTGGAAGTTTCGTTCTACTCAGGTTCCCAAACAATTCCCAAGCATTTTTAGCTTGACAGAAAAAGATCAATGTTTTGTTCCATTGAAGTTATTTCGTTCAGGAAAGAGGAAACTGAATTTCTAACTATATATACATGTATAATGATGGACATTACATCAGTCAGTCTTGTTAAAGATAAGAAACAGAGAGAAACATGAAAATGCAATCATATATATCAAAGAAGTACATGTATCAATGATTTCAAACAACTTACTTTGGTATTTGTCGCCGAGTTTGTCAACTGAGCCACAAATGAGTTAACTTAATGGATTTTGACCAGAATTGGCACTTATGTTATGTGAGAAGATTATGAAAACTTACATGGATCTTGGTGATGCTCTTTGGGTCAAGGAATGATTTCAGTGTTCCATAAAAGCCTAAATTCAGACCCAGCATTGATGGTGTACATGCGACACAAGGTCTGCAATGGACAGATATTCAGATTACAAATTAGGAAAGAAAATTTACAATTATGTTTGATCGAAGAAGGTATATGGGAAGAAACTTAAGGAAGTTGCTTAATAGAGATGAAGCAGAGTAACTTGGGGTCATTGTCCCCATTAATCTTTGAGAGCATTTTAATGAGTTCACGAGCAGCTTTATTCATACTTTTCAGTCCTGGATTCAAACATGTAGATTTCTTAATTAAGCAACTGAATATACAGATTTGGAATTTGCCATCTTTACCCATTCTCATAATTAGAAGGTATTTCCTTCCTTAACAAACCTCCATGAAACAATTCTACTCATGAATTGGGGAAGATCGATAAGAATTATTACCTGCTGGAGACCTTCTTTCCACCAGGAGTAAAACGGTAGCCCGACGATGCTATAATGGCTCGAGAACGAAGCTTGTACTGACTAAGGCTATAGAAGCCAATTCCGCCTCCACTCTCAACCAAAGCTAGATTGCATTCCCTCTGTTGATGATTGTGGGCAGTGGTTGACAATCGAAAAACAATCATAAAAATTAAATTCAACAACAAAAATAATATTAAATGCACCAAAAAGAATTTGATTAGAATAATATTACAGTATCGCGAACTATTAAAGAGACGGAGGTATAGATAGAAATAAATAAACATAAATACTTAAATGTCACATTTTTCACCAAAACATATGGTCAGAAACAAATAAAAATTTTTAGAAAATTTTAAAAATAACAGTAAATTGAAACAGTTAAACTGCAGTATCATACAACAGAATATTCGTAGTGTAACATAACAACAATAAGAAATAAAGGGATAATAAACTAAAAGCAAGGATGATCGAAGTTTATTGCTTCAAATTAAAGCATTACCAAACGCAGTAGAAAAGAAAGAAAAAAAAACAGATCAAAAAATTCAACCTTCAATGTTATTTCCGGAAGGATTCGATGAATTGGAGATGGAACCAACCGGCGTCGATATATGATGCAACTTTAAAAATCAATTCACCTTGTGTTGGGGGTTGTATGTGTGATTGTGTGAGAGAGAATGAAATAAACCCCTAGTTTTAGAATCAGGCTGATTTGTGAGAGAAAGAGAGATAGATAGAGAATAAGGAAGAGCTGACCTTCGGATGTATGGTCGGCCATGCCGTCAATGTCGCCGGGGATGGTGGTATTGCTAAGATAGAAAATTGTAGAGAGAGAGATGGATGTCAATTTTATAGTATGTTAAGTTCAATAAAATAAATATGCGAGAAAGGGGAAAAATTACATGACTTAGTCTGAAGATTTGAGAGAGAAAGAGAGAGAAATAAAGTATGAAGAGCTAACCTTGGCGTTTGAGCGGCCATTTCCGTCAATGTCGACGGGGGCGGTGGTGTGACTGAGAGAATTGAAGAAAGGGAGAGAGAATTATAGAGAGATGACTGATTTTAGAAATTGTTGTGTGAAATTGTTTTGAGAAATCAATGGCTAACATAGGTTTGTTCAAATACTAGTTATTTAGCCCGTGCTATGCACGGGTATAATGTGAGATATATATATTTTTGTAATAATAATATAACTTTTAGACATTATAATTATATTGTTAATCTATTATATGATTATAATTTTTTTTTATATTGTTACTAATATTAAACAATTTTTTTACCTAAATACTTTTAAAATTAATATAAGTTTCTAGCTAACGTGAGATACATATTTTATATTAATAATAATAGTAATTTTTTTATCTAAAGACTTTTAAAATTAACATTTAACTTGATAATAATATTAGAAGTCATTTTGTTAAAAACTTTTAAAATCATAATTTATTTTTAAACAATGTGAGATAATTATTTTATATTTTTATTGGTAATGAAAGTTTAAGTCTTTTATCTATAAACTTTAAAACCAACACCACATTCTAACCATGTGGTATACATATTTTCTATTAGTAATAATAGTAGTAGATAAAAGACTTTTTAACCAACATTCATTTCTAAACAATGTGGATACATATTCTAAAATTAAAATCAACATCACTTTCCAACCAATGTATGATGCATTTCTTCTATTGGTACTTAATAATAGAACTTTTTAAACCAACATCAATTTCTAACCAATGTGGGATACATCTCTTCTATTGTTGAAAAATTAGTGTTTTAGTGAAAGAAATTGTGCAACTTGAGGCACGAATTTCTTTACGTGTTATTTGTTTGTTGACGAAGGTAATTGTGCAAATGTGTTCTACTTGGTGAGAGCATCAAAATGATATATTTATTTGTCAAAATCGAGTTTTGGATAATAAGATATCAAAACTTAAAGTATAATACTTGTTAACAAAATTAGTGTTTTTAGTAAGAGAAATAATTGTGTAACTTGAAGTACGAATTTCTTTACGTGTCATTTGTTTGTTGGTGAAGGTAATTGCGCAAATGTGTTCTACTCGGTAAGAGCATCAAAATGATATATTTATTTATCCAAATTGAGTTTTGGATGAATAAGATATCAAGAGTTAAAGTATAATATTTATTAAAAAATTAATGTTTTTAGTGAAAGAAATTGTGTAACTTGAGGCACAAATTTCTTTACGTGTCATTTGTTTGTTGACAAAAATAATTGTGCAAATTTGTTCTACTCGGTAAAAACATCGAAATGATATATCTATTTGTCCAAATCAAGTTTTGGATGAATAAGATATCAAAGCTTAAAAGTATGATGTTAAAAGTGAGTCATTAGAAGTAATATCTAACCTTGAAGAGTTTTATCTCATATTGGTTAGAAGTAATGTTAGTTGTAAAAGTTTTTAAATATAAGTCTTCTACTATTGACGATAGAAGAAGTTATATATACTAATACTAATATCCCTTATCATATTGATTATTATTATGTATTATTATTAGCTAATGGCTAGAAAACAAAAAGTATATATATCTTATATTGCTAATAATAGTAATTCTTTTATATAATCTAAAATAATTAAAAATCAATATCATTTTTTAACCAATGTGCGATATACATCTTCTATTGGTAATAATTGTAGAAGTCTTTTATTAAAAAACTTTGAAAACCAACAACACTTTATAACAAATGTATGATACATCTTTTCAATTAGTAATTAATAATAGTATTTTTAATATAGACATCAATTTATAACCAATGTTTAATACATCTCTTCTATTGGTAATAATAGTAGAATCTTTTATAACCATGTGAGATATATCTTTTGTAAAAGTGAAAGTCTTTAGTCTAAAGACTTTAAAATCGAACATTTTCTTTTTAAACAATGTGTTATACATCTCTTTTATTGGTAATAATATAAAATAATTTAAACTCAACATCATTTTCTTGTCAATGTGAGATATACATCTTCTATTGGTAATAATGGTAAAAATATTTTATCATATATATATATATATATATATATATATATATAAAGTTGGTGAGGAGCACTATGGTTATGCCATATCACCACATTTGAATAAATCTTCATTCTAAAGTATTCATGTGGAAACTTTAAAAACTTTTGGTTTTCTAGTGATTTTGAAAATCAACATCACTTTCCAACCAATGTATGATGCATTTCTTCTATTGGTACTTAATAATAGAATTTTTTTAAAACCAACATCAATTTCTAACCAATGTGGGATACATCTCTTCTATTATTGAAAAATTAGTGTTTTTAGTGAAAGAAATTGTGCAACTTGAGGCACAAATTTCTTTACGTGTCATTTGTTTGTTGACGAAGGTAATTGCGCAAATGCGTTCTACTCAGTGTGAACATCAAAATGATATATTTATTTGCCCAAATCGAGTTTTGGATGAATAAGATATCAAGAGTTAAAGTATAATACATATTAAAAAATTAATGTTTTTAGTGAATGAAATTGTGCAATTTGAGGCACAAATTTCTTTACGTGTCATTTGTTTGTTGACAAAAGTAATTGTGTAAATTTGTTCTACTCGGAAAAAAAACATCGAAATGATATATTTATTTGTCCAAATCAAGTTTTGGATGAATAAGATATCAAAGCTTAAAGTATGATGTTAAAAGTGAGTCATTAGAAGTAATATCTAACCTTAAAGAGTTTTATCCCACTTTGATTAGAAGTAATGTTAGTTGTAAAAGTTTTTAAATATAAGTTTTCTATTATTGACAATAGAAGAAGTTATATATACTAATACTAATACCACTTATCATATTGATTATTATTATGTATTATTATTAGCTAATGGCTAGAAAATCAAAAATATATATATCTTCTATTGCTAATAATAGTAAGTCTTTTATATAATCTAAAATAATTAAAAATCAATATCATTTTTTTAACCAATGTGAGATATACATCTTCTATCGGTAATAATTGTAGAAGTCTTTTATCAAAAAAACTTTAAAATCCAACATCACTTTATAACAAATGTATGATACATCTTTTCAATTAGTAATTAAATAATAATATTTTTAATACAGACATCAATTTATAACCAATGTTTAATACATCTCTTCTCTTGTAAAAGTGAAAGTCTTTAGTCTAAAGACTTTAAAATCTAACATTTTCTTTTTAAACAATGTGTTATACATATCTTTTATTGGTAATAATATAAAATAATTTAAACTCAACATTATTTTCTATATATATATATATATATATATAAAGTTGGTGAGGAGCACTATGGTTGTGCCACCTCACCACCTTTGAATAAATCTCCATTCTAAAGCATCCATGTGGAAGCTTTAAAAACTTTTGATTTTTTAGTGACTTTGAAAATCAACATCACTTTCCAACCAATGTATGTTGCATTTCTTCTATTGGTACTTAATAATAGAATTTTTTAAACCAACATCAATTTCTAACCAATGTGAGATACGTCTCTTCTATTGTTGAAAAATTAGTGTTTTTAGTGAAAGAAATTTGCAACTTGAGGCACGAATTTCTTTATGTGTCATTTGTTTGTTGACGAAGGTAATTGCGCAAATGCGTTCTACTCGGTGAGATCATCAAAATGATATATTTATTTGTCCAAATCGAGTTTTGGATAATACAATATCAAGATTTAAAGTATAATATTTGTTAAAAAAAAATTAGTGTTTTAGTGAGAGAAATTGTGTAACTTGAGGCACGAATTTATTTATGTGTCATTTGTTTGTTGGCGAAGGTAATTGCGAAAATGTGTTCTACTCGGTAAGAGCATAAAATTGATATATTTATTTGTCAAAATCGAGTTTTGGATGAATAAAATATCAAGAGTTAAAGTATAATACTTATTAAAAAATTAGTGTTTTAATGAAAGAAATTGTGCAACTTGAGGTACAAATTTCTTTACGTGTCATTTGTTTGTTGACAAAAGTAATTGTGCAAATGTGTTCTACTCGGCAAGAACATCGAAATGATATATTTATTTGTCCAAATCAAGTTTTGGATGAATAAGATATCAAAGGTTAAAGTATGGTGTTAAAAGTGAGTCATTAGAAGTAATATCTCACCTTAAAGAGGTTTATCCCACATTGGTTAGAAGTAATGTTAGTTGTAATTTTTTTTAAATATAAGTCTTCTACTATTGACAATAGAAGAAGTTATATCTATTATTATATATAGCTATATGATAATACCCCTTATCATATTGAATATTAATAGGTATTATTAATAGGTAATGGTTGGAAGATAAAAAGTTTTACATAGATGCCTAAGAATCAATATTTATCTAAAGTGGGTGAGGTGGCACAACCATAGTGCTCCTCACCAACTTTAAATATATATATATATATATATATATATATATATATATATATATATATATATATATAGATTTTATGTATAAGTTTTGTAATTCCCCATCTTTTTTACTGAGATTAGACAGCACATATGACATATTCCCTCTGTCCCTAAATAATCGTCCTAGTTGTCCCGATGCACAGTTTAAGAAAAAACAATTGACTTAATTATTTATATTGGTTTAATGTGTAGTTTCTTTTAAAGCCCATTTGTATGTGGCCCATAATTAAAATACAATAAAAAAGTAAGGGTAAAGTGGTAAAAGTGATGTTCTAAAAAGTTAAGTTTCAAACTTGACAATTATTTTGGAACGGATGAAAAAGGAAAAGAAGACGATAATTTAGGAACGGAGGGAGTAATACTTTTGACTAAAGTCTTTACTTTTTTACTTTCCCAATGCTTTAGCCATCAGTTGGTCTTCATGATTTTTCCAAACTTGAACTTATGAGGTTTGTAATTTAGTGGAATCAAAACCATGGGGCTGCCCACAGTTTTGATTAGAAACCCTTGACTAACTATCACTATTACAAATGTACCCTTCATAATCAAAATATTTTAGTTCTAATTTTGGCAATGAGTTTTTGGCGGGAACTTTCCTAAAAAGAAATATATTTTTTTGTTTATATATATATATATATATATATATATATATATATATATATATATATATATAGAGAGAGAGAGAGAGAGAGAGAGAGATATACAAAATATGTATCTCGTTTAGTTAGAAACTTAAGTTAATTTTAAAAGTATTTAGGTAAAAAAATCGTTTAATATTAGTAACAATAGAAAAAAAATGTATACCTATGGAAAAAAAAGTAACAATCTAATTATAATGTCCAAAAGTTATATTATTATTACAAAAAATATATATCTCTCACATTATACCAGTGCGAAGCACGGGCTAAATAACTAGTACTTATTATGCTAAATTCTTTGAATATTAAAAACTATAAGCTTTCTCGAGATTTAGTAATAAGGTGGTCTCCTGTAAGTCGATTTTACAGATCCTTATCCGTAAGACAGATCTATCCAAGTTAAATTAGGCAAAATTCGAAAATCTCAATGCAACCCCTTAGTTTTTGAAAATTACAGCGCCATCCCTCATATTTATATGTCTAGTGTCATTTTTTACTATTAACAGTGTCATTTTATAGTATAAAATGTGTCACTTTTGACCTTAGAAGTGTCACTTTGTATTTTTAATGAAGATTATAATTTTTTCCCTAAAAAATGTTACTTTTTAGGTTTAAATGTGTCACTTATAGTCTTAAATGCGTTACTTTCACTTTGAAAAAATGTTTCATTTTTTTATAACAGAAAACTATTACGTTTGACATTAAAGTGTTAATTTATAACAATAAAAGTGTCATTTTTTAGCATTAAATGTGCTACTTTAGACCCTACAAGTGTCATTTTGCCTTATAAATAAAAATCGTTGTTATTGACCTTAAAAATGCACTTTTTTGGCATTGAAAGTGTCACATTTTAGTATTAAATATGTCATTTTTACACTTTTTAGTATTAAATGTGTCATTTTTTAGTATTAAGAGTATTACTTTTTAGTATTAAGAGTATTACTTTGTATTTTAATGAAATTATAACAAATTTCCCTTTATAGTGGTCACTTTTAACCTTAAAATGTGTCACTTTTATTTTTAGAATGTGCTACTTTTATCTTTTGAATGTGTCGCGTTTGACTTTAAATGTGTCATTTAGCATTTCGTTAAAGTTCGTCAGGATCCGTCAAGTATCCCAAGACAATTGATGCTAATGGATGGCTAACGGAGTTGATAAAGGATTAAACTGTTAGGTTTGAGAAGTATAAGAATTTTGGTGGTAAACCTTAAAAGTGCAGGGGCACCGGAGCAAAATGAGGAACTTTACATTAATGTGTAAAACAAATTAATTCTACGGCTTGTAAGAGTTGAACCAAAAACCTCCCACCAAACTTTAAATATCAACTCTAAACCATCTTAGCTAACTTGCTTTTGGAATTTTTAGTAACATGTTATTTATTTATTATGACCCGTGAATTCCTAAATGAGGCTTCGTCTTACGGATTTAGGATTCGTAAAAATATCGTACACAAGTTTTTGTCTTTAGTAATTTAATTCGTGATTTTGGAGTTTTTTTTGTCCCACCAACTTTTTGTATATCTCTTTTTCTTGATTTTAATATTTATTAAAACAAACTTCTAAATCAGTAATTATATTTTTTGTGGACATTTCCCCTAAGGGGGATGAGAAGGGATCAAACCTAAAACCTCACATTCTATAAAGTCTCAACTCTACCACATGGTCACCCCTTAGGATCTCTAAATCAATAAATCACGATGTCAAACACACCCAAGAAAATGCTATATAAATCACCATGTAATTTGGTTTTGTAGTTTTGAACTTTTTTTTCTTATTGGCACCACAACTTTCTCTTTATATCTCTCTTACTTCTTTTTTTCAATCATTACAAAATAAACATTCAAAATTAAGTCGCTAAATTATGAAGTTAAATGCACCTTCTATGAATCTTATCATTTGAGATACGATTAGGACATCTTCATTTGAGTGTCGACCAGTCCCTTCATCAATTGCTCAAAATTGGACGTCTTCATGGCTATATAAGGCTTAAAAATTAGACTTCTCAAATCGGGCATATAATTCCTTTGCCTCAACAATGCTCTCATTAGTGATCTAGCAGGTTCATCCTAACGTAAAGTCAAATCAATATCCATAGTTCCAAGTGCAACTTCACAACAAAAGATAGTGTGCAAGTAGCAATGAATCAATGAACATAATTTAGACAAATAGGTAACGAATCAATGACCCTTATCGTGCCTCCTTCCACCACTTTCGGCAACCTCTAGCCGCAGCTTCCGACCACCAACCACCGTTGCCACCACCACCACCACCCACCACTGTCAGTCCATCGTAACCACTAGTACCACTATGGGTCTGTTTGATTTAACTTATTGATATGTGCTGACGACTTATAACTTATGACTGATAACCTATTACTTATGACTTATGACTGATGACTAATAACTGGTGATGTTTGATTTAGCTTTTTAGAAGTGTTGATTAGCTTTCATAAGTTAGTGCGTGTGTTTGATTAATGAATTACCCGGCCCAATTGGCCCAAATTCCAAGCGATCGAGCGATAGGTCTGCTGAGCTTAAGCGAGCTAGGGGCTGGACCAGCGAGCAAGGGATTTGGCTAGCGAGTTTGGGACTTGGCCAGCGAGCAATGTCGTTACGCGAGCATGATCAATTATGCTCGCCACTTCCAGTATACGTTGAGGACGGTTGAGTCCATACAAGCGTTCTTATCAAGTTGAGGACGGTTATGTCCGAGATTCACTCCATTTAGATCATTACAATTAATGGGGGAATTAATGGGATCAGTTAATGTGCCCCCCATTAATGTCATGATCAATAGTGGGCAGTTAATAGTAATCATGGGCGGTTAATGACAATCATGGGTAGTTAATGCCAATCATGGGTGGTTATTTATGGTTATCGACAGTTATGTCTTCCGGCGCATATAAAAGCTTGGCAAAAGATGGCGAGAGGTATGCGCAATCTAATTCTCTAGCCAAAACTCTGTCAAATTGCTTACTCCATTGATTATTTGTGTACTGATTTACACGCCGGAGGGCCTTTGCAGGGAGTGCCCCTGCCCAGTTTATGTTTGTTAATTCATATTGCAGAGTTGGGCTTTGAGGATTCACAAACACGTTGAAAGCCAGGTGTTTGGATTGGGCTTACTCAGTGCATCCAGATTTTTTGGACGCATCAGTTGGTTCCGTTGCCGGGAAAGAGTTTCTACGGCATTAAGATTCAGTTGGGTGTTTTATATTTTTGTGTTTTGAGGTTTTATCCATGGCGGAAAATGGCGTTAATCAGGTAGTGGCAGTCGTAGAGAAGAGCTGCATTTAAATCCTAGCCCTAATCAGGTAGTCGGGAACAATGATCCTCCGCCTCATGACGCCCGCCATCAACTTAATCAGAGGCGTGCAGTTGATTCCTTGGCTCGGAGTGCGGAAGCAGCAGTGGGATTGGCCCATGAATTTAGGGAGGAGGCACTGCGTCAACGGGCCATTTACTTGGGTCAAATGCACCAGCTTAACCTGCAATTGATTGCAATGGGTAAGCAGCCACTGCCAATCGAGCTGGATCCTTTGCCAGCTTTGTCTACTCCAAGTCAGGGGGCAGCTGTGTCTCGCACTGGCAGTAATCAGATGAATCCCATGGTCATTCCTTCTCAGCCGCGAGCACAGGGATCTAGGGGGCGCGAACAGCCAGAGGGTAGTAAAGCTAGCCATAGAATTGTCCCAAGTGTTCATTCAAGGTTGGGACCGCGAGTTGGTGAGGATTCAGCTCAATCTCGCCGACGGCGGCGTTCACCTTCGCCACCTAAGTCACATGCTCGCAGATTTCGATCACTTTCGCCACGGCGATCTCGCGCCCATAATAGACGTTCGCGTTCACCAAGGGGTTCTTACATTCGTCGGCAAAGAACTCCTTCTCCCAAGCGAACTCATCATTCTAATCTTGCTGGGGTGCCACAGGTACAGGTGGCGCAGGCCGTGGGAACTCCTCAAGCCGCTGCGCTTATGGGACCCCCACAGGCCCCTCCTATGCCAGTGGTACAGCCTCAGCTCGGGGGTGGTTTGCCTGCAACTATAAATATGCAGTATTTTGAGGATCTGAAGCGTCAGATGGAGGCCTGGGAGCAAGGCAAGGCTCTAGACGGAAATTTTTTGGGTACATCTGCCAGCCCGTTAGCACCGTGGATCGAGAATGCTCCCCCAGCACAGGGATTGATATTCCCAAACATTAAGGAGTATACGGGCAAGACCAAGGCCAGGGATTGGTTAATGTCTTTTGAATCCCAAATTGGCCTGGTGACGTCAGATGAAGCGTTGAAGATCAGAGCTTTTGTGGGCGCTTTGCAGGGGAAGGCTCTAGCTTGGATGGGAGCATTGCCACGACGCTCGATCAATAACTGGGCGGACTTACGAGCAAAGTTTTTGGCTGATTTTGGGACGGCCGGTTCGTTGGCAAAGACAAGGGCCGACTTGTCCAAGGTTAAACAAGGCGCACATGAATCAACAGCGAGCTACCTTGAGAGGTTTACCAAGGTCCTCGAGCAAGTTTCTGGTTTGACCGAGCAAGAGGTAACATTGTGTTTTGAAACTGGATTGTTGGAAGGTGAAGGTGGTTTGCGCTCAGAGTTAAGTATGCGTGAGCCAAAGACGCAAGTAGAGATGCTCATGCGAGCACAAAAATGGTGCGCCGGTGAGACGGCGAAGAAGGAAAAGAAAAAGGAGAGTAGCGAAGCTGTGGGAAATGCCAAGGGAACAGGCCAGGCAGGAAGTGGAGGCTACAATAAAAGTAAGTCTCGTTATGATCGGCCGAAGGAGTTCCTTCGTGAATCAGACTTGACCCCGCTCAACACGCTGCGTGAAGACATTATGTACGAGATAAGGAACGAGCTTCCTAATCCTCCTCGCATGAATCCAGCTACTACTGGCGAGAGAGATCAGACAAAGAGGTGTGCCTATCATGATGACTATGGGCATACTACCGAGGAATGTTGGCCGTTGAAGAAGGCCATTCAGAAGTTGATAAATGAGGGGCGGTTAGATCGTTTCAAGCGAGACGCAGGCAATAGAGGGAATGCTCCTAGGCGGGAAGCCCCACCGATTAGGGGGGTAATAAATGTTATAATGGATGAAGAGCTCACTCCAACACAGCTTGGCAAGCAGATTTACTATTTATCAAAAGTGGTGGATCGACCTACGACTTTGCAGGATGGAGAGCAGACCATTCAGTTTACTCGCAGTGAGTTGGCGAGTAATGTGGCGGGCGAGCAATCGTTGATTTTCTCAGCGCTGGTTGATGGCTGGGTCGTGCATAGAATCTTAGTGGATACAGGAGCATGCCGAGATGTGATGTACTATTCTTGCTTCCAGGGAGTTGAGTGATGATTGTTTGAAGCCGTATGCTGGGGCTTTAGAAGGTTTCACCAATCATAAGGTTCCGGTCAAGGGCACCGTCGAGTTAGAGGTGTTTATTGGTGAGGGAAGTAAGACTCGGGCTGAGAAGATTACCTTCATGGTAATCGACCTAAAATCTCCTTATAATATCATTTTAGGTGTACCGAGCATGGCCAAGTTTCAGATGGTGGCATCGATCCCACATCAGAGAGCCAAGTTCTATACCGATCAAGGAGTGGGGGTGTTCTTGAGCCAACCGCGGCGATTGCTTGATGCGTGCGAGATACTGTGAGAGAGAAAAGCAGTTAACCTTGGAGGATGGCGGCGAGAAGTTACTATCGGCACAAAGGAAACTTCGCATGTATTTGTAGGACCATCGATAGTAGCGATGAGTGCAGGGAGGATTTGGAGTCGGGTGCAAGCTACATCTTGAGCATTGAAGTCGGGGGCAGGGTCAAGCCGGCGGACGGCAATAATTGTTGGTCGGACGTCTGAGATTAATCCATCTTCTTAGGCAGTGCGGCCATTGGAACAATGCGAGCGAGAGAAGATGGCCGAGGAAGGTGTTAATAATCCTTTGCCGACACTGACGTCGGGGGGATTGGAAGAACCGAATGAGGTTGTTGAGCTTATGGACGAATCTTTGCCAACAATCATGACCGAGGAACCAGTTGAGCTCATGAGTGTAGATCAGCTCGATAAAATTGAAGATCGAGCAGAGAAGGATGAGAAGGTGGAGTGTGACACACTCCAAATGCGAGACGAGCCGAGTTCTGACTCGAGAGGCGAGCTTGAAGGGTTATCATCAGTGCTTATCGGCGGAAGATCAAGATTGGTAGAGCTTTAACACCAGAAGCGAGAACCAATTTAATCAAGCAGCTGCAAGAGAGCTTGGATGTTTTTGCCTGGCGACCAGAGGATATGCAAGGGGTAAGTGAAATTGTGGCTTTGCACCAGCTAAATGTTGATCCAACTTTTCGGCCAATTCAACAGCGCCCTAGAGTTTATTCGGTAGAAAAGGATCAGGCGATCAGGGAAGAGGTCGAGAAGCTGCTTAAGGCGGACATAATAGAGGAGATACATTACCCAACTTGGTTGGCGAATGTAGTGATGGTGAAGAAGGCAAACGGAAAATGGCGGATGTGTGTTGATTTCACAGATCTGAATAAAGCTTGCCCGAAGGATTGTTATCCTCTGCCGAGAATCGATAAATTGGTGGATGCTATTGCAGGGTTCGAGCTTCTTAGTTTTATAGATGCCTATTCTGGGAATCATCAGGTGAGAATGAATGAGCAAGATAAAGCTCTGACGGCTTTCCGAGCAGCAGGGGGGCTATATTGTTACAAGATGATGCCTTTTGGCTTGAAGAATGCTGGGGCTACTTACCAAAGGATGGTCAATAAGGTGTTTAGTTCGCAGCTCAGGAGAAACGTGGAGGCCTATATAGATGATATGGTGGTCAAGACCAAAGGGAGCGAGCATACAGAAGATTTGGGCGAGACCTTCGCCAATCTCAGAAAGAACAGTATGAAGTTGAACCCGAGCAAATGTGTGTTCGGAGTAAAGGCGGGCAAGTTCCTCGGTTTCATGGTTACTAAGAGGGGAATTGAGGCCAATCCTGAGAAAATAAAGGCATTGATCACTATGAAGCTTCCTCGCTGCATTAAGGACGTGCAGAGGCTTAATGGCAGGGTGATTGCTTTAGGAAGGTTCATCTCGAGGTCAGCAGAGCGGTGCTTGCCTTTTTTCAAGATTATTCGGGGTAATAAGGGGTTTGAATGGACTCCTGAATGCCAGAAAGCTTTTGAAGAATTAGTGAAGTATTTGGGAAGTCCACCTTTGTAGAGTAGCCCGGTCTTTGGGGAAAAGCTGTATGTTTATTTGGCAGCTACCGAGCAGGCGGTAGCCGCTGTTTTGATTAGGGAGGAAGGCAATGTACAAAAGCCTGTTTATTATGTATCAAAAGCCCTCACTGATGTAGAGGGAAGGTATTTTAATGCAGAGAAATTGGCGTACTCGCTTGTCATTGCTGCTCGGAAACTTCGAGCTTATTTTTCTGCTCACTCAATTGTTGTGTACACTGACTTACCTTTGCGAAAGATTTTGCATAAGCCGGATACTTCTGGTCGATTGCTCACTTGGTCGATCGAGTTGACCGAGTTTGACATTGATTATCAGCCTCGGCGAGCTATCAAGGCGCAAGCTTTAGCGGATTTTGTAGCTGAGACAAGCTTCAAGGATCTGGGCGAGGAGAAAGTAGAGAAAGTAGCGGGTAAAGCAGCGACGGTGAGCAAAGCAAGTCCAAAGCCGAGACCAGAGTACTGTTGGGAACTCCATGTTGACGGTTCAGCTAGCCGATTTGGGAGTGGTGCTGGTTTAGTGTTAGTTCCACCTGAACAAGATGTAGAATTTAAGAAGGCATTGCGTTTCAAATTCCCAGCTTCTAACAATCAGGCCGAGTATGAAGCTTTGATTGCTGGACTCGAGCTCGCGCAGGACATTGGAGTGCGGGCAGTGGTTGTATATTGCGACTCCCAGTTGGTGGTGAATCAAGTCAAGGGTGAATATGCAGTACATCATCCGATCTTAGTTCGTTATTGTGCAATGGTAAAGGAAATTTTAAAGGACTTTGATTATTGGGAATTAGTGAGAATTGCTCGGGAGGATAACATGTGAGCAGATTATCTGTCGAAGATGGCTGAGGATGAAATTCAATCTTTACATCCTGGAGTCATGATCGAGCATTTAGATGTGCTTGTTATTGAAAAGGAAGTGATCATGGATATTGAGCCAGCCACAAAATGTTGGATTGATGATCTCAAGGCATATATCGAGCAAGGGGTGTTACCCGAGGACAAAAAGGAGGCTAGAACTATCCAGAAGCGATCATGTCGTTATATTGTTCTAGATAACATTTTATACCGGAGGTCCTACACTCGACCTCTGTTGAGGTGTGTGCGACCGGAAATGACAGAAGGAATTCTGGGAGAGGTGCATGAAGGCAAATGCGGAGGTCATCCTGGACAGAGGTCGTTGGCCGAAAAGATTCTGGCAGCTGGATTTTACTAGATAACATTGAGGCGAGATGCTGAGATGTACGTTCGTCGATGTGACAAATGTCAGCGTTACGCAGACATTCCGTGCTTGCCATCTACCGAGCAGTCTCCTGTTATAGCTTCATGGTCGTTTGATATGTGGGGAATAGACTTGATTGGTCCTTTTCCCGTAGCTCGCTCGAAATTCAAGTACGCAGTAGTTGCTGTTGATTATTTCACTAAATGGGTGGAGGCGAAGCCATTGGCGACCATAAGTGAGGTAAATGTCATTGACTTTGTTCATGAGCACATATGGTGCCGGTTTGGGGTCCCGCGAGCAATTGTGTCAGATCATGGGACTCAGTTTTCGGAAAAAATTACTAAGGCATGCGAGCAAATGAGGGTGAAGCATTGGTAGTCATCTGTGGCTTATCCACAAGGCAATGGGCAGGCTGAGGTTGCAAATAAACAAATTCTGCACGTCTTAAAAAGGAATTTGGAAGAAAAAGCTGGAAGATGGGTAGACGAGCTACCTTCAGCCTTGTGGGCAGTCAGAACGACAGTAAGAGGTCCAACAGGAGAAACGGCTTTTTCTTTGGCTTATGGATCTGATGTTATGGCTCCGGTAGAGATGTATTTGCCCACTCATAGGGTCCTAAATTACGACATTGAGTCTAATAACACAGCTCGAGCAGCAAATTTGGATTTATTGGAAGAAAGGCGACTAGAAGCTAAAATGAGAATGGCGAATTATAAACAACGAGCAAAGGCCCACCACGACAAAAGGGTTCGCGGTCGATCATTTGTTGTGGGGGATTGGGTCCTTCGTAAAATTGAAGCAACGGGTCACCGAGCTGAATGGGGAAAGTTGTCACCAAACTGGGAAGGTCCTTTTCAGATTTCGAGGGTTATTAAGGAAGGTACTTATATGTTGCGAACAGAGGATGGTGACGAGTTAAAGCATCTATGGCATGCGGATCATTTGAAGAAATACTATTGGTAATTAACTTGCAATATGTAATTCTTTGATCCTTGTTTATGACATTAATGATGGTGAAACTCGATTGTCTTTTCAACCTTATGTTTGGAAAGTTGGTCTTCGAGTTGGTATGCGAGTTGTTTTCTCGATTATTCTCTTTATCGGACATGAACTTTTTCTTGCTCGGTTAAAGAGTTGGTGTTCGAGTTGAGTCTCCTTTAAATCTTTGTTCGAGTATAAAGGGCTTTATGCTCGAAAAGATTTAAGGAGAGGTGTCCCGGTTCTCGAATTAGTTTCTTTTTTACGAGCATAGAGGGCTTTATGCTCGTAAAAGGAGTTGATGTTCGAGTGGGATTTGGCTAAATGGTGATCGCTTTAGAGCGAGTAGGGATGATAGTTGCTTGTGAAAAATTTATATAATGCAATCATCCAAGGATAAAAGAAAGCAAGTTAAGATATTACAGGCACAAAAATTAAATTGTTTTTGAGACAAGGCACGGAGGCCAGTAAGGCACGGAGGCCATGGTTGTGATTTTACGCGCACGAAGCAGCATTGGTTTCAGTCGTTGTGGGAGCAGGTTCCTCGGTTCCCTCAGTTGCACCTAGGATGATAACTTCGTCATTGGCCTGGTCTTGGGCATTGTCGCTGGTTGTTGGGGGAGCTTGAGACCCCCAGATTTCTGTCATGAGCTCGATAACACTGGGATTAGCGACAGGGGGAGGATGCCACGGAGACAAGCCCTTCTCAGTATCGGCCTCGGCCAATGATTCCAGTTCGTCTTCATTAAAAGGTACGAGGGAATGGCCGGGACGGGCAGACGAGCAAAATAATGGATTGGCTCCCCATTCAGCGAGTTGCTTGGGGCTAATTTCTAGCCCGCTACAAGCAATTTGCCGCAAGATGTGGTTCATGCCCTGTAAGTAGAATGGGTAAGCCTCACCTTCAACACTGGTGGCGAAGTCGCTCGAGCACTTATAATCCTCAATGATCTGTTGTCTCTGCTCCTCACTGGCCAAAGAACTGGATTCCGCTAGCTTTTGCTCGAGGTTGGTGATGGTGGCATTAGCGGCTTCCAGATCACCTTGGCAAGCACGAAGTTCCCTGTGCACCCCGGCTATGTTATTTAGGGCCGTTTCTTCCGATTTTTTGGAAAGGCTTAGCTGAGAGTCCAAAATTTTCTTCTCGGCCTCAACCTGGGAAAGCTCGGTCACCTTGCTCGTAAGGGATTCCTCGGTACTCTTGAGGTCAGCCCGGATGCAGTTAATCTTTTCTTCCAAGCCATTCTTCTCAGTGGCTAGGGTATCCTTCTCGGCAGTCAGTGTTTTGTTATTGTTGAGGTTGGTTATTAGGCGTTCATACATCAGGATAGACTTGTTGGCAATCTACAAGAAAAGATGTCGATTAAACGAGAAAATGCAAGGAGAATAAGTGGTAAGAAGGAAGTGTTACCTCAGTCATGCACATTCCCATCTCACCGATCAAGACGGAGCTTGCTTGGTCGGCGTACTTTTTCTGGATCCCACTGTGATGCAGCCGTTTCATCAAGCCAAGTCCAGTAGTGGCCGGGAAACCACTTCGTTTGTTTATGCTGATGTTGTGGAGGTCAGGTACGTTGGCAAGTTCCCTAATAAGGGCAGCAGCTTTGGGCTGGTCGTCGGGCATAACAAAATTCTCCCTCTGCCAGGAAGGGAGTTGAGGAGTACTCTCTTCGACTATAGCCTTGTCTGCCTGGCGTCTGGTCCTCCTCGGGCTTTCAGTCGGTTCGATGCTGATGACTGGTGGGGAGATTTTCACTGTTTCTCGCACAGGGGATATTGGGATAAAAGATGCCGCAGGCTGACTGGGCTCGGGCTGTTGGCGTTTTGTTCCTCGGCTAGAAGTGGTGGCCGGGACCATGGGAAGATTGATGGCTGGCTGAGTTGACAAGTGCTTAGCTCGCTTGTTGGAGCTCTTCTTCGCGGCTTGCATGAATTTGCTTACGTCCGTCAACTGCTTCATATCTGCATAAGATCGAGAGAAAGTTAACCAGGGAAAAGCATAGATCGGTGAAGTTTTGAAAAAGAAAGAAAAGAAGAAAAGGGTGATGAAGTAAGAAACAGTTGAAATGTAACCAGAGAGCGAGAAAGAAGGTCGGCAGAGAGCTCCGGCACGGGCACAATCCTCGCACTCACTAGGGAACTTTTTCCCATGGCAAGATCCCCAGTATGGATGGGGAGTTTCCGTATCAAGATCGACTCGAGGTTCAACTCCTTCAATGGGTAAGTAGGAGATTCCAGCAGATCGTAGAAGACCAAGGTCGGAGGTAAGAACTCGCCAGTCGAGCACAAAATCCTGTCTGTTTTGCCCTTCTCTCGCTCCCAGCAGTTTTCTGAAGGCTTTAACTATTCGGGGTTCGCCAGCTTTGTAAGCACCTTTATCACGCTCGGGAAGTCCGTAGTCACTGATGTAGGGTGCGAACGGCCAACCAATGCTTGATTCTACCAGCAGCGCCTTCGAATCCCAGCCATCGACTTTGTTGGGACCATCAGTAAGAAGTTTGAAAAATCCAGGGTTGGAACGACTATTGATACGACCAGTTTTCTTGTCAAGGGAAAAGAGGAAAAATGTGCGGAATAAAGTCATATCGGGCTCAAACCCGAGTGATCGGCAAGCTACAATAAATGATACTAAGAACCTAACAGTGGTTAAAGTCAGGTCGCAAGGGAGAGTGTTGGACACATTCATTAATTCTACAATGAAGGGGTCGAGAGGGAGACGAAGCCTGACTTGAAAGAAGTCGAAATAGGATACCATTTTGTCTCCTTGAAAGTTGTGGCCTTCACTATCTATATCTAGGTCAAAGGCGCGAACGCGATAAAGTTTAGGGTCCATTCCTAACGAGTAAAACCAGGTACTGACCTCCTCCTCGGAATTTAAGTCTTCCCATCTGATTGAGGGGGAGGAGTACGAAGAAGCAGGAATGTATGAAGTCTGGCTCGGCCCAGGTAGTTGGTCGTTTGGGTGTGGAAGATCATCTGCTGTCTCGGTTTCACAAGGGATCTGGGAGCTATTGTCCATGGTTTGCTCGCTTAGTGGTGCGGGTTTTCGTCGACGAGTAATCAACGGAATCACATCTTGCTCGCCCTCTTCAGAGGACGAGATCGAAGGCGAAGGCATTTCTTCTGGAGCTCCATGGTCGTAGCTCCGGCCTTCAATTTCAGAGAGAGTTTCTTCGCTAGACATCCTACAGGAAGAGGAATCGAGAAGTGCAGGTTAGACATTGATTGGAAGAAGTGCGACGAAAAGGAGATTGACTGTGGTAAACACAGGTTGAAATCAGCAAACAGGGCACTGATCATGGATTTCTCGATTCCATGGGCTTGGATTGAAAGGATTGATAGACAGTGAAGAGAAAAATGAATTAAATGGGGGTCATGGCATCTAGGTGTTTGAGCAGATCGTCGGAGAATTTAAAAGGGTTAATCAACATAAACCCTAATCTAGAATTGGAAACATACAAATGCAAATGGAAACGAGAAAAAGAAGCATGAAATACCTGGTAAACTATGAAGATCTTGATGTAGAAATTCAAAAGCCCTGCGAAAGTTTAGATTCAGAAACTTGGAATTTGCGGATTCTCCAGTTGATCTTCTTCTCTCAAAACGTTTTAGAGATTTGTGAGTGGTAAAATTTTGGAAGAAGGCGAATTTTGCCCTTTATACTCAGTGGTGCCGCCGATTTGGAGGTACGAATCACTGGGCTCGTAACACGAGGCACCTGGGATGAAGCGGAATTTAATGCTCTATGGGTAAATGGGCCCGTCTTTTCAGGGTTGGCGGCTGACGGCTTAACTTCTAGGAAACGCTTCCTCAAAGCGCCTTTTGGGGTAGCCGCCTATTTTGTGTTTTGGCTCCAAAACTATTCGAATTCGGCAGATGAAAAATTTGATAATTTTGGAAGAGGTTTGAGACTTCTATGAATTCCTCCTCGTCTCGAGCATGAATGCTCGTTGGCTAGCTAGGAGTAAGGGGCTACTGAATTACCCGACCCAATTGGCCCAAATTCCAAGTCACGTGTTGGGCAGATGTTAACAGAGCGATCGAGCTAGGTCCTGGTTAGTAGCGAGCTAGGGGCTGGACCAGCGAGCAAGGGATTTGGCTAGCGAGTTTGGGACTTGGCCAGCGAGCAATGTCGTTACACGAGCATGATCAATTATGCTCGCCACTTCCAGTATAAGTTGAGGACGGTTGAGTCCATGCAAGCGTTCTTATCAAGTTGAGGACGTTTATGTCCGAGATTCACTCCATTTAGATCATTACAATTAATGGGGGAATTAATGGGATCAGTTAATGTGCCCCCCATTAATGTCATGATCAATAGTGGGCAGTTAATAGTAATCATGGGCGGTTAATGACAATCATGGGTAGTTAATGCCAATCATGGGTGGTTATTTATGGTTATCGACAGTTATGTCTTCCGGCGCATATAAAAGCTTGGCAAAAGATGGTGAGAGGTATGCGCAATCTAATTCTCTAGCCAAAACTCTGTCAAATTGCTTACTCCATTGATTATTTGTGTACTGATTTACACGCCGGAGGGCCTTTGCAGGGAGTGCCCCTGCCCAGTTTATGTTTGTTAATTCATATTGCAGAGTTGGGCTTTGAGGATTCACAAACACGTTGAAAGCCAGGTGTTTGGATTGGGCTTACTCAGTGCATCCAGATTTTTTGGACGCATCAATTAATAAGTTAAAATAGTACTGAAATCAAATATAAAGACTAAAATAGCATCATCACGATATGTGATTTACATTATTATTATTATTATCATTATTATTACTATTATTATTAATAATAATATTAATTACAATCTTATTATTATCATTATTATTTTATTTAATACTATATTTATTATTTTTATTATTATTATAACAATTATCATTATTCATATTATTATTTATTAATATTATTATAATTCCTTTTATTATCATCATTTATAATAATAATAATTATTATTATTATTATTACTTTTTGTTATTATTATTATTATTATTAAGAGGGGTAATCTTGGAATATATAAAATAAAATTTCAATAAAGAAGAGGACTTCCCCCAATTGCCGTAGCTAAGATAATTGAGTATCATCCAATAATGCCCATTAATCTTAATGAGTATTAAGCTTAATGGGCTTTATTGAATAATACGAAATACTACCCTATATTGGGTAGATAATGGTTTGGGTAAAATTCTAGCCGATCGATTTTTAAAAGTTTTTAACCCCAAAAGTCTAACGTTCTTTTTTCAACTGCAAAAAATTACTTTTTGAAATATTGTTTCGAAAATGACATCGCCTCTTTCAACAACTCTGGCAACACATTTTGGATTCGAAAATTACAATTTTTATGCAACGAAACGGGGATCGACCTAAAATTAACTCATCGCGATATATAAAAGTTGATACCGCAGTGCAACTTGGATTAGGTATATGTATCGCGATTCAAAAATTAATTCATCGTGCGACATAAAAATTGGTACTGCAGTGCAATTATAATAGGTAATTACACTATTGAACCAAAGTGCAAAAATTAATGTAATGAAATTGATGAATCGCAGTACAATAGGACTAGGCAGTTAAATTATTGAACCGTGGTGCAAAAAGTATTGCAATAAAATTGATGAATCGCGGTTCAATAGTCAATGCACCGCGATTTATTTATGTAGCGCGCCTCATGTTCATTAAGGGTATCGCTGTCTATTCGCGTAAAAAAAAATCTTTTTTCAGTTTAAAAAAACACGATACTGGAACGATTAAAAAACTTTGAAAAGCGAACTAGCAATTTTTCCTAATTGTTTTATCAAAACTTAATGGGTAACACCCAATGGCCAACCCTACATATCAACTAGAGATGTTAAAATGACCGGGAACCGCAGGGTTGACCCTAAGGGTTAGGGTCGGAAAAACGCAATACTTTTAATAAACGTGCTAAACGGGTCGACCCTATTGGACAGCGGGTAAATGGGTTGTCCTGCCGGGCAAACGGGCTTACCCCGCGGGCTGGGGGAATTTTTTAGGCGGAAAAAAGGCTAAAGTCAAAGACGGGTCACTTGGTCAGTCCGTGTGGTGTCTTCTGTCTTCAGTTCTTTCACTCTTCAGTTCACGGCTTCGCCTTCACCCGACAGGGCCGACACCCAACCAAAACGGCGAAAAGGGGAAAACAAAACAGAGTTACAGAAACGGCAGAAGGGAAGGGCCGTCGTCTACTCGTCTTCAATCTCGCCGTCGACGTGTCGTCTTCAATCTCGCCGTCATCTTCAAGTGAACTGGTAAGTTTCTAATGAAACCCTAATTTAGAAATTATTAATTATTGAGAACTGAGAAGAAGTATGAACTGTACTTGAAGTCTTGAACCAACATTGATCATTTGTTTCACATTATATAGGAACCTGTGAACTGATGAATTCCGTTCATTCACGGAGCCGTTTTTTGTGATTACATTTTCTGATTTTTATTCCATTCAATTAGATATTTAAACCTACAAACAGGAAATTGGAAGCCAATGATGAATTTATGAATTTTCAGGGTTCTAATCTTTCCATGTTTCCAATCGTGTATCTGAATTCCTTATCTTTACCATATCTGTATTACTGGACTATTCCTTTGATTGTGTTTTTTTTTTCTTTTCAATTGCATATTTCCTGAACTTGAATTGAGTGTTGTTGGAATTTGATCTGTATCGCTTTGAACGAACTTGATTTTGGATTCTCTGTACTGGGTTTTCAATTTTATCAGATATTCTATCCCTTTGTGTGTGTGTGTGTGTGTAGATCTCTTTATCTGAGACCGGTGATTCATTGTTAAGGGATTGGGTTTGCTTTTTATTCATGAATTTTCATTGAGATTCCCCATCTGCACCTTTCCCTATTCTCTTGGGGCTTTTCAGTTTAACTTTTGCAACTGAACTTTTGGGTTTTGTTTGCCTTCTCTGAATTGGTTTGTGAAGCCTCTTTTTTTTTTTTTTAAATATGAAAAGCTGTTTTAAAGTTAGGTACCAAAGTAACTGCCTTAGTGAAAGTTGTTTTCTGTAATTTTTTATTTTTGAAGTAGATAGCTTGATTGCTTTTAATTCATTGTCTGAAAAATTGATAATGTTTTGTTTGTTGTTTACTTGGTTAATGAGATTCCCTTGTTTGATGAATTAGCTTGAGCTGTTTGTTGGATAAATTAAAGTGGTAGAGGGAGACTGTAAATCAGAAATTCCACAAATGCATCATGAACTTGAATTCTCCTAATTTGGCTTCTGACCTTCAGTTAATGTTACAACCATGGGCCTCAGTCCAAATTCATTATCTAAATGGGTTGCCATGTCTAATAGGGCCGACCCTATTAAACCGAGACCTACAGGGTTAGGGTCACGATTTGAGTGGCATGTTGGCCCTGCAGGATCACGACCCTTATAGGGCTGACCCTGTAGGGTTGGGGTCAACCCAATTTAACATCAACACCCTCTTCTTAAGACAAAATTATCACAAGCAATAAGCCCTACCCTTTTGCTTTGACAAACCCTCTAGATTAGTACAAAAATAGTATGGATGCACATGATAAATATGAGGTATTCAACAAATGCACCTCGAAATACACTTAATCCAACGATATTTGAATTCTAAGCCAAAAGAAACACAAGTTCTGAATAAATAGAAAACTTTACAAGCTGCAACGTTTGGTTCAATTTGGCAACAACCATTCATTTAGACCCATAAAAAATTCTCAAAACGATTTAAAGATATAAACTTTGTAGTCCTCGGTCAACATCTTTTACATACGAGCAATAATTGTATGCATGCACGTGATAAAAATGAGGTACTCCATAAATGCACCGCTAAATATGATAAGAATAGATCTCCTGTAATACGGTCTTATGGATCTTAATTTGTAAGGTGGAGCCCCACACTTGTACAGCTAAAAGCCCCACTCTCGTACAGCTCAAAGCCCCACTCTCGTACAGCTCAATCCACCAAGACACGACAAGTCGGGTGAGGAGGATCCGTCTTACCTAAGTTTTTGTCGTATAATAATGCAACGATATTTTCATTCTAGGCCAAAAGAAACACAAGTACGACCGAATAGAAAACTAAATGATGTGAACCCAAGAACGGTTACAAAGAAATTAACCAACCTTTGAATTGCGAAAACGATGTATAACAACGAATCAAAAAAATTGATAGGGAGCTTCCCTCAACCATAGGGTGATAAATGGATCCCTAGAACCTTGGGGTGCAACTTTGACCCGCTAGTCGCAATTAACTAGAAACCAACGTTATGGAACGCTACAAACTTGCAGCTCAACAAGCTTAGTAAGTTCGAAGAACAAGAAATTTCCAAATAAGAAATTCTCTCAATTATGTGAAGAAATCTCCATTCAATCAATATAAATATAACGTAACCCTAAAACAATGTTATGGAAGCCCTTTTATAGTTTCAAAATAAACTAGGGCAAAAACAATTAAATTAGGAAATAATAAAACCAAAACCTAATTTGAAAAGGAAACATAATTTACTAACACTGCCGATACGTTAAGACACTGCTTCCATTATTCTTCAACTTTCAGTCGACATTGGTAAGGGATAATGCGTTCACATGCGTAAGTTTCCCAAATAACACTACCACCCCCCTAAAGTCCTTAAAGTTTAGTCCTTTGTCATTCCAAGTCCTTAAACTTTCTATTTGGATCCAATAGCTTCAAGAATGCACCTCAATGTCAAATATAGTCTTCGTTTTGGATTGGACCTCCACCACAAGCGCCATTAACGCATCTTGAGTCTTCTTCGTTTGTCCACAAGTCATTGGGCCTCCATCAATCTTCAATGTATCTTTGAAATTGGTTCTCGTTCCTTGACTTGATCCAATGGTTGGTCCTCGGTCCGCATCACTAAAGCTCCTAAATTTAAGGGGTCAGATTGATACTAATTATAATTGTGGCCAATTTAAAGAAATTTAGAAGCTTAAGGGAAGATTGTGAGTACAACAAACTATAAGGTTAAAGTGTTAAATCCAAAAAACCTTCTTGTCTTCCTCTAGTATCTGTTACGCCATTGATGGGAGTATGATTCATCGTAAGACAAATCTTATAAACCAACTTAATTTTATAACAAAATTGATAAACAAAACCATTAGCAATAGAAGAGATAGGTAAAGAAATACCATTAGCAATCGTAACACAATCATTACCTGTGTACGGAGTAGAATGAGACATAACTCTGAACGAGGAAGTCATGTGATTAATGATTTGCTGCACCGGAATCCAGGACAAAAGAAACGGGAGCTATGGAAGATGATTCATTCGGAGACAGAGAGGGTACTGTGGAGGAAGGAGAGTGAAAGGCTCAGTAAGCATAGTTGTTACGGTTGGTTAGACGCGTCAAGGTGGTTTGGCGGGGCGAGCCAACCCACAACCACTTCAACCCGTCATTTGGTGGGGCGGGGAGAGCCGGCCCAAAAAAAGTGACGGGCCTAAAAAATACCAACACAGTCCACCTAAAATAGGTGGCGGGGCGGGCTAGCCCAACGGGCTCAAGTTATTTTGACAACTCTAGGCAAGCCAACCCACAACCCACATCAGCCCGTCATTTGGCGGGGCGGGGCGAGCCGGCCCAAAAAAAATGGCGGGCCTAAAAAATACCAATCCAACCCACCACTTTTAGGTTGTGGGGCGGGCTAGCCCAACAGGCCCAACCCATTTTGATAGCTCTACGGTTGGTGCATTGCGGGACAATATGACCTTGTTTATTACACAACTGTCTTGTACGTGTTTGGTTAAAAGAAACAAAATGATTATTGTGCTAGTAGTGTCCTACTTAAATTTACTTGCTCTCGATAATTATATTTACGTGCCATTAACCAACGAATGAGCTTGGTGAAACTCAGCTTGATCCTATAAGAAGTTTTCCATAACTGCTTCAATTTTTTCAAATACCATTTTCGGAATTTTGATTACCGTGAGGGAAAATATATATTTTTTTGATAAGTAAAGGTATTATATACGAATAGCGTCAAAATAGGTGACGCGGCCTATGTGCAATAAAGAGAAGATACAAGAGATCTCAAGCTACACGAGCTGGAGGGAATTCCTTATCACTTCTAGATAGTGAGTAGGAGTCTGGGAAAGGTCCATTGACTCAGGGCACCAAGAAGAAATAGTCTTGTGACCAAGTATTTTTAAGCTTTTCTAAAGACCCTTCCTCGTTATCAAAAGCCCTCCTATTCCTTTCCTTCCAAATGACCCAACAAGCCGCCAATGGAGTAACCTCCCATCGAGAATTTTTCTTGCTTCTTTTGTATAGAGACCAGCTCAAGAATAAATCCAAAACTGATCTAGGCATAGCCCCGGCAATTCCAAACATGCCAAAAATCCAATTCCATAAATCCGTCGCCATGGGGCAATGAATCAACAAATGATCCACGCTTTCATCGCTCCTTTTACACATGTAACACCAGTTAACATAGATCTTGTGCCGCTTCCTCGAGATTATCCCCTGCTAAGATGGCTCCATGACAAGCCTCCCAAGCAAAGAAGCCTACACGATCGGGTGCTTTAGTCTTCCACAACAACTTCCAAGGAAAATGTGTTTCTTGCATTCAAGAATCGGGAGTAGACGGACTTAACCGAGAACACTCTTCCTCTGTTACCCTCCCACCTAATGCATCCTCACCATTTCTTCCCACTTGTTGCTTATAAACCATATCAAAGAATTCCACACAAGAATCCATTTCCCAATCCCAGAAGCATCTACTTTAACGTATGGTTCTAATTACCAGTATCCCCCTCGAACTTGAAGAATCGAGCTTACCAAACAGCTTCTTATCAAGAGCCAAATTAAACAGATCCGGAAACAGCCTCCACAACTCCACCTCCCCACACCATCTATCTTTCCAAAAACGGATAGTGGATCCATTCCCTATTTCAAAAGAGATGTGTCTCACAAAAGCTTCCCAACCTTTACGAATCCCTTTCCAAACTCCCACCCCATATGTCGCCGAAATACTTGTTCGGGTCCATATGTTTACGCCTTCCCCATATCTCGCATCCTACCAATTTCCTCCACAACCCTACACGATCACCATGTACCTCCATAACCACTTAGCAAGCAAGGAAGAATTGAAGACTCTTAGATTCTTGATCCCTAAACCACCATCTCTCCCGTTAGCCCGAACCTTATCCCATTTAACAAGATGATGATTGCTCTCCCCACCCGAACCTTCCCACAAAAAGTCTCTTTCCAATCTTTCAAGGTCACAAACCGAAGAAGGCATCACTAAGAGGGACATGAAATAAGTAGAGAGGTAGCAGTACTTTTGACTAGAGTGAGCCGCCTTGAAAGCAACTGCTTTCCAACCAAACGTCTTTCAAATCTTTCCAGATGTGTTCGGTGTTTTTCTTTTTAAAAGGAGCTCCAAGGGTAGGCCCAAATAAGAAGAAGGAAGTTGAGCGCTTTACATCCAAACCAAGAAGCTAAAAATCTATGTTCTCCACCCCCCAACCTAATAATTTCACTCTTAGCTATATTAACTCGAAGGCCCGACACTATCCGAAGAACGCCAATAACAAAGTAAGGTAGCCTAACCGAGTAGCCTTAGCATCACATAAAACCAGAGTATCATCTGCAAAAAGAATATTGGAAACCGAGACCACCTCATCTCCTCTCCTCCCCACCTCAAACCCTCGAATAAAACCCCCTGAAATTGCCTTATCCATAAGCTTACTCAAAGCCTCCATAACACTAATGAACAGGAATGGAGATAAAGGGTTTCCTTGGCGTAATCCCCTCGAACTATCAAAAAATCCGGCGGGTTCTCCATTAATCAACACTGAGAAGCGAGCCGTAGAGATACAAAAGTATATCCATTTTTTCCACTTCTCCCCAAAACCCATTCTACCCATCAAGTACATAACATACATTCTTTGGCTCCTCTTCTGAGACGAATGCAGCACAGAACATACATTCATTTTTGGAAGATCTTCTGGTTCGTACTCCAACATGAATTTCACCAATGATTTGAGAAATTGGATGGTCTTTGCATGTTCTTGTTATAGCAGGAATGTGATGAGATGCTGCTGTTTCTTCATGACAGGGTTCAAAAGGAGGGCTAGAAGGAAGACCAGTTGTGTCTTGATGAGTGTTCTGTTCAGAGTTTGGTTCATAGGTGAGTTGAGGAATAGAATTTTCAGGTTCAGAAACAAAGGGTTCTGGAGCAGAGTTTTCTTGAGCAGAGTTGAAGTCTTCTGCTGTCCCATTTGATAAGAGATGATGGACATGGATGTTTGATTGAGTTGCTGGTGGTGGATTAGGTATATGAGAGGTTGAAGGTTGGGAAGTACCTGTCTCAACATTAACAAAGTCATCAGCAACATTTGGAGCCACGAGTGGCTCTAATAAATCAAATTCATCAAATGATACATGAACAGATTCGACTATTTTCAATGATCGTTTATTGAAAACCCTGTAAGCTTTGGAGTATAAAGCATAACCCAGAAATACACCTTCATCGGCTTTATGATCAAATTTGCCTCTGTAGTCATTACCATTGTATACTACGAAACATTTGCAACCAAAGATTTTAAAAAAATCCAATGTTTGGGGTTTTACCTCTCCAAAGTTCATAGGGTGTTTTACCGTGAAATTTGTTGATCCGCGACCGTCGTTCCGAGTGAAGCAGTGTGTTGACCGCCTGTATGTTTGGGCGCCTTTGCTTCGAGCATAGTTTTAGCAGCTTCGATAAGTGTTCAGTTTTTCCTTTCTGCAACACCATTCTGCTGTGGTGTCCTTACAACAGAGAAGTTGTGACCTATGTCGTGATCATCACAGTACTTTGCTATTCCATTGTTGGTGAACTCAGTACCATTGTCTGATCGAACGTCACTGATTTCATCTAGTTTTTGCGTTTGCAGTCTTCTGAACAATGCTGTGAGAAGATCGTATGTGTGGTCTTTAGAAGACATCATCTCTGTCCAAGTGTATCTTGTATAATCATCCACTACTACAAGCGTATATCTGTGACCACCATAGCTGATAGTAGTGACGGATCCGAAGAGATCCATGTGAAGAAGCTGTAGAGGTCTCGTCGTTGAGAGTCCTGGCTTGCTTTTGAATGATGTTTTTGAGAGCTTTCCCATTTGACAAGCTTTGCAAGCACGATCATGATCAGCAGAGACCTTTGGTAATCCCTTAACTAGACCTTCTTTGGAAAGCTTGGCCAGATATTTGAAGTTCAAATGGCTGAGTTTTTTATGCCACAACCAGCTTTTGTCTTGAGCAGAGTTTGCCACAAGACATAGATTAGCAGACTTACCGTAGGCATTCAAATCTATCACATAGACATTCCCTTGTCTATGTCTAGTAACCAAGGTTGAGCAAGAGACTGGATCCTTGATATCACATCTGTTTGAGGAGAATTGACATATAAGCCCTTTGTCACAGAATTGAGAAATACTCAGGAGATTATGTTTCAAGCCTTCTACTAGAGAGACTTTTCCAATAGAGAGATTTCCTCGAATGATGGATCCATAGCCAATCGTTCTTCCTTTAGCATTGTCTCCGAAGATGACTGGAGGGCCTTCCGCTTCAGAAACGTTAGAGAGAAGGCAGGATTCTCCGGTCATGTGTCTTGAGCAGCCGCTATCCAGATACCATACATCTGTCTTTTCTGAATTTGAGCTAGAAGCAGCTACAAAGCACACCTGAGATGTAATGGTAAGAAAATCATGATCCCCTTTTATTTTTTCTTATGGGTCCAAATGGTTAGCGTATTTTTGGAACCCATACTTGCCTGATTTTTGGAATAGGGGATCCAACAGGCTTCATGATGGATTTCAGCAGACATTCATGGACCAAGTGGCCAAAACACTTGCAAAATATACAGTGATGGAAATTACAGAAGTCTACATGATCATGCTGGATGTTGGAGGGTTTTTGAACATTTTTCTTAACAACAGCTTTTGATTTAGCAGTCTTGTTAACAGCAGGCTTTGGGGCATCTGTGTGAGGTTTCTTGATTCTGTACACAGCAGTCTTTGCTTTAGCAGAAAGGTTCTTGCTGGTAGTAGATTTTGATACCTCATACATTTTGCCTTTAAGCTTAGTATCAACATTCTGTGTAGTAGAAGCACCATCTGTTGTGCTTTTGATGAATCTGATAGGTTTAAGCAGACTTTTCGTAGGCCCTGAAGCAGCAGCTTTTGCTTTCACAGAAGTGCTGGTGGAGGGCTGTTGAAAGTCTGCCCCACCTTTTGCAGATTTATCTCCAGCAGATGATTGCTTTGCTTTCAAAGCTTCACTGTTCTTGATAATTTGAACCTTAGGGTATTTATAAGGAGTAGTAGTGTAGCCAATTCCTTCTTTACCCTGGTTAGGTTTCTGATATTGTGCAGGAATATTACTATTCACTGTAAAATGTTCATTTTCTTGTTCAGAGGTTGCACTAGAAATGTTATTAGAGAATCCTAGCCCAGATTTATCTGTTAAGGGCTTCTGATCTCCAAGGATTTGATCAAAGACTGCCGTTGAGTTATTCCATGAGTTAATGGTTTTTTGCAATTCTTCTTTCTCAGCAGATAACTCTTTGGCATGATCAATAAGGCAAGCAACCTTTTCATTGAGAAACTTGTTCTCTTCTTTTAGCTTGATACTTTCCTGCTGGATTCCATGAAGAGTTTTTAACTCGGCTTCCAGCATGGATTTCTCAGTTCCCAGCTTCTCATGACTTTTAGCTAACTTTACGTAGGCCTTTCTAAATTCATTGAATTCCTCAAGCATATCTTGCGCATCCTTGAGGATTTCTTCTTTTGAAGGCTCTTTAGGAGGTTGTTCGATGTTAGCTTGAAAAGGAGAGTATTTAATTTCACTATCTGAGTCATAGGTGGGTGGTGAATCGAGAGCAACGAGGCAAATGTGTGCCTGCTCGGATGAGTCATCACTATCATCCTCATCAGAATCAGTTTCAAACCAAGTAGATACATGATTTTCTTCTAAGTCCTCAGCCAGTAGACCTCTATGTTTTAAAAATGATTTAGAAGGTCTTCTCTTATAGGCTTCATATTTTGGTTTAGGACATTTAGAAGCGAAATGACCAGGCTTCCTGCAATTGTAGCAAACCAACTCATTGTTGTGTGAGTTTTCAGCAGACTTTCTGAAAGTCTGCTGGTTTGCTTCCTTCTTTTTGTTAAATTTTGAGAACTTTTGAAATTTCTTAACGAACATGGCAAATTGCTCGTCAGAAAGTATTTCATTCTCATTCGAAGAAGTAGATGGTTTATTTTCTTGGGCAGGAATATCCTGAGAAATAGCAGAGAAGGAAGGAAGTTTAAAATGTTTTTCCTGTTCTTGAGCTTGAAGTAATTCTTGCTCATAGACTGTTAAACTCGCATACAAGCTTCTGAGATACATGGAGTTCAAGTCTTTGGACTCTTTTATAGCAGTGGTTTTTACATGCCACAAACTTCCTAGAGAAGCTAAAAATCTCATATTTACTTCTTTAACACTATATTCTTTTCCTAAAGAGTAACAACTGTTTACTACCTCACAGAATCTGTCGTAGGCTTGCCGTAAAGTCTCCTTAGGATCTTTTCTGAATGAGTCGAATTGCTGAATATAGTTGTACTTCCTGTTGTCTCTGGTGGGCAGGTCTCCTTCTAGATATTCTACTAAAGCTTCCCACATTTCCTTGGCAGTTTTGCATCTGATGATCTGTTGGTATGTGCTTGTGTCGACAGAGCTGGATATAATGTGAATAGCTTTGCTGTCGAGTTCAACGAGCCTCCTTTCTTCGTCTGTCCATTCGTTCATGGATTTAGGTATCTCTGGAGGACCACTGGCTACTTCGGCAAGTAGGTTGGGTTTCATTGGAATATAAGGACCTGTTAGAACACATTGCCACAACCGATTGTCAATAGAGTTCATATATCTCATAACTTTATCTTTCCATACTTCGAAGTGGCCTTCGTCCAATATTGGGACGTGGCTAGTATTTGAAGTAGGTAGCATATAGTGAGCCATAGGATCTATTCACAAGAGGTTAAGCTTGGAAAAAATGATTTTTCAAAGAATCAGGCTCTGATACCAATTGTTGGTCCCAAAATGGCTCAATCTAGGCTAGAAGGGGGGGGGGGTTGAATAGCCTAGTTATGTTTTATAAAAACTTTTCTTTTAAAAACACTTCTTAATGATTTCTTGAAAGATTTGTTTAGAAGTGTTAAGGCAGTGGAAATAAGGCTGAATCTGAGTTGCCAAGAGTGCTGTGAAATAGTACAGATTCTGAAGCAGTTCGACACAAGCAGTTAATGAGAAATGTAAGAACAGTTCAAACAGCACGCAGGAATTTGAAGTGGTTCGTACTGTGAATAGTAATACATCTACTACCAAAGTGGTTAGCTTTGGATTTTAAAAGTGCACTTGTTTATCCACTAGGTTTATGAGTGAGATCACTAATGGATCGTGTACAAAATAAGTTTTTAACCAAATGTATAAAGGTGAGAGAAACAATCAATGATTAATTGTTCTCTTCACGTGCAGAATTAAAAGAACAGTTTAATGACAAGCAAAATGAAGCTGGAACGAATTTATGATGGTAGATCTGCAGCTTCAGAAAGTTTGGTGAAGTGTTAGTCTTTGTCCTTTGATCTCTTGAATGCTTGAATGTTGAAGATGAAGCTTGAGAGTTCTTTTATGTGCAAGAGTTATGTCTTCAGATCTTCAAAACTTGAATATATACCAGGAAGAGACCTTTGGACCGTTGGACCGAAACAGGTTGAATTGTGTCCAACGTTCTTTTGCATTGAATGCAATTCGGCGCTTTGGGAGATGTAACAGCCACAGTCATCAGAGATGCAGTGTGCAGAGAAGACATTACTAAACAGAGTAATGTTTCAGAGTGCAGGCTCTGCAGCTTGGAAAGTCTTCTTAGCCAAAACGGGTAATGTCTTCAGTCTTCAGGATTCAGGAGACAGTCTGGACAGATGTCATCATGCAGAGTTGACTTCTTGTAAGTGATATCTGATGAAGACATAGTGACTAGATATCTTCGAAAATATCTAAATAGGTGTACACGTGTCATATTTTGAGATTTGGCCAAATTTGATTTTTCGGTCTTTGAGCAGACTTCAAAGTCTGCTGGTCCTTTAAGGCTGCTGACGAAGCTTGATGTTCGGCGCCTAAGAACTAACACTTAAACAGTTCTAATACACATTGATTCTAAGACAGTTGCCACACTAATCGGTACGCAGCCCTTTTAGTCACTGTGCAATAGAATCAGAAGATGACTCAACCAAATCTAGAAATAGGAATCAACAACAGCTCATGCAAACCCAACAACCTGCAACCCAAAATCCTGATCACCCCACTACCAGTGCTTACTCAATCGGCCAAGCTCACAAGGCGGAACAGAATTCTTAAAGAGCTCACCACCACGGTCATCCTCCACTCGGACGGAATAGAACTCACAAAGGGCTCACCACCACCGTCGCACACCACTCACAGCTCACAGAGAACAATGGTGAAGGAGGGAAGAAATCTGCCGAAGGTTTCGGTATAGGACAGAGATGAAATGGGATTTAATGGAGGGCTCTCTAACTCACAGTTTCTCTCTCTCTGCTCTCTCGGTGCAACCGCCCATGGCTCTGCACTTTTAGCTACAGCTCACGGCCTCTCTGCTCACAGAATCCCACACTCTCGCTCACAGTCCCACACTCTCTGTTCACGGCACGCTCACATGAAGAACGGCAAGAACAGAATCAAACCATCACCGGTTAAACACCCACCAGATTTAGGAAACACTCAACTCACTGTTTCACAAAGAAAGAAGACGGAGAGGGAAGACCAACCTAATCTAGGGTGACAGAAGGACTAAGGAGAGAGAAGGGACGGACGGCTGGAACTGGGTTTTCTTCCTGACTCTGCACTCAAAAAAACCATCAGCTCACTCTCCACAATATCTATGCAACCCACGGCCTCTCTCTCTCAACAAATGACGAAGGCAAGGCTGGATAAAATAGGGCGGCTGCAGCAAAGGACACTAACAGGGACAGCAAGGAAAACGATTACAACAAATGGATAAGGAGCTGAGCTGTCAACCATTTTCCCCAAATAAATCACCAACAAAGGGAACCGGCTGAACCAAATGCAAGGGACGGGATGGGCTACCAAGTCACTAATGGGCCAAGTCACTAATGGGCTTAGGGAGAATAATTAGAGGCTGCCACTATTAACAGAATTTGGGCATCACAATTTCTAACATAGAGGAACAAAACAAGTGCCAAGATTTATCTTTGGGCAGATTACCCCAGGAGAGGAGGATCCTCTGAAACCATAATTGCTTGGGACTCCTCCACATTACTCTCTCCGTACTTTACCACATAATAAATTTTAATTTTAAAGGGCTAAAATGGCAGCAGGACCACACTCAGACTCACTCACAGACAGCATATGCATACTGATTCATATAATATTAATTCCAACATACAAGCTGCCCATGATTTCATATTTTCAGGTCAAGCTCATTTCCAAATACGGATTAAAGAAAAAAAGTGGTCCGCATCCATAATAGGAAATGTCACATGTTCTCGAGATTTAATATTAATACATAAATGGTGTGTAACGACCTGAGCCCGAGAGGCGGTCCGTTACACGTAGCGCATACACTGGCCCACTGAGCACGCAGCACCTTGGGTCATCAGGCTCACCACAAGCCGACCCAAAAGTCCATGGATGATGTTGGTGCCCAGTAGTAGCGCATGACTACCTTATAAATCAAACACAAGTTCCACATCTACCCGATGTGGGATTGGGGTATTACATGGTGGGCTAGGGTACAATTGCAATTTGCACATGAATGTATATAATACGAACCTAAATGTACTTTCTTCTTCAACTAGGCTTTTATAAAACATAAACTGTACTTTCTTCACAACATCTTGCTGCTAAATTAGCAAATTTTTCACACATTTCAAACCACATACTCAGTAATAACATTGCTTAGGCGGGGAAATTAAAGTAAACTAATGAGATTCTTTCCTACTTTTTACCGACCTTCTGCAATGAACAGGACATGTTATGCTTTTGCTTTTGCGTGCTGCGTTGGGGTTGCAGGAGAGAGAAAATGTGAACTTCATCCTATTAGTAACATGTAGAAACCTGCCATTACCAAGAAAACCAATTGAGAATGCATGCATAAAGTAGCAGAAGTAGACACAAATGTTAAAAGACCACGCAACCCACCAAATATTAGGTCTTTCAAGTAATAAACCCACAATTTAATTCTTGATCAGAGATGAATCTTAATACCAAGATATGGAAAACGACGTCCCCAGTAGAGTCGCCACTGTAAGTGCACCAGAATCTCCCGGACCACGTGCTTCCTTTTCTAGGGAAATGCGACATGCGGAAGAAACATCACTCTTTTCATTCCATCCTCTTTTGTCTAGGGGAAGTCGAAATTAAAAGTACGAAAGGAATGTTGTCAAAATGCGCGTTGAATACGCTTCGGTCACTGAGTGTGATTAAGTCCATTATGAGTGCTTTGGATTTTTTTATATCAGTTTATCCCTTGTTAAGGGGATAACAGGATGTAGAAAACACATCACCCTTTCATTCTCATCTTCCCTTGTCTAGTGGAAAACGAAAAAGTGCAAAAAATGATGTTGTGAAGGCGCGTGGGAACACGTCTGCCTCACCATGGACTTATATATATTCTGGATCGCTGTGAGTGCTTTGGGTTTTCTATATCAGGTTATCCCTTATTTAGGGGATAACAGAATGCAGGAAATGCATCACCCTTTTCATTCTCTTCTTCCATTGTTTAGGGGAAAACGAAAAAGTGAAAAAAAAAAAAAAGGATGTTGCGGGCCCCACTGTGATACAAAATGTTGCAACAGAGTCGTCATCTTTATTTTAAGGAGAAACAAAGAAAAATAAAAAATAACCAGGGTTTGTAAAAAGGGGGTCGTAGACTAAGTTACGAGTTGGGAAGGGGTTAGGCACCCAACTCGCTCTTTCGGTCTCAAAAATAGTTTTTGGCTAAAATATGTTTTTATTATATTTATCTAGCAAATGAAATAAAGCATTTAAACAAATATAACTGTATCTATATTATTTACAGACTTGCAGCCGCTTCCTTCCAGAAGTTACAAATACATTTATAAATATTTGGTCATAATAATGGCTCTTTTTAGTGCTATTTTCTATAGAAATCCGGGCAGCATAACTGCTTATATTTTTACATCGGGCCGTCTTGAAAATAACACTTTTTATAAAACCTCTTAATGGTTTACCTTTAAGAGCGTATGTTGCGCTCGCTCTGTCCTTCCAGGAGAGGGAGTCTTTTTGCTGCTGTGGATATTCGGGCAGAGTAACTGCTTCCGAAAGTTACTTTACCGGAACCGGAGCAACAGCTGCTTTTTGTTGTTCGATTGTCTGGCGGAAATCGGACAGAGCAACTGATTGCTTCTGGCGGATTAGGCCTCTAGATTCGGGCAGGGCAACTACTCTTTTTTTGGATTTTTGGACCGGGGGAATAGGGTGGAAAACTAGCTGGAAGGCTAAGGCTCACTTTGACCGGTTGATTTTGAGTTTGGAGGAGATTTGACGGAGTTTCGAGGCTTATAGGAGGAGGGATACTCTCTCTCTCTTGCTAACAGCGTAAACTTTCAGTGGTTTCTTTACTGCGTACGATGAAGTGAAACAGTGTGCGGAGTGTGTGTTGTGTCTTCGACCTCTTTCTCTCACTACCGAAGGCCTCTATTTATAGGCTGAAGGAGGGACTTCGCTGTCATTAAATTTTTTTTCTCTGTGCTTCATCTGCTTGTATCGCGCGCTTGAGAGAGTGTACTAATTCTCAAATCGGAAGAGCATTATTTGGCTCTGGGCTCCAACCCCCTAAGGTCTGGGCACCGCGCCTGCTTTGCATGGTGCTGGTGCCTGGTTCCAATTTTATGCCTCTTTTTGACACTTTAGCCCCTGCATTTCACTGTTTTACGCATCCTGCTTTGTCTTTTGCATCTTTAAACCCTGTAACTTGACATTTGTTAAGTTTTAACAGGTTTTGATATCGCATGTTATGTCACATACCAGAGGTACGGAATTGGGGTGTCTACAGAGCCCTCAACGATGAAGTCTACGGATAATCCGCAGCTTACAACAAATTCTATCTAACGAGGCTCTTAAAAGTGCCTCGATAGGTACCTTATTGAGGCTTTTTGAACCTCGAGGCACTTGGACAAAGTGTCACTTGTTTTGAAGCCTCAATAGACTATTGAGGCTATTCCAAGTGCTTTAAAAGACCGCTACTTTATGAGGCCCATGTATAAGCCTCAATATATTTTCGGTAGTGTCACTTGAAAGTGCCTCGTAAGATAATTTGAAATATGAAAAGTTAACTATTGTGGCTCTTGTAAGTGTCATTTTAGAAAATTAAATCTGTTTTAACTACCATCAAATGCCTCAATAAGACTATTGAAACAACACCTCCAAGTGCCTCAATAGCTAATTTATGGAGGCAGTTGTATGGCTTGCTATTAAGGCAGTTCAAAATGCCTCAATATCTAATCTATAAAGGTTGTTCTTCCACTTGCTATTAGGGCACTTCAAAAGGCCCTATTGAATAATATTAAGGCAATATAAAGAGCCCCGAAAGGGCAATAACATCTCCTTGCTCAATTTATTTTCATGCTATTATAGTTTTATCTATAAACAAGATATCAAAAAAGTATAAAAAATATAATTAACAAACACAAGTAATCGTCAAAATGCTATCATAAATTAATCATCAAGACTTTAATTACATTCTCCTAGGCCAAGTATAATTAAAGCATATCACACTAAAACTAACCATTCGTTGGCAGTATCACATGAGCAAAAATAATACAAGACACTAATAAAACATCTACCATTTATCCTAACTAATCTATGATGTTCTCCATGTCGAGTATTTTGAGGTTGCAACTAGCTTGAGTCAAAATCCAACGGTGTTTACCTATAAAATTTATAAATTTAATTAGTAGAAGTAAAAATATGACATACATACGCACATCATAACAATGAATGGCTTAAATAATACACACATACCAATGATAAAGGCCAAGCTATAAGTGCTCCAATCGCATCTCCAATTGTTGTAAAAAATCCATATGACCTTATTAACTCTTCATTCCATTCCACGGGAACTTGAATGGATACTTCACACCAATTACAACTTAAATATGCACCTCCCACTTGTGTTTTTGGATCAATACTAGAGATGATTCCCTTGGAAACAACTTAGTCTGAATTTACTATACTCTTAAGAGATACTATTGCACCAGCCAAAAAATAAATAAAATAAATCCCAATCAAAAGAATATTAACAAACAACCATGAACTACACTATCGACAACTATACTATCTTGCTTTTCCCTCTCTTCCAAAACTCCATAAGAGAAAGAAGCAAAACTACTAGAAATGGTTGGCAAAAATCATGCTATTGGAGACACTACAAGTTTAAGTGGAACTAATAAATGTAGACACAATTTCTTCAAGTTTAGCCTAGTCCTAATAGATCACTGAAAGCTAAAATATAGAGGTTTATTTGGCAGAGTAACATGGAACATCAAAGTAGAAAATTACAAACAACTATGTACAAGTATTACACCAAAGTCAACTTAAGTTCTACTAGTCAAACTGTCAAAAAAGTTTAACATCAAATGTCCAGTTTGGAGCTAAGAAAGAAACTACCATTATTTTTTTTAAAAAAAAGTACCCATATAAGGTTAGGATGAACCATGATCTGGCAGCACAAACGAAAAAAATGCAATAAAAAAGTATTCATTGATTCCCTGTTGGACATCCTACTCATTCCTTGAATAATCGCACGCAGACCAAGGGATGTAATACAGGTGATGGACATAGGCAAGAGAATATGTATCATGGAGCGAAGGCTATGCAATTAAAGAGTAAACATACCAATGAAGTGGACACTCAGACTGAAACACCAAAGAAATGGGACTGACTATAATATTGTGGCTGCTTATGTGACCAAGTCACTTCACGAGACTGATGTCAAGATTGCAGCTAGTTAGTGAGTCTCTGGATCTATTGGAAATAATAATGGTTATTTGAAATCGACTTTGAAGAAAGGAATATTATTTAACTATTGCAACAAAGAGGGACACACTAAGGGTGAGTGCTATAAACTTCGTTGATTCCCTGTTGGATAAAATATGTAATTATGTTTTAAGGGAGTTTGGGGGTTTAGGGAGTTCTTCAGTAAAATATTGGCTACCAATTCTGTTTATATAATATGTCAAGCTATTCTATTGGAACATAAAAGCAGAGATAGAGAGTATGAGAAACACTATTAAAAAATTATTTGGATAAATCATCACATCAAAAGGGGTAAATGTTGAGGGCAGCTAAACATCAATAGGTGATAGAGTATCATGACTTCACATCTTTAAAGTCCTCAACATCAAGAGATTTTAAATGTTTGAAGATCAAGGCCAAGCAAAACCAAGGTAAATAAACGAAACATCTCTTTCATACTTACTACAACCTTCTAGAGCGAGAGGACGTCATCTCATATCTCCACCATATAGCAGTTATTATTTAGAAAAAGAGATTAGCAATCGATCATATTAAAAGGGGAACGTAGTAGCTTCAAGTGATTAGTTCATGATCAACTTAATGCTCCAATTAGTAGTGTTTGTGTCAAACCTGTTGGTCTTCTTCGTTCAGGAGATCGCCGAGTGCAGGATGACTCAAGTTTCATGGATGAGAAGCATATATTGAGTAGCCTGTTCAGTTCCCACACTAGAGCCAAATGCATGACCTTCATGAAAAGAAAAAGGAACATGAAAGTTAAAAGAATAAGAAAAACATGCACCTTCGCTCCAATTCCAAAAAAAAAATAAAAAAATAAAAAAATTCTAGACTAGATTTAATATCAGCTTACAGTAACATCATTGAACAAACAACTTAATAAACTTGCTAATTCAGCAGCTCCTTGATTGCATTAGAATATATTTCTTCAATAACATTGAATCCATTAGCAATCATCAAGATGCTTTTAAGATATCAATGAATCTAAAGGTATTGAGAGGGAAAACTTCTTTTTTATCATCTTAAAATCTACTATCCATGATTACAAAAAATTATTATTCATTGATGAAATAAGATTGCAAAGGCACTGGTATATGGGAACCAACCCCACCGTTTGTAGGATGGGAATAAATTGAATAATGGGGATCTAGTGGTAAAGTGAAAATGGTTCTATTCCCCAACAAGAATAGTGCAGGAAAGTCATACCCCAGTAAACCCACCCATCCTTAATGTATATGGCTAAGTAACTTCTAACTTTGATAAAGACTTCGATATTAATAATTTTCTTTATTGCTAACTTGGAATAGTAGCTAAGTGTTGATATAAGAACCAGTTTATGGGCCAGATTAGTATCATTGGTATCTCTATTTGAGCTTTTCCAAAGTAAATAGGACTGGAGTCAATTCGGACGTGAATGGGATTGGGAAAAGCAAAAGATGATGGGAATGGAAAGAAAACGGGAATGGCAATGGAAGAATCAATGATGAATCCCCAATCCCAAAATTTCAAACTTTGGTTCTCCACAGCACCCAAAAGGCCATTTTTATTCATTTTAGATGTACCAACTTTTTTCTGAACAAACAACTACATCATGGCACATACCCTTTGGAACATTATCTCAAATCTCATCCAGAAAACCATGCGGTCACAGCATCATGTTACCCTATTTGCTACATGTGAGTTTACAGAAGAGAACCACATCTCCAAAACAGATGGTTATGTCAAACGACTAAAATCTACAATTGCCAAAAGTCATGAAAACTACAACTGGATTGAACTCACACAAGAATTGTTAGGATAGCTAATACACAACAGAGTATCAACCAAGCCAATCATTATATGCAAAGACAGATAGACATTAGGTGTACAATGTACAAATAGGAAGGTTACCAACAACTGAAAAAATTAATCAGGCAATTCAAAAAAGCGTAATCAAAGACAAAACATATATTCCTAATAGAAAAAATGGACCAATCACTAAAGAAACCATTTATGTAACATATTTTTCAAGAAATTAAATTTATGAACATAACAATATCGGGTTGTAGTACCTCTGTTTGAGAAACCACTATCAACAACATAAACAATACCCTGCACAAGTGAACAATATTTTAACAACTGAATATAAGAGGATGTTGCATGGTAAGTGGATAGTCTTACATTCATTTTCATCAATAAGGAAAGAAAATAGACCCCCCTTCAAATCTAATGGCAGTGCACCAAAAATGTAATTACCTCCAAAGTCAATGATGTCTCGGTAATATTTGTTGAGATCACCACCTTCCTCTTCCCTCTAGGAGTAGGAGAAATATAAGGTCCTAAAAGAACCCTAAAAAGAAAACTTCTGTAAGCAAGGTAACGTAAACAAATAACCAAATGCACGCACAATCTTTATTTATAAGTTAGAGTTCTTTAAGGATTACAATTCACCAGTATAGACCAATGATTCTATCCATATGCAGCAAGCGACTGAAGCAAGGAACCAGCCCACCGCAAACCAAGGTCAAAGCCACACAAAGAATCGACCCCAAGCTCCGGCAACCGAGCAACCAAGAACAAAAACGAAACAGAGAAGAGGAACATAGGGACAGCTCACGCAAACCCAACAACCTGCAACCCAAAATCCCGATCACCCCACTACCAGTGCTCACTCAATCGGCCAAGCTCACGAGGCGGAACAGAACTCTCAAAGAGCTCACCACCACGGTCACCCTCCACTCGGACGGAATAGAACTCACAAAGGGCTCACCACCACCGTCGCACACTACTCACAGCTCACAGAGAACAATGGTGAAGGAGGGAAGAAATCTGCCGAAGGTTTCGGTATAGGACAGAGATGAAATGGGATTTAATGGAGGGCTCTCTAACTCACAGTTTCTCTCTCTCTGCTCTCTCGCTGCAACCGCCCATGGCTCTGCACTTTCAGCTACAGCTCACGACCTCTCTGCTCACAGAATCCCACACTCTCGCTCACAGTCCCACACTCTCTGTTCACGACACGCTCACATGAAGAACGGCAAGAACAAAATCAAACCTTCACCGGTTAAACACCCACCAGATTTAGGAAACCCTCAACTCACTGTTTCACAAAGAAAGAAGACGGAGAGGGAAGACCAACCTAATCTTGGGTGACAGAAGAACAAAGGAGAGAGAAGGGACGGACGGCTGGAACTGGGTTTTCTTCCTACTCTGCACTCAAAAAACCATCAGCTCACTTTCCGCAAAATCTATGCAACCCACGGCCTCTCTCTCTCAACAAATGACGAAGGCAAGGCTGGATAAAATAGGGCGGCTGCAGTAAAGGACACTGACATGGACAGCAAGGAAAACGGTTACAACAAATGGATAAGGAGCTGAGCTGTCAACCATTTTCCCCAAATAAATCACCAACAAAGGGAACCGGCTGAACCAAATGCAAGGGACGGGATGGGCTACCAAGGAGCTAATGGGCCAAGTCACTAATGGGCTTAGGGAGAATAATTAGAGGCTGCCACTATTAACAGAATTTGGGCCTCACAATTTCTAACAATCTCCACCTTGGAGCAAGTGCCGGTTCACACCATTGGACTCGAGGATATATTTAACAGAAAAGGTTCATCATCGCCTTAACCCTGCACTTGATCCAACACAAAGGAGGACCAAAGCAGGGAAAACACTTAACTAATCACAAAGAATAGCCCATAGATTTCAAGGAAATCACCACCGCTCACACAAAGTAAGCCAATCTAACTTATTCTCAAACACAAAGTAAGAACAAGAAAGATACCACGACACACACCAAGTGCGTCGAGGATTTTCGGGTAACCAAAACAAACCATCAATCACAAGTATCAAAATCAAGCATTTCAAAACTAGATTGAATTTTTGTTACCACCAAAGGTTCAACTTCCCAATCAAAATGGGCAACTAAAGCAAGCTTAATCACAATCCCTTGTTTTCGACAAAACCCTTTTACAACCAACCTAGCTTTAAAATAAGTAAGTACACCCACACAAAGGGGCATCAAGGTCCAAGAATGGTTCACATGCAAATCATTAATATTAACCATTAAAGCATTCAACCAATCACTAGGATTTCCACATTTTAAAGCACCATTGTTGTAAATCATGGGATCATTCAAATTGTTAAAAGAATTTAGCATACCAAACACAAATGAGGAAATGTGAAAATTTCTATCAAAACTAGACGACCTCCTAACAAAAGGTCTAGGCCTACCACTAACAAGATGATACGCACCTAAATTTTCAAATCTAGGAATTTCCATCACATTTTCGTCCACCTCATTTTGTTCAAATTCTTTTCCAACAATTTCCGGATTAGCAAGCACAGTTTCACGTTTTTCCACAATTTCAGTTAGCATACACGAGTTCACATCAAGAGAGTCCAACACATAGGGTTGCTCCACCACAATTGGAGCCGGAGGAGGGGGTGCAACAATAGCATTAACAGGTTGAGCAGGCAACAAGTAAGGAAATTCAGTTTCGTCAAACTCTACATCCCTGCACATGACTAGTCTCTCGTCATCCTCATCTCTCAACCACAGTCTATACTGTCTCAAACCAGAAATAGCTGAGGGCATAAGAGTGTTCAAACCAAAGTCATTAAAGGAAGCCATAAGCCTTGCAAGGATGAAGGATGAGGGATGAGGGATGTGCAATTGATTCGAAAATAATAATTATTATTCATCCTTTCAGTGGACCGACCCGTGGCTGACTCTCCTTATCCGGCGAAGTTACAAAGCGATACTCCTATCAAAAGGCTCGCTTGGGATGAAATGCAGAAGTGAAGGGCGCAAGCACTATGTTTTAACTGTGATGAAAAATTTACCCAAGGGCATAGGTGCCGAAGGCCGCAACTTCTATTCTTAGAAAGTAATAATGAGGAGTCTGGCGTTGATGAAACTGGGAACTCAACGGAACAGGACCTGGATTAAATGGAAACAATTTTCACAAGATGCAAGTTTCTGAATGTGAACCTTGAGAACAAGGTTCTTTCCAATGGAAAGGGTATTGATAAACCACGAAGGTCGGAACCATGTAGTTTGGAACCAACACTGGGTTTACATGGACATAAGGAACCGAGATAGTAGACATAAATCAAGCCAACTCAAGAGTCACCTAGGCTGCTATTTGTTAGTTAGTTGTTTTATTAATTAATTGCAATTGTTTGTTATTTGCTGGAAATTAGGAGTTACTGGAGGTGGGAAAGTGGGAGTTGTCATGGGTGGTAATGGGGTGTATTCCTAGTTTGTAGGAGAGTAGTGTAGCTAGTTTAAGGATTGATCTCTTATTTAAAGGAAGGATAATCCTACTGTGTGTGTGGGGGGGGGGGAGTTTATTTTATTATCAAGTTCCAAGTGTGGTTCGGTTCTCACCCGAAGAGAATTCATTGTCTAATTTCTTATAGCTTGGACCTATCACATCACACATGTTACAAAATGAATCCACCCTTGCAAGTTTGCACCGAGGGGTTTCACAGGTGTAATATTGGTAGGTGGAGGAGACACCCATTTTCGCAATCTTGTCCATAGGTATTTGCCGCCTAGATTGACGGTTAGTAATAAGGAAACAAATGGAGTTCTCTGTTTGATGCGGGTAAGGTATTGGAGGGTTAAAGGGTCTTTGGTGACAGGGAGAAGTAGGGCTTTGGGCTTGAACAATCATGTTTTGGTGAAGGAGACTGAAATGAAAAAAAGAGAGTACAAGGCAATGATGTGAAATGAAGAAGCCATTAGAAAAGAGGTCAAGGTGGCTTTTGAAGTGGGAAGTAGATCTATCCTTTTATAATCGAAGTGATCACTGCCATCTCTTAATTTCTGCACATTGCTAAGAACTAAGAAGATTGGGTTGGTGGAAGTTTGAGTCCTCCGATATTAATCAAGTAATTGTTCACTATCCTTATCATGATGTATGCTTAGTTTGTTATCTTTTTCAAATTATCATGTGATAGCGTATTCATTAAATTAATTTATGTACCATACATACCTGCCATATTCCAATATTGTAGCTGTGTCATATAAATTAATTTATGTAGCAATACTGTAATGTTTATTTTCCAATGACAAGCAACAAAAACTATCAAGTATAAATATTATATTTGACGTAGCAAAAAATATAGATTGGTCATTCGTTTGATGAGTTGGATATCTGAGTTTGATCTGCTTCTTTGAACCTATCTAAAAACACGAAATCACCTTAGGGGGAGTGCAAGGCTTGTCCTCGCGAAACCACTTCGGCGTGAGAGTAAGTATTGTGTGAGTCAAAAAGCAATTTGACATAAGTTGTAGGCTCAAGAAAGTGTGTGTACCTTGTCTATGGTTTATGGATGTGTATTTATAGGCCCCCAAAGTCATTGAATCCGTCTATGATTCAGTTTCCATAGTTACCTAGTAGATTTAGTGAGAAACTTCTAAATTATAGGTATGACAGGCGGCTGACCGTGAGAATGCCGGAGCAGATAAGACAAGTGTTCTGCTCAGATAAGGAAACATTTGACCAATCTTGGAGAGCAAGTCTCTAAGGCTCCCTTGCTCGGTATTTGCCTGGGCGAGCATGGCTCTTCCCAGCGGTGTGATGTAAGTCTGATGATGATAAGTGTGATTCCTGAGCATGACCCCCTGGTCGGGTAGGCAAGGCCTATGTTTGGCTAGGTTTGGATGGGAGTTTTCTTGTTCTCTGCTCAGATACCCCGCTAGCTCTACTCGCTAGGCTGATAGGTCCCATGCTGATAAAGCTCGTGACTGCACGTGGAGCTCGCTCGTGATTTACTTGTGATTGGCATTGAGTCGGGCACATCAATATTTATTAATCTAAAACACCCACACACTTGGATAGAGCGTGGAAAAAAAGATAAAAAAATCACTTGGCAGTATTTTAAAAATCATTCTAGGCGCTCGCCTAGGTATTAGGTCCCACCTCAGAGTTTAGAAAATCAAGTTAGCTAAATTCATTTATTTATTTAAAAAACTTTTTAAAAATAATTAATAAAAAACAATATAAAATTAATGAATTATGTATTGTAGTAATTTTTAAATTGAGTTTTGTGTTGTTTTTAACTTCGAAATAGTATTGAATTACTGATTTATTTACTTTTAATTTTTAATTTTGTGATGCGATCACTATTTTAAGATGACCAAAATATGAAAAACCCTTGAAGTATCCACCCAACCCCTGATGTTACCATTTGTCTACCCCTTCCCGTTGACCATTAATAAGTAGACGCTAAATGACACGTGAGTCAACATGTGTCGTTTATTTTTATCATTTCCATATCGTCTCTCTACCCTCAAACCCACCACCATCTCCTACACATTCAAATCACATAATTCTCCTTTCATGGGTCATAATCATACAAACTCACATAACTCTATACATAAAGTCCAATTCAATTTCAATTTCACACTCATACGCGCATATAATTAAACATACACTTCAAAGTCAAGTTTTGAAAACAAAAATCAACAATGATATTTTTCTACCGAAAAGAACCCCAATCTAAAAGAAATTGGGGGAACTGAGGTGGAAATGCAGATAGACAAACAAAAACACACACAAAATTTACCTCCAATTGAAGAACATCCTCTCCCGGAAACGGGTCAAAATCTAGAACCGAATATGAAATTCGAAGCCTGGTCCTATTGTTCTCCATAGAAAATGTTTGATTATGATTCAACTTTTTAGCCTACCAAATGCAACCCACGTGAGAAACTTGGTTCAAAATTTAAATTGTAATCTGGCGTGGATCAACATCGAAATCGAAATCATTCATCTTTCATCTGGGAGTTGGGAGGGACGACTTTGAAATCGCTTCGGGAACTGAGGTGGAAATGCAGATAGACAAACAAAAACACACAAAATTCGCCTCCAATTGAAAAACATCCTCTTTCAGAAAATGGTCAAAATCCGGAACCGAATCTGAAATCGAAGCCTAGGTCCTGTTATTCTCCGTCGAAAATGTTCGATTCTGATTCGAATTTTTTTGCCTACCAAATGCGATCCACATGAGAAACTGGGTTCAAAATCAAAATTGAAATCATTCATCTGGGTGTTGGGAGGGACGACTTTGAAATCGCTCCGTTCGTTGATCGTGGTCGTGCTCCACTGCACCATTCCTAATCAATTCAAAATTCAAAGCAAGAATGAAGTAGAGTGACAATAGGGTTTGAGGGGAGTATTTTGTGATTTGACCCATGAATGGAGAATTATGTGATTTGAATATGTAGGAGATGGTGGTGGGTTTGAGAGGAGAGAGACGATAGAGAAGTGACAAAAATAACCCACATGTGTTGGCTCACGTGTCATTTAACACCTCTTGTTGAGGAGACATCATTAGACAAATGGTAACATCAGGTACCACATAGGCACACTTCATAGGTTAGGGGGACTCTGGGATTAGGTGGATACTTCAGGGGTTTTTTCTTATTTTGACCTTTTAAGATTAATTAATGATACTTATTATTAATATATTTGAATGTTTAATGTTAGTTAATTGAGTTATATTAAGAAAACAATAAAAAAAAAAAAGGTAGTAATGTCTTAATTCTAGGCTCCACTTAGGTGCCTTAGATGGTCTGCTTAACGATTTTTAAAACCTTATCACTAGGTGTTTGAATATCAAGGACTTAATTGAGCGTTCTCGGCATAAAGCCTAGCTCAAAACCTAGTGCACATATAGTGTGTGTGTGTGTGTGTATGTGTGTGTGTGCGCGCGCGCTTGTGTGTGAACTGTGAAGTGATGGTGCTTGAGTATCAAAACTTAATGCAGCTTCCAATCCACAAAATTGTTTCAACACTAACCTGAATCAAAAACATGAAATAAAGCCGTGGATTTGGGTAACCACCAAACAAGATTCTCAACCACTGGTATCACGGTGTCAATTTTCAAAATTTTTCAAACAAGATTGACATTTTGTCACGTGCAAACTTTTTTTTTTTACCCATATCTGTCGAATTAAACTGAGATGAAATTTTTTAAAAAGGAAAACTAAACATTTTTCAATTAAATCTCTCAAGTAATGAAAACACACATCAATGTGTTTAGTTCTATCATGGGTTTTCAATAGAATAATTAGACTCACAAATTTCCTTTTGCTAATAAGGGGTAGCCCAGTGGTAATGATGAAGTTTTACAAAGTGTGAGGTCTGAGGTTCGATACGTTCTCATGTCCCCCTTAGGAGGGAAAAAAACAAACAAGGGTTTTCGCGAAATTGAATTCTAGATTGATTATCAAAGAAAACCACAATTTTTCCTTTCAAAAAACCAATTTCATAAATTAACCCTTTCATCCAAAAACAGTCTACTTAAGAGACACACAATGAACTACAATTGAGATATCCAACTAACAAAAGAGTCACACAAGGTAAACACATGGAGAGTAGATGATTTCGTACTATCTCTACAACTAGTTATTTAATTTGTGTTGTGCATAGATATAATGTGAGATATATTTTGTTTGTAATAATAATAATATAACTTTTGGATATTATAACCGGATTGTTAAACTCTTCAATTCTTATAATAATTTAATTTTTTCTATTGTTTCTAATATATATTTTTTTACCTAAATACTTTTAAAATCAACATAATTTTCTAACTAATGTGAAATACATATTCTCTATTAGTAATAATAGTAAAAATATTACGTATAAAACTAACATCTAACTTGATAATAATAGTAAAATTCTTTTTGTTAAAAACTTTTAAAATCATTATTCATTTTTAAACATGTTAGATACTTAGTTTTCTATTTCTATTGGTAATAAAAATTTAAGTTTTTTATCTAATGACTTTTTAAACCAACATCACTTTCTAATCATGTGTTATACATATTTTCTATTGGTAATAATGATATTTTTAAAATCAACACAAATTACTAACAAATATGGGATACATATGTTCTATTAGTAATAATAATAGTTTTTATCTAAAAACTTTTAAACAAATATCACTTTCTAAACAATGTGAGATACATCTTTTCTATTGGTAATAACATAAAAATTCTTTTATCTAATGACTTTTATAACTAATACCCATTTATAAATAATATGAGATATATCTCTTTGTAACTAATGTGAGATACATCTCTTTGTAACAAATGTGAGATACGTCATCTAAAAATTTATTAAACCAATATCACTTTTCTAACTAATGTGAAATATTTATCTTATATTGTAATAATAGTATTTTTAAAACCAAAATCAATATCTAATCGATGTATTGGTAATAATAGTATAATACTTTGTAATTAATGTTGAGATACATGTATCTATTCTATTTGTAATAAAAAATCTTTAATCTAAAAACTTTTTAAACCAATATTTTTTTAAACAATGTGAGATGCATATCTTTAATTGGTAATAAGAGTAGAAACCTTTAATATAAGACTTTTAAAACTAACATTTATTTTTAAATAATGTAATATACATCTCTTCTATGGTGATAAAAGTATATAATACTCCGTAACAAATGTGAGATACATGCATATTTATTCTATTTGTAATAAGAAGTCTTTAATTTAAAAACTTTTTAAACCAACATTTTTTTAAATAATATGAGATACATATCATTTATTGGTAATAAGAGTAGGAGTCTTTAATATAACACTTTTAATAACTAGCATTTTTTTTTTCTAAATCATGTAAGATACATCTCTTTTATGGTGATAAAAGTAGAACTTTTAAAACCAACATCAATTTATAACCAATGTAAGATACATCTTTTTTATTGGTAATAGTAGTAGAGATGTATTTCATATTTGTTATAAATTGATTTTGGTTTTAAAAGTCATTAGATTAAAATTTCATATTTCATTATCAATAGAAAAGTTATATCTCACATTGTTTTGAAAGTAATGTTGGTTGTAAATTATTTTTATATAAGAGTTCTACTATTAACAATAGAAAATATTAATAATAGAGATTAATATCTTATTCTATATTAATTATTACTAAGTATTATTAATAGATAATGATTGAGAAACAAATAGTCACACATGAATACTTAAAAATGCCTGAAAATGAAGATTTATTTAGAAGAGGGTGAGGTTGCACAACCACAGTGTTCCTCACCAGCTATATATATACATGCATAACCTTTCAAAATCATACCATCATCACATTTGGAAAATTTCAAGCCATAATTTATAGAAAACTTCAAATATTTTAGAAACCTTTTAACCATTTGCCAATGCGCCACTCCCAATTGGTATCTACTCAAGCAACTAAGGACATAAGCAGTAACAATCGGGAAATTCCCTAATTAACTAATTGTGTGTTAGTTATGATTAGTTTGATTAATTACTTGATATAACTTGTGTTTAACACTAATTTGTTTGAGTACTTGAGTTAGTCCAGTTCTAGTAAAAACTTGGTAGTATTGTGATTTGAACTTGTAGTTGGGTATTGTTGGAGTCCAATATATCCATGCCATGTTCGGTTGGTTTTTGGGGCTCATTTTAAGTCTTAATTGAACCTTAGTATATCTTGGTGATGTTTTGGGTCCTTGTGATCTTGATTGATATTGATCAGAAAGTGTGCACTTGGGTTCAAAGTATGCTATTTTTGCACGTCGAAGGTCCCTCAGATTTCGTTAGGAGCCCAACCGTCAACTGCCACGTGGAATGCACACGAGTTTTTTTTTTAGGGAAAATATATAACTTTCATCCAAAAAAGACTTTCCCTTTTTTTTTTTTTTTGTTCTTCCTCTCCTCGTGCCAGCTGAATCTTCCTCCTCATCAGATTCTTGGGTGAATCTTCCTCATCCAAAAATTTGGCGTTTCCTATCATCCATGAAATCTCCAACATCAGATTTGTCATTGCGATCTCGTTGAAGCTTTCGTCATAATATACTTCATGTTATTTCGCTTCGGCTCCCCAAACCATCAAAATAAACTCACTTTCCAGCCATGATTTGTCACTAGGTTTGGTGGGTTTTGAGAAATCAAGACTAATTCTTGCTGGATTTTGTGAATCTAGTGATTAATAAAACCAATTATGAGATTTGTGGTTCAGCGAACTAGTTGGAGTTCGCCATGGCCGGCGGCGGGCGTACGGGGTTTTGACCATCGTGGTTTTCACTTCGGGTTCTGTTGGGTTTTACATCCATGGAATCGAACGATTCTCACTTGGGTGTTTGAGGTTAGTTTAATCTGGATAGATTTTGGGTCTCCAAGCTCGACGAACTTGTCGGAGTTTGTCAAAAAAAAAGCTGCAAGTATTAGGGGGGATTCGAATGGTTCTGATATCTTCGGTGAATAAACTTAGAAAAAAGTTATCTTTACCACTAATCCTACAACTTTCCTTATAACTAAGCCTTGAATTTGAGAAAATTGTTTTGATAAACTTAATTGGGGGTTGCAAGAGATCGGAGTCCGTCCATGCCTAGGTCACCTGCTCCAGCAACCACATCATCGAAGTTAATCTCTTATTTCCCTTATCCTCTAATCAAGAAATTGGGTGTACTGATTTCTGAAGTTAATCTCTTATTTCATTTTTTCAGAATTGGTCAAAAGAACTTTTGTGGATGCAACTCATGCAATTGGGTGTACTGAAGTCGATATGATAGTAATTGGGCTGATTCATTTTAATTTATTTTTCGTTTAGAATTGAGATTCAATATTTATTATCACTGTTTGAAAAGTTGGATTTTACACTAATCTAGACTTTAACCTTTAGAAAGCTTGTCTCATCTTCTTTGATGGAGTTCGGGTTTGATCCATGTTTTAATTTCAAATTGGATAAATACAAGAAGGACCGTCATGTTCGCGGGCAAACCCCCCATTTTAGAGTGGGCTTTTTAGCGTCTCGTCCCACAAGCTCGTTTTGATATATATATCTGGTTATTTCTAAAAAAATGTAATATTTGGATTTATATTTTATAGGGTAGTATTTTTATATTTAGAGGTAGATTTAAGTATTTTTACCGTTTTCAAATTATCATCTACCTTTCATTTTTCGTCTGTTTTAAAATAATTGTCTTTTATCAAAATTTTTTATTTTGGAAAAACATTTTTACCACCTTATTCTTTCTTTTTCTGCTTAATTTAATTACAGTCACATGCTCAAGACCATTAAAAGAAACCACAGTACATTTCCCAATATTTATTATAAAATCCATTGAGAATTAAACCTTAAAGTAGGTTTAGGAAACTTGGGGAATTCTCTGTTTGATTTGTGCGAGTTATTGGAGTTTTTGAGTGTTTTGAGACTGGGTGAATGAAAGCTTTGAGATTAAACAGTGGGGTTATGGCTAAGGAGTGGCCTTATCCCTTCCTGCTATCTTCCCCAACATTGTCGCTCCAAGGGTATACTCATATCCACTTCAGTGCAGTAAAACTAGTTTTTACTTGCTGAAATGATAAGAAGAGAGCAATGAAGTAGATTTATCCTTTTATAAGCAAGTGATGCGCCACTTTAATACTTTTTGCGAGTAATTCTAGCCTTACCAATAGTGTTACCATTATTGTTATAACTTGGTTTGAGAAATACATGATTGATTTTTCAAGTTTATCCTTTGTAATGTAAGTTATAGCACTGGTGGTAAGTCTAACGTTTTTTTTTTTTTGCGCATGCCAAAAAAAAAAAGAGGCTTGGTTTAGCATTTCCCACATTAATAAAGTTAATCTATAAGTACTCCTTGTCTTACTAAAAAAGGGTTTACTTTTTTTTTTTTTCCAAAAAAAAATATTTCTTTTTCATCTTCTTTTTAATTTTTAATTTATTATTTTACCATTGCTTTTCTCTACTTTAATAATTGATTCCACTTGCAAATGGGGCTTTAATTAAAAATACATAGCATATCAATACTTCAAAAGTTTTTCTTCATTTTCAAAAAAATTATATTTTTAATTTGTATCACAGTTAATGAGACTATTATTTAGTTTCATGTGGTTTGGGGAAGATCAAAACAATGACCATTTATTAAGCATACATTTAAAATACAGAAGACAACTAATTAAGTAGCAGATGTAAAGTTGAAGTTGGCACATGCGGTTTGGCGGAAGAGAAGGGAGGAGCTGAACCCAAGCCTTGATTTTGCCACATTGAACTGCAGAAGATTGTTCTCAAGTTGGTACCCTCCAATTGTAATGGCATGCCATGGGGACCTTAATCCTAGCTTCAAAAACCCAAGACACATAACATCTTTACTCACTTGCACCATTGAGTTCGCACCAAACACCCTCCAGTACACTTCTTCACTCTGCAAAACGAAATCGATAACAGGAACTGCAGGCCCCACACGCGTGCTTCCAATGTTCTTTGAGCTATAACATAATTCAAATGGTGCCACGGGTGCAACCCTAGTAAAATTTGATGTTGCTTTGACAAAAGCCTTAATAACAGCATCATAAACTGATTGTTCAAGAACCGTATAGGGATATTCAACCGTGCTAATCTTGGTTCCACCATTTCCTTCTTTGTCGAATGAAAGGAGTGTATCATTTATTGGAACGATTTTTCCGTTGATTTTGATAGACGTGACTCCAATAAAGTAGTCTGAATATGGCTTTCCTATCCAACTTCCACGATTGACTATAAGCGGGGTGTAAGTAAGAGAGGAAGCGGCATTAACATTGGGAAGAAACATATAAGGTCCATCACCAAGAATGATGACACCTTTTGAAGGACTCAAGCATAGGGCAAATATTTTACGGTAGTTAAAGAACCTTGGAAATTGAGAAGCAAGTGATATGTGAGTCCTACCAAGACCAGCAATACCTTTGACTCCATTAGCAAGACCTTCTAAGAGAGATGTGCTCGTGCAAAAGAAGAAAAACTCTGGCACAGAAACAACCCGGGTTGGGTTCTTCCCATCCGTCGATTGGATCGAAACAACATCTGAAGTAAGCTCCCCGGCTATCAAATGGCGTGTGACCGAATTTTCCGGGAAGTGCGTGCATGAGTTATTGTGGCAATTCGGCCCCGCAGGGGCATCACATGTGTCACAAAATGAATCCATCCTTGCAAGTTTGCACTGAGGGGTTTCACAGGTGTAATATTGGTAGGTGGAGGAAACATAGCCGTTTTCGCAATCTGTCCATAGGGATTTGCCGCCTAGATCGACAGTTAGTAATAAGGAAACAAATGGGGTTCTCTGTTTGATGTGGGTAAGGTATTGGAGGGTTGAAGGGTCTTTGGTGACTGGCAGAAGCAGGGCTTTGGGCTTGGACGACAATGGTGTTTTGGCTAAGGAGGCTGAAATGAAAAGAAGAGAGCACAAGGCAATGAAGCGAAATGAAGAAGCCATTAGAAAATAGGCATAGGTGTGGCCTTTGAAGTGGGAAATTAAGTAGATTTATCCTTTAATAACCAAAGTGGATGCCCATCTCTTTCTGCACATGGCTTGGTTGAAGTTTGAGTCCTCCATGGCTCCAATGCTGTAGCTGGCCACCATACTTGTTTTAGCATTTTACCCACTATACTTTTTAGACATTCATTTTTATTATTGTACTTGTATCTTTTTTTGCCACTTGAATGATAGGTTTCACTATTTAAAAAATATATAATATATTAATATTTATAATAAAGTTAATTTATTTTTTTAAAATTTATGTGCTTAGTACGTAAAAATGACACATTATAAGGGAGAAAGGGAAGTTGTATCTTTATGAATTATGATTAGGGGTGAGCAGCCCAGCTCATCAGCCCGTTGTGCCCGTCTATGCCCAGCCCAAAGTGCCCGTGTCCATGGGCTGATATATAGTGCTGGGCTTTAGGGATGTTAGATGCCCGCGGGCTCGGGCACGCCCAGGCCTTCAAATTCTAATGCCCATCTAAGCTCGGTCCGACCTATCATCACATTATGTTTTTTAAATTTTAAATATATTATAATTATAAATTTACTTTATTAGTGTCTATTAATATTAGATAATAGATATATCATATATAAAATTATATATAAACCAAATCATAAATTATATTATTATATACTATTATAATATAATAATATATTATACACTAAGTCACTAACACTAACAGTAACATAAAAGAATCAGATTAGTCAATTATAATATTATATTATTATATAGTGATATACCAAATTACCAATACAAAATTACAAATCGCCAAAACTCAAACAAAAGGCAAACTGAAACCCTAAAACCTAAAACAAATTGACTAATGACTGCTGCCGCCTACCTGCCTACATTCGTTAGTTCGTTCCTTTAGCTTCAGACCTTCAGTAGCTTGAGTCCTTGACAGCTTGACCTTGGTTGTTCGGCAATCTGCTAGGCCCGTTACCCAGTACCCACTCTAACCTCTATTAGTCTATTATATAATTACATAATACATAATGTAATTTTTGTGCATAGTTACAGTTTGTATTTGGAGGAACTAGGTGAGTAGGTGTCATGGTTCAGGTTCAGTTGCCAAGACTTTTAAAATTGTATTGTGTAATTTTAAAAGGAAAATGATATCCTTACCACTAATCCTACAACTTTTCTTACAACTAAGCCTTGAATTTGGAAAAATTATTTTGGACAAAGACAACTTTACCCTTCTTTAAAGCTTAGTTGTAAGGAAAGTTGTAGAAATAGTTGTAAGGCTAGCAATGTTGATTTTAAAAACATGAAAATCAATCGGAGAGCCTATCTAAGCCAGTGCACGCCCGTGCCCGTTCAATGCCCATTCACTGATGCCCGTGGGCTTGTCTACGGTACTGGACTTTTTTAAATGATGTCCGTTGCCATATGGGCCTATATTGGGCATTATCAATGCCCGCAGGCTTAGGGCCCGTGCACACCCCTAATTATAATAGTAACTTTGTCTATGTCTGATTTCTGATTTGCATGTGATAGCATATTCATTATTCATTAATTTATGTACCAATGCAAGTCTGTCAAATAGATCGGATTTTGATCAGAATCCGATGTTATTTTTAGGAGATGGACTTAGTTTTTAAATCCGATTACCTGATTTTTATCCGAATCCGAAAATCTGAAAGCTTAACAAATCAAATATTGATTAAAGTGTTTCGATCTGATAACAACCCGATCCGATATATAAAAAAATATTAATACTCCCTCTGTCCCTAAATTAGTGTCTTGGTGGACTTGGCGCACAGTTTAAGAAAAAACATTTAATTAGATTATTAATATTATTTGATTTGTAGTTTACTTTAAAGCTCATATATATGTGGCTCATAATTAAAGTATGATAAAAAAGTAAAGATAAAGTGATAAAAATATTGTCTTAAAAAGGAAAGCTTCAAACAAAAATTATTGTATATAAAAAGTATTTCAAAATTTATTTAATTTTTTTTTCAAATTTATAGGATTTTTTATATTTAATTTTACTATTTATTATTTTTTGTTTATTTTGTTCATATTAAAAATAATAATTACATATTATTCAACTTTAATTTAGTATATAATTTTATACATATATACAATCCGTCCAACGCACGAGTGCATCACTAGTGTAGGAAATGATGCACTACAGAAGTGTTTCTTTCTTTATCATTAGGAGCTAGCTAGGGCAAATGCGCAAAGAATGGCTAATTTCCAAGCATATAACTTTTGTAAGGTCTCAAGCCTGAAATCTCAGTCCATTACGTGTAGTCCATATATTGGGCTATTGAGCAGCACCTTGGATTATTAGTTCTACCACAAGTCGATCAAAAAGTTTATAAACAATATTGGTGTTTAAAATAGTGTATGACCAACTTATAAAACACATTTAAGTGTCATATCTACCCGACGTGAGATTTGGGGAATTACAACTTCTCAATCACTACCAACAGAATTTCTCAAAATGTTGTGCTTGTTGAAGTTTGCCTCTTCGTTAATGTAAAAAAGTCAAGAAAGAATAAAGAAAACGTGAGATAAGACGGTAAATGACGTCAAAAAGAAGTGTGGAATATTTCATTAGTATATTGCGTGCGGGTGTACAATAGTTTATTTGGGTGTTTCAGGGAGGATAAGAAATATTATTTGTACAAAGAATTTCTCTCTAATATTGAAATTGGTGTCTCTGGGATATAGGCGTGACCTTTTTTTTTTTTTTGGTTATTGTTTTGTATGGGGACTCAAACATGTCATGTCCTAACTTGTGGGAATTAAAAGTTTATTATCATATAAACTCTTTCTTAATAATAACATTGTCTTGTTGAAGTGTTTCTGTGGAAGATAGGTTTGTTAGACCTCTAAATAAAGAAAACAACCATTGACATCAATTACCCAAATTGAAATTTGAGAGAAAGTATAGCACAAAAACTATCATGTTAGCAAGGATGTGTCAATGAATGAAACATCATCAGTCGTGTTGTTCATTGATTTAGTTAAACATCTTTTGTTTTTTTTTTTTTTTCATAATCGTGTGTTTCCAAAGGTGTCGTCTACTGCATAGTTTTATTTTCTTTAACGAAAATTTTCGTAAGGATTTTCACTCTCAAATGATTTGTTTTCGTATTGTAATACTTTATAATATTTTAATTAGTAGAAGTTTTGTCATGAAACACCGTCTATAACTTTTTATGCTTAATGTAGACCTAAACCAACTTGGAGTATTTAAGTTTGCTTTGCTTATTTTTTTTGTTTGTCAAATGACCTTTTTGCCTTTGTCATATCTACAAAAGCTACTTGAACCCACCTTTTCCTAACTTAATTCTGTCAATCTGACATTGAAAGAGCTTGATGGATTCTACCTAGAGCCGTCAAAATGGGTCGGGACCCGTTGGGTCAACCCAAACCGTTGCTTAAAATAATGGGTTGGGTTGGAAAATTGACAATTCATAAAAATACGGGTCATATGGGTTGGACCCGTATGGGTCACGGGTTGAAGTGGGTTGGGTCGGGTTTTTAACGGGCTGACCCGTTGAGAGAATACTTTTTTTAAAAAATATTGTGAATACCTGTCTAGTATGTTTTCATTTTTGCAGAATAATCTTCCTGTAATCTCTCATTTTCTTTTATTATTATTATTTTTTGTTTTTTGTTTTACTTTTTTATATATAACAAATCTAAGGTTTATTAAATTATTATGTAGCAGTCAGTTTGGATTATACTGATCTATGTCATCCTGCATAAAGTCATGTCTTGACATCCAAGGTTTTTTTAGTCATGTAAGAGGAATGTCCATAAATTGTTTGGCTGAAGTCTGAAATAAAGATTCAATTGTTTTAGTTTGTTTATTTTATGTTAGCCAACAACAGTTGAGTTGGTTACTTGATTTTGAGTGGTTGTATAGTACATGGAAGTGGAAAAACTATGGAAAATTGAAAATAAAAGAAGTAGTCTAAAGGTAAGAAAAATTGGTGGGTTGACCCATCTGACCCACAACCCATGTTAGGTTGGGTTGGTGTTTTATTGACCCGTGATCTAGATGGGTCGACCCGCCCCACACCGTTATATGGTGGGTTTTCTTGATCCGTGGATTGACCCAACCCACCAACCCGTTTTGACAGCTCTAATTCTACCACATTTGATGCAAAAGAATAGAGCTTCGACACTAGTACCCAATTAGCTTCGGAAGAAATATTTAAGACAAGATATACAAAGACAAAGTTATTGCTCAAGCAAAAAAGCTTCTCATTTTGACGAGCTGGAAAGATCTATTTTCCATTTCTATTTATCCCGTTTATATCTTTCTTTGATAGTGCAATTTTTCCGGCAACTTTTATTGATTTTCTTATTGCTAAATCCAAAATCCATTTTTCCAGCATATTCCATTCTTTCTTCTAAAACTTTATTATTTTGGTGATTAAATAGTGTTAAATAACACCAATTGGCGGAGTTGTTAACGATGGAGGGTGGACGGTTTGGATATTTGTTTTCAATTGGCCAGCTTGGATTTTTGGTAATGTGATGCACCAATACAATAATGGAAAATTACAGTTCGGTCCACTTTTTTGAATTTTTAACCTATTTAATATTTAATTATATTTTTAATAGGGGTGTAAATCGGAATCATCGAACCACCGAACCGAACCAAACCAATCGGTTTGGTTCAGTTTTGGTCGAAAATGGTTAAGTTTCGGTTTCTAAAATTAGAAAACCACGCGGTTCGGTTCGGTTCACAATTTTTGGTATTGAACCGAACCAAACTAACCTTTATATTTTTATTTATTTATTATATTATATATATTATATTACATTTATTAACTATTTTGAACATTTGATTTATTATATATATATATATATATATATGCATACTAAACCAAACAAATTCTTGATTGTTGGATAACTATTATTTTCTCCATTGTTTGTGTTTATTTTAGAATTTGTACTGTTTTATTTTTGATAATTTGTTGTTAGTAGGTTATTTCCTAATTTTGATGTTAATTCAAAATTAAAATCTTATTTTTATTGTTATTTTTAATGTTGGTTAATTTCATTAAAAATAATTTTTATAAACCACAAAACCAAACCAAATTAAACCGAGTGGTTCGGTTCAGTTCCAAGTCTTACTTGGTTCGGTTCGTTTTGAGATCTTTAGAATCACTGGGAGGCGATTCTGTTTGTTGTTTTAACATAAACCAAACCAAACCGAACCACTTACAACTCTAATTTTTAACCACGAAAATTCATTTTCATAAAATTGTTCCTTAATTGCACCGTCCAACAATCTTTTTTAAATGATGCATTCTTCCACTTTCCATACATTAACTGAAACCCATTTTCAGAACCATCATCGACCAAACTCATCACTCTAAACACTTTTCCACACTATCAAACACACGGAGCTGAAGTTGTTCATGATTTGGTAACTTCCGACTCCTTGTTCTTTCTCCTCTTAAGTTATTGTTGCTAAGGTAGACTGCTACTTATCTTCCTTGGCACAAGCATATTTGGAACAGTTTTCTTCCTACATTGGAGCCTTTATCTTTATGTTGAAGCTGCTTCAGAAAGTTGCTACTTGAGACTCTGATTACGAAAGACTGACATTAAAATAGCCTCCAACTATAGATGCTGCACTTCTGGCTATTTGGAATTGTTAAAGCACAAAATATAAGCATATATGATGAAGGGAAGGCACGACTGGAGGGAGAAATTTTAATCGCGATGTATTATTTTCGCATCTTAATGAACCTATTTAGAATTGTGATGCGTTGTTTTAAAATTGAGATACATCAATTTAGAAGTAGAATACAAAAAAATAATTCCGATGCATAATTTTTATTTTCCGATGCACAAACTAGATTACCTATGAAGAAAATCCCAATGCACAATTTTAGATTTGAGATGCACATTTTTTATTTCCGATGCACAAATTGGATTACCCAGCAGAAAATCTCAATGCACAATTTTGGATTTGCAATGCACAATTTGGAATTCGTAAATCCCGATGTACAAACTGAAATTGCGATGCATGGACTTGGAATTGTGATGCAACGCGTCCCTAATCTAATTTCATTAAGGGTATCTTCATCCTTTTACCCAAAAAGTGTCCTTGACCGGTTAAAAAAAAATCACGTAATGTGCGGTTAGAAATTGATGAAAAGAGACCGACCCGGTTATCACCCATACAATAAGAAGGGTAGCAATCTCATTCGAGAACCTCATAATTGGATTGTCGGGCCGAAGGTCATCTATTGAATAAAAGAGGAGCAGTAAGATAGCTTGCTTTCTTCCTCCTTTCCAGTATTCAATATTAAGATTTTGACTATCCAACTTTACTTAACGATGCCACAGCTAATCTTTCTCCTCCCCTTACCCTTTAGCTATTCATTTGATCATAGCTCAACTACTCTATTCGCAATTAGTCCTTCTCCACCATTTCTACTCTGGACAGCAGCTATCTTGGTAATCCATATTTCAAGTAACGAGGAGACTGCTAGCATCAATAAGACCAGAGGCCGCACATGAATCTGCTCCAATAGTCTAGCTTGCTACGGCTTCAAAGCCAAGCCCCTTCGGGAAGGAAAATGTTGACGAAAGCCACAAAAAGAATGTAAAATGGTTGTCTTAAGATAGCTGCAGCCTAAGCTTCCAGTATACAACCCCAAAAACTTGTCCTGAACAAAGCAATAGGAAATGAAGGTCAGACTCCTCTTTTCATTCTTTATCAGGTGCATTCACCCCGCGCAAAGATCTTCTCGCCTGTCCCGCTTCGGTTTTTAAGTACGTTTCAAATATTGTTGGAGGAGTTGGCCGGAGAAATTAAAGCAGAAAGAATGTGAATGAAGATGAAAAGAGAGAAAAAAAATATAAAAAATATGAGTGCACCATTAAATTTTTCATGCATATTTGAGTGGAAGGACTACAGCGTCAACAATCACATATTTACATGTAGCATTCAAACGCAAATTGGAGTACCTTTGTGATCGAGCCGTGCAATTCGGATTTCTCTAGGTCGGGCTACATGCCCCTCCACTGTGTTGTCGGGCTGGGCCAGATTGTTAAACTTTGGTAATTGAATGATAAGAGTTGAAGATCACTGCCGGACCACCACCATTGATGGTGGTGGCCGGAGATGAGGAAAAGAAGAAGAACTCTTACAGCCAAGGAGAGAAAGAGAGAGAAATTATTATTATTGAAATTGAATTAATGAAAAAGATACCTAAAAACTATTACATCCAAAAATACTTATATCTAAAACAAAGGTGAATGAGCTAACAAAGTAATTGGGCCCAAATGAGCTAACATGGATTGGGCCTATATTTTTAACACACCCCCTCAACTCGAACATGCAACTATTGTGAAATGATCGAGTTGGAGAAGTGCAAACAAATGAGCCTTAATGGGCTGGGCCTCTTGGGCCAATACAAATCAAATGAGCCTTTACGGCAAATGGGCCTCTATGGGCCAGAGTAGTAACAATGACAAGTAAATCAATCAAAGCCCACAAATAGATCATCCCGAAATACTTGTAATAGATGTAGAACAAGTTGATCGGAGCCCACAAAACTGATCACCCCGAACACTTGTAGTAGATGTTGAGAAGCCCAACAGGAGCCAATCCCCGAAAAGCTTGCTCGATCAATGGCTAGTAGATGACGAAGGAGTATCCAAAACGAACTTTTCTGTCCTAAAGATTACATCCTTAATCCAATAATGTGAATCGGACACCGACCACACAGTGAAATGAAAACCAAGTCAACATTTGACTTTGGTCAATCAAAGAAGTTCAAACAAGAACATCCAGTAGAAGGCAATGAGAAGAGTAATTGAGTCTCTTAACCTTGATAATTTGAGAGAAAGAAACTCGGATGAAACATTTTCCAAAGAATCAGATCGTAGAAACTCGACCAACCATAAAATTGTGCTGGCCGGCCATGTATTCTCTGGAGAATGCTAACAAAATCGGAGAGGGCAGTGAGATAATTGACTAAAAAATTTCCATGATAGTGACAAAAGATTCAGAAAGCAGGAGAGGTTCAACTGATGCAGCATCACTTGTCAAAGTCAACCTTGAGGCCAAATCCTCTCGAGACAGTGTTTCAACCTGAGCAACAATAAAGTCTATGGCATCAGCCATAAATGGTTCGTGGGGACCATTAGGAATTCCTGTTAAGACATATCGCTTCAGCAGAAAAGAAGGGGTCCAACCAACGACAAGAGCCCAAGGCATTCGCATTTACAATACAGATGAACTATTCTTGAGTTCTTGAACAAGAAGATTTGATTGCAGAGATTTGATTGTAAACGATCGGCTCCGATTCGGAGCCGCCTTCGGCTGATTATTTGATTGATGGTATGAGATATTTCTTCGGAGCAGATCCGGGCATGAAGACAACGACCGCGTCACTCGCGAGTCGAAAAAACTTGACAGAAATCCAAGAACTTTTGGAGGCATCATTTGCTTCAGAATTGGAGTAGAACCAGTTGAATTGCTTCGTGATAGTATCTGTAATTTTTTTTTTCCGAAGGAAGCCTTTACCTTTGCCATTATCGAAATTAAGGCTCGTGCTTCGCGTGAATTTCCAAAATGACTTGGATGTAGGCTTTTCGTCTTCTTCTTCATCTTCTTCTTTATCGTCGTCATTGGTGTCGAATAAGAATTCTTTCAGTCGCTTCTTCTGGGCGTCTTGGTTTAAATTCTTAAATGATGGTACGTGTTTGAGGCGATGGGTTTCTTGGATTTTCTTGATTTGGGTAGGGAGGATCTTGCCATTGGAGAAGAGCTCATCGGCAGATGAAATTTGTTGTGCGACAATGCAGAAATCGAAATCAAGGGAGGAAGAGGGTAATTGATTTTGATTGAAGATGATGGGTTTCTTGAAAACATAATCTTGCAATCGTTGTTGCTGGGCGGCGAAGTGACGAGCGCGCAGTTTGTCTCGACGCAATCCTCCACGAGATTGATTCAATTGGCCGGAATTGAATCGTAGATGAAGAAGGCAGATTAGTGTGGTTATGATTTGGGGTTTCTTGAAGGTTTGCCCTCGTTATTCAACAGCTCGGCATCGAGCTCTGTGACGCTTCACCAAATTGAGATCAACAATAAAGATTCGTCATCTCCATTTCATAACATTCGGAGAGACCTGAATTAAGCAGCGATAACCAAAATCCAATGACGGCGAACTTGATTACCCCACCGAAACCGAAACCCTAATTTGGCTCATACGAACGCAATCGACAGTGTGCGTGTGCGAATCCTCCGGTAAACAATACGCTGCCGCTTGATGCTGAAATCGAATCGGAAAGAACTTCCGATCGGACGGAATCTTAGACAAGGTGAATCTGCCATTATTGCGCAGACAAGAAGAACGCTAGATCGCGAGATTGGGAATTTGAGGGTTTGGTGGGTTGAAGAGATGATTTGAGCAGATCATAATCATCAATGGCAGTGTTTTATCTTCGAGTTTTTCATTCTTAGTTGGGGAAGAAGATTTTAAAAAGGGTAATAGCAAGAATAGGATATGAAACATACCACAAACCAGAAAGCAGGATTATCGATTTGATTAAGCGGAAGCAGGATGATAAGGGATCTTTAATCTGCAAGCTCTGATACCATGTTAAAATTTGGTAATTGAATGATAAGAGTTGAAGATGGCTGCCGGACCACCACCATTGATGCTGGTGGCCGGAGATGAGGGAAAGAAGAACTCTTACAGCCAAGGAGAGAAAGAGAGAGAAATTATTATTATTGAAATTGAATTAATGAAAAAGATACCTAAAAACTATTACATCAAAAAATACTTATATCTAAAACAAAGGTAAATGGGCTAACAAAGTAATTGGGTCCAAATGAGCTAACATGGATTGGGCCTATATTTTTAACACAGATACTGGTTCGAAGCCCAGGCCCATGAAAGATCGGTCTGACCGGACAGAGCTCAGTTTTGACAGCTCTACGCACGGTGTAGACGAGCATCCAGGTATGAGCAAAAATTGTTACAAAATTGATCGAATCTTGAAAGCTTACCAGCAACTTAAGAATTTTGTAAACGCAAAAGAAAGTTGCCAGTTCAACCAATTGCAGAGGTGTCCATCAAACAGATTCTGAAAGGAAATGGAAACGGGAAAAGGAAATAAATCCAGCACAACAAAGATCAACATGCCAGAGAATTTGAAAATAAATTTCATTGATATATACCTCAAAAGCTACTGCTATTCTATGGAGAGTACTTGAGGTTGAGTTAGTGGAGCAGATTAGGTTAGGCTTTCATGTCGGCTCTCTTTTTGACATGGTAAGGAAGCTGTAGTGGAGTGACAAAAAGGTTTTTAAAATATGTATAAACCTTTTGCAAAAAGTTTATACCAATAATGTTTTATGAGTAAAAGGTAGAAAGTTTCAACTGGTTGGTGGAGGAGGTAAAATAAGTATAAACCTTTTGCAAAAAGATTTACACAAATAAAGTGAAAGAGGTAAAAGGTTTATAATTTCAAATAAATGTTGTGGGTCCTTGTTATAAAGCATTTTAAAGATTTATGTGAGTGTAGATAATAAATTTAAAATGAAAAGATTTATAAATTGATAACGTGACATGTTGGATAAACCTTTTAAAAGGTTGACGAGCGTAGATTCTCTAAGGTAAGCTAAGTTGTGCTCTTATTTCAATTTGTCATAAGTTTGACTTTTTTTTATCAAAGTTTTGACCTTTGAGAAGGAAGTACAATACTATAATTCTCTGGTGGGCCATTCTAGTCCAACAAGGACAACCATGGCCTAGCCCATGGACCATAACAGTAAAACCACGACCGACTATGGAGATATTCTTAGGGTGATGATCCGATCGGTCTCATGTGATAAAATTATAACATAAAAAATCTTCTATATTTAATTTAAACCGTTAAAATACATTTTTTGAGGAAAAATAACGAAAATACCTTTAATGAAGGAAAGACACGCAGACAAAGCTACAATCCAAATTTGGGCGTCGCTCAAAATTTTGGGTATCGCAATGCAATAGTCACTGCACAAAATTTGGGTGTCGCATGGGAAAAAAATTGGGCATCGTTCGTATGTTGCCTTTGCACCATTTGTCTTCCCTCAAAGAAAAAGATGGTACATAAATAGACAAAAAGCCACCTTCCATCTCTTGTTTTCCACCCACGTTTGTCTGCAACAGTGACCTGTTGTAGCTTTTGCTTTAGATTTTGTGCTTGTAATCAGAAAAAAAGAGTATATTCCAAGATTTACAGTAGCATGGAGCATAAAATACACGTTTGTTTATCTGAAAAGTTTAGGACGGGCTTTACCATCTATGTCATTATCTGTGGCTTCCAACACCTTCTTATTCTTGCTTCTATATCTTAGTTTTGCTTCATTCAACTGAAACAATATCGTAACTTGAATTATTTGAAAATACCCCAATTTACACCATTGACACAAAATCGCAATAGTCGACGCCAACATCGCAACAACCGACGTCCACATCGGAGATAACGATGCCCACTTTCAAGCCTTCTTGTATCGTATATCCTATTATAAGAGACTAGTGTTGGTTTTTTCTAATCTGACATAACTATGTTTTCTTGTAAGGGTTTAGCTTAGAAGACGCAACATTTTACACTTCTTGATGAGGAGATGATAATTGATACTATGCTTGACACAGGGAAACAAAAGAGACGATACCTGATATATGATTTGATGGCAATTAATCAAATCGCTGATGCCCACTTTACAAGCCACTTCTTGATGACAATTAATCAAATCGCCGAAGACGCTCCACTTTACACTTCTTGATGAGGAGATGATAATTGATACTGTGCTTGACACAGGGAAACAAAAGAGACGATACCTGATATATGATTTGATGGCAATTAATCAAATCTCTATCGTAAAGGTAAATAAAAGGAGTTTATGATTGTGGGACGTCTCCTTGTTCTTCTGCAAGCATGTGACTTGCATCGCCCCCTTAATTTTTGGTTTAGGAAAGCTTTCAAGTGCTATTAAAAAAAGAGGATCAATTAGGGGCACATCTCGCCATGGAATTATGGAGAAGGAAGGACTGGAGGAGGAGGAGGGGTATTTTAGGTAGAAATTAACACAAATAGACTTATGCAATTGGGGAAAAAAAAGATATTGTAACTGTTATATTTTCACCAAAAGATACCGATCCGCAATTAATCCATATTCTTAAGCATATTCTAACTTTCTTTTGAAAAGTATTTGATTTTATGTTATTTTCGTTCGATATATCTCAATTTACTATTAGTGTAGTCAAATTAATAGAATCTACTTATTTTTTACCTGATAAACAATCAATTTAAAAGCACTTTTACCCGATTCAAGGAGATAATTACTTTAAGACATAAAAAAAGTACAATAATTATTTGAGTAGGTCTCTTGTAAGTTCATAACACGGAGCATCAATCTCTCATCAATAAATGATAAGTTAGATCAAAGAGATCCATCTCACATAAAATATTTCTAACATAAGATATTTTTTAGTTTTTGTCTAATGATAAGAAACAGTATAAATGGAGGAGAAAAGAAGGGGGGGGGGGGACTAGGCCTGTCAATGGATTGGATTCGGATCGGATCAGTCATATCAATTATCCGATTTGTTAAGAAATTATCGGACTTGGATCGGATCGGATTATCTTTCGGATATTCAAAAGCTCGATCCATATCCTAAATTTTCGGATTCGGATCGGATTCGGATTTTATTCGGATTTTATTCACCCCTAATTAAAGTACATAATAAAATTAATATTGATGCATTTTTTCTTAATCAAATGTTGAATAAAATTAAAAGTTCATATTTTTAGCTTACACAAACATGAATAATAATGTTAGTAAGATCTTAGAGTTCGTCGAAAAATTTATATTTAGTAAAATTAGTAATGATTAATGACTAAAAACACATTATTAGTAACTTTTATATGTATAATATTAATATATTTTTTTATATCGGATCGGATCGGGTTGTTAACGGATCGGAACACCTTAATCCATATCCGATTTGTTAAGCTTTCGGATTTTTGGATTCGGATCAAAATCGAGTTATCGGATTTAAAAACTAAATCCATATCCTAAAAATAACATCGGATTCGGATCGGATTCGGATCAAAATCCGATCCATTGACAGGCTTAGGGGGACCCGGCGAGGGGAGAGAGAGAGAGGGACTGAGGGAGAGAGGGAGAGAGAATATGCTTTGCGTTCATTCTGATCCGCCAGATAAGTATATTGTGCATATACACGGACGTATACATGCTTAGAGCATCTCCAATGCAAAGCTTCCTATACCATCTTCTTAGCCGGGTCCCACTGCCACATACACATTTTTCTCTTCTTATTCTATTTAAGAATATATCTTCCCAATGCTAATCTTCTTATACATCTTCTTAGTTGGGTCCCACTGCCACATCATTAACTTTACACTTCAATCTTAATTTTATATTTCTCAAACAAATCAATAATTAAATTATAAATAATGACATTAATTAATTTATAAATAATACTATTACTCACAATTTAAATAGTTTATAATTTAATTCATAAATTATCAATAAAATACATATTATACATGACTCGTAAAATAACATAAATAGAAAATTACATAAAACGTTAAAATTGAAAAAAATACATAATGATAAAGTTACATAAAAGATAAATACTTAAAAATTACATAAAAACAAAAAAAAACTTAAAATTAAAATTAAAGTTCAATTATTGACGTTACATTAAAACATTAAAACGGCTACTTTAAAACGGCTATTTTAATAACATTAATAATTAAAAGTTACATGACAACATTAATAATTGACGTTACATAAAAACATTAATAATTAAAGTTACATAATAACATTAATAATTAAAAGTTAGGTGTATTTTGATTTTCTTCATTTTCAGAAGAATTCAAAAAATTTGAAAAAAATGAGTATCTCTTGGATCCATTTGGAAGCTAAGTGTGTAGAGAAAGTGAATTTTTAGAAAGGATTATGAAGAAATAGAAGAGAGAATAAAGAAGTTGTGGAGAAAATGAAGAGGATTGAGGTGGTGTATTTATAAGGAAGAAAGAAAAAAAAAAGGAAAAAATTTATTGAAAAAAATTAAATTACAAACGGCTAGTTTTTAAAAAGTAAAAGGCAAATAATTTTTTTTTAAAAAACTAACCGTTCACTTTCTTTCCAGCCTTTCCATTTAAAAAAATAAAAAAAAACAAAAAAAACAAAAAAGTCAAACACTTTGCAGAGAAGAGCCAGCCGTGGACCCCACCAGATTTTCGCCTCCACTCGCCCAAACCCGCGTGAAGCACACGCGCCACACACAGGCCGTGTGTGACGCCCACCGCTGCCCCCGCGTCTGGTCTTCCTCTTTCTTGCTTGCCTTCCAATTTTGGAAGAAAATTAATTCTCTCTCCTCCATCTCAGATCCAACTCAGCCTAGGAAGATATGGAGGAAGCCTCACCATCGCTATTTGCTCTCTTCCTATTAGGAATTGGGTTTAGGAAGAGAGCATTGGGGATGCTCTTATCACGTACACAATAATCAAGTCATTCCCACGTGCCAAAAAAAAGAAGATAAGGCTTCAGAAAGGAATAAACCTTGTCAGCAAATATGTAGAAAACTGCCATTGCCTTTATCTTTAATTACCTCATAACTCCAACTTCTACAACGGCGACCTCCCTCCGCTTAAAAATCCCTTCCACTCTCTCCACACACATTCTTGATTCTTTTCCCTCTCTCTCTCTCCCTCTATATGCACCAATGTATGCTTCTCTTGCCCTGTTCTTATTTTCCTTCATTTTCCACGACACTTGCTTGACTGCTCAAAGACCCTCTTTATCGATTATCCTTCCTGTGACAAAAGATGTTTCAACTCTCCAATACACCACCCAGATCTTCATGGGAACTCCAAATCTTCCCACAAAGCTTGTTCTTGATCTGGGTGGTTCATCACTCTGGGTTGACTGCGCCTCGAGATCTGAATCATCGTCTCAATCTTACATTCGGAGTGGCTCTCTCCCTTGCTCAATAGCAAAAGCTGGTGACACTACTACAACTACAACTACAACTGAAGTCAACGCACACAAAAGCATTTGCGACACCAACCCAGAAAACACCTTTACAGGAATGGCCATATCTGGGTATCTTGCAGAGGACATCATGGCCGTCGATTATGTAGACAAGCTCAAGATGGGGGGTTCCCGTTCAATTCTCACCGTTGATCACTTTTTGTATTCGTGTACATCCTCGTTACTTCTGAAGGGCTTAGCAAGTGGTGCCAAAGGTATGTTAGGCCTTGGAAGATCTAAAATTGCGTTGACTTCACAAATTGCTAATTCATTTGGCTCTCACCGGAAATTCGCTCTCTGTTTGTCGTCATCAGAGGGTGTGGTATTTGTCGGCGGCGTTCCTCATGTCATCTCTAGGTCACTAGTCTACACTCCTCTAGTTTCTAAACAAGATGATTCTTCTGAAGAATACTATGTCAATGTGAAATCCATCAGAATAAATGGCAAGAAATTGTCTTTGGGGCAAAAAGCCATTGGAGAGGCCAAGCTTAGCACAATTGTTCCGTACACCACTCTGGAGAGCACAATCTATGACACAATCACAAAAGCCTACATCAAGGCTGCTGCTTCTATCAACATGACTAGGGTGGCATCTATGGCGCCATTTGGTGTCTGCTTTAGCTCCAAAGGGGTCGATAAAACTCGGTTGGGGCCGGATGTGCCCAAGATTGATCTTGTGTTGCAGAGTGAGATGGTGAAGTGGAGGATTTATGGAAGGAATTCAATGGTACAGGTGAATGATGAAGTGATGTGTCTGGGGTTCTTGGATGGGGGTTTGACTCCACAGAACTCAATTGTGATAGGGGGTTACCAATTAGAGGATAATCTTTTAGAGTTCATTTTAGGTACTTATATGCTTGGTTTTAGTTCTTCGATTTTGAGGGAGCACACTCGTTGTTCCAGCTTCAGATCAGCTTCCATTTCTAGCTGGGCACTGTGATTTTTGTCGGAATTGGGGATTTTCATTTAGATAAGACTGCAAACTGACTGGTTATCTGCGAATTTGGCCTTGCCCATTGTACAGCTTTGTCCAAGCTTTTGCCATTAGCAGCCACGGATACTAACCCTGCATCGGAAAGAAGGCATTTAAGACTTAAGTTGCTATAATTCTCAAATTGAAGCCAAGGATAACTCGTATTGAGCTTAGTTGTGTTAAATATATTTTACCCGAAGAGTTAGGATTCTTGAGTTATATGTAATTCCTGTTATTAAATTGTACTCCCTCTAGCAAAACTAACCGATTTCACACACATTAAGAGAGTAAGTTAAATTGTCTTGATTTTATATAAAACAAAAATATACTTACTAAAATACCCTTAAGTATCCCACTCAAAACTGATGACAATTAATGCAATATTAACTCATTATCATCAATTCATTATAACTCCTTTTATAATTAGTGGCTCTTTGTGTATAGGGAATGTGCACACTTCTTGAAAAACAAAAGAATTAACAAGGGGTATTTTTGGTATCAAACTTCTTGGAAGTTGTGAGTAGAATTTAATATGGTGATTTTTGCTTATATTTAAGTCCACCAAAATTTGATATTTTTTGCTTATATATAGGTCCGGAAGGAATATCTGAGAAGTACAATACATGGCAATTAGCTTCTTGTACTCTATTGTTTCAACTTTCAAGCATGAAAATGTCCCAAAATCTTACAAGAAAATCATACCACTAATAATGTTCATCTAACGGCATTAACACTAAAGCTTCTAATAATATCACAAACTCTATCTTCTAATATCATACATCTTTTGCAATATAAAGCCTATAAGTAGTATCACGTATAACTCATGTCTCAACATATTCGATTAAAAGAGAAGATACACTTTGTCGAACAATAGTAAAGGTTTTCCTTGTCATTAGGCCATCTCCAACGGAACCCCTAATCTCCAATTTGGAAGTTTTCCTTGTCATTTGGGGTTGCACTATTCATCCACCCCAAATTTGGTATTAGTGGAACCTATGGTATATATTGATTTTTAATGAATTATTAATTATTAAATACTCAAAATTATTAATAACATGATAGTATTAATTTAAATGTATTAAAAATAAATAAATATATAACATTAGAAAATATAAATAATTAATTAATAAACAATAATAATATTTGTAAGGGTAAAATAGGCATGACCTATTTTAGTCTTGTTTTCACATTTCTTGGTCAAAAAGTTTTTGGTGGATATTTGGAAACAAAATCTTTAGGAATATTTTGTTTCCAACTAAAGATTTTTTTGTTTTATTTTTGGAAACATAATTTTCCTAAAGATTGTTGGTTTTCTTGATCCTAAAGTTTAGGAGTCATTTTTGGAAACAAAATATTCCTAAAGATTTTTTGAGTTTCTTGGACCTAAATCTTAGGAGTTGTTTTTGGTAGGAAAATCTTTCCAAAGATTTCGGGTATATTAGTTAGGTAACTAAATCTTGGCAAGTATCTTAGTTATTCCAAGAATCTTGACTTTGATCATATTTGGTAAGATAATCTTGCAAGATTTGGAAAGGTGTTGATTTTTTCCTTGAATAAGCTAATCTCTTTCCTTGTAGAATTGTATCTCTCTTGCCGTGTGTTTGTAGGTTTGTTGTATATATATTGAGGGCTGGCATACGGGTTGATGGGGAGCTTGAGCGAGAAAATCAGAATTATGTAGAGCTCCAGAAACACACGCCTTGGTACGCACTCGAGAGAGCAGATAAAAAGAGTGCGAAAAATTCGAACCCGATTTGAATTCCAAAGGATTGAATGTGCTTCCGGTTGTTGCAACATTGGAAGCAACATTGGGCGTTTATGCTGTTTTGACTTCCTAGCTGATTTTAGGAAGCTATTTGTTTCTTCCCATGTTTTCTATACCTGTTTTTATGTGGGTGTTTTGCTCTCCAAGACTTGTTGTCTTGTGAAAGTGTTTTGTTTTGTGATTTCACATAGTCTTTTGTACAACGATTCATCCTTTTTAGTGAAATCTTTTTGGCCATGAGGCTAGATCTACAAGTATAGACTTGTAGATTGTTTGGTAAATTTTTGTGATTAATTTCGTGCTTTAGTATTAAGTCTTCCGCTGTTTTTTTATTTTTTCTGTCTATTGTGACTTATATTGTAGCTTTTTCACAAGCTACATTAGGCAGTTTTGAGAATCCTAGCTACTTGTGTTCTTTCAATTGGTATCAGAGCCTCCTCTTGACATCACTAAGAGAAGATTCTGTTTGTAGCCATGATGGATTCTCAATATGAGAATTTTGTAGCCTTTTTTTGTAGTTGTTTGTAGAATTTTGTATATTTTTGTGAGAAGCCTTAAATCTTTTATGGATGCTACAAATGATAAAAGATTATGTACTATACTTTGATGTGTTAACCTTGTATTTTGAAAACACCTATGCATTTTGCTTAGCACAAAAATCCAGTTCATTATTCTCGAACTAAACACATTAATTTAAGACACCACTTTATTAGAGACTTGATTGAATATGTAAATTGTTTGCATTGAACATGTTGGGACTGAAAATCATCTTGCTGATATATTTGCCAAGTGTCTTGTTTTTTAGAGATTTTTCAATTTTTGGAAATCTCTTGTGTTTTTGTGTGCCATATGATTTTACACTTAGTTAATTATTAAAAAAAATCAATTTTAGGCATGCTTGCATTTTGTCTTTAGAGGGCACTCTAGATCATTGTTTCACATGTTTGTGCCTTTTGTGGTTGCTTGGGAATTTCATTCAAAATCTGTTGTGATTTCATTATGATTCTCTCTCTCTCTCCCAGTTCTTGAGTATGTTTAAAGTCCACAAAGGAAACAACTACCTTTTGAAATTTTTGGGATGCTGCAATTTGTCAAGGTACTATGGAACTTAGGTTCTCATGTGTTGATCTTGAGAAAATTGACTCCCCTTAATTGAAAAAGTGTGAAAGCTACCTAACGGAAAAGAGTTACATATGAACAAGGTTGTGACACCTTTCTTTTGGGACTATGAATCTTCGGATTTCATGGGTTGATCAAATGCAAAATTGCTTCCCTTGGTAGATAGTGTGAAAGGTTCCTAGTGGCATGTGTTGAATAGCTTGAAATAAAGTAGAGCTATATTCCTAGGGAAATAAAGTACCTATGGATTTTTGTTGTGAAAAATTTATGATCTTGGGAGAGAAATTTGGTTGAGAAATATATATATATATAAAAAGAGCAAAATTAAAAAAAAATTCACAATTTTGGCGAATGCATCTCCCAATGCAGCAACATTAGGAACTACATCTTTTGATCTGGTCTTTATCACTTGTGTGTGATTGCATTTTTTATTTCTTTTGCCTAGCTTTTAGTCATCATGTTTTTAGGCATAACATTTTAGGACATGCATTGTTGGCATCGATATCAGCTTTGTGAAATTTTGTCTTAAACTCAAACTGTGCAAATCAATTTCCAAAAATCTTCATGTTGAAAAATATTTAGTGGATGTCTAATTTTTGTGGGAAACTAAGAGCTATTGAATTTGGATATGATGTGCTCAGTTTTTGCTAGGGGTGTGATCAAATCTTGGTGAACACTTCTTTGTGTTTTTCAAAATCTTTGATTTTTGAGAATTCCTAAAAGATTGTTTATCTCTCTTCCTTTTCCGGTCAAATAGGGGGAGAGAGATCAAGTGTTTATGGTGATGGTGATGAATCCTCCTATGATTTCTGACTTTATACCTTGTACAAATTCATGGGGAGATGTGTTTTTCTAACCAATGCAGGTTAGATGGTTTGATTGGTGTTGTATAAACACTTGTCTTTTGATTTGACTAGAAAGGTTCAACAAAGGGAGAGATTGTAAGGGTAAAATAGGCATGACCTATTTTAGTCTTGTTTTCACCTTTCTTGGTCAAAAAATTTTTGGTGGATATTTGGAAACAAAATCTTTAGGAATATTTTGTTTCCAACTAAAGATTTTTTGGTTTTATTTTTGGAAACATAATTTTCCTAAAGATTGTTGGTTTTCTTGATCCTAAAGTTTAGGAGTCATTTTTGGAAACAAAATATTCCTAAAGATTTTTTGAGTTTCTTGGACCTAAATCTTAGGAGTTGTTTTTGGTAGGAAAATCTTTCCAAAGATTTCGGGTATATTAGTTAGGTAACTAAATCTTGGCAAGTATCTTAGTTATTCCAAGAATCTTGACTTTGATCATATTTGGTAAGATAATTTGCAAGATTTGGAAAGGTGTTGATTTTTTCCTTGAATAAGCTAATCTCTTTCCTTGTAGAATTGTATCTCTCTTGCCGTGTGTTTGTAGGTTTGTTGTATATATATTGAGGGCTGGCATACGGGTTGATGGGGAGCTTGAGCGAGAAAATCAGAATTATGTAGAGCTCCAGAAACACACGCCTTGGTACAAAATTTTGAGAGACCAGATCAAAAAGAGTGCAGAAAATTCAGAACCTGATTTCAGAATTCCAGCAGTGCAGCAGATTTCGAATGTGCTTCCGGTTGTTGCAACATTGGAAGCAACATTGGGCGTTTATGCTGTTTTGACTTCCTAGCTGATTTTAGGAAGCTATTTGTTTCTTCCCACGTTTTCTATACCTGTTTTTATGTGGGTGTTTTGCTCTCCAAGACTTGTTGTCTTGTGAGAGTGTTTTGTTTTGTGATTTCACATAGTCTTTTGTAAAACGATTCATCCTTTTTAGTGAAATCTTTTTGGCCATGAGGCTAGATCTACAAGTATAGACTTGTAGATTGTTTGGTAAATTTTTGTGATTAATTTCGTGCTTTAGTATTAAGTCTTCCGCTGTTTTTTTATTTTTTCTGTCTATTGTGACTTATATTGTAGCTTTTTTACAAGCTACATTAGGCAGTTTTGAGAATCCTAGCTACTTGTGTTCTTTCAATTGGTATCAGAGCCTCGTCTTGACATCACTAAGAGAAGATTCTGTTTGTAGCCATGATGGATTCTCAATATGAGAATTTTGTAGCCTTTTTTTGTAGTTGTTTGTAGAATTTTGTATATTTTTGTGAGAAGCCTTAAATCTTTTATGGATGCTACAAATGATAAAAGATTATGTACTATACTTTGATGTGTTAACCTTGTATTTTGAAAACACCTATGCATTTTGCTTAGCACAAAAATCCAGTTCATTATTCTCGAACTAAACACATTAATTTAAGACACCACTTTATTAGAGACTTGATTGAATATGTAAACTGTTTGCATTGAACATGTTGGGACTGAAAATCATCTTGCTGATATATTTGCCAAGTGTCTTGTTTTTGAGAGATTTTTCAATTTTTGGAAATCTCTTGTGTTTTTGTGTGCCATATGATTTTACACTTAGTTAATTATTAAAAAAAATCAATTTTAGGCATGCTTGCATTTTGTCTTTAGAGGGCACTCTAGATCATTGTTTCACATGTTTGTGCCTCTTGTGGTTGCTTGGGAATTTCATTCAAAATCTGTTGTGATTTCATTATGATTCTCTCTCTCTCCCAGTTCTTGAGTATGTTTAAAGTCCACAAAGGAAACAGCTACCTTTTGAAAATTTTGGGATGCTGCAATTTGTCAAGGTACTATGGAACTTAGGTTCTCATGGGTTGATCTTGAGAAAATTGACTCCCCTTAATTGAAAAAGTGTGAAAGCTACCTAACGGAAAAGAGTTACATATGAACAAGGTTGTGGCACCTTTCTTTTGGGACTATGAATCTTCGGATTTCATGGGTTGATCAAATGCAAAATTGCTACCCTTGGTAGATAGTGTGAAAGGTTCCTAGTGGCATGTGTTGAATAGCTTGAAATAAAGTAGAGCTATATTCCTAGGGAAATAAAGTACCTATGGATTTTTGTTGTGAAAATTTTATGATCTTGGGAGAGAAATTTGGTTGAGAAATATATATATTAAAAAAGAGCAAAATTAAAAAAAAATCACAATTTTGGTGAATGCATCTCCCAATGCAGCAACATTAGGAACTACATCTTTTGATCTGGTCTTTATCACTTGTGTGTGATTGCATTTTTTATTTCTTTTGCCTAGCATTTAGTCATCATGTTTTTAGGCATAACATTTTAGGACATGCATTCTTGGCATCGATATCAGCTTTGTGAAATTTTGTCTTAAACTCAAACTGTGCAAATCAATTTCCAAAAATCTTCATGTTGAAAAATATTTAGTGGATGTCTAATTTTTGTGGGAAACTAAGAGCTATTGAATTTGGATATGATGTGCTCAGTTTTTGCTAGGGGTGTGATCAAATCTTGGTGAACACTTCTTTGTGTTTTTCAAAATCTTTGATTTTTGAGAATTCCTAAAAGATGGTTTATCTCTCTTCCTTTTCCGGTCAAATAGGGGGAGAGAGATCAAGTGTTTATGGTGATGGTGATGAATCCTCCTATGATTTCTGACTTTATACCTTGTACAAATTCAGGGGGAGATGTGTTTTTCTAACCAATGCAGGTTAGATGGCTTGATTGGTGTTGTATAACCACTTGTCTTTTGATTTGACCAGAAAGGTTCAACAAAAGGAGAGATTGTAAGGGTAAAATAGGCATGACCTATTTTAGTCTTGTTTTCACCTTTCTTGGTCAAAAAGTTTTTGGTGGATATTTGGAAACAAAATCTTTAGGAATATTTTGTTTCCAACTAAAGATTTTTTGATTTTATTTTTGGAAACATAATTTTCCTAAAGATTGTTGGTTTTCTTGATCCTAAAGTTTAGGAGTCATTTTTGGAAACAAAATATTCCTAAAGATTTTTTGAGTTTCTTGGACCTAAATCTTAGGAGTTGTTTTTGGTAGGAAAATCTTTCCAAAGATTTCGGGTATATTAGTTAGGTAACTAAATCTTGTCAAGTATCTTAGTTATTCCAAGAATCTTGACTTTGATCATATTTGGTAAGATAATCTTGCAAGATTTGGAAAGGTGTTGATTTTTTCCTTGAATAAGCTAATCTCTTTCCTTGTAGAATTGTATCTCTCTTGCCGTGTGTTTGTAGGTTTGTTGTATATATATTGAGGGCTGGCATACGGGTTGATGGGGAGTTTGAGCGAGAAAATCAGAATTATGTAGAGCTCCAGAAACACACGCCTTGGTGCACTCGAGAGAGCAGATAAAAAGAGTGCGTAAAATTCGAACCCGATTTATTCCATAGCAGATTTCGAATGTGCTTCCGGTTGTTGCAACATTGGAAGCAACATTGGACGTTTATGCTGTTTTGACTTCCTAGCTGATTTTAGGAAGCTATTTGTTTGTTCCCACGTTTTCTATACCTGTTTTTATGTGGGTGTTTTGCTCTCCAAGACTTGTTGTCTTGTGAGAGTGTTTTGTTTTGTGATTTCACATAGTCTTTTGTAAAACGATTCATCCTTTTTAGTGAAATCTTTTTGGCCATGAGGCTAGATCTACAAGTATAGACTTGTAGATTGTTTGGTAAATTTTTGTGATTAATTTCGTGCTTTAGTATTAAGTCTTCCGCTGTTTTTTTATTTTTTCTGTCTATTGTGACTTATATTGTAGCTTTTTCACAAGCTACATTAGGCAGTTTTGAGAATCCTAGCTACTTGTGTTCTTTCAATATTATGTATTTTAAATTACTGAACATTATTAATTCAATCATTTATAATTAATTAACCTTTTTTCAATTATTTTGTATATATTATATATCAGGTGGTATAATTTTTGTTATATTTTGTATTGATTATAATATTTTTTTTATGATTTTTCAAGTGCTTGTATGTTTATAAAACTATATTTCTTCAATTTAATTATAAAATTACTATTTTTTAAATATTATTATTTAAGAAATATTTTATTTGAGATGAGATTTGAGATTATATGTTGGAGTTGGAATAGTGTTTGATGTTGAAATGAGCCAAATTTGGGGTAAAATCCGACCAAATTTGGGGTTAACATTGGAGATGGCCTTAGGAAGCACCATCAGTACAATTGATTAAGAAGCAGATTACATGATTTCTGTCGTCCAAATAGGCATACTACAAAACTCAGGTTACATAAAATCTAGAAAAGCCCCTAATCGGAACAGCTAGCGGAAGAGCTAAGCACAAGCTTTGATGAAGTCAAACTCGAGAAGGTAATTCTCTAATTCTTGTCCACCTAAGACGAATGAATTTTTTTGGCTCAGCTCCTCCATCAATAAATCCAAGGCATAGCACATCCTTCTTAACTTCAACCATGGGGTTAGCAACATAAATCCTCCTGACTGCGTTTTTACGTCATAGCACTAGCTCGGTTTCTGGCACCACAAGCCTGTACTGCTGGTGTGGGTGACATATTTTACGTGCAAAAATGCTCCAAATGATGCTACATATTTTTACCCCTTTGATCTTCATCAATGCAGATGCCTTGAAAAAATGGTTAAGAAGAGGCTTATTAATGAACGAGTGTTAGGGGTTATGGTATTAATCTTTCTTCCCCCCAACTCCTTTCTTATCAATATTTGGCACAAAGGAACTGAAAGAGGCACCATCATCAACTTGGATTTAACATTAATGCAATACTTATCAGATAGATCACCTTCAGAATAAATCAAGGCAGTGATACGCGGTAACGTGGGTTAACATAGAGTGGGGTGGTGGTAACTGGTAAGTGACTTTCATAGGTCTTCTGCATGAGGCATGAAAAATGGCCCCCCACCTATGAATATGTCACCAAATCATTCCATAGCGAGAAGGCCTTCTACTTGCATTTTGTATTTAACTTGCGTTTTGTATTCAGCATTGACTAAATAATAATAGCCTACAAATTATTGCTGGAGTTCCAACCTAGTATTTGTAAACTGTGGGCTGCCCAGAATCTGCATAGTCATGTACTAATGGTCTAATCAGATGGATAATCCCACTAGTTCTTTTCCTCCCCTTGCCCCTTATGCACAGATTAACCCAATTCTTCCCAGCAATAAACATTCTTAACTCAACTCTAACAAATGTATCACACTCAAAACACCAACACAAATTCACAACTGCAATGCAGAAACACTATCAAGAACTACCCAAATAAACAATTAGAAATAGTTTTCCTAGCATAGTTGTCAGAGTCGAGAGGCGCCAAAAAGGCGATAGGTCCAAATTTGAGGCGACAGGCGAGGCGCTAAAAAGGCGCTCACGAAAAAAATACTAAGGAAAATTACATAAAATACATATAACTTAACAAATATCAACAAAACATGTTATAAATGAGCATAATAAATAAAACTAAGTTCTAACATAATATCAATAACACAAATTATGCATTCATAGTTGAAATTCCAATGCATTAGATGAACTTAACAAAAAATTCAAACAAGAAAATAAATAATTATCAAAGTAAATGAAAACAACGTCATGGAAATCAAAAGAGAACTAAAGTCATGGAATATAACAAGTAACAACTAAGAAAGTACACAAATAAAGAAATTATAAAAGGAAACAAAATAACATTATAACGGAGACTTCAAGTTTACAGAACAGAAATAGAAACAAATTTAATTGACAAGTTTTAAAATTTAAACATAATTATTAATTACAGAAAAGAGTTCCAGACTTCCAGAACAGAACAGAAAATCAGTGAACTGAGTCCAGGGCCGGCCCTGAGGTATGTCTGGAGGGGCAATGGCCATGGGCCCCCAATTTTGGGGGCCCCAAATTTGTAAAAATTACCTTATACATTGTATATATAATTTATTGTTAATTTTTTTAACAAGTAACGTGTTGCTGTAGTGGACGAGGGTTGCGCCTAAGGTGCTGAACTTCACAAGTTCGAAACTTGGGAATGGGTTTTTGAACTTTCAATTAATTGGCCAGCCCTATGAAGTGTATAATATATAATGTATATATAATTACAATGTATTTAGTTGTCTCAATGGTTAAGGTTTTATTTTGTTTGTTGTGTGGTCATGGGTTCTACACTTCAACTCTTATATCCAAAAAAAAAATCAATAAAAGGGCCCTTGAATTTTTTTTCGCCATGGGCCTCTGAATGTTCAGGGCCGGCCCTGACTGAGTCATAATAGAACACATTGAAGGAAAGTAGGAAACAAAATCAGTGAACTGACTAACTGAGTAATAGAACTTGATTATTTTTTAAGAGTTGCAAACTTACAGAGTTACAGTACAGTCTGTACAGAACAGAAATAGAAGAGTGAAGAAAAAAACAGACTGAAGGAAACAAAATCAGTGAACTGAAGCCTCAAACAGACTGAAGAGTGAAGAAAAAAACTATGTCTCAAAGACTCGAACTGAAGAAAAAAAAAGAAAACAGAAACAGTCAAACACAAAGAAAGGGAAGACTCTTACCTGGAAGTTGGAACTTGGACAGAGACAGGCAGTAGAAGGCAAACGGCAAACGCTGAAGAAGAAACCTCTCGAAGAAGAAGACGAAGTCGACACTCGACAGGCCTGAAGTCGACAGGTCCCATACTCCCAGGTCCGACACCTTCGCACGCTGCTTCGCACTCTCAGGGGCCGTATCGTGGTCTCTTTGGGTCGTATGAAGTGTTGGGTTATTTTAGGGTTTACTTTATATTTATAGTAAACCCTAAACTACGTAGTTTCATGCCTAATTAGTTTTTTAAAATTTAAAAAAACAAAGTGAGCGCCTTTATGGACTTTTGGCGCCTGTCGACTTGAAAAAAAGCGCCAAAAGCGCCGACTTTTCCTCAACTTCTGCACATCGACTCGCCTAGCATGCTTGAGGCGCCAAAGGCGCTCACCTTTAACAACTATGTTTCCTAATATTTACAACCTGAAACAGAAACCTTGGTGCTAGCTGGTCTGACATGTGCTTGTTGCACCAATGCAGAAATTGGAAAGATAAAGGAGCAAGTGCATGTTAGCTGGAAGGCTCCCAAGGAAGGCTGGATAACAGTCAACACTGATACAAGCTTGAAGAACGAGAAGGAAAAAGTCACCATTGGAGGAGTGAGTCAGAACTCAAAAGGCATTTGGGTGTATGCATGGGTTTACTTGAAAAAATGGTTGCTGATCAATTCTTATGGCTGAGCTCTGGGCAATCCAAGAAGGCTTGAAGCTAGCATGGGAGAGGAGGTATCCCAAAGTTGTCCTAAAGTCGGATTCAAAAGGGGGCAATTGATCTTATTTGTGGAAATGGTATTGAAAGTCATCCCCTGAGGAACTAGATTGAAAATCCATCTTATTTCGAAACCTTGGTGCTGTGGTCCAAGGCATATTTATAGAGAGGGAAACCAAGCTGCTGATTGTTTAGCTAATCTAGGACATAGTGTTTGTGAGTCCTGCATTGTGTCCATGAACCACTCCCTGTTTGTATGTATCTTCTAAAGTATGGCTAGGGTCTTGTTACATCTATAAGGTAGTCGGCCTTGGGTCGCCCAGAAAAAATAATTGAAAAATAATAATAATTCTGTACAGAGGTAAGGTAGCGTACAGCGTACTGGGTATTTAGTTTATATATATATATATATATATATAGAGAGAGAGAGAGAGAGAGAGAGATGGTGCACTAGTTTTCCTTGATTGTAGTATTATAGTAGGGTATATCCTATCGAATAAAGTATAGACTCCATTGTATAATCTTAACCAGGATCGGACACTAAAGCACATCATCTTCAGAACAAACAATTAGTTATGTCATTATTCTATAGGCAAGGAATTGACCATGTAGTACATTCAAACTTCTGAAACACTATCTGATTAATAAGTAATATGATTGTATCAGCATATCCGTACTTTATTGTATTCGCATAAAATGGACCAAAGATGTTTATTGATTAACATAATATCTACTTCTTCAGACACCTCTACTCTTAAGCAAACTTCAGTTAAATAACTAATATAATTAGACAGATAAAAGCCAGTTCCCCAAAACATTATCGACTGATACATATCATAATACCAAACGAGCTCAACTGCAACATTATAAGAATTGAACTAAATAATTTCAACATTAAGGGTGTCCAGACAAAATTTTACTCCAGTTTTCTTAGTTTAATGCACTTAATGCATTAAAAGTTTATAACTATGAAGACCAATCCCCCTTCAAAAGTCCAATATCAAGTTGAAGGCATCAATTATTTGTTTAATACGCAACCAATTTTATTTAAGATGACAGTAAATTGATTATCAAAAGAACAGTTTAATGATATACCCCTGTGTATCTCCAGCAGGATCTACGCCTCACCAAACTAATACAGTGTTGACCAATTAAGAACATTATGTACAATTCTTTACTGGACCAAAGAAATATTGTGAAATATACATCACGTCACAGCTGATTGATGTCTTAGACAAGATATTGTACAAAGACACCGTCCTGAAACAAAGTGATGGTTACAAGCAAATCCATCATTGGGAATATACAAATGATTTTATGTATTTGCATAGGTATATTCCCAACAAATTCTTTACTGGAGCAAAAGGAAATATTATTTTCAAACAAGGGACATGCATTTGAGATGGTGACAATCTCACCTCTGGGATCGCGAAATCAAGTCAGTCCTTTCTCAAAGATAATCTCAAGATCTCCAGATGCGCTAATTCCAGTTCTGTGAAACATTCGCATTACCTTCTCATTAGCAAAGTCAGATACTTATACACAATAAGTTGGAAATTTCCAACTAGAAGTCGTATTTCCAAGACAAATGAGGTAGATAACTCGTAATGAACATTGATCAAGCTAAGAAATGGTAGATAACTAACTTGCTGTAGAGAAGATGACTTTCAAAACATTTAAGACTGATAGGATGGTAATATCTCATACCAACAAGGGGTCACACTTACCTATAAAAAAAATAATATCCCATTTGGGAGTTAGATCGCTTTTAGATATACTTCAATTTTATATCATCTGTCAAAACAAATTGGCCATAATGCACATAGACATCTACAAAAAATGGAAAAAAAGGAAAGTCAACTATCTAAATCTCCCTTCAGGAGTATGTGAGCTGTCACCAGGTTATCACTTATCATGCTTGACATCCTCTGCCCTCCACGTTACTTTGCCCATTGACTGACCAACATATATGTGCTTAATTAATACTCCTTTATTTTGTTACAAGTAAGAGATGTGATCTAAAACAGCTATAAAACATTGCCATTAAATTCTAATTCCAAATTATCATCACAATACCCTCATGGCATCTTCATTCCCTGTACTGCACTTCTGCTTTTTTATTTTCATATCTTCCTCTGTAGCCCAAACTTCATTCCGGCCTAAGGCACTTGTTCTTCCAGTGACTAAAGATTCATCAACTCTTCAATATCTCACTCGTATTAATCAGAGAACTCCTCTTGTTCCAGTCAGGTTAACTCTCGATCTCGGAGGCGAATTTTTATGGGTGGCATGCAACGATGGCTACGTCTCCTCCACCTACCGTCCAGCACGTTGTCACTCAGCTCCATGCAATCTTGTCAAATCCACTAGTTGCACACTAGAGTGTAATGATGCCCCAAGTCCTGGATGCAACAACAACACATGTGGGTTAATACCTGGCAACCCTATTATACGACTTGCCACTTTCGGTGATCTTGGTTCAGATGTTGTTTCCGTCCAATCCACAGACGGGAAGAACCCTGGCCGGATTGCTACTGTTTCCCAGTTTCTTTTTGTGTGTGGTTCTACATCTCTCACAGAAGGTCTTACCAGTGGTGTCAAGGGTATGGCTGGCCTCGGAAGATTTAGAATAGCTTTACCTTCTCAATTTTCTTCCTCTTTTAGCTTCCATAGGAAATTTGCACTCTGTTTGAGTTCTTCCACTAGCTCTAGTGGAGTTGTATTCTTTGGCGATGGACCATATCGGTTCCTTCTAAACACTGATGCATCAACCTCTCTTATCTACACCCCACTAATCATAAACCCTGTCAGTACAGCCCCAGCTTACACTACTGGTGCTGCATCCGCTGAATACTTCATTCTGGTAAAATCGATCAAGATCAATGAAAAAGTTGTCCCCATTAACAAAACATTACTATCTATTGACAGAGAAGGCAATGGTGGTACCAAGATCAGCACTGTGAATCCGTATACAGTGTTGGAAACTTCAATTTACAAAGCTGTCATCACCTCTTTTGTCAAATCAATCTCCAATGTCCCGAGGGTGGCATCTGTGGCACCTTTCGGAGCATGTTTCAACTCAAAGAGTCTTGGTAGCACCCGCGTTGGGCCAGCAGTGCCTCAAATTGATCTAGTGTTACAAAGCGAGAGCGTGTATTGGAGGATTTTTGGTGCGAATTCAATGGTGCAGGTGAGTAACGACGTTTTGTGTCTAGGGTTTGTGGATAGAGGAGTAAATCCTCGGACTTCAATCGTGATCGGAGGACACCAAATCGAGGACAATCTACTACAGTTTGACCTAGCAACATCAAGACTAGGATTCAGCTCTTCCCTCCTATTTCGACAAACAACCTGCGCCAACTTCAATTTCACATCCAATGCCTAAAGGCTTTTCGTGGCTGAATCAGCTTACCTATGCTATAGACTATAGCTTTTCTATTATTATGAATTCTGTATTTACATATTACAAGTTTGTCTCATCATTCTAAAAACAATAAAAATGGCCTCGACTGTTTAATAAGCAATTCTCAATTAGTAAACCATAAGAATATGTGAACTTGTTTTTCACAACTATGAATAATACAAGCAATTGTGCGGCTATGGCATTTTCAATTTTCCATAAGTCAACTCATTATTTACTAAACTAGTGGGTTAACAATTTTTCTAATTCCATACCAACAAATTAAACACCCAACTCACAAAATCGTTATAGAGGTACGATCTAAAATCACTCAGATTGTTTTGTAGCCCTAGTACGAACCATACTCAAAATACTCAAATTTAAAACAGATTATTCTGTGGCCCTGGAATTATCTTAATCTAATCTAATAAACATTTTGAAACAACAATTACAGAGTGAAGTTCGATTGATTGATGAAGCTCGTAAACATAATATAGCAAAATCACGAATGCAATTGACAAAATTAGGGGGTCCATAGATTTAAAACGATTTATTACTCTTACCTTGACAAACAGACTGGTTATACAGCAATGGAGAGAAACGAAGTGGCTTTTGCAGTCGCGTCGGCATTCAAGAAACAGAGGTTATATTTTATCAATCACCACCAAATTTTTAAGTAAATACATTTCCAACGGCAAAAATACATTTTTAACCAATGAACTAATTGCAAGTGGCCAATTTAAATGCGTATTAACTTCAGGGGAAAATTGTTTGAAGTGTATAAATAATTTGGATAAGAGTAGGTCTCCATTAAAACTATCTTACAGATTCATTTTCTCGTAATTCAATCCACAAACACATAATGAATCAGATCAAAAGAATCCATTTTACATAATAAGACCATATTTTCTAATTTATTCTCATTGGATAAAATGTCACAAATTTTGTTAAGTCCCCCGTCCAACTTTGTTAATTACGAGAGACACGTGGACTTAAATGGCTGCCTCTAGCTACAAGCCTACAACTACTCTTAAAATATAGATAAAGGGTCAAGAGGATCTATCTTACATAAAAAGCTTAAATTATAATTCGGTCACACTACTTTCACGCTTTCTTCGTTAGGGAAAATTATCTAAATAACCAATGTACTCAGTAATTGGGTGCGATATGGTCCTTGTCGTTAATAGTCCTTCCAATATTTTAACTGGGCTGCTAATGTCGACTAACAGAATAATTTTATGTGGTTATTTTTATCATTTCGTTAAATTTTATTTCCTCTGAATCTGAATTTAAATTTTTCGGCGACTCCTAAATTATCTCTCTTAATTTTGTAGCCAAATTTCCCCTCTGCGAGCCGATCTCTTCCCCCCAAACTTCACCGACATCAACCTCTCTCCTCCAGCTATGCGCTCTAAAATTTTGGCGTCCCGCCATCTTTCACCGGGAATCATCTCCATCTCTCATACTCAAGTTCAAGTAGAGAAAGACTTCGATCTTTCTCTTCTCCGCTCATCTTCCCCCAATCGAGCATCCAATCCAACTCCAGTTTTCTTATTCGAATCCGGCAAAAGAACCACATAATTTCTTCCCCTGTCAAAACCGCCCTAGTCCTGATCCCCTTTCTGTCATCTCCGGCCTTCATCTATCTTGTTGGGAATCATAGATACAACAATGTCAAACACAGAAGCCTGGATATATTGCAGAATCATGCACCTAGCACTTTCCTACAAGAATTATTCGACACTATCAAATGTCCTGAGTTACACGAATATTCTTGTGGGATAAAACTATAATTGCCCTTCTATTCTGGCACTAAAGTAGGAGACTACTGTTGCAGTATTCTATGTATCATCATCAAAAACGAAGATGATGGAACTATTATATAGTATATATATGTCCCTTGTAGATAATCAAGTTTCCTTTCAAATGGTTGTATCCCTTACGGTCTGTTGCAAACTTCCGCCACGGTTATTCATTGCAAAAATGATAAATCGAAAGAAAACAAAACACTTGATTATTAACACCCGTATGCCCGCAAAACTTATGTGAATGTGCACTCCACACCCCCAAATTCACAATATAATATTAATGAACTCACCCATCTTCAAAACATAAACCACAACTATACCAAATGACCAATGATTTTACTTAAATCATCAAAGTATCTCCTTCTCCGTCTCCAATCAAAGTGCTACAGCTTCGGCCAAGCAACATCTCAACCGATCGACATCTCCATCTACGGTCGATCCCTTCTTCAATTTCGGAATATCCATCTGAAGATGAATGGGTAGGGAGAATGAGATAGAACATAGGATCTCTTCCCCTCAATCAAACTCCATGACCAAGAACACTGCTCAGATGATGACCAAACACGCTGCCCAGGTGATGAATGAACGAAGGCAACCTTAAAAATGAAAAGAATTCATGCGATTGGGCTTGCCGTCGTTGACAAATAGCACTTTTAAGCTTTTAATAACTTCTCTCCTCGGTCATGCCGAATATTTGCCTTAATATATTTTCCATTCCTCCTTTTTGGATAATTTTCGCTCCCAAACTCAGCTTCCCCTTTATTGTTTCAGAAAACTTTGGGTCCATTTTCACTACAGAGAAAAAAATTATTGTGGTCACGAATTTTGTGGGCGTAGTTGACTTTTCCACAAGAATTGGTATTTTTCTTGTTACCCTTGATTGAAACTTCTTGATCTGTGTTTTTTTGAGAAAAAATAAAATATTAACAATTAGCAACAAGGAGGGAGAGAGAGAAAAAAAAAAGAGAGAGGGGGGGGGGGGAGAGAAAGTAAAAGCTTACTTGGTGTAGAAGTGGAATGAGCTGAATTTGAAGAAAAGCTAATGGAGGAGGTGGGTGTTTGATTTAGAGTTGTCTCATATTAAGAGGAAATAAAATTTATTGAAAGGATAAAAATACTCACATAAAATCTTTATGTTAATCGACATTAGCAGTTTAGTTAAAAAATTAGATGAACCGTTAACGGCAAGGAGCACATTGCACTCAATTACTGAGTACATTAGTCATATTTGAAATATTATAATGTGATTAGTCAAATTGGTTATCTGCGAATAGTACGATGGTTATTTAGATAATTTTCCCCCTTTTCGTTAAGCTCATTGTACTTTATTTTTTCAATTTAGTTACTATACTATAACATAAATATTACGTTCATCACTGCGTCAAGATATTTGGAAGATAAGTTTTTTTTTCTTACAAAAACCCGAAAATACCCTTATTTGCAGGTGCTTTGTCAAACTTGAACACCGGTAGTCCTGCCTCAATTAAAGTTTATTTTCCTCAAAAGCTCCATGGTTTCTTCCATTAATGGAAGTACCCTCACTTTTGACAAACCATTCTCTTTGTTTGGGAATCAACTGAGGACACACCACATCCATTCTTGAGTAACCATCCATAAAAAAAAATTTACTTAGATTCAATACCGAGATGGAAAATAAATATTCTTTCCAATTTCCAGATCAAAAATCTCCAAGAAGTTCAAAAAAAGTCTACTGCAAATTAAAGTCACAAACAGGAAAACATAGAATGTAACATTACGCTACATAAACCCACATGTTGAAATTCTCAATATTTAGTTGTTTTTGCTCCAAGATCAAGAAATATGGGAAACTAGTTAAAGCATGAAAAACAAAGCAGAGGCAAAGATTGACACTGAACATCACTACAAAAGCAGAGAATGACTAGCAAAAAAACCACATATTACCAAATTTAACCTCCTCGTGAAGCAAACAATACCCTAGTTTTTTTATTTACCCCAAATCATTAATCAATATGAACATCTCTCTACTAATTACGGTCTCATTCTCTAACTATATATGTCCAATTCATCTTTAATCACTTCATTTGGCATGCTGAGATATGCAATCTTCATGGCCTTTATGGCGGTATATCTCTCTTCAAGTGTTGCACTGGCTCAAGATATCAATATGTCGGTGCTAGCTTTGATCGATACGCATAAGACGATGGGAGAATGAATTTTCGCGGAGATAGGCGGTAGGAGCGAGGATAAAGAGCGTAGGGAGGTCACAAAAGATGCAGAAGATGAATTAGTTTAGTCTTATGTTGGACTTTAGAGTAGTTGATGTTGGAAATTATTCGGGTCCCATATCGAATACGGGTCGAATAAAATCCGTCTTTTCGATCAAATCGAACGGAAGCGGAAGCGATGGATTTCAAAAAATCAGTAGAATGATATAAGAACGTCATAAATTATGTGTATTAAATTTATTTGATCAACGAAAAGGAAGAATACCTCTTACGACGATTCCTTTTAACTCCGATCGTAACTTTCGAATTGCGAAATCTCGTAGACACCACGATCTTCCAATTCGTTCCTTCCAATTAACAGTAGTGTGTGGGCACCTCGATAATATCAATATGTTCCTTTTATATAGACGATTATTGAACTCGACTATAAAATAAAGAAAACCCAAAAAAAACCTTTACTGTCGAACACGGAGAGAACTCGAAAAGCAACCAAAGTTGCTTCACTTAAAAACTAGAAAAATCCGATCGTCACCCACAAAGAGCTGAACCTTTTGTATATATATATAATATATATATATATATATATATATATATATATATATATATATATCTATCATTGAAGACTCCTACTTCTATTACTTATAGAGAGTAATAGAAATATAATACTTCTATGACTTGTAGGCCACCAACCGGATCATGCATGCTTTCTATATGAATTATCTAGTTTTAGTGGAAAACAATTTTCCACTTTTCAAAGAGTCCTATAGGTTTTTGGGTTTCCTTTTGTAGTCATTCAATAATCATCTCAATCTCAACTATCCAAATAGCTTTATACCTCTTAATAATTATCCAATATAATTATTAATTAGTAATTATATAAATATCATAAATATCTCATACTTATTTAATTCTCAATACAATTGAAATTGTATGTAACCCGATATTCTCGGAATCAATTAATATTTATATATTAACCGGAAAACAATTTTCCATAAGCCTTTAGGAACATAAATATTACTACTAATCTGTTTAAATCTGGAAGGTGAATCGGGGACCATGGACCTATAATTATAAGCTCAAATACATTGAATAAATAATTAAACTCTTTAATTAATTTATTCGACTTATTAATTCCGATATTACTCCACTATAAATTCGGAATTGCAATCTTATAAATATAGAATATCTTACTCTACGAAATAGAGCAGTCCATTGATTTAATCATTACATATAGATTAATCCTCCATAGACAATTCGTAATTGAAGCTAGGTAATATTCGTTAACCTCTTCAATTACATCTTTTCCTCATTTACCATCACTACAACAAAAAGGGCCAATTACAACGTTTTTAAATAAACGTTGTTAAAAGTTTATTTTATACAACGCGTTGTGTATTAGTATTACACAACGTTTTTTGGAAGGAACGCTCTGCTAGCCCTCTATTTTACAACGTTTTTTCGAAAAACGTTGTACTTTTACAACGTTTGTTTTTAACAAACGTTGTCTTACCAAGGGTTTTTACGACACTAATTAATTTTTGTGAATCCCGCTAAGAGGTGATTTGCGCATAAACAATTTCCCAAAGTCAAAATCCCCAATCCCGCCAAAACCTCTCTCCCCGGCTACGTGAATCGCTTTCAAATCCCTTTCAAGCTTCGTCTTCATCTCCTTCCCTGCTCGCCAGCCATAACCCACCGGCGATCTACTACATCTCCTCTTGGTCTCACAAACGAAACCCCCCATCAACAACCCTACCGAACCCTCCGTCTTCTCCGGCGAATCTCACCCATCTCCTTCCCTGCTCGCGGAGAGACTCAACGGTGACCGCAACCTCATCTGACGATCCAAAGAAAAATCTCACTCAAGTCATCAATTCGATTCAAAAAACACTTGGAGTCATCCACCAGCTTTACCTCACCGTCTCCTCCTTCAACGCCGCCTCCCAACTTCCGCCTCCCGGAACGCCTGTCTTGTCTTCTCTCTCAATCTCTCGCTTCAAAACCCTAGTTCCCCCCAATTAACGCCTTTAATTTTATTTAAATCGAATTGTTTTTTATTTGTTTATAATAAGTTATTGGATTGATTTTGCAGAATACACTTGTGTTGGAGCTTGACAATATGTCGAAATTGTCCGAGAAGTGTAACATTCAGTCCCCATGGAAGTCCTAAAGTATGTTCGATTGTTTTAGCACTTACTATTCCATTTGATTCGGTGTAAAATGTTTTTTTATATGTTTTATTCTTCTAGAAAATTAGTATCTAGAAAACAAAGTGTTGCAGTTCTATAACAAAGATTAAGGTGAACCATTATAATCTCCCATGTAAGAAAAAGAAAATGTTTTAATGCATCATCGCTTATTTACCTTTAAATATTTTTTACCGAAATAAACGGGGTCTTTAAGTAGTGTAATTTTCTTTTAGTGTCTTGATGATGAATGTGCTGCTTTATGTTCAGTTTAATTGATGATGGAAAGAAATCCGGATGAGTTCACTGGAGATGTTTTGAATAGTTGCATCGCCAAAAACCAAATCACTAAAGGCACTACTGATGCCTTCAAGGTTAGTTATTTTTTCTCCGTTAGCTTATGTTTTCAAAGTTGGTGCATTCCATCCTTTTTGTCATTGGATCTATGTTTTACTGCATTTATGTCAGTTCCTTGTTAAGCTCACACATTATTCAGTTGCTTTATTAAGAAGTTCTATTCTAAAAGAACTTATTTTTCTCCCTTTTTCCCCCCTAGCAAGAATCTTAAAATTGTTAACAACTTGGAAAGTCCAAGTTGTTCCAAGTGTTGTGGACTAGGGCTTCATAGGTGTCATTATTGGTCGAAAAGTTCCCAAAGATGAATATCTTGGGAATTCTCGGGGAGGAAGTTTTTGTGTCAAGCAAAATGGAACAATGATCAGATTTAAGGAATGGGAGATGCTTAACAATTTTGCTAGTAAAAAGGTTGCACCTATCATCATTACCACGGTATCTGTCAAGATGCTCCCTAACCACCATGTAAAGGATCCTCCGATGGACCCTAAGTCATGGAGGCCACAGAGGTCGACGCAACCAAGGAAATGCTTGCTATTGTTACTTGTTCCATTTTCTTCGTTTTTTTCTTTGACGAAATCTATAATTGACTCCTGCGCATGTTGTCGTACACAGGGTTTGCGGAGGCATCTTCTAGAGGAACTTGAACAAGCATTTCTGATGAAGTGGAGGGTTATAGGGAAATTCGTCTGCTTACTGCATTGTGAGTTACCAATTGCAGATTTTATAATATTGTTACTTCTATCAATTTGTTCTTAATTTATTTTATAATGTTGATGACAGCTATCTATATCACTGAAACTATCCATAAAGTTTGTTGACAACTTTATTTTCACTGAAACTCCTAGCTCTAAACATCTTATGCAGGAATCTAAGCGGCTCGCACAAACACAGAGCATGCTACCAAATGGAGATGTGAAAGTCAAGCCTGAGATGTAGGAAGCAATGTTATTGTTGAACCAGGTTAATATAGTCTACGATACTTATAATATGTCTATAATTTCAAGGGCAATCAATAAAAATACATGGTCAGATTTTGTTAATTTACTTGAATTTCTTTTGCTAGCCTTTGCTACTTATGTTTCTCTCCAACATGCTACTCCCTCCTTACCAAAATAAAATAAAATTGACCCATTTCTGAAAAAGAATATGATTTTATTTCAATTAAAGAGGAGGTTGATATCCTTGGGGGCTTTTTTGAGTTTCTGTACAAGCAAAAAGTGGACAAGAATTCTGATGGTTCCAACATGTGGAACGGGAAGAGAGATAAGACCTTCACGGTTAAGTCCCTGTATCATAATCTGGTGGCAGGTCTTATTGGCCATTTCTGAAAAAGAATATGATTTTATTGGCCAGCTTCAAAAATTAAAGGTGGAGATCTGCATTACCTTTCTCAAATTAAAGTTCTCCAGGGTAGTACTGTTACCAATTATCAAGTATGTATATGAAGAGATTTTGTTTGGATTAGGCTATAAATTTGAACTGATTGATATGATGATTATATTTTATAGGTCTCGAACTGAGAATGACAACCAACACTAGACTGAAATCTTGCTTGTATAGCTTCACTTCTCCTGGTTGTCCGATGTATCCGACAAGAGCTGTTCGTCATGTAGCCCGGGATGCACTAGATTTTATTTTCCCTGTGAGTAGTCTCTCTAAATTTTTACTTAGAAATAGAGACAAAAGAATCCTTTATGGACATGAGCATTTGTTCTAGCCATTTTCTTCATTGTCATAGATTTTTTCTTGCTTGTCATAATTCTTACAAGGGCAGCATTGTTATCCCTGCAGTTTAGGCTGCTGCTTGTTGTTATCAACTGCAGTGACTAATTGTATTGATTACTTTTTCCGTAGTCATTGCTTTGAGATATGTCCCTGGGTGTCAAAATCGAACACCTCCAATCTGTTTCGGCAATTTGAACTATCCCGAAACTGCTCCAAAATCAGCCTCAAAACAGTCCTAAACTCCCCCAAAACTCTCGCTGATACGGCGTCAAAACTGAACCAACAAATCTGATTCAACTCTCTTTATTCAGCCCCAAACCCGACTCAAACCTGCCCCAAAATTACTAGCCAATTAACCAATAATTCCCAGCCCTTTAGTCTGCCCAAAACCTGCTCGAAACAGCTCCAATTTCAGCTACGTAACAGCCCTCACTACTCACGAATTAACTCACACAAAAGGATTACTTATGGGCTGGAAATTGTGAGGATTATTTCAGCACATTACATTATTATTTATAATACAGGGTCAAAGAAGTCAATTATTTAGAAATGGGGTAATATTTCTTTGAGCAATGCTAGGGCCACTCTCAAGTTGACCACTGCATTTTATAACTGAAAACAAACTGTCAACCAAGTCCCTCCAAACCGTGACTTCCTCCTTTCCAAGCAATAAGGTGCAACTGAACTTATATCCATGACCTTCGTAATTGAACTCCTGAATTGCTGAATTTCCCTTTACCTTGTTAATCTCCCTGCTGTACGGTTCCTTCAAAACAATCTTATGAGAATGAGCCATGAAACTAATGCCACCCAAACAGCTCTTCAACCCGTCACAAACCCTCCCACAACCTGCTCAAACTTATAACGTTTCCCTAGAAAACTATTACCCGAACTCCCAGCTTAATTTGGACAGATTACTAGCTAGTGCAAAATCTGCTCCAAATTATGAACTAACTTCAGCCCTGAGACTCGTGGAGATCAAGTCGTACGTAGTCCCGGTCCCTCTTTTCTTAATACAGAAAGCCAAAACTGCTCACCAAAATTATCCAGGAAAATAAATAATGAATCAATATGCATCTAGGAAAATAAATAATGAATCAAACTGCTCACCAAAATCATCCCAATGGCTCTTTGGGTTGCAATTTTGTCTTCAATTGAGTTTGTATAAGGAACAAACCAATATGCATAGAAATTTATTCCAACGGAACCTTGTTTGGTGGCCTTCATTCTTCTCAAACAACTATCCCCTTTGAAGCCGGAGATGTTCCATCTAGCAGTAGACCAACCACTCTTGAGGTACTCTCTTCATCTGTACCTCTGGTTATACTCCTACTCTTAATTTTGGTTTCGGTCTTCACAACACATAACTTTCAATCAAGTGCAGACCTGTTTTGGACCATTTTCCGTAAATTTCTGTGGAAAATCCGTGCATGGAAATATGCTCAATTTTGGGTATGTTGTATTTATGTGTTAGTTAGTTATACGTAAAGTTTCATAATTTTCTGAGGTCGGGAAGTTGCTCAATTGGGTCTTGAACCACTGCGCATGTGAAACTGTTAGCATAAATCCAGGTTAGTAACCTGAGTTTTGAATGGCTATAACTTGATTAATATAGACTCGAATTAGGTGATTCAAAGTGCTAAATCGTAGTTTAAAGTGTCTAGTTTCATAATATGCAAGTTTGGTAAAGTTTGAAGTTTTGTGGAGTATTTTATGAATTTAATGGTCACACAGCGGATAGCAAATAATTACAATACTTGAGCTTCATGGAGTTGGTTGATTAATAAGTATTATACTTGAGTTTCATCGAGTATAATTCAATGTCAAATGTTGGATGGGTGGGCTTAACCCATAATCTTCATAATTGAGGTACAGGGCTTGTCCAACGTGGAAAGTTCCATTATCAAGTGTAATTTTAAAACGAAACCTAAAGCAAATATGTCAGTAATTTTTCCTTGTGAAAAGTTCCATCATATCTATGTTTCTTGATCTATGATTTCATAGACCATTAGACCATGTCATCCAGGATATCTAACAGCCAAGCCGGTTCGAGGAAACATTTGGGTGGGCATTGATATCAATAAGAATTAGGTGTCGGTGTGCTGCAAATAAGCTGCTGCCAACCATGTCAAGGGTCGGCATATGAATGTTCTCTTATTTTGTTATTGAAACCGTCTTAATTTTTAACTTTTATGGTTGTTTTCCAGTGAAGAGAGATTAAAGTGAATCTTTGCTAAGGTTGGAAAGCGCCTTGAAGAAAAATGAGAATGAGTGTAGGATGAAGAAAGAAACACGAAACTTGAGCGAGCAAGACTAGAGAAAGAAAATTTGAGGGAAAAAGAAACAGGAGGAACAGAAGAGAAGAGATGCTGATGTAGCAGGAAGAAAAAGGTTAAGGGAGGAAGTGGGGAGGAAAGAAAACGTGTGATTGTATCTTTGGTGGCTTTTTTGTGTGATTGTTCTCAATCCCTATGAACCATACGAACTGTGTTAGGTTACGTTCTCTCTGTTTCACTCCGAGTCCCCATCAATTATATAAGAGAATACATTCTGCACTTAGCTATAGTTCGATAAGCATTGGTTTAATTTTTATTTTTAAATTCATATGTGAAGGATAATGTTAGTGGTTCACGAGAATTGCAAGCTTGATTTTCAAAATGATGCTCTTTGAATGGGAAATCCCAAAGAGTAAAGTAGGAGTCATTGAGTGAAATGAAGTGAGTATAAATTTGTGGGATGTAGGGTATAACTAAACATTATCTTATGGTCCGATCGGTTATTGCCCCTTCCCCTAGTAGCAGCTTTAGTTTATCCGCTCTTTCTTAGGTATTCTAGGCTATTGCACTTGAATTTGTGATGGATCGGTTTATCCTCCAAAGATCGGTTTTTGTGTATCACTAGTCTCATAATAGGAAAGAGGGTTGATAGAGGAAAAGTGTCGTAGGAATTGGTGGTTAAGCGGGTTAAGTTGGAGAGAAAGGGTTTATAATATGCACTTGTTAGAAATAGGGACTGGATAAGAGCAAACAAAAATGGAACTGAGAAGAGCCAATGCGCAATTGAATTCATGTATACATCTTTGCTTTACATATTATACAATTACCCATGCGGTTGATGAGTTTGTGAATTACAGATCAATTAAAGTAAAATGGTTGAAGTATAATCAAAGATCAGAAGTCACTCTGTATGGAATTGAAGGTCCCTTCCCATGAGACTGTTAAAGATCTTTGAGTTTTATGCTAGAGGAACTAAACAAGGGAATGATAGGATTATAAGTAGGGAAAGCAAGAAGTCTGGAATGGTAGAGGGAAGGCTGGTATGTTGAATTTGGAAAGAAAAGGAGTATATCGTTTCATAGATTTTGCTACAAACAAGAAAAACAAAATTTGAATCTTCTCTACCACCTAAGTAGGTTTTAGAACTTCTTTTTATTTAAGATGTCACAGATGGAACTACTGATCGCAAGGACTTTCTTGTGAATTACTTTGATTCTTCGTTGTTCATGATGATCAATGAATACTTTACTTAGGCTCCGTTTGTTTCACGGAAAATGACTTCCGGAAAACGTTTTCCTCATTTTCCGGTGTTTGGTAACCTTAGGAAAATGCAGTCAACGTAAAAGGTTTTCCGAGTCAATGGAAAATGAAGGCTTCTTTTTCGGAAAATGACTTACGGATTCATTTTCCGTAAGTCATTTTCCAAATGTTCGGGCACCCTCCGCCCCCTTTCACAATTGCACATATTTACTTACACACACAATATTTCACTCAACAAATAAATTGTTTAGAAACATAAAGAAAGTTTGTGCATACAATTTAAAAATTATAATTTTAATAAATGCTTACTACGTTCTAAAATTAGTGTCACATATATTATTTAGGGACATCATAACCATTGTCAATTTTTCATTTTAAAACGTTTTTTTCATATCAATTATCAAAAAAATTATTTGTAATTGTGAGATTGAAAAAAGATAGACATTGATTTGACACCACTAATGATAAATTGAGGGTTACTAAAGAAAAAATGTTTAAAGTTCAACACTATTTTATATTCAATATGTGCATTAATATTAGAATATATTTTTTGTATTTATTCATATATAGTTTTCCGTAACATTTTCTAGAGACATCCTAAACATTGTCTATTTTCTATTTTAAAATGTTTTTTTTTTCATATCAATTATAAAAAAAATTATTTGTAATTGTGAGATTAAAAAAAGATGAACCTTATTAAAAAAAAGATGGTCCTTGTTGATTTTCTAGGGACATCCTAAACATTGCTTATTTTATATTTATATTTTTGTATTTATTCATATATTGTTTTCCGTGACATTTTCCGTGTGTTTGCCAAACACCCGTAAATGTTTTCTGACATATTTTCAAAAAAATTATCAAACACCTGAAAATGAAATCTTTTGATTTTCCGGAAATCATTTTCCAGAAATCATTTTCTGGAAATGATTTTCCGTGAAACAAACGGAGCCTTAGAATAGTAAAAAGCTAATAAAAATTCTTATGTCAGCTTTCTGTGATTGAGCTGATAAAACATGAGAATTTATTTTTATTAATTATTTTGATGATTATTTAAAGCCCTATTAGGTATCTGCAGTAATCTGGTTAACTCCTCTGTTTTTGAACAGTAAGCCTAAAGGTCGGAACCCCTTCATCCCTTTTGAAAGTCCCCTTTTTATTTATAGGTGCCCTGCTTGGGGAGTCCCTTTTGGCTGATCTTTTATGTCCCATTTGTGGAGAGACATTTTCAAAACATTAGCTTAAATACTTGGTATTCTAGCTTTAACCCTTGTTTTGTAGAGTTTGTTATATTTCATTTTCAAGGGCAATCATGAGTTACTTCGAATGTTTGAATTTTAAAAAATAAACTCTTCAAATGGGAGTTATAGTAGTTATTCCCACTATGTTTACACTTTATTGTTTGCTTTATTTATTTAGAAAGCATGACCTATTGGATAGAATTAAACTTCGTTTTCTTTATACATCAACAGACATTTCATGGATAAGATAAATGATCTTCGAAAGCAGATTCAAGCAGAAAGAGCTATAACAATTAAAGTACGTTGATTGCATATTTTGATGGTCTACCCTTGGCTTGTCTTAAATGTTGGTATAACTTGTTACAGATATAGTCTTGGATGTTTCTTTGTTTCATTGATTGTTGTGATTTTTGATTTTATATGGGTAGTTTAGAATCTGCAAATTATTTATAAGGTCTCCGTCATCCTTTGGGGAAGGTTAAATTATGAAGGGTTCCTGCTACTCATGCCCATGTTCTTTGACCTCTTCTCATTCAATGGCCCTTCTCTAAGCAAATAAGTAAGGTACTAGACATTGCGATGAAACATATATATACACCATGAGTGTTGGACCTGTTATCAAGGTAACCGTCTTCATTTATGCTACTACTTTTGTTAGTAGAACAATGTTATTATACTTGCAACCATAGTTAGAAAACAATAAAAAGACCCCTTTTGGTATTTTTGGGCCTTTTACTTATCTTGAACTTACATTATAGAATATAGAAGGCTTTATAGGAGCAAGGAGTTTTCTATATTATATATAGCTTGATTGATTTTGAGCTTTATAAGGCACCAAACCTGGATCCTACGGATAGAATTTACTTTCACTGAGCTAAAGTAAATGAGTTAGGAGTACTCTTGAAATTTGAAGAACAATTATATGCATATCAATTATAGATATTCATTATTTCTCAAAGATTTCATTCTAGATAGCTATCAATTATACCTACAATCTATCTATCCTTTTGGGATAATCAGTAGCTTATTTGCATTGGACTGGTGTAGTCCTTTAAATGTGATAAGCAATACATATTTTGTGTCCTGGAAATCTATTTATATTAAGAAAATTTTAAGCTTTTTGATCTTTGGTGTCTCATTAAGTGGATTTTTGACAAAAACATAAAGTAATTGTACTGACAATGAATGGTGCCAAAAAAATAGATAAGAGGAAGCTATTAACCAATTTATGTATTCATGAACAGAGAGAGAGCCTTAGTAAATAAATCAGAGGCTCTTCTCGTTGTGGAAATATGAGCCGTAGCAAGAAATTTGAGCATGCACCGACCTTGCAAAGAGTACTAGGTGCCTCAGATAAACCTTTAAAAACTCATCGCAATACACCGAAGTTTGCTACCGCATTAACCTTGCTAGTTCGGTTTACACAAAATCGCAAATACATACTGCTTTCGATCTCGGTTTTATTTCTCGCTCTAAAACATGTTACCGCAGAATCTGCCGCTTCGCACAACAAATTGCAAAATGTTTTCGTTGCAACTACATTCGAAATCGCCTTAATAACAACCTGCTTTTGTTTCGCGATTCGCATGATTACCGCATTATAATTTTTTATTACGATTCGCTAACTTATAAACCCGAACCGGTGATTCTCGCATGATAACGCTTACTTCTACAACTGTAATAACCTGGTTCATGCATATTCTTTTCATGCATTTTATTACTGCAATTGATTACGACTAACTTATAAACCCGAAAACCGGTGATTCTCGCATACTAACTCGATCAAGAATTCAACCCATTCTTGAATTACAATCTACCGCATTTCGATTCGAGTGCGGAAGTTTATAAAGACTGCGCACGTAAATTCCGTTGCATTGATCTGCCTTATAAACGATTTGATTATCTCTTTATTGTCATTAGAGTACCTTCCCCGACAAGATGTTAAAGAAATTTTGATTCGACCTTAATTCCCCTTTGCATTGTCAAGATGTTAAAGAAATTGCAAGCGTATGAGAATGATCCGATGATCAAGCTTGTGATATTGAAGGTAGGAAAGAATTGCTAGCTCAACTTGTACATCTCACTTCTCTAAATTGAGATGTTAAGTGTTGAAGCCTCACCATAGGCATTGTTGTTTCTTAGTATCGCTTTGAATCTTGTAGTTGATTCTTTTAATTGGTTCAATACAGGGGAATGGAAAAGCATTTTGTCGGTGGGGATGTTACAAACACTTACTTTAATCACCGCCGTAACTATTTGTATCCGCCAAAACACAACTTAGTGAGAAAGACAAATATGATAACATTAATGGATTATCAACTGTTTGTCTATAATTCAAATCACATCTTATAATTCGTATAACTTCACTATGTTGTATGATCGACATTGGAGCTTCGTGCGACTTTTACAAAAAACAACTTCTTTTTTAGACTACATACTTGCAACATATAATAAGCCGTTGGTTAGTTTCTATTACTTTCTTACGTATGTCCCTACGAGTATATTTATTGTCTTCGACATTACTTTCTTCATTCTGTTTCAAACTGATTTCCTTTCAACTCTACAGGTTGCACTTCTAAATGGAATTGTGATGGGAGGAGGCGCTGGAATATCAATGCATGAAACCTTCAGGATTGTTACCGAGAAAACCGTATTCTTCTATCTGTTCCCTATGAATCTAAGAAACCATTTGAGTTGGCAACACCATGGTGTTGTCATTTACGCACTTTCTTGTTGCCCCTGGTTCATGATTAAGTTTTGTACGCCTGCACACACATACATACAAAGACTACAATTAATCTATTTGTTCTATGAACTTGCACTTATATTTGCAATGCCAGAAGCAGCAATCGGACTTATTCCAGATGTTGGTGCATCTGAGGAAATTGTGGGGGGGGGGTTCAAAATTGGAACAAAATGCCATTAAATTTTTTTTTGAAAAAATAGATTTTACAACGTTTTTTAAACGTTGTAAAAGGCTTTTTTACAACGTTTTTTAAACGTTGTAAAAATCCTTTTACAACGTTTAAAAAACGTTGTAAAAAATCATTTTACAATGTTTAAAAAACGTTGTAAAAAAGCCTTTCACAACGTTTAAAAAACGTTGTAAAAAAGCCTGGCCTATTACAACGTTGCCTAACACAACGTTTTACAAAACGTTGTAAAATGTCTATTACAACGTTTTTAAAACGTTGTTAAAGGCCTTTTTTGTTGTAGTGCATTAATTCACAAGCGAATGGTTAATTTATAATTATATTATAAATTAGAGATCTCAAACCACTCAGTTCCAGAATTAACAAATGAGAGAATCGTCTTTCTACTTCTCGTAAGAAGGAATGGATTCCGTATCTGTGAATTCATATTCCCAGCCATCTAATTCAAATGTGAATCTAAAATGCAAGTGCTGAGAATGTCATCGAAAGACAAACTTAGACGAGCAAATCAAGAAACACCCTGAAATAAATAGGAGTTTATAACCTCTCAGGATTAAGATCCATCTATATATGATCATCTAGAGATTTAATTTGATTTTCTATTTCTATAACGAAGTTTATAGGAAAATTACAAATTAAATCGGTCCAAGTCCTATATGATCAAATCATATATAAATGTCCCCACTTAGATGTCTCTACATCGACGGTCCGGATAAGACGGTCACATTCAAAATGTTTTGGGCCGCATTAGTGATGTTTTAATTAAAGATCTCATACTTTAATTAATATCATCACAGACTTAATTTTAAGTTTATTATCCACAATCTTAATCCTCTTGTATATAACACTCATATACTAAGATTATGGTTACAAAAATAAACTAGAGATTTTCTATGATGTTTAATAAAATGCATACAATAAGCACAAGTGTTCATAAATAAATGTCGCTTTTATAAATAGTCTAAAAACAATTCAAAATTGCTTTAAGGGCACTATCACTAACAATCTCCCACTTGCCCTAAAGCAAATGAGACATGTCTCTCCAAGATTATGCATGTGTCACAAACACTTTGGCACACAAAGTTTTGGTGAACGGATCGCAAGGTTGTCGGCAGAAGCAATCTTGAGAATTGAGACGTCGCCCCTTTGTACTATCTCCCGAATCAAATGGTACTTCCGTTCTATATGCTTTGACCTCTTGTGACTACGAGGTTCTTTAGAATTGGCCACTGCTCCACTATTGTCACAAAACAAAGTAAGTGGCCTATCCATATTTGGAACAACTTCCAAATCAGAAAGAAACTTCTTTAGCCATACCGCTTCCTTAGCAGCTTCTGAAGCTGCTATGTACTCAGCCTCCATAGTGGAGTCCGCGGTGCTGGATTGCATATTGCTCCTCCAGACTATGGCACCGCCACCAAGAGTAAACATTGACCCGGATCTCGACTTTCGAGTATCCTTGTCTGCCTGAAAGTCAAAATCAGTGTAACCATCTATTTTAAGGTCATCACCCGAATAGACTAGCATATAATCTCTCGTTCTCCGAAGATATTTGAGAATGTTCTTGACTGCTATCCAATGATCAATCCCTGGATTAGATTGATAACGGCTGACTATCCCTACCGCATAACAAATGTCGGGCCTAGTACACAACATAGCATACATTAGGCTGCCTACTGCAGAGGCATAGGGTATGCGTCTCATGTCCTCTTCTTCTTGCGGTGTCTTAGGACACTGCTCCTTAGAGAGGACAACTCCATGTCGGGTTGGTAGGTAACCCTTCTTGGAATCTTGCATTCTATAACGCAACAACATCTTATCAATATAAGAAGCTTGAGACAATGCCAATAATTTGTTCTTACGATCTCGAACAATTCGAATTCCAAGAACATAATTCGCTTCTCCCAAATCCTTCATTTGGAATTGCTTAGCTAGCCAACCTTTGACCGCAGATAACATATCTACATCATTCCCAATGAGTAGAATGTCATCTACGTAAAGCACTAAAAATGCCACTTTACCATCCTTGATTTTCTTGTAAACACAAGGCTCATCAAAGCTTTGGTCAAACCCAAAGGACTTGATCGTCTCATCAAATCTATGGTTCCATGACCTAGAGGCTTGCTTTAATCCATAGATGGATCTAAGCAATTTGCAGACTCTCTGCTCTTGGCCTTTAACTACGAAACCCTCGGTTTGCATGTAGATTTCTTCGCCTAGATGACCATTCAAAAGGCCGTCCTTGACATCCATTTGCCATATCTCATAATCAAGACATGCCGCAATTGAAAGGAGTATGCGAATGGATTTGAGCATTGCTACAAAGCGAGAAAGTCTCCTCGTAGTCGACTCCTCCTTTTGGGTAAAACCCTTAGCCACTAGCCTTGCTTTGAAAGTCTCCACTTTCCCATCCACACCCTTCTTTCTCTTGTAGATCCATTTGCACCCAATGGGCTTGACTTCTTCAGGTGGATCTACAAGAACCCAGACAGTGTTGGAGTACATTGACTCCATTTCTTGGTTCATAGCCTCAAGCCACTTCTCTTTATCAGAATCTTCCATTGCATGTTTAAATGACAATGGATCATCATCTATCCCATCAGAGACGACAACGTTTGCCTCTTCGATTTGACGGTAGCGGATTGGTGGTCTAATCACCCTCCTACCGGCCGAGGTGATGCGACATTCGATTAGGTATAGTGGTATTTTCAGAGGTTTCTTCAACAACTCTTGTTGATAGTGGTCTGATCTCATCAGAAAGTAACTCCTCGAGTACAATCTTACTTCGAGGCTGGAAGTTGTCCATATAATCATGCTCGAGAAAGACAACATTAGTTGACACTATTACTTTCTTTTCTTGCGGATCATAAAACAAACCTCCTCTAGTTCCTTTAGGATATCCAACGAATGACACACTTCTGAACGTGGATGCAACTTTCCGAGCTTTTCCTTTCAAAGGCACATGTGTTTGGACAACCCCAAATGCGAAAATGGCGTAAACTTACTTTTACCGCCATTCCACAATTCTAGTGGTGTCTTTTGGATTGACTTAGATGGAACTGCATTCAAAATGTAAGTCGCCGTTTGCAATGCATATCCCCATAACATATTTGGCAGCGAAGCGTAGCTCATCATAGTCCTTACCATATCAAGCAAAGTGCGGTTTCTCCTTTCGGCAACACCGTTTTGCTGAGGTGTGCCAGGTGCTGTGAGTTGGCATAAAATGCCATGCTCTAGCAAATAATCTTTGAACTCAATATCAACATACTCGCCCCCTCGATCAGATCGAAGGGACTTCAAAGTTTTTCCTAACTGCTTTTCACTGCATGAAATTCCTTAAACTTTCCAAAAGTTTCAGATTTTCTATGCATTAGATAAACATATCCATACCTTGAATAATCATCAATAAAAGTGACGAAATATTCAAAGCCACCCCTTGCTTGTACGTTCAAAGGACCACATACATCAGTATGTACAAGCACAAGGGGTTCTTTGGCTCTATTGCCCTTTGCTAAGAAAGGTCTCTTAGTCATTTTTCCTTCTAGACAGGATTCACAAACAGGAAGGGTGCCAATTTTTAGCTCCCTTAAAGGACCATCCTTTACAAGCCTATTTATCCTTTCTAGTGAAATATGTCCTAACCTTAGATGCCAAAGATATGTTTCATCTTCGTGAGATACCTTTTGCTTTTTAGGTTTGGGATGTTCTACTCTAAACATTTCAGCATTAAGCAGTGGTTGTTCATGAGGCCTAATCAAATAGAGTCCGTTTTCCATCTTAGCATAACAAATGTCACGCCCATTCTTGGAAATAATAATCTCATTATTATTAAATGAAAGCGAAAATAATTGTTCATGCAGTTTTGAAACATAAATCAAATTTCTACGAAAACTAGGAATAAAATAAACATCGTTCAAAATTAAACTCCTATCTCTAATATTAAGCAAAACAACTCCCACTGCTCTTGCCGAAACGACTGCACCATTGCCTACTCGCATCGTGAAGGACCCCTCGGCAAGCTCTTCATAAGAACTAAGCATCTGTAAAGAAGAACAAACATGATTAGTAGCGCCCGAATCGACTACCCAAGTAGAAGAATCTCTAACTACTAAACAAGTTTCAAGAACAAGTAAATCAAATTTACCTTTCTTCTTTTCCTTTAGCTCGGTGAGGTATTGAGGGCAATTCCTCTTCCAATGTCCATCAACTCCACAATGGAAACATTTTCCTTTAGGTTTCTTTGACGAACTTTGCTTTTTGCCATTGGAATGCTTCCTTTTCTTTTGTTTTGGTTCACCGCCTTTCCCCTTTGCCTTTCTCTTCTTGGAGGAAGCTGGCTTGTCCTCGACAACATTTGCCTCCCCTTCTTTGACCTTTCCTATGGAAATGGCCTCAAAAGTTTGCAATTCATTGAGAAGCTGATTCATAGAATAAACTAGTTTATTCATGACATAGTTGCTCTTGAACTGCAGGAAAGCCGGTGAGAGTGATTCGAGAATCATACTCACTTGGGTCCGCTCATCAATGGTCGAACCATGGATCTCAGCCTCAGTGAAGTAGTTGATCATGTTCAAAACATGTTCTCCTACTGTCTGACCCTTCTTCATCTTAGCATTCATAGCCATTCTCACAGCTTCATGCCTCGATTGCTCAGAAGGCTGGCCGAACATAGCTTGCACAGACTCCATTATCTCATAAGCAGTTTCTGTGTGCTCATGCTTCAATCTAAGCACATCATTCATGCCGGCTAACAAGTAGGCGCGAGCCTTGTTGTCAGCCGCGATCCATTTGTCATATGCCTCTCGTCCCTTACGAGTGGCATTCCTCCACCAAAACAAATTTGAGGTTCTCACATACAAGTGCAATGTTAATGTTACTTTTCCACTTAATAAAGTTATCCCCAGTTAATTTTTCATTCAACAGTGCAAGCATTGGACCAGACATGATTGCTGAAAATAAATAAAGCGACATATTATAAAATGAACGAACATCATATAACAAGTAATTTAGGAATCATAAGCATGATGCATGATGACATAAAGCCTATCCTACCGATTCCAAGGTAATTTAATCTCACATTCGAAAAGCCACCGTAGGGAGGTCAATTCAAACAATAATTAAATCAAGACCATCTCAGATTAAAAATAAATATTCAAGACATCTCATATCTTCATTTAAGTTTTAATCACCTTTTAATTTAGCCTAGACACATTCAAACAATTTGAATGTATCTAAATGAGTATAACCCACTATTTTAGTTTCTTAAAATTAATTCAAAATCGCCGCCGTAGGGTAGGAAGATTAAGAATCAAAAATAAAAAACTTATCCTTTCGGAGATTAAGCCTTGATTATTGATTCAAGTGAAAACCACCCGTAGGGGGACGAAATCGGAGCGTCGCAAGGCGTCACTTAAATCTCACGGTGCTTTGATCAATAGTGGAGGCCGTAGGATTTATTATCATAAATCCTTCTCCCACTCAATATTTTACAATAAAAGTTTCCAAAACTTTTAAGTTTATAAAACATCTTATGTTTTTTTAAACAATTCCAATCAAATTGGTCTATAGATTAAAATACTTCAATTTCATAATCTAACAATTAGGCCATAAAATATAATTTTAATCAACTATTTTAAAATCCCAAAGTTATCAAAATAATTAAGGGAGTAGGGATAAAACAAAAAAGCTCGAATTGCTTTTGTTTCCAAAACTTGCAATTTGATCATTTTTCATAAAAATGAAATCAGTTTATCCCTACTTTAAAAATCATATAAAACACTTTTATACAATTTTTCTAAAACATATAAAACACTTTTATATTTATTTTACAATCTATCGCATAGATCAAACATAACAAATAAACGATTTAAATATTATGATGCATGACATGCTACGGAGTGGGTTTCATGAATGACATATCACTATGCATGGCATATATATCACATATATATAACATAAATTATTTGCTGAATAAATAAATAAATAACCATGACGATTTGGATCGATGCCTTAAATTACACCCTAAATCTAAAGATGCCAAAGCACTCGAGTCTGCACCGAGAGACACGATCAATCAGCTACACACCATGTCAAGAATCTTTATATGGGCACTGTACAGGTGATGCACTTCACTGCGTTCCAAAGAGGTAAGTGTAGATTTTTGTTTGATCCTCAAACAAAGATTTTGTAATTACTCTTAAATAAAGAACGGGCATTACAATTACAAAAATCCTATACCCACTTGAATGGATGTACAATCAGTGCTAGAAAATTACAATCATCTATACCCTTTAAATTTCGGGTGTACATTGATCCTATCAAAAACAAATTCAAGGCATCAACTCAAAAACGTCCCATGCATCAATATAAGAAAACATGCAAGATCAAATCTTAAACCCACTCCTAAATAAATTTAATAATATAAAAATCAGTTCTTATATCAAAAATTAAATGGCTCTGATACCATTTGTTGGAAATTATTTGGGTCCCATATCGAATACGAGTCGAATAAAATCCGTCTTTTCGATCAAATCGAACGGAAGCGGAAGCGATGGATTTCAAAAAATCAATACAATGATATAAGAACGTCATAAATTATGTGTATTAAATTTATTTGATCAACGAAAAGGAAGAATACCTCTTACGACGATTCCTTTTAACTCCGATCGTAACTTTCGAATTGCGAAATCTCGTAGACACCACGATCTTCCAATTCGTTCCTTCCAATTAACAGTAGTGTGTGGGCACTTCGATAATATCAATATGTTCCTTTTATATAGACGATTATTGAACTCGACTATAAAATAAAGAAAACCAAAAAAAAACCTTTACTGTCGAACACGGAGAGAACTCGAAAAGCAACCAAAGTTGCTTCACTTAAAAACTAGAAAAATCCGGTCGTCACCCACAAAGAGCTGAACCTTTTGTATATATAATATATATATATATATATCTATCATTGAAGACTCCTACTTCTATTACTTATAGAGAGTAATAGAAATATAATACTTCTATGACTTGTAGGCCACCAACCGGATCATGCATGCTATCTATATGAATTATCTAGTTTTAGTGGAAAACAATTTTCCACTTTTCAAAGAGTCCTATAGGTTTTTGGGTTTCTTTTTGTAGTCATTCAAATAATCATCTCAATCTCAACTATCCAAATAGCTTTATACTTCTTAATAATTATCCAATATAATTATTAATTAGTAATTATATAAATATCATAAATATCTCATACTTATTTAATTCTCAATACAATTGAAATTGTATGTAACCCGATATTCTCGGAATCAATTGATATTTATATATTAACCGGAAAACAATTTTCCATAAGCCTTTAGGAACATAAATATTACTACTAATCTGTTTAAATCTGGAAGGCGAATCGGGGACCATGGACCTATAATTATAAGCTCAAATAAATTGAATAAATAATTAAACTCTTTAATTAATTTATTCGACTTATTAATTCTGATATTACTCCACTATAAATTCGGAATTGCACTCTTATAAATATAGAATATCTTACTCTACGAAATAGAGCAGTCCATTGATTTAATCATTACATATAGATTAATCCTCCATAGACAATTCGTAATTGAAGCTAGGTAATATTCGTTAACCTCTTCAATTACATCTTTTCCTCATTTACCATTAATTCACTAGCGAATGGTTAATTTATAATTATATTATAAATTAGAGATCTCAAACCACTCAGTTCCAGAATTAACAAATGAGAGAATCGTCTTTCTACTTCTCGTAAGAAGGAATGGATTCCGTATCTGTGAATTCATATTCCCAGCCATCTAATTCAAATGTGAATCTAAAATGCAAGTGCTGAGAATGTCATCGAAAGACAAACTTAGACGAGCAAATCAAGAAACACCCTGAAATAAATAGGAGTTTATAACCTCTCAGGATTAAGATCCATCTATATATGATCATCTAGAGATTTAATTTGATTTTCCATTTCTATAACGAAGTTTATAGGAAAATTACAAATTAAATCGGTCCAAGTCCTATATGATCAAATCATATATAAATGTCTCCACTTAGATGTCTCTACATCGACGGTCCGGATAAGACGATCACATTCAAAATGTTTTGGGCCGCATTAGTGATGTTTTAATTAAAGATCTCATACTTTAATTAATATCATCACAGACTTAATTTTAAGTTTATTATCCACAATCTTAATCCTCTTGTATATAACACTCATATACTAAGATTATGGTTACAAAAATAAACTAGAGATTTTTCTATGATGTTTAATAAAATGCATACAATAAGCACAAGTGTTCATAAATAAAAGTCGCTTTTATAAATAGTCTAAAAACAATTCAAAATTGCTTTAAGGGCACTATCACTAACAGTTGATTTGTTACGGTTTCGGAGAAACGACTATGGCGACAAGGTAGTGATGTAGATAAGTTGGCGTGGAAGTTTCTGGTAACTCAAAATCATCGACACCTCTGCCAATAACACGAAACGCGTTCGATTCCATCAGAAGACATAATCGCCCGTGGATTCCTCCACAATCCCTAGCTAATTCTTCTTATCCATCGTCACTTCATCATAATTTGGTAAGATTCTTAAGGCCTAAATAGCAAAATGAAGCCCTATAATTTTCTAATTCAAATGTGTATGCATGTTTCATCTTCTATGTCGCGTCTTTGTTGGAAAATTGGTGTTTGATGAGAAGGAGGAAGGTGGGGGGGGGGGGTTGTCTTATGTCTTCGTTTTCTTTTTATGGAAGAACCCAACCCCCAAATAGTTGGGATGGACACTGGCTTTTATCACAATGAACATATTTGGTTTCTGTAAGGGATGTAAGCTTTCCATCCAATGTGATGAACGTGCACTGTAGTACCCTACCAAATGTTAAGGTGTATTTTCGTCTTTTTAAACATTTCCATCCATCTAACTAACGAAATGACCTCCAGTGACCTTAATGAATTGATTGACCAAATATATAGTTACTAAATTAAGAGAAAAAGGTATGGTAAGCTTAACGAAATAATTGTGAAAGTAGGGTAACCAAATTGCAATTTAAGTCTACATAAAATATAGCATTTCAAAGTTTTGATTTTAAAGTCTCATTTTTAAGTCTTGACCACAAATTATGACATATTTAATAATAAACACATCATTCCCATGTTAATTTTAGACCCTTTTTATTGCCAAGACTTGGGTTTCAAATATTCCATTAAGCATTGAAAATATTACAACATTATAAAAATCATTTTCCAAAAGCTCTAACATGAGTCAAAACTAAACCACCTATTTTGATGGAAAAAATAGAATAATTAGGATGTGAATTATTTGAGTGTTAAAATGTCACTTTTCTAGCTCACAATGGAAATGGATTAAGGGATAAAGTTGGGAAAAATGAATAGGGGAACCATTCAACCATCTATGGGAAGGACAAGTCATTTTATCCATGAATGAGAAGGACTTATAGGTGTCCAAAGTGAGCTTTTCAAAATGACATTTTAAGACTCAAATAACTCTTTCCAAACTAGTCAACCAAAGGACTTGGCATGGTGGTTAAAGTCAAACCAAAACAAGAAAAAAAATTATGTACAAGAATTTACATTTTAAAGAAACAAGAAAGTAAACTAATTAAATCACAACAAAAAAAAAATTAAGGATCTACATTGTTGCAAGATTAAAAAAAAAAGATCAAGATATTATAAAGTCAACAAAGTTGTTTACATACAAATACGTTCTTGAAAACAACAAATAATAAAGCTAGTTGACAATGGTTTCTTGTGTAGGATTTTGTAATGTTTTAGCTCAAGGTAGACTTAGGATTGAAGTAGAAATGAGAGTTTGAAGAGAGAAACTTGCAACAAATGAAACTCCAAAGCATTGTCTCTCGACTTCCTCCCTTTCTCTCTCCAAGTTTACCAAGTGTTTGGTTTAGTAACTATGACTTTTTAACCTTTGCAAAGGAAAGAAGAGAGTGTTTTGGTGGGTTTCTTGGGGTGAGATGGAGGGGGTTGGATGAGAGTCATTGAGAGAGAACCCCTATTGACCATAGTGAAGGCATGATGGATGTTCAAGCTAACAATGTACAACAGTGGAATATCAAGAATGATTTGCAGAAGCTATTTGCAACTGTCAAGCCTTCACGTGTAGATATATGGAGATAACATTACACTTGTTCAGCATGTCTTAGATAGAGGGGCATAAGAGTATTTTGTACATTCAATTAGAAGGACTTTTCTGTATTTTTGTATAGCCTACTGTAAGTGCCTCGATTAATAACCTTTCCCCCGCTACCGAGAAGCGGATGGTTTTAAAATATTTTGAAGTGCATGGAAATACGTCTGGCCTCATTTTGTGAACTCAATAAATGTTCAACAGAGTCGCCATCTTTATTTTAAGGAAAACAAAGAATAACCAAGAATAACCAGATTTGTAAAAGAGCTCGGAGGCTAATTTACGAGGTGAGAAGGGGTTAGGCACCCAACTCGCCCTTTTGATCTCAAAACAAGTTTTTTGGCTAAATATGTTTTTTTACATTTATTTGACAGTTGAAAGCATTAAATATATATATATATATATATGCATATATATAAAGAAATAATTACAAACTTACAATAGCCTCCTTTCTGGAGTTACAAATACATTTATAAACATTTGGCCATAATAATAGCTCTTTTTTAGTGCTGTTTTCTATAAAATTCCGGGCAGCACAACTGCTTATTTCTCTTACATAGGACTATTCTAAATAACACTTTTCATACATAAAAAATAAATAAAGCTTTAATAGATCTACCTCTTGAAGCGTGAGGGTTTTATCTCGTACTAAGCTACTTTCTAGTAGGCCCTAGAGTGCGCTAGCTCTGGCCTTCAGGAAGAAGGAGTCTTTTGATTGATCTCGGGCAGTGTGACTGCTTCGTTTAGTTGATTTTCGCCTCGGGATCTGGGCGGCACAACTGCTTGCTTTTGCTGGATTTGCTGACTGGCTGGCATAAAAAATCGGGCAGGACAACTGCTTACTTTTTTGTTGATTTGACGTCTGGATTCGAGCAGGACAACTGCACTTTTTGGCTTTTTTGAACCGGTGAAATAAGGCGGAATCCTAGCAGGGCAACTAGGTTTCACTTTGGCCGGAGGGTTTTAGTATTTAGTGGAGATTTGGCACAACTTCGGGGCTAGAGGGGAAATATCCTCGGCGTTCTCTTGGGAGAGTTTTCACAAACTGCGAGGTGAAATTGTGTGAAATTCTGAAGCCGAATGCCTCTATTTATAGGCTGGGAGGAGGGATTCCTTCACAGTTAAGTTTTTCCTTCCGTGCTTCATCGGCTTGTACCGTGTGCTAAGGACATTGCACCAAAGGCAAAGTGCTACAGTGATTTTGAGGCAGTGGGTGCCGGCCAAAGCATTTGTGGGAGCGGCTCCCAGAAGGGGGGACGCGGCTCCTACATCTTTTTTCTTTCCAATTTTGGCACTTTGGCCCCCCACAATTCATTGTTTATGCATTATTATTTTCTTTTGCATTTTCTTGCATTTTAAACCCTGTAACTTGGCATATGTTAGTCCTTTTAACATGTCTTGATATTTTATGGCATGCCATACAACATGGGTATGAAATTAGGGTGTCTATACCTACAAGTGGTTAGTTTGTTAGATCTCAGTTGTATAAAGCTTTTTGATTCCCGTATTATTGTAAATACTTCAACATTCAGAAATGATGAACTTTCTCTTCATCACCAAATTCAAGTTCTTCTTATATTTCAATTTAATCAATCATGACATGGTATCAGAGCTTTGGATCTAAAGCCTCTTCTCTTTTTGGAAAATTTGCTTCAACCTTCTTTCTGGAAACACTTTTTCGATTCTCTTCTGGAAGTTATCCTTATTAATTCGGTAATCTCATCTTGAGATTTTCTCTTGTGTAAGTTCGAAGTTCAACAATGGCGAACGGTGAGACTGAGGAGCCTACTGTGGTAAATAACAACAAAGCACCAGTAAGAAATCAAGGAACCAGTTCAATGGAAATTGCTATAGACTCCAACATGCGTCCATTGTTTATCCATAATAACGACCATCCTGGATTGGTTTTAATCTCCAACAAACTTACTGGAACTGAAAACTATAGTACGTGGTTCAGATCAATGCAGATTTCGCTATCTTCTAAGAATAAGTCATCCTTGATAAATGGTACCTTCCCTATTCCTAAACTTAATTCTACTTTATCTCCTCTTTGGGCTCGTGCCAATGATATGGTGATATCCTGGATTTTTAATGTTATTTATAAGGATATTAGCAATAGCATGTGTTTTGTTTCTTCAGCATGTGATGTATGGAATGAGTTGAAAGAACGATATTCGAATATAGATGGCCATAGGGCATTTCAATTGGAAAAGGATTTACACAGATTAGAACAAAGAGACAATTCTGTAGAGAATTACTATCACAAAATGAAAGGTTTATGGGATGATAGCATTGCCTTAGATACTATTACTGCATGTTCAAGTAACAATTGTTAATGTGGGGCTATTAAAGCACATGAATCTCGAGAGCAGAGAAATAAGTTAATGCAATTTTTGATGGGGTTGCATGATAGTTATGCTAACATTAGAGGTCAAATCTTAAGAATGAAGCATCTTCCTAGTATAGGAGAAGCTTATTATATGGTCAAACTAGATGATTAATTGAGGGTTGGCTATATACCTGAGTACAATGTTATTGCAACTTCTTACAATCATTATGCAGTTAATGTCAATCAAACATGTGCTGAATCAGAGAATAAAACTATGGCAGCAAGTTTTAAATCATCTAATTATGCTGGTAATAAGGGTGGCTATGTTAAACCTCCTTTCAAGAAAGGGATTTACTGCAATTACTGCAATAGGGAGGGTCACATTAAGAATGATTGTTACAAACTGAATGGTTTTCCTGTTGGGCATCCTTCTTACTCTCTGAACAATAATAAGCAACCAAACAAGTTTGAAAGTACCAGGGTTCACAATAATCAGAATGCTAGCGGTGGAGCAAAAGCTATGCAAGTGCATGCTAAGAATGGAAATGATGCTAATTCCCAGGATGATATCAATTTGTTAAAGGCTCAACTCAATCAAGTATTGGATATGCTGAAGGAAAAACATCATCCAGAGGACCACATTGGAGCTATGGCTTCTTGCTCAAATGTTCATTTTGCAGGTACATGTATTTCCACTTGTTGTTATGAAAATTGTGTAGCATTTATTCATAATAATTTGAATGCTTGGGTGTTGGATTCACTTCCTAAGCCTATTGTTTTGTCTCTCCCTAATGGCATTAGTGCCACTATTACTCACAAAGGTTCAGTAAGTCTTTCCACAGATCTTACTCTATATAATGTTATGTATGTTCCTAGCTTTAGGTTCAACCTTTTATATCCATTCCTATAGCTCTTTCCCAATACACTCATACCATATATTTCACTAAAAACACATGTGTCTTCCATGACCAGTTGAAGAGAACCATTGTCACTGATAGTTTACATTGAGGTCTATTCATTCTTCAAGGCTCCAGTAACTACCATTCTGTTTCATCTACTGTTCCTGGGAAATTTGTAGCACATACCACCTCATCTTCTGAACTTTGGCACAAAAGGCTTGGCCACCCTCATTGTCTACTTTGAAGAGAATCCCACAACTGACTCATGTTTTTAAATCCAGTTCCAAAGAGAACACATATTGTATAGAGTTTTGTGATGTTTGCCCTCTTACTAAGCAACACAAATTATCTTGGCAAAACACACAAATGGGCCACCCAACTTTACCAATTTTTGTAATTCGGCCACTGAAAGTTTGAAATATCTATTTTGGCCACCCAACTTTAGTCTAGTTGCAAGCGAGCCCATTTTTTGGATGGCCATTAGATTTAGCCGTTAAGTCATGTCAAATATCTATTTTACCCCTGTAAATATCAATGGAGGAACAATTATATTAAAAAAGGGTCAAAATGTAAATAATAGAACCTTGGGGGGTGTTACAGATCTGTTCATCTTCATCTCTCTCCCTCTTTCTCTCTCACACACACATACATATCTGTTCCTCCATCTCTGCCCTCTCGCTTTCTCTCTCTCGAATCCCACCCTCCTTATTCTCCGGCGAAGCTTCACTTGTCATCGCCCCCATGGCAGGGACCTTTCTCTCACAATGTCTGCCAAATCCCAACAATCCACAGTCGGTCCCTTCACCTTCTCCGGCCCATCAACATCTCCCAGACGTGATCTTCATCGCCCATATTTCAATTTGATCACATCCAGCCCATGACCTGTTCGCTGGCAAGTATTCTTCTACCGCGGCCATCTATCAGTCGTCGTCTCTCTCTCTCACGCACACACGGATCTGTTCCTTCATCTCTACCCTCTCGCTTTCTCTCTTTCAAATCCCACCCTCATTCTTCTCCGGCGAAGCTTCACCCGTCACCGCCCCCATGGCAGGGACCTCTCTCTCACCATGTCTGCCAAATCCCAACAATCCATAGCCTGTCCCTTCACCTTCTCCGGCCCATCAACATCTCCCAGTCGCGATCTTCATTGCCCCTATTTCAATTTCACATCCAGCCCCAGACCTGGTCGCCGGTGAGTATTCTTCTGCCGCGGCCATCTATCAACTGTCGTCTCCCTTTCTCAGTTGCAGATCCGGTGAATCATCCCTATCCGCCGTCTTCAGTGCTGCCCCCCGCCAGCAATCTTCCTCCATCCATTCGCCCCATATCTCTTTCATCTGTTCGATTCCAACCCCTATGACCTTCATCTCAACTGCCGCCATCTTCTTAGCCGTTGTTCACCACGATTTCGGCGAAGCAGTTCCAGCCTGATCACCTGCATCTCTTTCGTCGGGCGTCGACAACAACCTCAATCTCACAGCCGACTTCAAATCTATCATCTCCATCCCATACGCGGGTCTGTAATCTCCATCCCAGATACCAAAGAGAGTTGATTTGTATGAACAAATCTGTAACCTAAAGATGAAGATAAACATTGTTTATCTAGATTTGTAATTTTATTATTTACAGTTGGACCCCTTTATAAACTTACTTTTGTTTTTCTTTGAGATTTGACCTTGACTTTGATAATTCAATGTTATAATTGTCCAAATATAAGGGCAAAAAGGGGATTTCACTCAAATTTAATGTCCTGGGCTAACGCCCGTTAGAAAATGGGCTCACTTGCAACTAGACTAAAGTTGGATGGTCAAAATAGCTATTTCAAACTTTCGGTGGCCGAATTGCAAAAATGGGTAAAGTTGGGTGGCTCATTTATGTGTTTTACCAATTATGCTTTCTCTGATAGTACATCTCAAAGTAAACACTGTTTTGAATTATTGCATATTGATCTTTGGGGTCCCTATAGAATTTCTACCATGGATGGATGTAAATACTTCCTCACTATTGTGGATGATTTTTCTAGATGTGTTTGGACTTATTTGCTCCCAACCAAGTTACATGTATTCAAAACATTGCAGACCTTCATTGCTTACGTCAATACTAATTTTCACACAACTATTGAAACCATTCGAACAGACAATGGGTCAGAATTTTTTAACCAATAACTTACCCCTTTCCTTGCTAGCCTTGGGATCACTCACCAATCTTCATGTCCTTACACACCACGGTAGAATGGTGTGGTGGAGAGAAAACACAAATAGTTACTTGAAATGGCCAAAGAACTTAGGTTTCAAGCTGGCCTTCCTAGACATTTATGGGGCTATTGTTTACTTGCAGCCACACACCTCATTAATAGAATACCCACTAAATCAACTAAGTTTAAGATACCATTTGAAATACTTTTCCAGACCAAAGTTGATTATTCTTCCTTAAAATCATTTGGTTGTCTCTGTTATTCATCTATCCATGATTCAACCAAGTTTGCTTCAAGGGCAATTCCATCTATGTTTTTAGGTTATCCATCTGGCCAAAAGGGTTACCTTTTATATAACCTGGAAACAAAGAAACTCTTTGTCAATAGGCATGTGGTTTTTCATGAACATATCTATCCTTTTATTGACCATACTTGCACACCCATTACCCAATCTGCATCCAATCCTTTAACCTGGCCAGTTGATGATCTAGACCTATAATTTACACACATACTAGTTCTTCATCTCATTTGCCAAACTTACAGCGAGATGACCTTCCAATACTAGTTACAGATCCCATTCCTCATGTTGGTCCCAAAATAGGCTCAATCTAGGCTAGAAGGAGGGGGGGGGGGTTGAATAGCCTAGATATGTTTTTATAAAAACTTTTCGTAAACACTTCTTAAAGATCTCTAAAAGAATAAAACTAGAAGTGTTAAAGTAGCGGAAACAGAGGAGATTCTGTTCTGAATAGAGATCTGCTTAAGTTGTACAGATTCAGAACAGGATCTTAATCAGTAAGATCAATATAGAAATTATAAGAACAGATTCAGACAGAACACAGCGATTTGAAGTGGTTCGTACTCTGAATAGTACTACGTCCACTACCAAAGTGGTTAGCTTTGGATTTTAAAAGTGCACTTGTTTATCCACTAGATTTATGGGTAAGATCTCTAATGGATCGTGTACAAAATAAGTTTTTAACCAAGTGTATAAAGGTGAGAGAAACAATCAAGGATTAATTGTTCTCACACGTGCTAAAGTAAAGAACATATTTAAAGACAAACTAGATGAAGCTAAAACAAATTTAAGACTGGCAGATCTGCAGCTTCAGGAAGTTTGGTAAAGTGTTAGTTCTTGTTCTTTGATCTCTTGAATGCTTGAGTGTTGAACATAAGTCTTGAGAGTTTAATGCGCAAGAGTTATGTCTTCAGATCTTCAAAACTTGAATAAATACCAGAGAGATCATTTTGGACCGTTGGGTAGCGAGGCAGATAATTGTGTCCAACGTTCTATTACATTGAATGCATTCGGCGCTTTGGGAGATGTAAGAGCCACAGTCATCAGAGATGCAGTGTGTGCAGAGAAGACATTCCCAAATAAAGTAAGGTTTCAGATTGCAGGCTCTGCAGCTTAGAAAGTCTTCTTAGCCAAAAAGAGTAATGTCTTCAGACTTCAAGTTTCAGGAGACAGTCTGGACAGTTGTCAGCATGTAGAGTTGACTTCTTTAAAGTGGAATCCGATGAAGATATTATGACTGGATATTTTCAAAAATATCTGGATAGGTCTACACGTGTCATAACTTCGTGATTTGGCTATTTTGATATTTCGCACTTTGAGCAGACTTCAAAGTCTGCTGTTCTTCCAAGGCACAGATGGATGTTGCATAACCGCGCCTAAACTAACACTAAACGGTTCTAAACAACTATGATTCTAAGGCGGTTGCCACACTAATCGATGCTTGAGACCTTTTAGCCAGCATTGTTCAATAAATAGAATCGGATGACTCAACCAAATCTAGAATTATAGGGATCAACAATCTCCTCCTATTTGGTTGATGTCATCACCTCAGCTACTAGCAGACTTTGAATCATGCAAAGAGATAATAACATGTTTTAATGAATTTTTATAAAGAAGAGCAGGCATGCCTCTCGGAAGCAGAGTCTTAGTAGAGAGAGATAACTAGGCTAAGTACTTACAAGATAAAAGCATTAATATAAAGTACTAAGTAGAGCAGAGTTTAAATCTTGAGATAAGCACGTATGCAGAATATAAAGATTTAAACACGAAGTTTAAATAAAACAGATCATAATATGATAGAGCAGTTTAAACTTTGAAAGAAACAGAAGTCATCTGTGATTAAACATACTGTTTAACAGCAGAAGTTTTTGCAAAACAGCAGAGTTTAAAAAGATCTGAGAACAAAATACCAACATATTCGAAGCATTGGGGAAATTTGAGTGCGTAAATGGATTCTATGTAGTCTCCAACCGGATCGATTATGTCATTACGGCGTTCTCGAGTGCGTTACGTTCTTCAATGAGAGCTTGATTCAAAAGTGCGTAGCTCTCACCTCACGATGGCACCAACCCTGACCATTTGTTCGGCGGCCTCGGCATCGCTTGCTCGACCAGGCGAAGATCAGTGAAATCAGCAACTTCTCGCCTACGGATGATTGCTCGAGCCATTCCGGTCTTGAGCTCGTCAAAGAGGGCACAAATGCTGATCTGCTGAGAGTGCAACATGTCTATCAGAGCAGCCTGTTGATCTTGAACTAGAAACCGGTGAGTAGTGAAGGCCTGAGCAGTGTCGTTCACCAGTTGATCAACAATTTTGCCAATGTAGAAGGCATTTGGCATGAGTAGCATTGAGGCCATGGCGAGCACATGTGCGATGCAATTGCGCCATAGAGAGGCTGCGTGCTATTAAGTAGAAATGGCGGGCATTGTTGGCTCGGAGAAGATCAAGAAGGGCAGGATCAGCAGTGTTTGATGGAAGGGAAGTAGGGTTGAGGTTGACTGAGATATGGGTCTCAAAAAGGTTAGGAGCATAGTGTGGAGAGGAGGAAGAGGAAGCAGGTTGGTTAGCAGCAGAGGTTGTAGGCAGAGGAGAAGAGGGTTTGGAGTCGATTTCAATGTCAGTGGCGGAGCTATTGACATAGGAAGAGGTAGAAGAGGAAGAAGAGGCTTCTAAGAGAGAAGAGGGAAAAGGGTAGTCTGGTAGAAGAATGAAGTTAGGAGGGGAGGTAGAAGGGTAGAGAAGATCAGAAATAGAAGAAAGATCAAAAAGAAAGGAATGGGTAGCAGAAGAGATAGAAGGAAAAAGAATCTGGTAAAGGTCAGCAGAGATGGAAATGAGGGTGATATACTGAGAGATAGGAGGAAAGATTTCGGGAAGGAAGGCGGTTTGGTAGAGTAGAGTAGATATGTGAGGGGCGAGAGGAGAGAAGTGTTCGGGCATGGAGAAGGAAGGAGAAGGGGTAGATGGAGTAGGAATAATAGCTAAGGAGGATTCAGGAGGAATGTAGGAGATAGGTTCGGGAGAAGAAGGCGGAGAAGGTATAGTGTCTATAGGAGAAGGAAGAGAAGAAGGTGTAGGAAGCAGAGACTTCTTGCTGGCCCAACGTTTCTTCTTCTTTGGGGCCGGGAGAAGTGGGCTCCTCCTCCTCAACAACAGCAGGGTTGAAGAGGAAGTAGGAGAATGAGGGGGTAACAGGCTCCTCCCAGCAGCCAGCCGAGGGAGCTGAAGAAGTGAGGAAGGGGAGGAAGAAGAGAGATAGGAGAAAGAAGGGCAGTAATGAAGGGTTCAGAGAAGGTTCGGTGCGTTTTGACTTGCGCTTACGAGGCGGAGAGGAGGCAGTGCAGTTCGGCGGCCTCAACGAGGGAATAAGTGGAAGCGAGAAGGGCCGAGGCGAGGAGCATGGCAGCGATTTTTTTCTTCTTTTGGTTGGGGGACAAGCGGTTGGCAATAGCGGTGCCCGAAGATGAAGCTTTCTTTTCTTGATAAGTGGCTCCTCACCAGCGAGAAGAGTCTTCTTGCTGTGGAGATTGTTTGAGGGCAATTCGGCAGTTTCTTTGGAGCGGCCTTGGCGGCGGCTTCCCTTTGAGCTTTTGGCTAGGCTCGGCCATAAGCAGCGTCGATTGTTGTTTCAGAGTTGATTTTGATAATCACGGAGGCGGGTTCATAGCATGGACTATGACGGAGGGGAAGACCTTGATGTGCTCTCTTTCATTCTTGGTTTGTGAGTGTTGATAATGAAGAGTCTTTGGTGGCTGGATTGATTTCTTAACCTTCTTTTTTCAAAGTTCACGGATGCTTGAAAGGGCCGGTTTGAAGCGAAGAAGGCGATTAATCGAGACGAGCGAATGGTCGTCTCTGCGTGAGGATCATTTGGCAGGCTTCACGGACATCACATAGCGGCTCAAAGGATATGCCCGGTTAAGTCGAATATTGAGGATGACTGAAGTGTATTCGGTGATGCAGAGTCATTATGTCATGAGTGCCATTCTTAAAGATCGGACTTTTGTCGAATAGATGGTGATAAGTAGACATCATCTTCGAATAAAGTCCTCTTCATCTTCTTTGGTGCCTCCCAGGTGTTCTCCCTACGCATATAAGACGAGCGGTGGCTTTTTCGACATCGATTAGTGAAGTCGGTCCGTCAAATTAATTCAAAAGCGCCGATTGTCTTGGCAATCTGGATGCAAAATGGTATTGACAAGGCTGTTCGGACAACAGCCAGGGATGGTAGTTACGGAGTCATTGATAATAGCCTTACGGAAGAACTCTTGACACGAGAAGGTTCTTTGTAGTCAACATCTTCTAACATAAAAAGGCGGGATTCAGGCGATTGAATCATCACAATTTTACCCAGTGGCATATGCGAAACAGACGAGGCGGTTCGTCGATGCACACATCCCGGATGATACATAGTGGAGGGCAGTGTTGGAATATCAAGATTAGTACTCTGAGCCTGTTCAGGAACAGCAGATGTAGAAGAAGTTCCAGCCTAAAGAATTTCAGGGAATGAATTAGGGCAAAATCTCAAGAACTTGAAGTATAAACAGAATATTCCATTAAGCCCTAGAAATTTTCTAGACAACAGACTGAATCTTAACTAGAAAACCGAAATTTATGGTAAATGAACAGTAAAATGTCGCTAATACCAGTAATAAACAGTAAATTTTGAAGTTTAAGGAAATGTAAAGCACGAAGCTATATGAATAGTCAACAATGGCGGATTCACAGAAGCAAGTATGTAAATTTAATCTTACACCTTAGTAACTGAGTTAGGGTTAGAATAGTCTTACCATTGAAGTAGATTTGCGAGAAAATGGAAGAGTGATTACGATTTAGCTCACGAATAGTGCGAATGGAAGCAAGGCGTTTTAGAGAGAAATGAGAAGAGTAAGAGACAGTTTTGTGAAATGAGTTTTTGGCGGTTGAGGGTTTATAAAAGAAAGGACGTGCAGTCAGTCATAGAGACTTGTGAAAGGACATTAAGTCTGACGTCTTTTCATTGAAAAGACTTAATGAGTGACGGCTTTAGGAGAGAGAAAAAGTGCCTTTTTGAAGAATATCTCAACCAATTTTAAAATTAGTCCCTTACAATTTTCATAAATAACCCTCTAAAACTAGGAATTTAGAAACTTACCTCTGTCTCCCAGTGACTATATGGATTCTTGACTTTTCTCTTTAAAAGTAATAAGTACCTTTAAGCTATATAGTATCAAGTACGCTTAAGAGAAATTATCAAATGCCTTAAGAGAAATTATCAATGCCTTGAAATTATCAGTGCTTAAGAGAAATTATCAAGTGCTTCAAAATATTAAAATTTCAATTTCAATTTAAAGTTTAATTTAAGCGGTTAGATGGCTCAGAGCATACCAAGCTCTCCCCTGAGATAAGCAAACCTGTCTACTTCTAGAGCTTTTGTGAAGATATCTGCCAGTTGATGTTCAGTTGAAATGTACTTCATGCTAATGTTTCTCTTTTCTACATTGTCCCTTAGAAAATGATATCGAATATCGATATGCTTTGTCTTGGAATGCATCCGGATTGTATGTGATCGAGATGCTAAGATGTTATCACACATGATTGGGCGTGCGCTACTTTGATGTCGTAATCCACCATTGTTTGATCCAAAAGTAATTGGCTACGGCAACTATATACTACTCTTGATGTGGAGTTAGAAACCGATGCTTGTTTCTTGCTAGAGACAAGTGACATCTCTAGAAATTGACAAGTTCCACTTGGTGCTTTTTAAATCGACTTGGCAGCACGGCGTAATCGGCATAAAGAGTAGCCAACTAAGTTGAAAGAAGATTCCCTTGGATACCGGATACCTAAGTTGGTGGTATCGATGCGTCTTTGATGATTCTTTTGCAAGAAGATGTGACTCATGAGTCACTTGAAATCTAGCATACCCACGAAAGCATACACTATGTCAGTGCTGGCGGCGGTGAGATATAGCGAGATCCGATTATCCCCCTATAGTGGGTGATATCAACTTTCTTTCCTTGTAAGTCTTTTGTAAGTTTACATTTAGCGGCCATTGGTGTGTCAAAGTGTTTGCATTTCAATCCAAACTTTTTTGACAAGATCTCAGCATACTTGGATTGGTGATGAATATTCATTTGTTAGATTGTTGAATTTGAAGACCCAAGAAGAATGTGAGTTCTCCCATCATACTCATTTGAAATTTTCTGATCATGAGTGTTTGAATCGCTTGCTTATGACTTCTCATTTATGGATCCAAAGATGATATCATCGACATAGAATTTGCACTAGCGAGAGAGTGTCCTTTGTTAGCGAGGAATGAAGAGTGGTGTTGATCTTTCCTCGCACAAATCCTTGTTCTACTAAGAATTTGGATAGAGTTTCATCACAGGCAGGAGCTTGCTTAAGACCATAGAGGGCCTTCTAAGCTTGTAGACATGAGTCTCTTTTCCTTTTTTTCACGAAGCTTTGAGGTTGAGCAACATAAACTATTTCTTGAAGATCACCATTTGAAATGCGCTTGGCGTCCATTTGATATAACACAAAGTTCTTGTATGTAGCATAGGCTAAGAAAATTACGATAGCTTCGGTCGCTCTTTGGAGCAAACGTTCATCGTAGTCGATTCCTTCTTCTTGGCGATATCCTTGTGCAACAAGTCTTGCTTTGTTTCTAATGATGTTCCCATCCCAAATCCTTCTTGTTTGAACACCCATTTGTGCGATGATAGTATGATCGGCGGGTTTGGGACCTTCCATGCCAGCATCGTTCAAATTCTTTAGGTTCTTCTTGCATGGCTTCCGACCAACTTGGATCTTGAAGAGCTTCATCGATCTTCTTTGGTTCATCTTACGAAGCGAATGCGACCGAGAACATACATTCATTTTTGGAAGATCTTACGGTCCGTACACCAACATGAATGTCGCCCGATGATTTGAGAGGTGGATGGTCTTTACATGTTCTTGTGGCCGGAATGTGATGATTTGCTCTTGTTTCTTCATGACAAGGTTCGAGAAGGAGGACTAGAAGGAAGATCAGCTATCTCTTGATGAGTATTTTTGTTGGAATTTGATTCGAAAGGTAAGTTGAGGAAGAGAGATTTTCAGGTTCGAGAAACATAGGGTTACGGA